>CM050211.1:7727500-7757500 GCA_027475355.1 Coilia nasus | reverse complement strand
ATTAACCACTGAAACGGTTTTGAAAACATTATTTTAAGGTTGAAAAAACTACTTAGTGTTGATTTAAATAAAGACATGTTTGCCTGTCCTGACACTCCTGAGTCTGGGATTGAGTGCTGTCATGCAGGGGCGTATCCAGAAATCATAAAATGGTTGGGCCCAGAAGAAAAACAGGTTATTATAAACATAGGTTATTATTTTTTATTACTAAAACAGTCAATCGAACTTATAGAGCCCTCAAATTGGGTGGGCCTGAATGACAAGTGGGTGGGCACAGGCCCAGCACAGCCAACCATTGGCTACGTCTACTGTATGGTGTCATGTTTGATTGGTTGTTTGGTTGTTTGTTGGTTACTCACCATGGGTCCAGGAGCGCCGTTCTCTCCGGGAGCACCAGACTCACCCTGTCAAGAGAGAGAGAGAGAGGAAAAGAGAGAGAGAGAGAGAGACAGAGAGAGAGATAGAGAGGTATTGGTACATTAGAACCGAAAAGCCAACAACCACCAAGATGTTAAACATGTAGGACTTAGAAAAGGGGGAACAGAATATGTAAAAAAAAAAGTAAGAGAAATGAGCTGAAACTGTGACTTTCTGAAGAAACTGAATGAGGTGAAGAAAGAGGTCTGACGGGAGGAGAAAGCAGCAAGGAGTGAGTGAGAAACAGCCACTCAGAGAGCAGAGACAGGGAGATAGAGAGAGACTGCAATCAAGACAGGAAATAAACAGCTGCTGATGGAGGAGGTGTGGATCTCACCGCCACAGATGGGACAGAATCCAGGTTGCAGTGGTGAGGATGTATAGCACATACAGTAGATGTGTGTGTGTGTGTGTGTGTGTGTGTGGGTGTGCATGTGTGTACGTGTGTGTGTGTGGGTGTGTGTGTGTGTGTGTGTGTGTGTGTGTGTGTGTGTGTGTGTGTGTGTGTGTGTGTGTGTGTGTGTGGGGGGGGGTGTGGGTGTGCATGTGTGTACGTGTGTGTGTGTGGGTGAGAGAGACAAAGGGAAAGAGGGAAAGAGAGAGAGAGAGAGAGAGACAGAGAGAGAGAGTAAGTGTGTGTGTATGTTTATGTGTGTGTAAGAGAGAGAGATAGAGAAAGAGAGAGAGATAGAGAAGGAGAAAGAGAGCGATAGAGAGCAAGTGTGTGTGTGTTTATGTGTATGTGTGCCATACCTTGGCTCCAGCAGCTCCAGTCTCTCCCTTAGCGCCATCGAGACCTGGGTAACCCTAAACACATACATCACACTGCCATTAATCACTTTGTCATGTATTATGTGCTAATGTGAACCAACGGTGTAATCAAAAGTTAAGCAAACTGACATTTATAGGAAAAACTAATTAAGAAAACAAAATAAACAAACAGCACGATGTGTCAACATACCCTGTGTCCCTTGATGCCTGGTAGCCCAGGGGTTCCTGGGAATCCACGAGCTCCCTAATATAGACGAGAAGAAAAACATAGATAGATAGATAGATAGATAGATAGATAGATAGATAGATAGATAGATAGATAGATAGATAGATAGATAGATAGATAGATAGATAGATAGATAGATAGATAGATAGATAGATAGATAGATAGATAGATAGATAGATAGATAGAAAGAAAGGGGTAGGTAAAAAAATCAATAGTAAAGTTACTATTATGCAGTGATACGCACTGATTAAGTTATGACTAATTATATGTCTAGATAGAATTCTATATTTAGTAGTCTGAAAGTAGACCTCACCTGAGGTCCTGAAGGTCCACGCTCACCACCTTTACCGGGTTTACCAGCCTCACCCTATCAGAGGAAAAGAAGAAAAAAACTTAAAACCTCCTCAAATGTAATTGCTTAAAATAATTGAACTCCATTAGCTAGTTCTAAGATTAATTTCTGATAATGCATGAGTTTTCCCGTGCATGAATTAGGATAGAGTTGACGCTCTATGTCACTCCCTAGTGGTCATAAATGGAAGCATCTGCCGGTGTGCGCACTCTGCCATCTGGTGGCCACAACATTCAACAACAGTCTTGGTCCGCAGTGTACTGCTGCACTAGACACACGTGAGAACAGCAGTTACGCACTGACAAAATGGCCACTTGCTATGATGTTATCAGACTCTGACCTAATAATCACTCCTTTGACATACCAACCCCTAAATGTACCCTATGCCTTTATGCTGAGCCTTAATTAATGGCAATACCCTCAATGCTCTTCCGAGGAGAGCTAGCAGGCAGGGTGAATTCCAGGCATGTTAGCAAAGATAAACTATGATGAGATCAGGAGTGTAATGGGGGAAGGGTTGAGACTAGCATCATGGCAGAAGGGCCTGACTGTGGTTGGGTGGTGTGGAGGTATTCATAATGATCTTTGCTTAGGGGCTATGGGGATGGGCACAGGGAGTGGAAACGATCAAGAGTGATAGCATAATGCATTAACCAGTCTTGACCACTGGGCTTAATGCATGTAATGTGACCGGTAATTGCTGTTTTTGTAGACATGGAGACTAAGAGCTTGGGCCTAGTCTGTGGTGCTTCAAATATTAACTGGAAGTGACTTAGAAAGACACAGCTGGGTATTTACCTATTGATGCTTTGCAAGCGTAAAAAAAAAAGAGGAATGTGGTAGCAGTGAGTTTTCATCACTGTTTCTTCATTATGCCTACAATACGTCTAAACGCACACTACTACAGTAGCACTACAGTACTACTGCTACTACTACTAATACTAAATGTACAGGTCTGAAATACATTATATATCCTACCAGCAGGTGAATGGGGACACATACGTGCTTTTTAGGGGACACAGGAGAGTTTGTATGCCATGGCTTGGTATGCAAGTACACCAGACTGGCCTACAGCACTACTGCCTGTGTTTAGGTCCTACACACGGCACTTTGAGACTTTAAGCACTCATCAGTATTGTCAGTGGAGGCTTTGGGGGTGGTTCTTGCATGGGGCATTTTCTGCAGCGGAAAGCTGCGGTACAGTACGGTACTCACGTCATCTCCAGGTTTGCCAGAAGGTCCAGGTGGGCCACGGGGACCCATTGGGCCCTACAGAGAGAGAGAGAGAGAGAGAGAGAGAGAGAGAGAGAGAGAGAGAGAGAGAGAGAAGGAGAGACAAAGAGAGAAAGAGAGAGAGAAAGAGAGAGAGAGAGAGAGAGAAACAGTCAGTGTAAGCGTTGACACCCTGCCATGCCAGTAGAGGGCAGTGTTGCAGGGGGGGAGAAGGGCAATGCTCCGCTACACAAGCACAGCCTGTTCTCTTTATTAGCTCCCTGAGGGCGGGCTCACTCCTACACATATGGCCAATCAGGCGTCAAGGAGCCAAGGTCACAGAGTGCTTTGCAAACTCATGAAGGACTTTACAGACACATGTATCAGTTTGTTTGCAAATAAGACTCAGTTAATAGTATCATCAATAATGGTACACTAAAGGTTTATACTATAGATAGTCAAATACATGTGCATAGATACTATAGCATAGCTATATACCATTGATTCAATAATGTATACGTAGGTGACTTTCAGGTACTCTAGCAGTATACTGATACATGTCATGTGTGACATGTCATGTATTTTTCGAACACAGATCAGTTATCATATTTAGCTCAACCTGTAAGTGGCTTCCAACCCCACATTAACCTCAGTCTTACATAATAAAAACAGAAACTAATCCCGGAAGAGTAATCCAGCACATTATGTGCCACTGTCAAACATGGAAGGGTCCAAAAATCAGCAGGTAGCTCAGGGTCCTCAGGAAGAAGAGGGCCTTTAATATCCTGAGAAAGTGCAGCCCAGCTGTTTCCTGGCTCCCTCTGTGAGCCCCTTGTTTACTTGAGAGGACAGAGGGAGGCAGCAGGATGGGGTGAGGGTGAGGGTGAGGGTGGGGGTGGGGGGGTGGACAAGTCAAGATGTGAGAGAGCGAGTGTGACAAGTGGAGAGATGCAGTGGTGTATGTGTGTATGTCTGGGTTTGTGTGTGTGTGTGCGCGTCTGACAACTACAGTGTCGACAGTGGGGCAGGTTTGATAGTAATTGCAGGTAATGAGGTATTAAATGAGGATTTGGGGGGGACGTCAAGGGGCGAGCAGGGGCGCGGGTTCCCCGCTGGGCTACCGGGGCACCTGAACCCTCTGCTGGCGTCAGTCTGCCAGCCGCTGCACCCCGGGAGGAGATTAGCACAGCGGTGGCGCCTCCACAGCCACGGGGATTCGGGAAGCAGAAGGATGAGGGTGTGGGGTGTGGGGTGTGGAGTGTGGGGTGTGGGGGTGCGTGTGTGTGGAAGTGTGGAGGCGGGTGAAGTTGTTATTGTGTTTCGTTTACTGTGAAGATGAGAGGAATTGTGGGACACTCACAGAAGAACCGGGCTCTCCAGCCTCTCCGGGGTTGCCTTGGAAACCTTGAGGTCCCTGGGAGAAGGAGGGGAAAAAGAAAACACGGGGTGAATTAGAGGCCTGCTGTTTGGAGAAAGGAGACAGCTCAGACAGAGTAACACACGCAAAGGGGTCGTGACCTCATGGCCTTGACCCAGTGCTGCACTCAGGTCAGCAAAACAATGTCACTGCCACTGTCACTGCCTGTCAGTGTGTGTGTGAGCTTGGGCTAAATATGAGGAGCAAGCACATACATTAGTCTCCTACAGTGACACACCTTGAGCTAAGAGGACAAATCAACGTAAACACGGTAACAACTGCTTTCTTCTATGTGTACAAAGCTTACACTACGCAAATCTACGCATTTAGGGAATATTGAGGGTATATTTTAGCGACTTTAGAGTTTGCTGTGCCATGAAACTATAACCTCTGTGTGCCTGCTGAGGTGTGATAATTAAATCATCTGTCTGCTGTACCATCCAACATAATAATTAGAAGGCGATGGCAGGCATCTAAATCTGCACTCGCTGACTGAACGTCATGTTCAGACAGGTCATTTGGCAATACCTGCCACTTAAAAACAGCCCCCAAGACCTAAGTGAGGAGAGGGCTGTGTGTGTGTGTGTGTGTGTGTGTGTGTGTGTGTGTGTGTGTGTGTGTGTGTGTGTGTGTGTGTGTGTGTGTGTGTGTGTGTGTGTGTGTTCGTGTGCGTGGAGAGTGTGGGTGTGTGTGTGTGGGCGTAAGTGTGTGTGTGTGTGTGTGTGTGTGTGCATGCTTGTGTGTGTGTGTGTGTGTGTGTGTGTGTGTGTTTGTGTGCTGTACGGAAGGTAAATTGTCAGGTGTTGCATGTCTGCAGAGGGGGGGAAAGCCCTGGAGCCTGCAGCTGGAAGATAAAAGTATTCAGTGCCACTTCTGGCTCCGGAAATAAGTCCACATATAAGGACACCTAAAGCTGTGCATGCATGTGCATGTGTGACTGTGTGTGTGTGTGTACGTGTGTGTGTATGAGTGTATTTGTGTTTCTCTGTTGTGCAGGTATTTTCCTGTGTACACATCTTGTCTATGAGATGCCTTTTTATGTTGGCTAGATACTGGGCTAGATAAACAACTAGTCTTCCCTGTAGACTCATGCTATATTGGCCGACCTCCTGCCTAATTTGTACCGACAATACCAGCATAAGTCTTGTTCAAAAAAGATTTCACATTTTGACAGATACTTACAGGAGATCCGGAGGGTCCTGGTGGTCCTCTGGGACCCATTGGGCCCTAAAACAGAGACAGACAGAGAGAGAGAGAGAGAGAGAGAGAGAGAGAGAGAGAGAGAGAGAGAGAGAGAGATTCACAAATCAGATCCTGATTCATGCAGCTGTGTGCACTACCACAAACTGTTGAGTGATGTGCGGGTGTTACAAATTGCACACGTTTCTGGCCATTAACTGATTATGTCTTCATGTGAAAAATAAGAGGAGAGGGGGAAAAGGAGAAGGGAACAGGAGATGAAAGAAAGAGAGAGAAAGAAAGACAGAAAGGTGAAAAAAAGAGAGAGAGATAAAGAGTATGTGAAAAAGACACACAAACACAGAGAGAGAGAGAGAGAGACAGAGACAGAAAAAAGAAAGAAAGAGAGGGGAGAGAATGAGAGAGAAAGGAGAGAGATAGAGAGAGAGTGTGTGTGAGAGAAAGAGGGAAAGTGAGAGGAAAAGACAGACACATACAGATGGAGAGAGACAGAGAGAGAGAGAAAGAGGGCAAGAGCGTGCGAAAGAGAGATAGAGATAGAGAGAGAGAGAGAGCTCTGTGGACTGCCTGCTATCTCCAGAAGAAAGTGAGATACCCAGTTGTGCCCCATGGCGGCCGCAGCCCAGCAGCCTGCCCATCTGTCAGAGCCATAAATCGTTAGGAATTCCACAGTTGCACTCAGCCACTCTCCTCATCTGGCTGTTTTTCCCTTACCTCTACACACACACACACACACACACACACACACACACACACACACACACACACACACACACACACACACACAGTATCTTTGGCTGCTTGCCATTTTTTCTTTCTTTCACTTAACGTTGTGCTCTTCTTTTCCTCTGCTTTACCTCATCCCATCATCTCAGGTCTATCTCTCCATCTCTCTATCTCTCTCTCTTTCTCCCACTCTTTTCTATCCCCCCATCCCTCTCTCTCCTCCACCGTAATGGAGAGGTCACTGCCCGAGGCCGTGGAGATGGAAGGGAAGGAGGCGTGAACCCTCTGTGACTCCTGTTCCCTTCCTAAGTGCGCCATTGGTTGTGTTGGATGAATGACATGTCACGATCCCCCTACCATAAGGCACATTTGCCAGTGTCCTTGAGGGGGAGCAGGACTTCCATAGGAAAATGCACGTTGTGTGTTCGTTCAACTGAACTGACAACATACGGTAACACAACACATTGTGTAGTGGGCTGTGTGCACTGGGTGTAGCAAAAAAAAAAGTCTTTCTTTAAAATCACATCCAAGCAGTGCTTGTCAAGGGCAAAATCATGACGGAGTAATCCGGTAGGTAATCCTTTGTCTGGCTTTTCCAGACCGTCACTCAGCCAGGGCATATGTCACATTCAGCAGAGGTGATGAGGCAAATCTCATTCCTCCACACCCAAAAAAAAAAAAAAAAAAATCATTAACGTACCTTTGGCTCAGTCACTCGGCTGATATTAAGCCAACAGAAAAAGAGAAAGAACTGTGAAGAAAAAAAAATCTGTGCTCATTCCCTGGAGGTAAACAATCCCTCTTTTTGCCGTGTAATCTTCCAGGACTTCCAACTTGTTGATTGTTAGGGGTGAGGTGGTGGCTGTGTGTATAAGTAGGCCAAGTCTGTGTCAATATTTCTCTTGTCTTGGCGGCGTACACTGAAGCTCCTTCAGAACATCACACTCGCACCTCTGTGCTCTCCAGAGTGTCGGCGAGCATTCCTCGCCGCGGCCAAAGAAAACGTCCGGGTGGCGGGCGCTGCCACGCTGCGCCCCGCTCTGGGGGCCCAATGAAAGTCAGCTTTTCACAACCACCATCAGCTACCCCATCATGCAATGGGGCTGGCCTCTCAATGGCTCTCTGTGCAACTGGGGATCAGGCTAGGGGATGATGGCTATGTTGGTTATTTGGGTGGAAGGGGGTGTGGGGGTTGAGGGGAGGTGGGATGGGGGGGTTGGGGTGTGGGTTGTGCTTGGGTTACTGTGTGCAGAGAGATGGCCTGATGGTGGGGAGATGTATCTGGGTTCCAGGGGGCCTTGGTGAAAGGATGCAGTGTGTGAGGGGATCTGAGGCCAGTGAAGGACAGCATGAGAGGGCCACACTGTTGCACCTGGCATCCTCACAGGTTGATTTATTTACTTTAGTCCACACCGGTCCTGCTTGTGTGGAAAAAGAGCAGAAATGGGGTTTGTTGGCTGGCGTGCTTCGCACACGCGGATGAAAGCAATGGATGCACGCCACAGCCTCCCGTCCCGAGCCGAAAAAAAAAGTACAATAAAAAAATTGATGGTGGAACCGCATGGCGGTGCTGCAAACCAGCCTGGATCTTTCCCTTCTCAAGCCCGTATTTAATAGAGCCAAGACTGCGGTGAAATGAACCGAAATAACTCCCTAAGCTCGCATTACTCCTGAGTGAAGCAGTGCGCCATGCCAGCAAGCCTGGCAGTCTCGGAGGATTTTCAGACCCTAATGAAAGCTGACACTTATTCATCAGTTCATTTTGCCACACTGTTCTTGGCATTAGACTGTGTTCGGTGCCACATGACGACGACGCAGCATCTTGCCCAGACACGCGCGCAGCGCTAGATTATCTAAGTGAGTTAGTGTACAGATTGGTAAAGAGAAAGGAAAAACTTGCAAAATGTATGATGGCCTCTTCTATACCTTTGACGCAAATGTGTGAATGAGGCATCGTGATTAAAATGATGAGGGAGCAGGTTGCTTCCTTACCATTGGTCCTTGCATCACTCCCATCTGGGCACCACCGGATTTCTCATCAAAACCACCAGCCATCTGAGCAGCAAAGTTCTGCAAAAAAAAGGAAAAAACAATGTGAGAGGATTTTCTTCTGAGAGCCGTTAGAACAACTGCCAGCTATGGCTCCCTCTAGTGGACAAAGGCACTTGACACTATCACATAACTTTGGCTGTCTGATATGTTGAACTTAACACATGCAAAACAAGCTTTGTGTGGTCCCTACTTTAGTAAGGTAAATGTCATCAGATATATTTTCAGAGTCAACTCGGCCGTAATTAACATTCTGTCTGTCAGCACGGCCTTTATAAGATCAGATTCTGCTCCCTTTGGCTATAAATACTACTTTCGAGCTGCCTTTGTGAGCTCAGGGATGGCTGAAGGAGTTTTCATTTCCCTGCTTCACAATGGATCCTCTTGTGCTTCCCAGAGCCCCCCTCCCCAGTGCCCCGTCTATCTTCCTACCCCCTGCCGGCCCGAGCCCTCTCCTCTTCTCTCCGCTCTCGCCCGGACAAAATACCACCATAACCCCAGCCACCCAAAACTCTCTCTTCCCTCATCTTTGCACCTCGTTTCAGTTAAACAAACACAGCCCAACACAACTAGGTCTTTCGCAGAGATTTGATGTCATAGGCTAGTTTTACCAACGCGGACAGCGGAGAGTGATTTTTTTGGAAGAACCTTGCAATGTCCTGCTAATGTAACGTACTTGCTTTAGTACTTACTTAGACGTGAAGGAAACAGCAGTTGCCGTTCCCACTTACAGGAGCTAAGGAAGCATGCAGGATTTTTTCTCTTCTTCTTTTTTTTAGAAGATTTCTGGATACTTACTCCGCCAAGTCCAGGGGGTCCGTTAGGTCCTGGGGGTCCAGGGGGTCCGGGGTTTCCAGGGACACCAGGCTCACCATCTCTGCCACGAGGGCCAGGAGATCCCTGAAACACACACACACACACACACACACACACACACCAAAAATGAGAAAATGAAATAAACAATAAAAAAGTAGTAACAATGGCAACTGCTGTATTTGAGAAGTGTGAAATATTTGAGAAAAGCAGAATAATTTTAAAACTAGTAGTTTCAATAGGAACTGCTGTATCTGAGAAGTATGAGAAGTTTTGGAAAAGTAGAACGTTTGCTTGTAACAGAGCGCATTTCAGTGAGACTGAAGACATGTTCATTACTGCCTGAATCCGTTCTGTTTAAAAGGTGGGCGGTAATCTTCGCTTTCTGGGGACTTCCCTCAGGGTCATGGTGCTTATAGACAATGAAATATTGGGGGTGTACACATGGTTTTGTTTAGCTCTTAGGGTCGTTCACGCAATTGTTTACAATACTTAAGTGGTTTGTCCTTTTCATTGTTAATCACATGCTTATGACCTGTACATTACTGGTGGTAACACTTGTAACTGGTAACACTTGTGTCTGAAAATGTCTTCTCACTTTTAATAAATAATTTGTAATTATAATATAATATTCCTGTATTCTGATCACCATTATAGTTACACTATGACACTGGTGGATAGTTTAAGTGAAAACGGGATGAATAATCATAGTGTGGTGACAGGTAGATTTGTGGGGTTGGTGTTATTACAGTAAAAGTAATAATACAAAATAGTTGTGGAAACCAGCCCCAGCAGGAATATCTGTGGCATAGTATTAGTGGTACTGTATGGTGATGTTCTCAGTACTTGGTGCCAACAAGTGTAATGTGCAATATGCTTACAAGCAACTACATGGTGGAATAACATGTGACACTAGAATAAATACTGAAGACTTTTCACTGTGGAACTTCTTCATCCACTGCAGTAAATCTGACAGCTAAGACCACAGTGAGATTGAAAATTATACTGAATAAATGTGTGTTATTTTAGTTTATGATTGCAGGCCAGGGGGTGAGCAGGGGTTACAAGTAAACTGTGCCTCAAGTAAGTACGGCCAAGGCCTTACAATATAATTATAAGTGTGTTTTGAAAGACAACTTCTTCCTTTGTATAGTATTTACACTTTAAACTGTGCCTTGACTACTATACAGCCACACATACACAGAGCATACTGTACACATATGCACAGGATTACAACATTTAGCAAGCAGTCTTGGAGTGGCTGTGTCTCCAGATGTATAACTGAATAATTGACTTTTACATATCTCATTTCTTAGCAATTGGAACTTGGCTATTATCCTGTTTTTATGCATTTTCTATGCATTTTTATATTTTGAAATTAATTGCCAATGGCAGGTTTATTGTTATTGAACAACAAGGAATTTTATCCTTAAATCTTTATACTAGCACTCAACAGTACCATACTGTACCGTGTACAGAATTTATGAGTTTTTTACACTACATACAACAGTTGGCCTCAGGGCAGACACTAAATCATCCACACAATCACAAATCACTAAATCATGTATCACAGTATGCAATTACCTACAGTGTGAAGCCTGAGATTAGTGATAACTAGGGTTTGTTGAAGGACCGAACAAATATTTATCTGTTGCTAACACTAAAAGGAAAAGCCACTGTTCACTTTCTTTACAATGCCCTCCACAAGCAAAACCTCAAGATGATAACAATGAGACGGCACTATCAACAAGCTAATATCTACTGACAGGAAGAGAATTAACTCTCCATTTTTCCCATGCCAGTTTTTTTTTTCCTCATTAGTGTAGGTCGTTTTAGCTGTAGCCTCCCAGGCCTCTTTAGGAAGGAAGACATTATGCAACGCCTCAGCCAACAGCCATTTTGACATGCATTCAAACACTATAAAATTAGCACAGCGATCAAAGCATCCTTGTGCAGCTACACTGATTTCACACATTGATTAAATGGTCCTTTTTGGCAGCTAAAGCCGTGTGTGTGTGTGTGTGTGTGTATGTGTGTGTATGTGTGTGTGTGTGTGCATATGCATGTGTTACTGTTGCTCACACATCTGCTGAACAAACCTGTGCTTATAGCAGACCACACAGCCTAATGGAAACAGCACGTGGGAAGAATACTCTTCCCCCACCCTCCCCTTTCCCCTCTACCTACGCACACACACACACACACACACACACACACACGCAAACACACACACACACACTAAGTCGATGAAAGGGTCAGGATCCTATCCCCAGAAGCCACGTGGAGCTGCTTGACTAAGCCCCTCTTAGAACACAGAGCCCAATGTAACTGCCACTCTGTCGCAGCCAGACAGACAAGAGATAGACAGAGCAAGGGTGTGACAGCACGAGAAGAAGAAACGCAAAATAAAAGACACACAGCACACACTTACCCTCTCTCCCTTATCTCCTCTATCTCCACGTGGGCCTTGCTCTCCTGGAGGTCCCTGTTAGGCAACAGGACGGGGGCTAAGTACTCTCTCACACACATTAAACCACACAGGTAATTTCAAAACAAGCTTTTTTTGTATTTTGAAGGTAAGTTATTTCCCCTGAAGCTGTGTGCAGAAAAAAAGAGAGAAGAAAAAATTCTTGGTGTACCATGGGTCCTGCAGGTCCTCTTGGTCCTACGACCTAAAAGGCAAAAAAATCCAAAACAAAACAACATATCTCAGCACTTAGTTCTTCAGGGTCAGTGATATGGGTTTCATTAGTTTGAACACAGCTGATGACATGTCACACAGGCATGCGTTTTTCACAGTGAGAGTGTTGAGAATAAGACCTTCATTCATCCCTGTGTGCTTAGATGTTGTTTTAATCACTTCCGGGGTTAATTGTTGTGTTGACGAACGCCCCACCATAAACAATAGCGCTCTATTTACTGGCTGAGGAAATGACTGCTATCCACTGTGGGCTAGCTAAACTCTTTCCATGTGCTTGGCAACACAGCACAGGCAGGTCACTTCTCCTCTCATTCTCTGTCTCTCTCTCCCTCTCTCTCTCTTTCTCTGACTCGTTATCTCTCTTTCTTTTTCTGTCTCTCACATTTTGTCTTTCTTTTCTTTTACTCCCTGCCTCTCTCTCTCATTCTATCTGTCACTCACTCATTCTCTCACTCTCTTTTTCTTTCACTTTCTTACTCCCCCCTCTCTATCTCTCACTCACACCCTCTCCTACTCTCTTTCTCTCTCTTACTTATTTGGCCTTTCTTTCACTCTCTCATTTTCTCTTTCTATTGTTTTACTCCCTCCTCTCTCTTTCTCTCACTCACACACTCTCTATTTTTCTCCTACTCACACTCTCTTACTCTCTCTCTATCTTTCTCTTACTCACACTCTTACTCTGTCTCTCTCTATTTCTTCCTCTTTCTTTCTCTCTCTCTCTCTCCCTCTCTCTGGCTGGCTGGTAGTGATAGAGGCAGATGCTCCGAGTGTGGGCTTTGTTTGGTTTGGCTGTCAGCCTGCCCTGTGTGGCCTACCCAGTCTAATGGAGCAGCTAGAGTTCCCCTGCTCTCATCTAATTACACAAAGACACACACACACGCACACACACACACACACACAGACCAGACTATACCAGACACACACAAATCTCTCAACACATAGTCACCCTGTCACACACACAGACATGTATACACACACAGCACACCAGACACACACACAGATTCCTTCACACTAGCCATACGTACAGACAAGTAAGTACCTACACACAGAGACAGAGACAAAAATGCACCCACACACACACAGACAAAAACACACAGGCACACACACACACCAATTCACAAATAGTAAGACTGCATCACATCAGGTCTGCTACCATCAGCACACAACAAAAAACAGCTGAGTCATTTATCCTGCTAGCCACTAATAGATCTGATCTAATCAGCAGAGCTCCATCAGAGGTGGAGTGATGGCTGGGTTATCTGATGTGCACTTACATCTGTGATGTCTCCTGGCTCACCCTTCTGTCCCTGTTGGGGAAAGACGAAGAGACATTAGCAAGGATAGAAGAGAAACCATACAGGCACAAATCACTAGCTACATCTAGCTGCTAAACCATTTTCAAATATGCAGGTGCTAAGATCTCATGAAGTAACAAGATCATTCACATGTTTAGAAAAAAAGTAACCTGAGTACATAATAAGTCACAAATCAGCTTTATTGTCAGTACTGAAACATGTACTGAACATATGGGATTGGAAATGCGTTACTCTAGACCCACTCTTAGCGACCCAAATAAGTAAGGTTAAATTCAAAATTATAATTTCTTTTCTTTCTTTGTGTAAATAAAACAGATGTGGATACAGGAAACCTACAACATGTGCATCCTAATTTCAGTGGATTTGCTTGTTTTTTTTAATTTAGTCATCTTTTATGCAGCTAGCCATCCCAGGCTATCATTTAGCCTAATCCAGGGAAATAAGGCAGTGGCTAGCTGCTTTGTATTACTAGGCCAAGCACAGGTCTAATTCTAGCTTGGAGAACTATAACATCCACCCTAGATGTAGCTCTCCCAGAGATGCCTCTTACCTTTGCACCTGGTACCCCTGTGATGTCCGACAGGATCAGCAAAAAGAGGAGGAGAGGGAGGAAGAGGAAGAAGAGGAGGGAAAACATTCATTAATGTGCAGCAAGACTAGACGAAAACACCCACGTCCCTGTCTCATCCGCTTGTCTGACACCGCATGTGGCCTTAGTTCAGAAACCGAGATACTCTAGGGGAAAGTTTGGCCTGGAGCTATGAGGAACCCGCCACCAAGCCCTCACACAGGCAGATAGCCCATTGAACCTGAAAGTGTTCCAGCACCATCTCCATAGGAATCAGCAGAGAGGCAAAAGCAAAGCAGAAGTCAAGCATGGCTGCCATTTAATGAGTACTAGGTAATATGATAAGATCAAGTAATTATATACTTTACTGTATGTAAACATAGCCATAGCTTATAGGTTATGTGTATGGCTTGTGTATTAAAATGGCATGTATATGTATCGTTACAAGATCCACATGATACCATGACATAGTTACACATGAAGATGAAAATTAAACATTATAGTACAGTTGCAGAGGTGTGAATAACATTAATGTATTTAGATGCTTGACTGATATGAATGTAATGAAATGAAATATTTAAGTATGACACACTGAAGTATGTTGAGTTGTAGGCAAAATAAATTCACCTGAAACTCAACTATGATAAATATCAACAGCATAAAGCAGTTCTAAAAGCTTTTATGAAGAATGTGCACTTCTACTTAAAAAACAATGCTGCTTTGACAGGTCTAATTGTCATGATAGGTATAAATCTCTCCCAAACTACTGATTTGAAAATTCACATTGTCAATTCATCTTCCATTGTCAAATCAACCTTCCACTACAGAAAGCTGTACGACTGTGTGTAGATTGAACTGACTGAGGATGGCCAAATTTTGACAAACTATCTCACAAAGGGTTTTTCACCCCTTAAAGTCCTGCTGCCTTTTTAGAGGGGTGTAGGGCTGGGCTGCTAAAATGCTGCTGAAACTCACACAGTGTCTGGTAAAGTAAGGTATTTCCATAATGATTCCCACATGTGTTCCTGATACTGGGAATAGAATAATATCCAAACAAGATGGGGCCCAAGGTGAACCAGCCTCGGAAAAATCATGTCAAAGCAGCATTTCTGCGAACCTCGTAAGTGAGAAGTGCCATTCTTTGCATTACTCCTTGAACTGGTCTTCATTTGTTCATTTTTGAGAGTGAGGGGGGAAAAACAACCTCCAGTGTAGAAGAATGACACTCTGCTTATGAAGAAAACCTTAGAAGAAGGGTGCATCCTGTGATCACAGCAAGGTTGTTTTTTTTTTCTGTTAGCCCCAACACCCGCCAAGAAGGAACAAAATGAATCCCGAAGGTAATTTATTTATGTGGAATGGTAAATAAATAAATTACGACCACTGGGGGCAGCGGGCTGCTCGGGGCAGATGGGGCAACACTCTCCGAATGGGATCTCGGCGTTGGGGCAATCTTTGGGCTCCTCGCAGATAATGTCGTCGCACAGCACCGTGCCAGTGTCACACACACAGATGCGGCACGGCTCCGGCTTCCACACGTCCTTGTCGTTATAGCGACTGCCATCCTGGAGGCAGCTGCCAGGTTCATCCTCTGTGTGTGTTTCTGTGTGTGTGTGTGTGTTTGTGATGTGTGTGTGTGTTTGTTTGTGTGTGTGTGTGTGTGTGCCATATTGGGACACACAGGGGACAGGACGTGTATGTGTGAGGAGGAAAGATACATTATAACAATGTCATTCACTCTACAGGGTATTGTTATTCATGATATTGACAAGTCATTGATATTATATATCAAATCAATAAATGCAATCAAAGTGTTATCAGATTAAAGTTTGTAAAGTTTAAATTATTCTGTAAGTGTAAATTATCCTTAATATTCTGAAATAATAAAGGAATAACATCCACTTGAGGTGTTCTCTGACCAGTGTACTATCTTGTTTGTAGTCTGTATGTTAAAAAGCTTGTGTTGGAAAAAAAAAGTCAAATAAGTCACCACAAATGGCCTCAAATACATCAGCAGGATATACAACATTCCTAAAGGAAACATTTTTCTGTTAATAAATATACTTTTCACAGTGTCTTGACATTTATGTGTCCTTTCTACACTCACTAAAATAATGGCTGTCGAGCAATAATTGCTAAAAAAGCAGGCCATCTTCCGGTACTTGCAATATGCATTTCCAACCACATGGTGGCAGTACAACAACAGTTCAGACAACTTCTTGAAGTGCAGATACAGCATATCAGAAGGATGGCAATCCTGTATCCACTTCGATGTCTCCTCACTACTAGGCCTGTTCAGGGAGTCGTCTTGTACCTATTGTCGTCATCATGTTCGCTGCACTGTATACATGAGTTGAGTGTTACAACCATCAGTGTTACACTCTCTCTGATGACTGTGCACCATGGCTACACTGACAAAAAGCAAGCAAGGACAGGGTGCCATCTGAAACCGTGCCAAGTTACACACACACAGGCAACACAGAGTGGGAAAAGCTCACATATCAGGATCCCCAGTTCACACTGACAAATTGAGGAGTGCGCCTGGGGCCTACAGAATAATTAGCACGTCAATCTATGCAGCAATCACAACCATTCAGTCTGATTTATTCGCTTTTTTAAGCTTCAACAAAATCACAATATAATGGTGAGCTTGTCAGGTGATAAACACATCTGAGAAAACTTCTCAGACACGTGCATGGCCACTTCTCGAAATCAAGGGGCAAGTCAATCAATCCCAAACGTTATGAGGGAGTTTTTGATTTTCACGCCACCCCACACACATCCTCAGTGATACCCTCATGTGCCACATGGAAACACTCAGGGCCCTTTGGCTGAGGATGGGGGTTCCAGTAACACAAGAGCCCAAAAGCCAGCGTGGGGCAGGGCATTGGAAGGAGGAGGGGAACGTCAACAGAGTAAGTACAGTAGTTCTGTTTACCTTAGAGGCCTGGCCAGGTCTAGGTAACCTAGCGGACCCTGTGACCATGAATGGGGTCTTTCTTAAAAAGGACAGAGCGGGCAATTCACAAGCTTTCACGTTATCCAAACACGAGCCCACTTTTAACTCTCATCTGGAACTCATAGGCCCCATCCGACGGTATTCCAAACATGCAGAGAGATGGAGAATGGCCAGCCTTCATTAGCATAGGCCTACCTCCTCTGGGCCTGCTCGCCCCTCGGCCGGCTGAGTGCTAATCAACGACAAACGATGGCTTCAATATCTCTCACACTATGGCTTTTTAGCTTTTGAAAATAGACCGATTCACAGATACAAGCGCCCGCATTCTGTCCCCTGCCAGCCTAGTAATTGCTCTCAGTCTGCTGCGTCTCAGCTGCTTCGTCCATGCTTTTTATTCGGAGTGGGGAAATGGAGGAGGAAAGCTCCAAATTGAACACAGGTGTTGGAGTGCTCCGCTTGCGGCGAGGCTTCTCCCTGATCCCTATCCTGCTGGACGGCGTGACAGCAGTCGAGCTACGGAGGATATTTCTGAGGGGAGGGCGAGAGCGAGAGCGAGGGTGAGAGGGGGGCTTATGTGGCAAGGTTTTGGCACGATGGGGCCACTTCCCAGTCCCTCCGAGGTCCTCCAGCTGCCCTTTGAGCCTGCTAGGCTGGGCTCACCGTGTCTCAGTGCCCCTGTGTCTCTTTAGACCTTCTTATCGCGTCCCTGAAGAAGAAAAAAAAAAATCTGCCCCGGTAGCTCGGAGGAAAAATGCGACGTGCCTTACGTCCAGGGGCCTCTGTAGTGAGCAGGATGGGTAACCTGAGCCTGCAACTGCACGTCTCTCTTTTTTTCCCCCTTAAAAGTCTGCAAATTTTTTGCTCTACGCTGAGAAAAACCGCCACCCAAACTTCTCTCTCTCTGGTGCACTTAATTTGGAGCCTAGCTGCGTCGCGAGCTTTATGTGAAAAAGAATGTGCCTTAGCTGAATAATAATAATACCCCCCTCCCCATCTGCTCTCATAATACTTTTTCCAGTAGCCTCCAAGCCAGACAATCTCTCTCTCTCTCTCCCTCTCTCTCCCTCTCTCTCTCTCTCCCTTTGCCTTCACTGTCACAGTCTGTGAATGATCTAGAAAACAGATGGAAACACTAAAATCATATGGAACACTCGGTTCTGCCAATTTCACCATTATCTATTCCTTTTGCCCTGCACTATTGATCAACTCAAAGGCATTAACGGATCTAATTAATCAATGAATCAACCATTAAAATTGTAATTCTTATTTGCTATTTAATAGCACTCTCTCGTGGCCATTGCATTGCATAAGTCTGGAATTGTAGGGGATCAATTGGAAGGTGTGATCTTTAAGAAACACCACACGGCTGCCCTTTTTTTTTTTTTTTTTTGAAAAAGCATATATGCGCTTTTCAGGGTTATTCCAGTGTATGGGCATCTTCGTTATAGTCCACCATAGCGCTTTAACAAGCCTGGATTCGCCTCGATGCCCTCTGACAGCTGTGGAATGTGAACTCTTTTCACAGAAGGCCCTTGAGCCTGACCACCTCTCGCTTTAAAAGTCTACTTTTACCAAATGTGTGGCGTTCAAAGAAAAATGAAGAGGACTCAGCTCTTCTGGAATTTCTCCGACGCACCCGCAGGTGTCCTGCGCAACTTTGATTATGGGGGGCTGAGGAGAGACGGGTAAATCCGAGATCTCCGAGATCTTTCATGACTTCGCGATGTCAACTCACACTTTGCATTGCATTACCTTCGAAAAACCAAACAGTATCATCACACACAAAACGCAATTACTTGCTAATTCCAGCCGCGACACTATAAACGCAAGCAGATTGGGATCAAGCTATTTGATTACTGACAAATATGAAAAGTGTCTCAATGTAACAAATCATCTGACATAATGAATGCAATACACTAATAACTTCTAAACAAGTCTTAGCAACAAGCCAATCAGATAACTTCTCGCCGTCTCAAAATATTCACCCCAAAAGTAGTACCCTTAAGGTATAAAGTCAGAACTCAAGAAGAAAAGCTCAAACAATGTCTACATACCGCCACAACCACTCAAATGTTAAGACAGGTGATCAGGACACTTTACAGATCATTAACGCAGGCAGGAAAACAGATAATTCTGATAAGAAGAAAACACCCTCGCATCTTAATAAGTCGTGTGTCAGAACACCTGAGAGAAACAAACACTTTTCCAATAAGGACGTGGCTCTGCGCTAACGTTTTTCATTGAGACATTTCAAACCAATTGAAATCTGTGAGAAAAGTTAGGTTGCAACTTACGGTCATCCTCCTGACATCTCACCACGGCTAATAGCACGACTTGTGTTGCTACAAGTAGCAATAAAGTCCTGGAATCCATAAAGCTGAACATGTCTAAATATTAGACATGCGGGGCTTTTGGGGAAAGAAAAAGATGAAGGGACGAAGGGAGCAGACGCGGCTCGCTGTTTTAGTGTGTGTGTTCCCAGTGACTGAAGCGAACCATACAGTCAACCTTCAAGTAACGATGGGAATCCAACGCCGGGCCCCTGCAGAAACTCAGTACCGACCGCTCCTGGCCAGGTACCGCAGTTTTATGTCTCCACTGCTTTCAATGGTACTTCGTATATTCCCAAATATCAGTCCGGCCCCTGCCCCCTGTCAAGCTGAAATCTGAATCCCCTCTTCCCTCCCATTCTGTCTCAGAAGTCCCACTCTCCTGAAACCCCTCCTTCTACGCGCTACTGAAAAGGGGTACCCAAAAAGTTTCACTTTTTTTTCTCCTTTCCACCAACGCATTCTACCCTCCCCCTCTTCCGACAACTCGCGCGTCCGCTCTGCATGCCGGTGTTGTATACCGTAAAGTGCAGCATTACACTGGTTTCATCGTCTCTGTCCACTCTGTGCACATGCCAGACTGATGCTTATGATGTTCGACACTATCACTGATGCTCACCAGTCGCTTTCAATTCGGATATTGGCCACTGCATCACAGGAAGGCTCCCTTGGGAACAGCACACACAGCTCAGTGACATGTTTGGCTGTGCGCATGCAGCCTACCTTGGCTGAGAATTTAGATGCAACCAGTTGATGCAGAATGTCTTGTTGGTGCTATGTTAAGGGTCATGACATTATTGGCAGGGGAAGGCGTACAGACATCAAGGCTACTGCACGGGTAGAACATGTCACCAATAGGTTGAGGGTTATTCTCCTTTGATAAATTGACAGATTAGTTTTTTAATAGACTAGTTTGAAAGCAAATGAGCAGTGTGTATTCTTCAACGTTCATACTGCATTGATTTAATTTTGCTTTATTATTCAAAGCTGTAGTATTTATATACTAAATTAATCAAATACATAACATTTGCTCAAACCGGGTGTTATTACAATATATCAGTGAATAATAGTTAATTCTCTATTTAAGGCCGTGAAAGGTGCCATCATTATCCATTATGACAAATCTGTTTGTTTCCATCAATTAAAATAGCTGACTTTGGCATTTATCACACTGACACCAATTCGTCTATTAGTCAAACTTTTAAAAGTACTTCTTATTCCGTTTTGTCTGTGTTCACACTGACTTGTGGCCTGAAATATTTCTACATCCACACCATTCCTGACATAACATGATGGGCCAGTGAAGCTTTCTGATTGGCTGATCCCATCAGGCTCATATGGGAGGACTGTGCGCATAGGGTGGAGCCAGGTAGCCTCACCTGGTTTGCCAGTGAGGCTGTCATTCTTGCGGACGAGATAAGCTGACAAGGGTACCTCTATAAAACCTGGATTGTGGCAAGTCGGGTCGGCATGGGAATGTCAGGTTCCTGAAGTGGGAACACCCCACAGAGGGTGCCTCCATCAAATGCTCAAATCTAATGGACTACTGGCTGTTTCCCTTTCTGACTAATCTATACTGAAGATGTTGATGGCATGTTGATGGCATGACTGGCGGACTGAAGATGCATTGCTGCCTGGAAAGCTTCATCCTATGTGTTGGAAATACAGGATATCTTTGGGAGGCCATTTCCAAAATGCTTGTTCTTTCAGCATCCACATGGGGCAGCTGTGGCCTAATGTCTAAGCAGTTGGTGTAGGAACCAGAGGGTTACAGGTTTTCCTTTATCAGTAGATACATGTAAGTGGGAGAGGGACACTAAGTAGTCCTTGAGCAAGGCATCTAACCTAACATTTCTCCAGGGCACTGTCCATGTACCTAACCCATTCTAATGTGCTCTGGATAAGAGCCTCAGTTACACGCTTGTTCATCAGTCTGTGTCTGTGACAGACTGTGGCACCTTCATGTCGGGCTGGGCTGTAGTCAGCCATCCCTAAGCATGGTAGAGTAAATAGAAAGTTCAGATAAGTTCTTTTAAAAAATATTTTTCTAATGTAAAAAGTCAAAAAGAAAAAAAACCTCTTCTGCAGGTAACAAAAGTAATTTTACTAATTACCTAATCTACCTGGCTGATGACTTGTGCACTCATTACGATCAGTTTGGCCAGAAAATGGTTGAAACAAATATGTGACAGGATTTTTACTTTCTCAAGCCTGGATTTCAACCTTTGGTTATCAGAGAAAAAAGGAAACCTTCCCCAAAAATGCTGCTACTGTACCAAACAATGGTGCCGCCCATATCATTTTTTTTAGCAACGAGGTCTCTCTCTCTCACACACACAATCACACACCTTTCCTGGGGAAACACTCAACCTGTTCCTTTCCAAATGGAGGCAGCGAGCCGAGAACTGATGTCATATGTTCCTCTGGCATACCTCAGGAGCTGCTCTCGAGTACTTTCAGATATCTCGCAGATCGATCGAGCCTAACCTAACCATATCTATCTATCTATCTATCTATCTATCTATCTATCTATCTATCTATCTATCTATCTATCTGTCTGTCTGTCTGTCTGTCTGTCTGTCTGTCTGTCTGTCTGTCTGTCTGTCTGTCTGTCTGTCTGTCTGTCTGTCTGTCTGTTTTCAGCAATTCACCAGCATTAGATATCTATAGGCAAAAAAAAAAAATAAATAAATAAAAGCAACCTCCCCAATAACCATATCGTATTACACATTACAGCATGCCTGGGTTACAACTGCTCCAATGTTTGACCCAAAGTTACGCCCTTCACCTGTGGCAGGCAACTGCAGTCAGGCATCCTGACCCATACCTGCCAAAAAGGCCCGAATGGGAGGTGTGCCGGGAGTGTCAGCTGATAGCGAAATCCCTGTCCAGATTTTTTTTGGCTGCAGCACCGTGCCATGTCATTACACATCAAAAAATGTGGACGCCCCGGTCAGACGGCTGGCATGACGTGATACAGTGACCGCAGACGTTGGCTGAGGCCAGCTATAGGCTCATCGTGTTTTCGCCCCAATGGGTTTAGAGATTCCTAAACACATTCCTCAAGTTAATACGAACAGTTTGCTCTTCTCTACGAAAGAAAGCAAGAGGAGAAAAAAAAGCACCTCTGGCAATCCCCTCCCCCCACTCCCTTCGCTCCGCCAGTGCGATAGATCAGGCCCTAGCGCCCACTCAGGCAGCATTGGTCCGTTTCCCTCAGGATCATGTATGGCCCTGCGCAGACAGCATTGGTCTGTTTCCCTCAGGATCATGGATAGCCCTGCGCAGACAGCAAGGACGTTAGCCTGCTGCTGTGCACCAGATGTCAAAGCTTCCATTAGCGATGAACGGCTGTTTCACTATCAGACACTGACATTGCGTAAAGGCACTAGCCTATATGTAGGACATTTATGACACGTTATCATAAAATGGTCCTGAAATACTGATTTTACTGATGTCAATAGTACAGCCAGACTATTCACATTTTAGAACCTAACTTACAGCACTCAAATTCTGTTCTTGTTTTGATGTTGTTTTTTTCCTTTTGCCACTGGCTGGAGCACAACATTTTACAATATTTTGAAATTGACTGCAGTACCAGTTTTGGACAAAATCCTACTTATAATAAAATATATATATAATAAAACAGGGAAACAGGAATGGATGAAATGCCTTATTGAAATTCTGAAAAGAGGAATGAGCACAAATTTGATATGTAGCCAACATCCCATTGTGGATACTAGGTGTGAACCATTTGATGGTTATGACTGAGACAGCAGACATTTAGACAAACATCAACAGCCCACTTATTATGTAGAGACTTCTGGTTTGGTGATTTGGTGTGTCTTTGACTGTCAGTGACACACACACACACACACACACACACACAGACACAGCCTGCCCTGGGTGTGTGGGGGCACATGGGGTCACTCTCTATTCACCTCCCCCCCCAACCTGACTGATAGGCCCAAGAGAGTTAATTGAAAAGAAACAAAGTGTTGCACAGCAGTCAGGTCATAAAAGGACTCAAACTCATATGTATGCCACAAAACAAGGGAAATTATAGGTCAAACTACTATATGTTCTCTCTGTCTCTGCCTCTCTCTCTCACACACACACATACACACACACTGTGTGAATGGTAGAGCAGTTCTCCAAGTCATTCTTAGAAATTGTTATAAATTGTTTATACACTATGTAATTTAGCTGGAGGGCATAAACTATCCTATCTTTAGCAGTTTAGAGGGTGAAAAACGACCTACTGTACTGCAACACACCATAAAAACAATCAAATGGAAAAACTGTCTTATGACCGCCTTGTTTTGGGTTTGTTTTGCCTGTGTTTTACTACGTAAAACGTGTTTTACTTTCTGGCGTAACCAGAAAACCAATCAGGCAAATCCTTGGCCAGCTGTAGCCATAAGACTGCAGGACCAGTGTGAGCATGACATGTGCCTTCCTCCACAACATCATCTTTACAGAGGAGCCAGGCCTCTTGGATGAAGATAACTCCTTGGCAGTGGCTGAATCATCCCAAATGGTCTCTGATGTAGCAAACAATTAACCCCTCCCCCCATACCTCCTACTATAACCACACCTCTCCCATCAACTGGAAGAAGTGCAGTGCTGTACACAGTCATCCACAAAAATAGAGCCGGTAGTTAACTTAGCGAGGCTAATTCTGCAGTGCCACTCGCCATGGTGAGTGGCCCCTGTGAGTCAGATGAGCCTTCAACTCTTTTTTAGCTGACAGCCCCGCCAACACACACACACACACACACACACACACACGCACGCACGCACGCACACACACACACACACACACACACACACACACACACACACACAAACACACACACAGGAGCATGAATCTATCCCAACCATTCATTTCCATGCTGACAGACACTTGTACCTCAGAACTGTTCAACTTTGCACAGCGCTCTCTAAATATAGACACGGAGAAGAGAAGCACTCCTGTGCATTTACCTCATGCGGCTCTTCACCCCTCGCCCTCTGAACTCCGACCTTTCACCTTGCCCCACACATACGCACGCTTTATTGGCAGCAGAAACAGCTGTTGCCTCTTGTTTGGTCACGTAAAGGCTTTTCTTTGCTGGCTCCCACTCTGTGCAGGCATGCGTTAGCCTAGCCTAATTACTTGTGATGGCATCTGAGGTTTGGAAGTTATGCTAAATTTAGGGAATTATGTGCTTCATGAGACATACAGTACAGTACTAGATGGAATTCGAGTGAAAAGTGCTTTGAAATGGCTGACGAAAGCTATGTAAATTAGGGCCGCTTGTACTTTGAACAAGTCTGGAGCATTCTCATGTTTGTAAGTGTATGAAATGGTGCCATGCAGCTATTTTTAGTGAATGGCAAAAAAGACAGGATCTAGTCTTTCTTCTGTGACACTGAGGCTTCTTATTAAAATGTCTCCAGTCCAGGGCCCAGACATGCGAACCTTCAATTTCCATCTGGTCTGTTCCTGGGTATCTTTCAATCTAGAGCCTTGTTATTTAGTTCTGAATTTGGTGCTATCCTATTTCAAACACTTTTTCTGAAACAACTAACCAAACTATGAGGACTAGCATGTGGAGCAAAAGGCCATCTGTCTCAGTCTGTATGGAGATGAGTGTCTGTGTTGGCGTGTGTTAAAGAGAGAGAAAAGGGTGAGAGGAAGAGGGGAAGATGGAGGAAGTGGGAGACGGACAGACAGACGGGCAGACAGAGTGCGTGTTTGTGTATGCGCTGTTTGACTATGTGCCGGGATCACATCCCTTTGAAGACTCCTCTTTGAAGCCCACTTTCTTGGGAATGACACCCTTCTGAGACCCGCGGAGTCTCCAGCACGTTCATATTTCCTATCCGCCGCCCCCCCCCCCCCCCAAAACCTCCTTCACTTCAATGAAACAGAGAGATAATGTGTAAATATCTGCAGGGCCCACCGCGGAGGACCCGGACAAGTCTTGTCTTTGTTTGACGGCAGCATGTGAGCTTGGCAGTGGTAGGACATGAGGGGGTTTGTTTCCTCTCTCCGGACTTTTCACGGCCCGTGCTCGGGATCAGACTCAGACTCGGGCTCGGTCTCGGGCTCGGGCTCGAGCGGACCAGACAGACCAGCCCCGTCTCTGACAGAGACGCAGGTGAAAGGTGACCCAGGCCCCTACTGCTAGGGAATATACAGCAAAGCAAAAAGAAAAAAAAAATGTATAAAAGTGTCAAATGGGCGCCTTGTGAGTGCTGACTTTTGACTTTAGCTTTGTCCATCTGTCTGGATTTATACGCTAACTAGCCTCAGAGCTGCTGTACGAATTGACAGACTGAAGGTTAAATTTCAGTTAAATGACAAAGAATTTTAACACAATATTTAGCATTCTCTTAGCCATACAGGACTGAGGAGCACTCTCTTTACAGAGGAGGGGGAACAAGAAAGCACAAAATGCCTTCCCTTCCCAGAGCAATCCAGTGGAAAAGTTATGAAAGTTATGGATCAGGAGATGTGGGGGCACAGAGAGCTCAGCAGTTTGAATTTGCATCTGTCTGGAAAGGCAATCACGGGGTGGGGGGAGCGTTTACATATGGGACTGAGGGGCTCGGAGAAAGTGTGGGACAGAGTATGGAAGTGTGTGTGTGTGTGTGTGTGTGTGTGTGTGTGTGTGTGTGTGTGTAAGACAGAGTATGGGTGCAGGGTAGTTGGGGAGGGAGGGGGAGGCACAGGCAGAGAGGGGCTGTCACAGTGGTGGGAAAAAGTGTGCAGCTTGACACTAATGAGACACGTGTGTGTGTGTGTGTGTGTGTGTGTGTGTGTGTGTGTGTGTGTGTGTGTGTGTATGTGTGTGTGTGTGTGTGTGTGAAGAGATTGTGTATGAGTAAGTGCTTGTGAAATGCTTTAGAGCATTTGCATCAACAAAGGTAGTCTGAGGGTAGTTTACCAGAGAAAAAACAAAATATCCCACATGGACCTATGAAAGACGTAGACAGAGGAAGAGAAATAGACGGAGAGAACCGGGAAAGGGAGAGAAAGGGGGGTGGGAAGTGAAGGTAAGTGGGTGGGTCGGTGGGCAGATCACAGGAGGAGTAAGGAATGCACAGTAGGGGAAGAGGAGGAGGAGGAGAGGCGAGGGAGGGAAGGAGGGAGGGAATGAGGGAGGGAGGGAATGAGTGAAAGAGAGGGAGGGTGGAGAGAGCCTAAGAGGGGAGGGAAAAGGATGATGACAGAGGGAGACGAAGAGGACAGAGTGAGAAAGAAATTAGGAAAAGTGAGTGAGAAAGAGAGAATGGGAAAATACAGAAAGAATGGGAAAAAGGGAGAAAAAAAGGAACAGCGAGAGAGAGAGAATAAAGAAAAGCTAGTGATAGAGAGAGAAAGAGAGAGAGATAAGGACAGAGACAGTGTAAGAGAAAGTGACAGAAAGAGAATGAAAAAAGACAGAGGTAGAGAGAGAAAGGGGGAGTGTATGTGTGTCAGAGAGAGAGTGTGTATGTACGAGAGAGAGAGAGAGAGAATGAGAGAGAAAGAGAGAGAGAGAGAGAGAGAGAGAGAGAGAGAGAGAGAGAGAGAGAGAGAGAGAGAGAGAGAGAGAGAGAGAGAAAGAGAGGAGTTTAAGACCCCTGACTTCAGCCATCTGAAACTGCCACTGAAACGAGGATGTGAATGACATCAGCCTGATGCTGGTGGAATCAGAATCAGAAGTCCCTCATTCTCAGTCTGAACATCTCCGCTCCTTCTGCCCTCTCCCTGATTGACAGGAGGCACCCAGACAGCCAGACCAGACCCTATTAACCCTCATGATCAATTCACAGCTCCACTCTAATCATGCAGGGGCCTTTATTGACTGTACAGAGACTAGGGGAATTGACTTCTGTCTGACAAAAGTAAACACAGAGACTCTGAGAGCAGGGAAAGAGCAGGGAAAGTGGGCACATCTATTTTCAAAAGACTTTTTAGTCAGAGAACCAGGTGCAACATGTTTTTCTTCTCTCAGAGAATATTGAAATGAAAGAAATTATATCCATAAATTATCCACACAAATGGTTCTATTGCTATGGTTCATGTCTGCTTGTATGGTTTACATACATCCAGAGTCACAGACAACAGCATCGGGTGATGTTCTATCAGCACAGCTCTCAAGCTCGACTGGCAGGTAAGAGGTCCCTCCTCTCAAGCTGTGAGGCACATCAGTCAACAACACCATTGTATCATATTTGCCCAGGTCAACAGATGTCTCCTTGGGAAACGAGGCTGTTTGAATGGAGGACAGTTCACACACAACTGTCGGAAGGCCCTAAGAAAGCAAAGGCTTTGAAGGAGTTACGCATGCATGGGAAGCTCGGAAAAAGAATTCTTCTCCTCTGGGCTGGATAATTCACCTTTTAGGAATCTAGCACTGCTCTCAAAAAAATATTAAGAGCGGAGACATCTTTAACACCACACTTGATCCTTTCACTTTGCACTTGTCCAAAAAGTTACTGTCCAAGGAGAAGCCAGGAATCTTTTTTGGCCGAGTTGTCATTAAAAAATAGGTGAAGTTCAAAATAAGAATCTGTGAACTGTGATGATGTAATAAACCCTGAATATATACCAAGAGAAGATGCAGAGAAAGAAAGAGAGAGAGAAAAGAAGAAAAAAGAGCTATTTTCTAGCTGCGATTTTTTTTTTGGCCATGGAAATATTTGAGGGTGAAGGGGGTGGGGGACTAGCAGAGAGCAGTCAGAATCTCTGGCAGGCTAAAGTTTCAGCAGTCCAGGCACATGTTATTGTTACTCTTCCAGACACACCAGTGTGGCCTGAGAGAGGGAGGGAGGGAGAGAGAGAACGAAAGAGAGAGGTACAGAGCGATGAAGAGAGAGAGAGAGAGCGAGAGAGCGAGAGGGAGAGGGAGAATGAGAGGTAGCGAGAAAGAGGGTTGGAAGAGAAAATAGGACAGAGGAATAGGGGAGCGATGGAGGATGGAAATTTTGCCTGTGCTGAAGTTGAAATAAATACCATACTATGAGAAATCTCAAGAGGGACTTCCATCAGAAGATTCTGGAAGCCATGCATTAATGGCATGCAGAAACCCCACTGCCTAAATAGAACTACTGTATTTGAAATCTCTAAACATTCACCCAAGCCTAGAATAGACTACAAATTGAGTGGCCGTATGAAAGAACCACAATTCAATTATGTTGTCAAAGTATAGCAAAGCTATTATTACCGAACACAATAAAACACATTTGCATGGTTATTCGTTGTATAAACATTTTCCCAATCAGTTATAGATGACGGTAATGTTTCTTGACTAATAATTTCTGTAATTTGACAAGCAATGTACTACTTTGCAATTACAACTGCTTGTCTGTTAGACAGGCCCAAACAGCAAAGTCAGAGAATAGAAGTGTGAAAAAATAACACGAAAATGAAACAAGACACCTGAAACACTGGGAGAAAGAAAAGTCACACTCAGTTTGATCTTTTTTCCTCTCTCAGACTGATCACATTCTTTTTATTAGTTTTTTTTCTCTTTCTCTGCTGTGTGTTCAGTGGGTGTCTGCTAAGCCCATCAGAGCTGACTCCTCTGAAACTCTGCCTGGCTGAGGAGGCTGGAGACAGCCGCTCTTTACAGGAACCAATGTCTGGTTTCTCACTAGCTGTTTGAGACATCGATACACCGACATCCAGCCATCTTGAACCAGGTTTTTCGGCAGCAAGCGAGCAAGCGAGTCAGCATGCCTACTGCTGCACACACTGATCACTGAAATGCCTGTTTCAGAGAATATTACTGCACCAGTTCTGCTGAGGTCATCCTGTATGTATAAGCAGTGAAAAGGACCATAAGTTAGAAGACGCCCCTGACTTAAAGCGGCCATGAAATGAATGGCGGCCATATTGCTCTAGCACCTGCAGTCCACATCTGCTTGCTACGGCCTTTTAACCTTTGCACTAGCATCGTTCAATATGGCTGGCACTCTCCAGAGAGGGGGAGAGGGCTGACTATATCCAAACAGACTATCTTTGTTCTTTTCCGGAAGGATCTATGTGGAGAAGATACTGTACTCTGCATGGTTAATAAAGCACTTTCAGTAACACTTTACTCAGTTTTAGTAACTTGTTACTCACTTTAATTTGCCTACAGAAACTTTACACATGGTGTATTAAAAAAACAAACTCCAGTGTTTCTACTGAACATTAGCTTACCAGAACCCAAATCCCTAAATTTAACCATAACCACATATGGTTTAGTGTGGTGTAATTCAAATAAACAGAGTTCAAACAAAAAGATTTATAATGTGATTTTCTGTATATGGTCTATGCAGACCATCCAAATAAAATGTGACCCAACTTTAATCTCAGCTGTCTTGGAAAGCCCTTTTGTAAATGCAGCTCTGTCCTGTTAATTAAAGTTGCATGGAGGGTAGAGAACACAAAGAGAGGCCGAATGATTTCATAAATCTGTATTGGATGAATAAGCCGAAAACAATACAGGCCGTGCAGAATTTTTGGAAACAAACGTTTCGGGTTTTAGCACATGATCAGCGTTTCCAGTTTGAAAAAAGTTTCGAAAACTGGAAACACTTGATGATGGGCTAAGACCTGAAATATTTGTTTCCGAATTTTCTGCATGGCCTGTAGTCCTTCCGTCTTATTCATCCAATACAGATTTATGAAATATTCAGCCTCTGCATGAATTCTCTATCCTTGCAATTGTACTGTCTGTTTTGGGAAAACATGCATAGGTGCAGACACCACTTCCTCTTCCTTGTTAATTAAAGTGAAATGTTCACTGTCCATTCCCTTTCAGTAAACCCCAGGATTACTACCAAGCAAGCTGGCTGTCATTTTAAAGGGGAAAAGTATCCATTGATTAGGTCTGTGCACCACAGAGAGCACTGTCCAAATCATCACTTGATACTCGCCAAGATATATAACATATGCATAAACTGGAGAACCAATTCTCTAT
>CM050211.1:7627500-7722500 GCA_027475355.1 Coilia nasus | reverse complement strand
CACTTACATAAACAAATACACACACATATGCTCACTTTTACCCCTGTACAGCCTCACAAGTGAACACTCCTGCTCAAAAGTACTACAGTATGTGGAAGTCAAGCTGCCACATGCACACATACAGAAAGACAAACACACACACTCACTCAAACACAGATACATGACATTGATCTCATAATGGCGTTTTAAACACACTGACAACACCAAGCACAGCTCCATCCATCTGGAAGTATTCTCCGCAAATTAGTGTGGAAGAGCTGGTCAACACATTCACCTCCCACATTCGCTTCCATTTTCACAGAACACATAGCGGGGAAAAAACACTACATAGAAAAGAAACAATCCAACACTGAGAGAGAGGAGAGAGAGAGAGAGAGAGATAGAGAGAGAAAGAGAGAGAGAGAGAGAGAGAAGCAGGAGAGAGAGATGCAGTAGTGCTGGAAGTTCATATAAAGATGAGCTCTACTAGCCTCAGGGGCACCAGGTGACAAGGTCTCCACTTCTACTTGAGTTTTAACTCAGCCTGGCATTTACTGTTTCCTGACCTTTGCAATTAAATTCAACATGTCATGAAAACAACCTATAAAACATTTATGTGCGTGATCTTCTTCACGTTTGCTCTCTCACAATGAATCAAATTCAAACACGCACTTAAATATATTGATTTAATATGTGTGCTTACAACCTCAAAAGTCTATATGTTTGACCTTAGTGTCTGGTCAACCCCCATAGCTTTTGGCAATCTCAAACACATCCCCACTCCTGACACTGAACACTAAACAATGACCTGGAGAATTTCCCATCTATGGCCCTCCGCTTATTTGCTCGAGTGGTTGTAAATTTTTCAGCCCAAAAGTCCCCCACGTTTTTTTTTTTGAAAGCGAGGCCCCTGTGAAGTCCTCAGACAAATCCCGGCTATCTGTGTCCAGCTGAATCAATAGAGGGTAGCCCTGTCACAGTGTCTCAGGGGTCTGACCCCATGTCTATTCGAACCCGGAAAAAACTCTGCTACATTCCTCACGCGCTTATAGGACCTGGCTCTCCTCTCTCTTCTTTGTGCCCAGTGCTTGCGTGACCTGAACCTGAGGTCGGGGCTGGGCTTGTAAAGGCATTCTTCCTCCTCCTCCTTCTCCTCCTCTTTGGTGCTCACTGTTGACAAGGGATGGGCCCTGGGGCTGAGGAACTGTAGGGAGGGTTGGAGGGAAAGGGGGGGTGGGGGTGGTGGGTGGGGGGAGTATGATCCTCCTCAGCCTTCATGTCTCAGAGAAGAGTCACCTCTCTTGCCTCTCAATCACACCCAAATAAACAGTCTGTCTCCCTGACACGGTCATCCTCATAGACACACATACACACAGACACACACACAAAAACAGAAGAACACATAAACACATAAACACAGACACACACACACACATACAAATAAACAGAGGAGCACACAAATACACACACACACATGCAGACAAAAATGCATTTTTGTGCACGCACGCACGCACACGTGCACACGCACACGCGCACACGCACACACGCACACATGTGCACACACACACACATTTTACACCAGAGTGAATGATGGCCAATAATGTAAATTGTGCTTTTTACCCTATTAGGGTAGAACACATTACATGGGCTAAACTACACACGTATACACACACACACACACACACACCCCACACTGTCCCAAATCACTTGGATGACACATACTGCAGAAGAGTGTGTGGGCTCAGCGTACAGTAGACTAGGCTTTATGTGATTGCCTCCTGGGACAGAACCGTATGAATTGCCTCATACCGATTTCCTCTTGCCTTTTGAATGGAGGAGATTGCATTATGACCAAGTAACACCAACTATGACACCGGGTTTGTGATTGTTACAGGATGTAATGTGCACAAATACACAGTCGGGAAATAATATGTGCAGAAAAAGATGCAAATGACCCAATAACGCACAGGAGATGTGGATCACCAATTTTTAACCAAAACAGGCAAGATGATCAAAAGAATTCCCTTTGTTCTCAGGACAGATTTACACAAATCTATGAGACAAAAGGCTGACCCTGGACCCACAGGGATAAAGCTGTTGGCCCCTTCGGCGACTTAGACACAGGTGATTGGCCCACAATAGCTCCCTGTGATCCCACGGCTGCCCTCCGTGGCAGGAGGCCTTGGTTTGAACCCTGAGGTTTCTGCACAGCGCTGTGAGAATGTCTGCGACTGGGACTCTCGACCGGGTGGCACCGGAGCATTCGCGTCTGGGCATCCGGTTGCCCGTGGCAACCCCGGGAGGGTTTCCCAAAGGTCACACTCCTGCGGAATCCAAAGTTGCTCTCGTAGGTCTGCCTGTCAGGACCTCTGGTGGCATTCAGCCTCCGCTGACTCAGCATTACAGTCCTACCAGAAAGACTCCATAGGCAAGATAAAGTTAAATGTATTTACTGCAAATTGCGTATGGTAACACAAAACAATGCATATCATAGAAATGCTGACAAAAAACAATGCTAAAGTAATTCTCTTTGGCGCAGGCCTCCCTCTTTGTTGTAATTGTCCTAATGGACGGTTCGCATATCCTGCCGTCAGAGATGGCAGGGGAGAGAGCCTGCTCCCCATTGAGGAGACGGGGATCAACTGGTGATGGTGGCTGGAGAGGTGGAAGAGGGGACGTTGAAGTTGAAGAAATTGAATGAATGAATGCTGCAGAAGGGAACTCCTAGCTACCCAGAAAGAATCAGAATCAGAATCAGTCTTAATGGCAAGTATACTTACATATATAAGGAATTTGATTTGTTAGCTCTGTATACATTCAACTTATTGACTGTAGTAGTATACATTCAATATACAAATAGAAATATATAGACACATACTGTACAATAAAGAACACGATATACATGTAGGCACTTATGTACATAATATACAAGCAGGACACAATATAAGACAAGTAGACATGGATTTGGATGTAAAGTGCACCTAATAGTGCCATGTCATGTGTAAATATAGTAGAACATACATAGGGATGATAAGTATGTGTGCTAGAGAAGTGGGTGAATAACCAAAGTGGTGATGACCCAACTTATCAGCCATTCGGTGGCCCATTATCGGCAGTTTTTGGCTTTCAAACACCATTTTAAAAATGTATAGTACTGTATGTCTTGGTTGATGACTGGACAGTGCCAAAGAATGGGCTGTCTACGCTACCACATTAAACAGACATTACACACTAGCACAGGATGTACAGTACGGGTCATGAAAACTACTCACTGTGATATTTTACAATTTTACAGCACTCAACATTTTCCTCACACATGCACTGAGTTAGCTAGGCATTTTAGGTACTGAAAAACTCAACTTAACTTCAACTTCAATATCATACATTAAATTACAACACAGCTTCCACAGGTACCTGAAGGTCTGTTACACACCAGAACAAAAGTACAAAAGCATAGCTGGGTCAAACCAGCCTCGGCCCATACTTGCACCTGGTATGTCATAGCTGAGAAACATATGAAACCGTTTTTAGACCCATCCTTGCATATCCTGCCTCCAGAGACAGACTCTGCCACAAAGAGGTAGGCTTCTGGAAAAAAAATCGTCCTCGATGTGGACATGCTGTTTCCCTGGCATCACAGCCCTTGGGCTACATGCGGGGGTCATCTGAGGTTAATGACGGCCATGTTGGAGTTGGGATGGCATCTGCTGTGTCATTTATTAATCCACAAAGCTGTTATAATGATATAGGCTTATAACAAAGCCTCTGTTTGTGAGGGAGTTATTAGCATAAACCTGAGCAGTTAAACAACATCAAACATAGCTTTAAATACAGCTGTAAAGGTTTACTTGGCCTACATTAAGAGTACTTTATTTTCAAATGCTGTTTCCAGTCGAATTGGTGAATCATCATAGCAACAGATGAGGAGCATGGACAGGCTAAGCCGATGCACCTACAGCCTGCAAGCAGCATTCACTTGTGGCTTCACTATGAGGTGTACAGAGCAACAACTCAACTGATATTGCATAAACAAAAGCTTTAAGTACACATTACAGCACAACACAGTAATGCTTAAGAACCAATAGAAAACACTGCTGCTTTTGGTACACACAACCTGCATCGCATATAATCCACTACAGCCCATGATGTCCCCAACATAAACAACCCTCTGCCATCTATAGCTCCCGTGGGCTTTAGAGGTCTGAGAGAGAAAACACAGCGGATGACGAATGAGCACAAGGCAGAGAGAAAGAGAGTTTAACGCACCACGACCACCAAGGGGTAGAGAGGGCACCAAAGGAAAACATGGCCCCCACAAACACTTTTCAGGAAACACTAACAGCTCATGATTTACAGGGTGTGCCACACACATCTGCCTCTTCACCAGCACCTTAGCAGCCGTCACTATGGTTACAGGCAACTCATTCAATTGGTTATATAGTTAGTGGTAGTAAACACAGTTTGAGCTAATTACCTATAGTAAAAAGAATACAATGTGTTATAATTAGTATAACAGAGTGAACACAGGCAATGTGTTGAATTGAGTGCTGGTGAAACAAGGAGTTTGTTGCAGTTAGTTAGCAAAAAAGCTAATATGTCATATATTTGGAAAACAAACTAATGTGTCATATTTAGTTATGGTAAAGCAAAGTAAGTCATAGTATATTAAGGTATAGTAAAACACTGACTGTCAGAATGGGGGAAGGACTTCAGGCACATTCCCCTACAATCTGTATCAGCAATATTATATAGAATATATTGTGTGATGGCATTGTAGCATACATCACACAACATTTTTAGTGGACTTAGGAAACAGTTTTATTTTCTATATCCTGTTACGCTATGTTATAGCATGTTGTTTGACAACAGCTTGGCAAAAATATCGCACCGTCCCAGCCCACTAGCAAACACATCTTTCTAGCATTATCTTTATTAAGAAAAGCAACTCTGTTTAATTGTAACTCTAACTTAACTGTTCTGTTTAATTGTAACCCTCTGTAGTCTCAGTAAATCATTCTGTTTGTCTCTGTGGCAACATTGTTTTTTATAAGACAGTGTCCATAGTTACCACACATCAACATTGGAGCTGCCTCACAAAAAAACAATAGGATGCGACAACAAAGCTCCTCCTTTGAACTCTCTCAACACACACCTACACAAACACCGTAGCAAATTTTTTTTGTCTTTTAACAGAAGTTTACTGCTACAGCTTGGAGTTTTAAAGATCCTGAAAGTTACATGTTCAATGTGTTCCCATTGTCTATCACACACACACACACACACGCACGCACGCACACACACACACACACACACACACACACACACACACACACACACACACACAAGCCTGGGAGATACTTTATTTTAATACTCCCTGTTAGAGCATATCTGCTTCAGGAAGTACAGTGTAATAAAGTGTGTCCAACATTAGGTGTGCAAGTATTTAACGAAGGTAAACAAATCACAGTGGATATCTGAGTGAATAACCTGAGTCTGGGAATCTAGTCCAAACCCTTCATAGTCACATCTCGTGAGGAGATCTGCCATGTGCCCCTGTTAAGTCCCCTGACTCTCAGTCTAAGCCCCTCTGGAATGTCAGAGCACACACACACAAACACACACAAATGCACGTATGTGTGTGTGTGTGTGTGTGTCTGTCTGTGTGTTTGTGTGAGTATGAGAAAGTGAGCAGAGGTGTGTTTACACTGGTGTCTATGTCTATGTGAGATCTTGGAAAGGAAAAGGTAAGATGTTCAAGCTCAACATGTGAGTGTGTGTGTGAATGTGTGTGTCTGTGAGTGTGTCCAGTAGTGTGTGTGTGTGTGGTTGGTACTGTACTGTATGTACATACGAGGTGGAGCCCGTACAACAGAGAAGTCTCAGAGGTGAGCTATGAGGACAGGGGGGCTCCCTGGCACGTTAGCGTAGCACGCCGGGGTAAAAACGTGCGCTGGATGGGAAGACCTCGCAATACAGTGTGAAAGGCTGGGCCCTAAAAATATCCCCAGCCAACCTGCCCCAAACCCTGGCACCTCTCCCTCGGGGTGGTGGAATACTGAGAACAAGTAGCAGAGTTGTTCACGTTGATCACACAGCACCTCTGGAATCCTTTGCTCAAACCAACTGTAATTTTTTCTTTTTTTTATTTATCTGAAAAAAGCAGGCCAAGTTTAGCTTGAAAGGGGGGTCAGGAAGTCCAAACCTTAATTCAGCGTGCAGAGTTACAGTGGCTAAGAAGGAACAAAAGGGTAAGCGAGAATAAAACCTATATCCCAAATCGAGAGATTCCCAGCAGGGGGGTGGGGGGATGGGCTCAAAGTTCAGCGTTTTGGAGGAAATGAGAGTTGGCAGTTACAGCAAAGACGGGCTCAGAGTTTGTTTGGCTGGATGAGCAGCATTTTCATGTGAGTCATTAAAAAATGTGAGAGGAGAGGAGAGGAGAAAAGGACCGAATTGGTAGTTTAAAACATTCGTTCCCTCACAGTAGATGCATAAAGTTTACCTGTTAATTTATGTACAAATTAACAAAGTTATGACTGAATTCAAACAACTATGATTTCTCAAGGGTCTGTACAATCTATGGCAGCTGTGACGGAACCATAAACACAAGATGTTCCCACATGCACACTGTCCTCACCTTCACATCAAACACACATGCTCATGATCATTACACACAATGCGACTCACATCTACTCAAAAATGAAAACACACACACAGCACACACACACATACACACACCCACCACACAGTACACAAATGCAATCTCTCTCTCTCTCTCTCTCTCTCTCTCTCTCTCTCACACACACACACACACACACACACACACACACACACACACACACACACACACACACACACACACACACACAGAGTACACATTCACAAATATAACCAATGTCTTTCTCTCTCTCTCTCTCTCTCTCACACACACACACACACACACACACACACACACACACAGAGTACACATTCACAAATATAACCAATGTCTTTCTCTCTCTCTCTCACACACACACACACACACACACACACACACACACACACACACACACACACACACACACACACACACAAACACACACACACAGTACACATACACAAATATAACCAATGTCTTTCTCTCTCTCTCACACACACACACACACACACAAATATAACTTCTCTTCTCTCTCTCTCTCTCTCTCTCTCTCTCTCTCTCTCTCTCTCTCTCACACACACACACACACACACACACACACACACACACACACACACACACACACACACACACACAACACACACACACACACACACACCAGTGGTCTGTGGCTCTTGCCCTGCAGGGTTTATTTTTGCATGTTTGGAGGCTCTGGGTGGTAGTGAGTGACAGAGAGGAGGGAGCATTAACCACATCACCTGAGCCATTTCACCTGGCCGCCATTACCACCCCACCCCACACAACACCACTCCATACCTGCCCACCAGCACATCAATAACCCCATTCTCATGCCAAACTGGTTGCACAGGTACAGGAATCTCAGAGAGAGAGAGAGAGAGAGAGAGAGAGAGAGAGAGAGAGAGAGAGGCAGAGACAGAGAGAGAGACAGACAGACAGAGAGACAAAGAGAGACAGAGAAAGACCGAGAGACAGAAGAGACCAAAGATAAAAAGAGAGAGAGTGATTATTGAGAGAGAGAGGAATGGAGAGAGAGAGAGATAGAGAGAGAGGAAGAGAGAGAGAAAGGATGAAAACTAAACCAGGAGGCTTGTTAATGGTGGCTGATGTCCAACAGAGGTAGAAATGTGCAAGGAAGGAGGGTGGGGGGTGACAGCGGATGAGGTGGGATGAGATGTGTGTCAGTGTGAGTGTATGTGAGTGTGTGTGTGTGTGGGGGGGGGGGCAATGAGTAGGTAGCCCCCTCTCCGTCTCCCACCCCCACCCCCACCATCGGCATGCAAAGGTGACGGCGATGTTGGGGCAGGGCGAGGGCGACTGCGAGGCCTCTGACTGGGTGCTCTCTATCCCACTCGCACAATGGCCCTCTGTGCACAGGCCCCTGGAATGCTGTGAGATGGCAGGGAGGGCAGAGGCAATGGATGAGAGGGAGAGAGAGAGAGAGAGAGAGAGAGAGAGGGAGAGAGAGAGGGAATAGTGGGGGGTGAGGGTGGGGTGAACGAGGGAACGCTGAAACGAGGGAGGGGTGGTGAGGTTTAAGAGGACTGAAGGAAGGAGTGGGCCCTCGTGTCCATGCTACCTCGAGGAGCGTGGAGGCTCCACTGGTGTAGAGGGTGGATGGGTCCCAGCGCTGGCGAGGCTGGGCTGGTAGGCGCTACGCAGGGGTTAGCAGGGGGAATCACGCTAACATGGGGGAAAGTAACACACACAGACCTGGGGGTGATGGTGAACTAACTACCTTAGGAGTGTGACTTAAAAGGTAAATACGAGGCCTTTGTATGCTGATCATCATGTGACAGCACCAAAGAAGTACTACGAGACATGACCTGGGAACAACAGAGGTGGAAACGATTTGTTGATAACTTGGATAGTTCACCTACAGAAATCCAACTCCTAACCTTAACTGTAAGTAGGATAGATCACTAACTAATTGCAAGGCAAATTCTGTGTTGTTCCTTAAAAAAGGAATAACAACAATGTCTGCTATTTAAAAGCATCTCATTCCCCACAGAAAGTCACAAATATCAAGTGAAAAGGAGATATTTTAGACACTGCATTTAGTGACAGTAACATAATACATTCCCAGGATATTTGACAAACTAAACTTGTCATTATAACACTGTCATGTTTAGATCCTTTAATCTGTCATTGGATGGCCCAATATAAATAGCAAGGTTCTGCAACTGCAAAGGCTTGTAAATCCCATAAAACACCCATGCAAGTACAAGATGATCGTGTCACAGATGCTGTACAGCGGCTGGTACTGATAGTAAGGTTCCATCTGAACCCCAACATTTTGACATTTTGAATCGTGAATATTTCAGAGTTGAAAATGTGGGAGTTGATTTTAACTCCCAAAGTGTGCTTTTAATCCTTTTGGATTTAGAGCGTGTGCAGAGTTTTTTTTTTTTTTCAGATTTTGAAAGTGTTGATTTAACTGTGGAGAGTGTGAAGCTATATAGACCCTCAAAAGTGTTTAAATCAACTCTGTGGGAGTCAGTTCAACTCTGGACTTTTACTTGTGTAATATCCATGTACGTACAACTGAGCAATCATGTCACTGATGTTGTTCAGTTGCTGTTTCTGATCAGAGGTCTCTATACCTATATATCATCATACAAGTAAGACACTGTGGTCATATCGCAGATGTTGCGCAGTGGCAGTTACTTGTCATAAGGCTGTATATAAATGCCATATATCATCATGCAAGTACAACCACGTGACCATATCACAGATGTTGTGAAGTGAATGTTACTGATTATGAAGCTCTATAAAAACTTTATGTTATGGTTGCTATGAAGGCCTTTTGTATTACGAGATCCCCTTTCAAACCTTGAGATGGCGTTATGTGTCCTTTTTTTGTGAACTAGATACATTTCTGTGATTAATATCTATAATAACTCACAAGGAACTGATTATGAAGCTCTATAAATACTTTGTTATGGTTGCTATGAATGCCTTTTGTTCTAGCAGATCCCCTGTAAAACCTTGAGATGGAGTTATGCGTCCCCTTTTAGTAAACTAGATATGTTTCCGTGATTAATATCTGCAATAACTCACAGGGAAGGCAGCCAAGGCCCCCGTACGTGGCTCTGTCTGTCTATCTGCGTGCGTCCCAGAGGGGGCTGTGGCCCATGAGCCGACGACAGACGACGTCCGCCCGCTTGTTTGCCTGTTGTGCTAATGAGGGCCAGACACGCAGCGGTGATGCGCGCACGTGTGCACCAGGGCTTTGCAGCGGGGGCTAAATTTATGGAGCCACTGACAGCTAACAGCGATTGGGATCTCACACACCCACAGGAACCCTGTGTACATGCGTGTCTATGTTGTTTTGTGTGTGTGCATGTGTGTGTGTGTGTGTTGTGTATATGCCTTTGTACAGCATAGCAGGCACAGGGAGAGCAGCATGTATCACAGAGACACGACTGCAGCTGACAGTCTGAGGAGCATTAAGACAAGGCATGTCTGTGAGGCTGCCAGGTTTCCTGATCAAAACGCAGCGCTGTTCAGGAGGTGATGAAAATCTTTAGAAGTCTGCGGGGGATTCACAATCTGCTTGCTGAGCAATTACCCAACTTCACAGGAATAAACAGACGTTTTATTTTCCCATACATTCTGTGTCATATTTCATTGGCTTTATTGTGCTATGGGGAGTCTTTAAAAGTTGAGGATTGTGCAAAAAAAAACTGTCTACACAACTATCTACACAATTTGATGGTGTTTACATGTTACACAAACATAGATATGATATGAAATGATCTCTATGTACTGCACATACAGTATATCTTCTACGGCAGTCATAATTAATTTTTATGCCTTTGCCCTTTCAGCAGGTCTACTTCGCTGTGTCATTGTTTTCTTCATGCCACTTACCATTGTAGGTATGTACGTACGTAAGGTAAGCCACTGTTCTGCTCACCAAAGCTCACAAGCAGGCAGCTTCTATACGCTGAGCCCAGCCAAGAGTCCCTCTAAATCAGGTCAAGGAATGGCAGGGTCAGAGCCTGCAGGACTGCAGCCCAGAGCTGCTCAGAAATGCACAAAGCAGGTCAGTGGGCCAAAGAATGAAGAGAGAAAGAAAGAAAGAAAGAAAGAAAGAAAGAAAGAAAGAAAGAAAGAAAGAAAGAAAGAAAGAAAGAAAGAAAGAAAGAAAGAAAGACAGAAAAAACAGAAGGACGCACAATAGACATAGTGAGTGCTCAGATGAAACAAGAGAGCGTTTTCACATTGTTGAGGAAAACTCATCACAACTGACTTGTGGATAGGACCTGGCAGAAATGATTTCATCGTAACATACGTTTGACTAAAGAGGTAAAGAACATTGTGAAGCAAACAAAAAACACCATATGTTATTTGGCAAGTTTCAGGTGTGTGTGTGTGTGTGTGTGTGTTTGTCCTCATATACCCAGGGGTGAGTGTGCATTACGAGTAGAAGTGTTTTCAGGAACCTGCCAGAGAGCCCCCTTGTGGATGGAATGTGCTACTTTCTGCTCCCATACAAATTAAGGCAGCAAAAGAAAAAAACCTTTCACTGGGGGGAGACCTAAATCTGGTTAGGCTGATTACAATACACAATTAAACAAAATAAAAAGGCATTAATCCTTTTAGCCCCACATTACAGGCTTTGTGAATGTGCCTTTGCTGCCATTATCAATGCTGTGGCTGCTGCTGAGTCCACCTACCACCCATGTGAGTGGAAACTAATGCGAGGTTTCCTCAGCTAAAAAAGGGAACTATGTTAACATGCCTTTGAAAGCCAAAGTTTCATCGAAATCAGAAAAACAATAGTTATTTCTGAAACCTTTTACCTTCATTTAAGAGATACATTAACAAGGGAGTTATATATCGAAGGTTTGGCTTCAAAAAAACTCTGCTATCACCACAGTACCCATTCTAAATAACATATTTCTCATCGCTGGGTGCACAACAGCACCCAGACCCTTTAGTATCCCACAAATAATGGCATACTTTCACTGTTAACTCATATGCCACGCATTGCTGCATAATGCTGCCACAGCTATCATCCCCTCAGCATCGCCCCAGGAGTGACAGGCCGCGTGTCACAAAAAGTTCCACTGAATCCTGCAGAATTCTGTTCCAAGCAGATCTATGTACTGTAGAAGGCCTCAGCAGGAGGCCAGACGGCCTTGGAGCCTCAGGCTGCCGACTGGGGTGGCTTTCAGGAGGGATACAGCGAATGCGGGTCACGAGATGGCGCCTGGCCAACACTTAACATTAGTGCTGTGTTCAGCAACTGCAGGCTCTGGCCTGGCAGGTCAGTGGGCCAAGGCCCTCTATTAAAAATCTCTGAGCGCCGGTAAAGCATCAATAGACACATATGTACATAACTGTATAGAATTACAGAGTTCACCAGTATCACCACTATTTAGTGAGGGTGAAAAGAGCAGGACCAGGAAGAAAAACAGAATGAGAAGACAACTTACAAATCTTTTGTGCTCTTTCATTTCCGTTCTTGTTTTGAGCCTGAATGCTCCCAAGAAGGAACTGAAACAGACACAGCTATATTACGCATGGCCTGTGCAAAGTGCATGTGTCTCCTAAGCAGCTGTCTTTTATTTTTTATGTTTTGCTCCTCTCTGCAAAATTCATAATGGACAACGGAGAAAAATGGACAAATTCATAATGGAGTGAGATTCAACACTCCATTATGGACAAACACCAGAAAGAGTCTACAAACTCATAATCATCATTATTGTTGTTGTCATGACCATCATCATCATCATCATCATCATCATCATCATCATCATCATCATCACTGCAGTCATCATTACTCTGTGTCTAACAACTGATCTGAGATCTGTGAAGTGGCCCTGCTTCACTTCCTCGTGGCAGTGCAGCCGTGTGATGGATTGCCCTGAGAGTAAACCCGGGCCTTTCTCACCACCACATGCAATCTCACAGGCAGGCCACAGACAGACCCAGGAAATGTAGCACCGCCGTCACCCCACACCCACCACCCCCACCCCCACCTACACCACCAGCGGCAGAACATCCCGGCTGTCTGCTACACAGCATTGTCTGTCTCGTTCACTTTCACTGACTTTGATATGCAACACTCAGTATATTTTCTTTTGTGAGAACACTAAATTTGCATTAACGTATCACATTTTGCAGTGCAGTATCGAGTAAATATTTTCTTTTTAAGTGAACGTGCCAGTCAAAGCATGGCTTGAAAGTAACACAGGAGAATGAGAAGCTGTTTTAAAAGTCAAGTGAACGTTAGAGGAGGCCACACTGCCGACAGGCTTTTCCCAACATCCGTGACTCTGGGGTGAATTGTTGAATTTTGGCTGAGAGATGCACCTTCCCTCAAAAATAAATTTCCAAACTCACTGACAGAACATTCCATTGGCACTTTTCTCAGTGCTGCTGCTGCTCTCTCTCCCTCCCTCTCTCCCTCCCTCCCTCCCACACACACACACACACACACACACACACACACACACACACACACACAGATGAGCTCTCCATTCAGGTACACACGGTTTGCTGTCTCTAAGGTAAGACGCTCTTTCTCTGAGACCTGATCCTTTTTTACCTTCTGGCTTCTGCATAGGATGATCTTTTTCCCCCCTGACCCACATGGTGTGTTTGTTCCCCTAACACTTGAGTTGAGTCTGGTACAGCAAATGTTTGTCTAGCGTTTTGGGCCCGGCCACAGAAATGCCCCCCTTTATTTGCCAGTGGTATTTCTCCTGAGCTGCCTCTGCCTAAACATCCAGACACTAACAAACACAGGGGTTACTGCATTATGAGGCAAGAAGCCTTTACTCTGGACGCCATAAATAGAGGGGATTTGCATTAAACACCATCTTAAGTTGTACTAGACTAAGCAAAAACATAATCCCATCTGAAGGTTGCATATTATATTATATTATATTATATTATATTATATTATATTATATTACATTATATTATATTATATTATATTATATTATATTATATTATATTATATTATATTATATTATATTATATTACATTATATTACATTATATTACATTATATTACATTATATTATATTATATTATATTATATTATATTATATTATTATACAGCTCTTTCGAATGCTGACGAATGTCCCATTGACTTTGAATAGGCCACAGTGTTCGGAGGTCATATAGTTTTGTATAATGACCTCTCAAAAAGTACAATGACTGCTGTCAATGGCAATGGGTTTTGTGCTTCTTTCAGATCACTCCGCAAGTAGTTCACTTATCATAGCGGAATATCAACAACAAGCTATTTAGCGGTTATTTAGCTATTTAGAGTTATTTAGCAGCAGGACACGTCGTTACGCCACACTTATGCATTGTATTTTCTCGATGAACTATTTTTAGAGGCAAAGACCATAAAGCGGCAACAAAATATTAATACCTATTATTAATTTTCGGCAAGTAGCCATATAATAAGCGGGATAATGTTCTGTGAGTTGGTTATTCTCATGGAATAAGCCCCAAAAGAATGATGCACTCTGAACGAGCTTATTTCACAAAAATGACTGGCTATATTATATTATATTATATTATATTATATTATATTATATTATATTATATTATATTATATTATATTATATTATATTATATTATCAACCGTAGTGATACTGCATGTTTTGTGCACAGACACAGCCAGGCATTTGACTGCACATGTAACCAAGATTAAATCCGTCTCTGTCAGTATCTTCTTTCCAACCTCTCATGCTATCTTGATATGGACTCTGCTATCTCAATTAGTGCCCAATGTGCTGTTGCTGCGTTGGGGACTCTGTGCCCTCTCACACATGTGCCACTATGTAATCACTACGCACAGGATGTTAATGCAGCCGGCCTGGCTCAGAGCTCCGGGAGGACTGCCACCCCAAATGCACGTAATTACAGGAGGCGTGGTCCACAGCCAAGCTGCAGTGGCAGATTTATACAGATTACAGATACGACTGAAGTTCTGCTGGGTTCAGCACACTAACTCTATGCAGCACAACAGTCTCCTTTACATCTCTTCTCCTCTCTCCCTTCCTCCCTCTCTCCTTCTTTTTCTCTCACTCTCTCGCTCTCCTCTCTCATGCTGTTTTAGTCTCTCTCTCTCCCTCTCTCTCTCATGAAGAGCCAGCCAGACTGACAAACAAATTAAGACTAGGTAAATGAGGTCCTCGGTTTTTTGCCTAATTTGGCACAAGAGAAAGCATACCTTTGAATCCCCAGTCTGGCAGCCTATTGTTAAAGCCAATTACCTCTTGGCTCAGACTCTTTCACTCTTTCAGCACTGTCTGGACTTTTAACTGCCAGTCAGTAAGCCAAACTTACGGACCGATGTGAGGGGCCATTATAGCATACATACGAGGACAGCATTTACTCCTTGTGCTGTTTAATGGCCCTTGAGGGAGGCGTAGCACTAAAGGCCTAGTGTATACACAAGAACAGATTAGTCTCATTTTGCAGCTGCATGTGAGATGGCTGGTATGGTTAAGATGACTCAGCTTTGGTCTGCAGGCAGGGCTGGATAAGGTACTACTGGACAGCTTTCAACTTCGCTGTGAGCAGAGGAAAGAAAGTCGAGAAGTTGGTCAACAAGGACGTGCCTGTCGGGACCAGTGAGCCTCAACAGCAAACTGCATCTGCAGGCGCGCACACAAAAAAAATATGATCAAGCAAACCATTTACGCCGGCTTACCAACACTCAGAAAATATTTTCAGAGTAAATATGCACATATTTTCAGAAAAGCTGGCACATATTTTCTGCCCAGTAGAGGCAAATATGAATAACTTCCTGTAGTGTCTGAAGCAGACTAACTTCCATAGACTATTCATTTGCCTGGCCGGTTATGGGTAGTAGAAATATTTAATCACAAGAACAATCTTTTAGGAATATCTATTCCAAAGACAAATACGACATATTTGAAATATATCTATAGAGATGAACTTGTAAGTGTTATGTATATACAGTATTTATTTAGCAAAATTTCCACAATGTATGTTAATCACACTATCACACACCTTCTTGCAAATGACTGACTCTCTGTTTCAAAGATCTACAATAAGTTTCATATCTCCATCATAAAGGTACTGAATACAGTACACTTGCTACCAACTGACCCTCCACTGTATGTCTTAGAATAGGACTCATTTGTATTGTGTAAATAAACATTGTTCTTGCGGTTCCTTAAGAAACTTTATTTTAGGAACTCATACAAATAAAAAGAGAGCAGGGCGGGCACAGAACCAAAGACAAAAGAAAACAAGACACGTTGAAGAAGCCGTACAAAATGCAAACTAGAAAATCAGAGAAAACAAACATTTTAATTGAGTCAACTATTAGAAATTCCCCTTTGGGTCAATCAAAATCCACAAATGAAATGAAAAGCACAATCGTTACCAACTGTGGCCAGACTGAAGGGCGGCTCAGGCCAAAAGCTGCACATGCAACGGTGTTATAAAATGAAATCATTGGCAGGCCACATGAAAAGATAACAGTGGTAAGGCAGGCAGTGGTCAATGGAGAATGGGCTTTTTGTGTCCATATTTTTACCCCTGTCGGGAAGTGCCTGCACCTCCCACAGGAGCCCAGAAGACATGGGCTCTCAAAACGCTCTGGAGCGGACAGAAACGGCCCTCAGTACAGTAGGGAGCCTGTCTATGCTGAAGTATGCTAAGCAACACAAGGCCACTGTTTGTGCAACATTTGATGAATGTGGGAGAAGTAAAAAAACGATTTTCTTCTTGCAGAGTTTTTTTCCCCCCTTCCTAAGTTTACTGGAATCGAAATCGATGCATCTTAAAATTCAAAGTTATTATTTTTTCCACTAGTGGTTGGGTTGGAAAAATAGAAATAGGGAATGGTTCAAAAATACTGTGGTGATTTTTTTTTTTATGTATCTGAAGATCATATAAAGTAGGCCATGTGCCAAACTATTCACTACCATGGGGCAGTGCGCATCGAGTGATGTCACAAATTGACCTCCCCACCATCCAAAAAAGAAAAAAAAAGGTAGAAAAAAGTGTGAAAACGATGCCTATGCACAGACCCCTGACTCATGCAGTGGGAATGACTGGTGGACTGCAAGCTCTCGGCCCTTCCTGGTAGCAGGTTGAGCGAGCGAAGCGCTGGCTGGGGTTTGTGGGCAGACTGGGGATTCTCCTCTGGGCCCAGGCACAGGTTAGTCAGCGCCTCTTGGCAGCAACCGGCCAGTAACGGGACCCCCCTCCTCCCCTCCTTCCAGCACAGTAGCTCGGGCCCAGCACACGCATGCAACAGCATGAGAGACAGGGAGGAGGAGAGAGAGCGAGGGAGGGAGAGAGAGAGAGAGAGAGAGAGAGAGAGAGAGAGAGAGAGAGAGAGAGAGAGAGAGAGAGAGAGAGAGAGAGAGAGAGAGAGAGAGAGTGAGAGAGATAGAGAGAGGGGAAGAGAAAAAGGGAGCAAGAGAAAAAGGCAGGAAGAGAGAGAGCGAGGAAGGGGAGAAAGAAAAAGAGAGAGGGGAGGAAGACAGGAGGAGAGAGAAAGAGAGAGAGAGAAAGAGAGAGAGATAGTGACAGGAAGACTGGAAGAGAGAGATAGAAAGAGAGAGCTAGAGAGAAAGGAAGAGAGAGGGAGAGAGAGAAATGAAGAGAGAGGGAGAGAAAAAGAGAAGAAGAGAGAGAGAGAGAGAGAGAGAGAGAGAGAGAGAGAGAGAGAGAGAGAGAGAGAGAGACTGTCCTGTTGCCAAGCGTGTGCAGAGCCCTGGCTCATCTGCAGCTGGAGGGGCTAATGGCTTCCAACTGGTGGAGAGATCCTGGGGTCCAGTGCACCCTCATCCATGCATCTGTCAACGTGTGCTAATCAGTCCTTGTGTGTCATGACCAAGAGCGAAGTGTTTGTAACCATTCTAGTACCCTCTTCAAAATCAGATTAGATCCCAAATACGCCAAACATTACACAAGATAAAATAAGCAAAGATGTCAAACACACCTCTGAAGAATTAAGAAAGCTGTTAGTCATTAGGGACTCCTTTTTTACTAATGCTCTTAGAATGACAATGAATAAAAAAATTCCTTTACAGTCTTGTGTAAAAGCAGCACTATAGCGCCCACTTTATAAAACTAGCAGGAGTCTGGCAAACATCAGCCCAAGTGTTCTCTCTTTAAGCAATATTATAGCGATATCATGCTGTCAATGCTCTCCTTTTATTCTTTATATACTTTATATTCCATACTGGACCACAAATCTATTTTGTGCAGTGCTTGTATGGCGAGTAGGAATGGTAAGTGTGTATGTCAATGTTTCATATGAGAGTATACCATCAAAAATATATTGCAGATCATACCGAAAAGTAATTCTTGGCTATACCTTAAAGAGTTGCCTATTGATTTAGCAAAACTGACACCACTGTGTGGAAACACACTGAGGCAAAGCAACACATTCAAGTTTGAGGAACTAGCCTCTCAGGATTATTTTAAATCTATTACCCAAACCATTCATGCACACTTCAGACACTCTGGTTGTGTTCATAAATGCTTGTTTCTGGTGCCTGCTGTGCAAAACACAGAGTTGATCTGTCTGGCAGGTCAGTCCTACCATGCCTCTAACACATGTTTAGGATTCCACACACTCTCCCTTCGTCCTGCTACCTGTTTTTGGGCTGTAGGAGCTGAAGGGCACATCTCCTAGCACAGTGCCTAAGAATGTCCTTCAGTCTCGTAACAGCTATGGCTAATGCGTATTATCAAATGAGTTATAGTCCAGAAATACTGTCTTTATAATTACCATTCCATTCAGACATGAGAAGTTATGTGTGCTTAGAAATATGTATATATATTGGATGTATAGAGAGAGTGAGAGAGAGAGAGAGAGAGAGAGAGAGAGAGAGAGAGAGAGAGAGAAGAACTGGGATAATATTGACCAAAATGTCTTTCTAAAGCAAAAGCAAAGGACAGTAGTTAGTATGATTACCAATTGTAAAGTTTGATGTCTGCTAGTGGTGGACACTGTCTAAATTGATGGGATTACAAATTAAAAAAGACAGATTTGAATTCAGCATGGCATTCCTACAACTATGTATCAGGTTGGGAACACTTTATTCAGCATGATGCTTCTAAGCACATGTGGCAACTACAGTACTTCAGTCTCCTCCCACAAAAGTGCTATGATGTGCTAGGGGAGGTCATGCTAAATATTGACTTTGGTCTGTAAAAACTATGTGATGCTGGTCCAAGAAAAATAAATGATTAAAAATATAAAAAAAAAAAATAAACAAAGTGCATTCACATGCGCGCACACACACACACACACACAAATATGATAGATACTGTGATCTGTTACTTGAATTATGGAAGTCTATGGAAGGTCAAGAAGTCCATACCTGCTTACATGTATATGTATGTATGGAAACTGTGTCGAAACATCAATTCCAATCAAAGCCGGCCAGCGAAATGTCTGGATTTCGCCCAGTCAGACTCCATAAATCCTTTTATGAAAATGTCACTGGCCCTTGCCACGAGTCGCGTGGTCTACTGGCTACTTTCACCCCACCACCCAGAGCTGATTAATGTTTCAACAATCATCCTGTTTCCCTCCCAACTGGCCCAATAAGCCTTTAATCACTCAAGCAATTGCGCTGGGGCACAATCAACTAAAGGAAGCTAATGGCTAGAAAACAAATAAACCCCGTTTAGGATAAAGGATTATTTTTCTTCCATTGACGTGAGCATTGGCTACTTGCGATGGCACTCTCTCACATACGTTTTCATTTAGTCAGACATACGGCATGTGCATAATGCTGAAGTGAGGGGAGTTACATCTGGTAAAATGACTGATAGCCTGTTCCATTTTTATCAGGGACCGACCCCAAAATCAGGGACTTTTACATACACGTTTGGTCATCCCACCTTAAAAGATGTAACTACCCAAAGTACTGTGGAACACTGAGAAACATAATCTGGTGTTGCCAGTGCACTGACTGGTAGGCAGAAATGGGAATGAGGGAGCAATATGTGTATGGCTAGTCAACCCCTTACTCTCACCCAAACACCAAACGTCAGGCGACAGACTGAGGCACACAGCGCTTTTGTCTTCAAAAGTGATTCAAAGGCAAATGAGGCATAAAATCACTATGCGCCCTTGCGATAATAAAGCCATGCTTTCATGGAAAGGCACATACGAGAGCTTGTCAGGACTGCTTTTTACCAGAGCTGCTCAGTAATTAGAGCTCTCCTTTTTACAGCCACAGGCACCAGCAACCTAGCTCAGCCAGACATGCTTATTCCTTTTGATCCGAATCAGGGGAATGCTGCCCTCAGGCCGCTGGCATAGATAAGCATATAATCATATGTGATGAGATACAGATTAAGGATGTTTTTCAGTATCGCTCAAAAGGTGTCAGACACAACTACAACCTAAAAGTTACACACAACAAAAGCCTGACAATGTTAGATCTAAATTAGAGTACCTTTTACAAGTTCTATGTGTCTTTTGTTAACACTTGTCCTGCTTCAGTAATGCTCATTATAAAGCCTGCTCATCTATATATCATGTCCTAACTGCAAGCGGCGCGAACAAGTGTCAGTGACAAAATCAGTTTGGTTACTTGATTTTTAATTGGAATGGCGTAACTGAGTGTGATACCAAACACTGTTAAAATAATATAAAAAATGAGAAGGTCTTAGGGATGAAAAGGTGAGTGTTCGTGAAGCAACAGTAAGTCAAAATACAAGGCTTCGGTGTGGACAGAGAGTAACAGATTGATACTACAGTAGGTCGTGTCAGTTGCAGTTAGACATGGTGTTAGGCATAGTATAGCATTATTCTTAAGTGGTATCCCCCTGTCTCTCACAGTTGTGATGGTTGTGTGGAAAACTAGAAGGCATCTGTGAATGCCAAGGCAAACTGGGAGGTTATTCCTCAGTGACAGGGCTGCTTCCTGCCTATTCCCTCTCACACGGCAGTGCTTGATGACCTCTGACCCTGGCATCTGGGAGTCAAATGGTCAACAGCTCCTTTACAAGGATGGAAGATGGTGTTGCAATTCTGCTATGACCCAAAGACACACACACTCATGTAGACGTATGCACACACACACAGACACAAACACAAACACAAACACAAACACAAACACAAACACACACACACACACACACACACACACACACACACACACACACACACACACACACACACACACACACACACAGGCGTGTGCGTGCACACACACACACACACGCTTACTTCCATGTCATTGACTGAAAATCAACTAATGAGGTTGTACTAATATAAGTGCATTTTTATTTTGTGTTAACCTCTGCATAATGTAACAGTTTGGTACAGTCTTGGTCTTTGCTACACTCTCTGCCATTTTTGCAAGCTACAGCTTTAACTTACAAACATTGAGCTACTTTGTCACACTTTCCTCCAAAGCTGACTGAAATGGTCTACAGCGTCGCCAAATGATCTCAATCAGTCAGCCCTCTTTCCACCACACACAGCACGAAAACAAACTGAGAGGAGAAAATTGTAACAGCTGCAAATAAACGTACAGTGAAAAAAAAAAAGCACATTTGTTTACAATGTCCCTGTAGACATATTCCAGAAGAAACAACACATATGGCTTGTGTGGCAAATAATTCCTATCCTCAGACAGCTAAACACTATTGGTTTCATAAATCATGGGGCATGTGAACACAAACAGCGCAGGAATACTTGTTATTTCAGACAGTTCGCTTGGCCGATTTATTAAGAAAACAGTGGTTCAGATTCAAGTGCTGTTTATTTTTTAATATAACAGCCCTAAGCATTAAAAAAACAATCGTGAGACACTGCACTACCGATTATCTCTGTCCAGTAATCCTTATCCGCCACCAGAGCATCCATGTGAATGGCTGTGTGTGTGAATAAACTGCTTACTTTCTTTTAGACTTGCTCCATGTACAGACATGTCCATTTAGAAAGGTGAGCCAGAGAAGGAGAAGAAGATAAAGGGAGAGGAAATGGGTTCACCGTCTTCATATTCCATAACGCTATTGTGTTGTTTTTGGGTGGGATTAGCCTTAACCTGTTGGGTCTAGACTATTCCTAAGGGCCTGTAGGGGTTATGTTGGCCACACACCGGTACTTTTTTAGGTTGTGCTGAATTGAATTGCTAGTAATCTGAACAAATTACTTTTGCCTAGTCATTGCAATAGTTTTATATTAGTTTCTACAGCAAATAGTTTTGTGTTTTTGACATCAATATCACATGACACTGTTAGAGGATAACTGCATGTGTACAGCTAAAACATGTAAAAGTAAAGAAAAAAACTAACAAAATTTAAGAAACTGATTGAAATGCTAGTAGTTTGGAGGGTGTTCTGTGGGTATTTGTAGTTTTCTAAAGACAAAGCAGTCTTTTATTTCTTCATAGTGTTACGTGTATACGAATGACTTTGAAAACCAAAATTTTTACACAAGATGAACATCTGAGTAGCACTTCCAGCTACCAGAACTTTCCAAACTAACTACCCACCCAAAACCTATTAAGATCACCATCTGGACACTGTGGCTGGCATGCTGTGGTACAGGCCTGCAGTAGTGGCAGGAGAACATCATTTATTACTCATGACTAATGCCCATAATATCATTTAATGGAGTAATACACCTCAATAAACACATTCTTGGCAATGTCGTGGGACCAGAAATTACAGAAAATTCCTTAGCAAAGACTGGGCCCTGAAGCCTATGGTCCACACAGCGCTCAGATCTTAGTGATTACTGAGCTTTCTTGGATCCCAGATTATCCCATCTCTGGGGGAATGGTCTGAGAGGATGACCAAAGGCCTTGAAACTCTTGTAAGAGGCAGACTAAATTAAAACGGAGAAGGAGCGTGAACTATTTAGGCCTCCTCAGACCCAGAGGGAGGGCTCGGCATTAGGGGCCCAGTGAAGCGCCAGGCTTTTCTGTCGCTTTCTGGTGCGGCACGTCAGCAAATCTCTTTGTCTGGGAAACCCGAAATAGCCGATCCAAAAGGCGGTGGACCCTAAGTAAACATAATATCATTTCACCCACCCCCTCCATTTTTTTCCTCTTCCCTATCTTCGGTAGGGGAGCTTCAAGCACAATAAACAAAGCTCCCCTGCTCCAACCCCTTAAGTATCTCAACCCTGCCTCCCCCCATCCTCGCTCTCAAACCTCTCTCCCACCCTGGCCCTCTCGCTGAAGGGTCGAAAACAAAAGCAAACACTCCTGCGTGGACCACTGCTGCAGTGACAGGCAGCTGGATCCCATTAGCGCATCTCTGTCAGGCGCTATCTCATCTGGAGGACTTCCAAACTAGCTGGCCACTCTGCTCGGACTGTCTGCTTCCAGCTCTGAACTGGTGGCATTTAGTCCAGACCATAGCAGAGGGGCACATCGCAGGTTCAGAAAGTAAAAGTCCTGCCAAATTTGTTCCTGCCAATTAATTGAACCAGCTGATCCTATTAAGCACAACTCAGATATATCTGCTAATTAGGCTAATTAGTGAAATCCCCTGTGTTTAGAGCACAGGCAAAAGGAATACATGGCAGGACTTTTACTTTGTGAACCTGGGATGTCCTTCTTTGGACCACAGGCACTGTATGACAACCCAAGTTAGTCCTACAACCCCATAACAACAAGCACTCCAGATGGATTTGAACTTGGAGAGGTCATCAGCATATAATGATACGCTTTTCATTAATAGCTGACCCTGGTTGTATCTCTGTGTAGGACATTCAACTTAAACAAGGCAGGTTTGGTCATTTACAGTGGAAGCCATTTTGAGACAAAGAACACAACATAAGAATCACAAAAAAAATAGTGAAGAGAAAAAATGGGTACCTCTGACTAAATGACCCTGACAGGACTACTGGGCGCAGATAATGACTAAGTGCTTGCTGTAGTTATTTCTGTTTAAACTGTTGTTATGATTAAGTCTAATAGCCATATGGACATATGCCAGGGAGGGCTTTAGCTATGGAGCCATACTTTATGAAGAATTTGCTGAAGTAGGCTGACAGGAAAGGGAAAAAAATTGGGAAACAGAGGGAGACCTATTCCCACCGACACCATCTCCTGTAAGCATTAAGATGGTCATGCCTCGCAGACTAAGCAGCCATTGTTGGAGTCGGGCTCACGGGTCTCACTCACAAACCAGCCACCCCATCTGGATCAAAGAGCCCCCCATCCAGCCCTGCTCTGCTCTCTTCCTGTCCCAGATGGGGAGGCGGTGAGGGGGAGGTGGGGGTGAGCAAGCTAGAGGTGAGCATTTGGAGATGTGTGTATGTGTGTGTGTGCACGTGTGTGTGTGTGTGAGTGAGTGTGTGTGTCCGCGCACGCATGTATGTGTGTGTGTGCGTGTGTGTGTGTGTGTTTGTGGCACGTGTTGGTGGAGGTAGGGTGGTGGTCAGGGTTGGGTTGGGTGAAGGTAGTTGGGTGGAGATGGCCGGTTGTAGGAGGGGGTTTCTCAGAGGCCACCGACTCTGTGCGAAGGCCACGGGACAAAGGTGGCATTCATGGGCTCAGGCATGGAAAACGTCCTCCTCCCGAAAACGGAGCTGAGGGGGAACCTGCTAAAGCAACACAGGAGCCAGGGTGGTGGTGGTGGTGGTGGTGGTGATGAGGCCATGGATGGGGAGCCGCTCAAATATCAGTGTGGGTACGAACCAGAGAGGCACCAGGGTGTGGGGATACAAAAATCTTCATCAGAGGAAATGAAGGTCCAAGCTCATTTCTCCAAAATGGCAGTGCAAGGGGGGAAAAGGGAAGTCCTGAGATGGAGGCCCTATGAGTGAATGACACCCAAAAAAATTCAAGCGTCAGATTCTCGTTCCCATATACTCTCACTGACTCTTCATCTGGGTCTATTGTAGACAGGGCAAAATCTCCAACTGCCCGATTTGTGTCACTACTAAACTTTTCTCAGAAGATCCTGCTGTAATTTTTCACGTAGAATCCAGAAGCTGAAATAATTTTCCTCTTGGGGAATTTCTGTACAACATACAGTATAGTTAGTGAGATGCCTGTAAAGTTGAATTTCTGCGCTGCGATAATGTCATTAGTGTTTCCTCAGGCCCTTAATGTCACAAAGACCACTGGAGAGCTTTCTGTAGGTGTCCAAACGGATTGCCTTTATATCCAGCCAGTCATGTTCATTTTCCTTCCAGTCTCCAATGAAAAAACAAAAAAACATTCTACTAAAAATGGATTATGATGATCAGTCAGGCTGGAGGCTCAACCCAAAGTCTTTCACTGCTGTGCTGTGCTTCAGAAGTGCTGACTGTTGTTTTGCTTGGAGCCAGTAGCGGACTTTGAAATACGATCAAATGCAAAGCGTCTGAGAGATGATCAAAGAACAAACAGATATGTGGGTGGCCACCAAGCTTCCGATTGGCATATTTTATGTACATAGAGCTCTTTATTTATTTTCATTAGGCGGCCCGCTCGACCCAGCTGCTCAGGATGCAACATCCGATTTCCTGTTCGAGGGGAAAAGGCCCTTCTGTTCTGTGTGCCGTCTATCAGTTTGGTAAATCTCAGAGCTTCTGGCTCTGTTTGTGCTGCTGTTTTTGTGTGTTATTAGAACAGGCCGCAGGATGAAGGAACAATACCAAAAGCCCTAATCAGGTCAAGCATTGCGAGGGAAAGTAGCGATGCGTGAGCATCTTAATATTGTTGACATGAATTGTCAACATGGTAATTAAGACACACCTTCAAACAATCATATTGTTCTCACATACAGTGCTCTTCCTAATCAGTGCTGACATGCGAGATCAGTGCGAGTACTAGACCTTATTTATAATGCATATTAAACTGCCAAGTTGAGCAATAAGTGAAGGATCTCATTTGTAATACAGTAGCAGATGCCAGTAAGATTGACTTGGTCCATTTATGATTACACTGTGATCCACTGCCAGGTAGTGATGATCATGAAAACATGACACAGGGCAAAGCCTAAATCACATCAAAATGGAGGTGTCTCAACTTAGCCACACTTCCAGTCACCCCATTACCACTAAACAGGTACTTAACACCTAACGACAGGAATTAGGGGTGCATTAGCAATGACTTGGGGAGGTACAGGGTGCTCTAAAGACGGTGTGGTGAATAACAGAGCGTGTGCTCTAAATGATGTGTAAGGGGGGGGGGGGGGGGGAGGCATGAGACTGTCAGTTGTCTGTCAGTAGGACGTAACGAATGCCTTTAGCTCGGCCCCTCTCCTCCCACCCCGGGGGCCAAACCACGGCCCTTAGTCATCAGCTTAGCCAGAACTGAGCACCAAGGGTCACATGCACAGGTGTGACGAGGTGATGAGTGCTCGGGGCTGTGTTACTGACCAGCAATGGGGCACAAATGGGAGAAGAAACAATTTAGCTCCTCATGAAAAAAAAGAAAATTGAGATACACCTAAAAAGGCAATATTTATAAAGTATATATTTACAAAGGGAAGGGAAACATTTTCAAAGTGTGTGACACCAGTGTGCTTCCACAAAAAAAGTTTTTCTTTGTAACGGTTTGGGCATTTCTTTATTTTATTTCTGTTCTTTGATTTTTCCTCTTTGGTCCGGTACCCAGACTATGTTAGCCGTACGTGTGTGCCTTAGGCCTTTACAGCAAAGGAAACATTTTCGCCATTATCACCCACCTGAAAACCACCCCCTGAAACAGCCCTCATTGTGCCTTTGTAAAGATCACAGAATAGTCGATGTCTGCTCATCGGAGAAATGTAAAAGAGATTGGTTAGGAATTTTTAGCCAGTCAGGTGAGGAGAGAGAGACAGTCAGAAGGTAAGGATGGCGCTGGCACTACTGTGCTGTTCTGACGCAGCAGACAGAGCTGAGCTGGCCTGGCATGGCCTGTCCTGAGGTGGGTTGGGGTTGGGGTTGGGATGGGGTGAAGGCACCAGAGAACCGCAGCTCAGCCCAGCTCTGCCCAGAGCAGTAAGCTTAACTAGGCTGCGGGTCCCGGGGCTCGGTGGCTGAGAACACTGGCTCTCTGTGTACGGAGGTGACTACCGCTGGGCTATCTTTACCCCTCCGGGCACAATGGCTTCATAGATGAGGCCCCCCGGCCACAGGCACGCAGCAGGCTGAGTCAGGAGGAGTGCGCCACCTACTGCTCACAGGCGAGATTGACACCTGATCAAAAGAACTTTAGTGAGGGTTTTTTTTCCAGCAGAGGAGTGGCTTTAGGAATGATATATAGAAGGGCTTTGTAGTGTACATACCTACACAAGCAAGACATGCTCAACATAATCATTACTGTTTACGGCACATTCGACTGAAATACCACATGCGCACTTGTGCCAAAGAATCACCGAAGCTCCTATGCAGGCACACACATATGTCAACAAACTGCTCTTGGCATTGGAAAGCAGCAGTAATCCGTTGCGCAGTCATTTTCCATCATGTGTTCTGATGCATACCCCTTAGGCCTTTTTGTGGTCTGGACACTGAGCTGCAAGCTTTATTGCCTTTGGCGTCCACCCTTGAAAAAATGACAAAACAGTTAGACAGTGTGGAAGTTAGGAAAGGTAAGGAAGCGTAACAAGAAAGTGGAACGATTGCGCGAGAGAGACAGACAGAGAGAGGGACAGAGGGACAGAGAGACAGAGAGAGAAAGAGCAACTAATCAGTCAATGGAAGAAGGAGATCCCCTGTCTAAACTATGCGGGGGTCATTATTGCAAGAGTTCCCATGGCAGTACAATGCATTCCAAGGGCTGTGCAGGTCCTATTGTGCTCTGTCAAGAAAAGGGTGCAGAACCACAGTGTGGTGAAAGAATCTTTCTCTAGCCCTCTCCCTGTGTCTCTGGCTCCCTGTCTCTCTGTCTCTCTCTTTGTCTCTCTCTCTGTCTCTCTGTCTGTCTCTCTGTCTGTCTCTCTGTCTGTCTCTCTCTCTGTCTCTCTCTCTGTCTCTCTGTCTGTCTATCTCTGTCTCTCTGTCTGTCTCTCTCTGTCTCTCTCTCTCTCTCTCTCTCTCTGTCTTTCCCACCCCTCCTACTGCCTCTCTGTCAGCCACTCCGCTTCCCTCTTGCAAAAAAAAAAAAAAATCCTTATATGTTGTAAATCACAGACATCATGGATGCTTTCAAAGCAATGTTCTTTTGAAGATAAATGTGGAGCTGCTGTAGGGTGATTGCCAAAACAGCCATAAACCAATAAAGCTTTCAGATGAGAGGAGACAACATGGCTTTGTAGAAAAGACTCTGTACTGCTCCAGTAGTTTTAAAGAATTATTGAACCAACTGACAATAAGACAACAATAAATAAATAAAATGCACCAAGTTAAAAAATGCAAATGCTAATATTCACACAGCATCTACAACACTAGCAAAAAAGTTCTCACCCCATGAAGTTAAATTCCTCAGTAATAGCTAAGTAATATCTGATAAAGCAGAGAAACAGCAGCATCTGAGAGTCATGATGTCTTTTATTTGAGGCCAAGAAGCATTCTTCTCTCTGTCTTAAATGAGCCATCATGCTGCCTAACAACCTAGATAAATCATTCTCTGTTTATATAGTCATAAAAATAATGATTCAACAACACTGCCACAAGAGCCACACGCGTGCGCGCGCGCACACACACGTGCATAAGCGTGCGCGCACACACACAGACACACAAACACAAGCTATGGTGAGTGTGGTCAGTGGCGGTGGCCTCCTCCAGATGTATTTAAAATACATTTGGCCAGTCATCTCGCTGGCTCCGGGTAGAAATGACCCTGAGTAAGCGTAGGCCATAAAGCCAGCGTAATCTCACCAGCAAATGCCTCACTCACCAGAGAACCCCCCTCCCAACCACCGCTCCCCCCCCCACTACACATAACACACATACCACAGCCACTGCAGCTCCTCAAAGCGTTAGCCTGCGCTGTACACACGGCTGGGAGCTGGGAGCTGGGAGCTAAGAGCTTTCAGCTGCAACTTTTCATACGCCAGTAAGGAGGGCCGTAGGACTGTACTGTAAGTGGGAGTAAGTGGCTGACTGTAAGTGGGAGTGAGATGACTGTGACCCAGACTGCAAACTTCTGCCCGTCCGCACCTCATCAGCTGGGGCTGGGTGTGATGGGCTCAGACAGCGAGGGTGGAGCCCCCGCTTTGGGGCTAATGGTGACTAAGCAAGTTCTGAAGAAGGGGTGTGTGAGGTGAAAGTGAAAGTTGATGGGTGGGAGGAGGAGTGTGTTTGTGTGAGTATGTGTGTTTGTGTGTGTGTGTGTGTGTATGGGTGTGACAATGTGTTCTTGACTTGGTGTGTGTGTGTGTTCCTGAGTTTGTGTGTGTGTGTGTGTGTGTGTGTACGTGTGTCTGTAGGGGAGGTACCTGTAAATTAGACCACCTGTCCACTAATCTTAACGACCAGCTGAGAGTGTGGCACCCACCTAAAAAAGCATAGGCTTGGGATGCCGGCTGTCTGCTAGCAATTTTCATTCCTCTGTTCCACGGGCTTGGCTCAGACACAATGACCTCATTAATAAAATCATCCAAATAACCATCAGCTTCAAAGGCACTCCGGCACCAACGGCGCTCGCTGTCTGCATTCCTGCCCTTATTCTGCAAACATTTCTGCTTGGTCACCCTTATGATACAGCTCATAATTACGGATTGTTTAATAGCGAATCTGTGTTGCTTTAAGGTTAAAAAGTAAACAAAATGCTCAGCCAAAGCAATATGAGAGATGTAGGGGAGTGTGTGTGTGCTTGTGTGTGTGTGTGTGTGTGTGTGTGTGTGTGTGTGTGTGTGTGTGTGTGAGGGGGTACTATGCATGAATGCTTGAGAGGAGCTGAACTGCCATGTGTTTACACAGCCTCTCTGAGTGAAAAAATGGATGTGAGGAGAGAAGGGTGCCTATGAGGGACAAACAGTATGAAGAGAGGGCCTTTGAGGACAGATGGAAAAATCACTGAAACTACCGAAACTGAAGCTGAACTCTATCCACTCATTTGCTGCCCTGACTAATGAGGACATGATGTATAATCATTAACATATCTCATAACAGAACAAGAACAAAACAGCTCAGTCACATTCAACTACAGCTGATTGCTACACCTCGCTGTGGGAGAGCTCAGCTCCGGTCTGAGCTACGCAGTGTCCTGAGAAATACTTCTGGAACAACCACCGAGCCAAATAATTGACTTGTGCCGTTAAGAAATGTGCCTGAAACTACCCCAGAGCAAGACTACATTTCAGCACAGTTCTTGCTTTGTTATCGGTCTGGCAATGCCTTTCAGAAGTAGGATGAAGATGTTTTGGTAGGCCCTGACTCCCTGGTTTGGATGATACAACAGATGCAATGATATTGCAAATCTAGTTATTTTCACAGTTGAGCTGTTTGTCAAGGAAGAAGCATGAATGAATAATAGATATGTATGACTTGTGCAGCATGTTGTGTACAGCAGTGAAATACAGTTTTATGCTACTAAAATCTTAAAAGAAAAGTTACTATAAAATATAAACTCTATATTTTCCATGGGATAACTCTCATTTGAGTCACAATGTCCAGTTTTTTTCCAGTACAATCAACTATGCCACTTAATCAACTGCAGTCTGATGGCAAAATGATGGCAGTTCATTTAGTCACAGAGCGACACCAAGTTAACGACTGTTTCAGATGTTTTTATACTTTTGCAGACAATGTAAATTGCCTAAAACCGAGACACTAATGATCCGCATTGCTGGGAAACACTTATTATCATCCATCTAAGCTCAAGAACAATTCAACTTCTGGACAGCAGAAACTACTAATAAATCTTAAGAAGCAACATTTTAGCAGAGGCAACAGATTAATTGAAAAAGCTTTCCCAGCAATAGTCAACAATAAAGCTACCAATTATAATTATATCACCAAATGATGTCAATTAGCATGCAAAAAAGCTTGTTTTTGTCAGTGCCAACTGTAATGCTTTTGTGATTTTGTGGATTATTTTTTTGTCATGTCTGTTAAGCAGTCAGCTTACTTGTTTTACACCAAAACCCTGTAGAGCTGCAGAGAGTCAATGCTTAGGCCTGTTTTGGTAACTATCCTGTCTGTGTTGTATACTTCCGCGAGGTCCTGTGTCCCAGACGGAAGGGCAGTGCCCCCTCTGGGGGCAAGGGCAGTGGGTGAGGATTAATGCGTCTCTCTGACTGTCTCTCCACTGCCTCTCTGATCTGCTGCCATGTGGACGGATGTACAAATGCTGTGCCACTTCAGCTGCCCACTGGCACCAAACATTCTGCCGCTCCAAACACATTTATTGCTGTCTTAAATTTGTGCACACTGTCTAATTAGCACAGAACAGAGAAAGAGAGAGAGAGGGGAGAGACAGAGAGAGTGAGTGGAAGAGACAGGGGGAGAGAGGACAAGGGAGAAAGGGAGAGAGGAAGACGAAGAGCGAGAAACAGAGTGAGGCAGAGGGAGGAAGACAGTGGGGGAGGAAAGAGAGAGACAGAGAGAGAGTAAGACAGCAAGAGAGGGAGGGGGTGGGCAGACAGGCCAGATTCCTGCAGCGGGGTTGGCTAAGTTATGGGGAAGTGCGGGTACAGGTTATTTGGCTGGCGGGGAGGCGGTGGGGGATGTTCCAGGCCCTTCCCCAGCAAACGTTACAGCATTCCAGTGTCAGCCCAACTCTCTTCCCTGAGGACAGACAGAGAGACTTCTACCACGGCCTCCCTGCCTCTGATCAAGGAGTGACTGCTGCAATTAACAGAGCTGAACAGTACTGACAGATTCTGAGGATGTCTGGCCAGCTTTGGGTATGGGTGAAATGAGTTTAAGAGAGATGGTGTCTGGGATGTTATCAGAGGGCACTAAATTGTTTATGTTTTTTCCTGTATTTTAGTGATGGGTGAGCTTCACGCTTGCCGTCAGGTCTTTGCTGTCTCTATGTCGCTCCTGTTCGAGTCTGAACACGCATGAGGGGAATGTCTGTGCTGTTCGTCGCTCTCTCTCTCTCTCTAAATCCTTCCCCGTCCCTCCCGCCCCCTCTTTCTACTTCTCTGGGTACATTTAAATACAAATAAAAGTAATAAATATGGCTCATATTACAAACACAACACCATGTTAATGCCTGAGGCCAATCTTATTTCAGACTTCCGTGGAGGGTCATACACCTTATACTCTCTCTCTCTCTTTCTCTCTCTCTCTCTCCCTCACACACACACACACACACACAAGGTCATGTTATGTGTTGACACTTCTATGACAAGTCCTGCACGCACAATTGCACACAAAGTACACACACACACATACATACACAGCCCACTGCCATGTAGACATGAACAATTATCAGAGCTCTTAGTTGCAAGCAGACCCTCCGTCTTCTCATCACCTGCCTGTGCTTACACAGACGGTTGAGTCTGCTGGTCACCCATAGCACCGCTCTGATAACCATCAGCATCCATGAAACGCTGCTATACATCTGGCACAGTGAAGGCTGCATGCTACTGTACACTACCAGTGTGCAGACTCTGCTGACGGGCATGCCACAGTCAGCGATTACGGCTTAGCGCCTCATGACACACCTTCATCTAAGCTGTGTGTGCTTGAAAGATGACAAAGGACCCTAGAGGCCCTCGAGATGTTGAAATGTGGCAAACCTTAGCTCTGTATTAAATCTGACTGTGCTAACACTGTTAGCCAACCTCCTTGTGATAAGCCTCCCTTAATATTCCTGTAATTTGCAGGGATAAAGAGTTGTAAGTTAGCTTTGCCCAGGCATACAAAGCATCTGAATGAATGCTCTGAATGAATGCTTTGCATCTGAATGTGTTTGTGTGTGTGTGTGCGAGCACTGTGTTCATTTGTTCATGCAATTAGAGTCTGTTTATATATATATATATATATATATATATATATATATATATATATATATATATATATATATATATATATATATATATATATATATATATATATATATATATATATATATATATATATATATATATATATATATATATATATAGAATATATATAAACAGACTCTAGTTGCATTCAGTAGCACACTCAAAATTGCAGCATGTCCAAACTGGGCCAGGCGACTGTGGCCCAATGAGGATCTGTTTTGGACATCAGGCCAGAGTGGAGCCAACGGCTCTGCCTGGCAGGACTCAGGCCTCTGCCCTCGGCCAGTCTGATGTGCTCAGCGTTGGTCTCTCAGAACCAGAACTCAGAGCTGGATGCATTCAGCATGGGTCTGTGCAAAAACAAACAGTACTGAAGTGTGGCCCAGCATTAGACTACTGCACAGTGATAGGAACACATGAAAAAATGAAAAAAAAAGGGGGAGGATATTACTGTGCACATGTGAAGGAGGCTGGAGCCACATGTCTCTTCTCTCTCTCTGTCTCTCCCTCTCGCTACGTCTGCCTCTCTCTCCCTCTCTCTCTGCCACCCCCACCCCATTCCTCAGCTTTGCCATCTGGCCCACAGACAGGAGCCAAAACCCCTCCCATACTCTACCCTCCACTTCCCCTGATGCAGTCTGCCTGTCTACTGAAACACACACACACACACACACACATACATACAGCTACACACACGGTCACATACTAAGGCAGTCATTTGCACACACACACACACACACACACAAACACGGTCACATACTATGGCAGTCATTTGCACACACACACACACACACACACACACACACACACACACACACACACACACACACACACACACACACACACACACACACACACACACACACACACAAACACGGTCACATACTATGGCAGTCATTTGCACACACACACACACACACACACACACACACACACACACACACACACACACACACACACACACACACACACACACACACAGTGTGACCTCTCAAGCACACAGTAGGTCAAAATAATGCAGAATGCTACATACAGTACATTGGCAGAAAAAGTGCAAACAGACAAAAGATTTGGCACAAAGTTCCAGGAGTAAGTATCACAAACAAACAAACAAAATACTTGACTAGCCCCATTCTCAGTGTAATTAATCACTGTCTGTGTAGTTGTTTTGGCAGGTGTTTTAAGAGGGCTAAATTAAAAGCCTTCATATTTTTCAATGGAGCCCTTTAATAAATCCTCACACTTTAAAATAATTCCCATAGTATATTTCTTTAGAAAGGTAAAAGGAATGGAAAGGTCTCCGAGTCATCAATAAAATCTCAGGCCTGGATATTACATATAGAGATGCAGTGAGGAGTGTCTGTGTGATCTGGACTTGTGCTCTCCACTGAGGGAATGGAACATTCAGAGTGACAACACACTGGGCCTTCAGCATCTGATTCAGAGCCAGTGAGAGCTGCCTTTCCCATACTAGTTCAGGTTACAGAATGATTGAAGGCTGGGAGGAGGACTGACCTGAAATTGAAAAGATTTGCAGGAACACAGGGCCCAGATGCGGTCCCGTTATTTAGAGGAGGAGGATGCCATCTAGTGTCTAAACAAGGAACTGACGCTGACTCCTTATTCCCTTTTGCAAAAGCATTATAAGAATGTTTCTGTAGATGTTTTAAATGGTATATCTAACTTCCACTGCTGTGAACTGATTAAACATTTACTTCTACATTTTAGCAGTTCCTCAAATACAAATTTTCCTTAGCAACTGTGTAGTTAGCAAAAACAGAACTGCTGGTGAGTGACTATTGTCAAGCAGGAGTTTCGTTACTGACAGGAAGTCTTTGCAGCAGTGCAGCCACAGATGACAAACCGAGGCTTGAACCGAGATGACAAACAGATCAAGTCAAACCGAGGCTTAAAAAAAGGAACAAAATAGGAAGCTTCTGACGGACAGGAACAAAGGATTTAGCAGGGGACATAAAAAGTCAAACTTATCTTGTTCGTGTTCACAAAACTGGGTCTGAAGGACACAACACTGGGCACGCGCTGCTTGACACCGCCCTGACTAAAGGGTGGAGTCAGTCAGACGTCGTCGTCCGCATCACACAGAACTCTGTGACCCCTGCTTTGGAGGCGATCCCCAGGGGCCCTTGCTCGCACCCAAACGGCAGCCATCATGGCGTACCAGCACAAGCTGGCCGAGAAGCTCACCGTCCTCTGCGACAGGGGTCGCGGGGTGCTGGTGCGGATGAACCACATCAAGAAGGTGAGTGCCTGAGACTGGGGAGACTGTGTTACAGTCATGGGATGGGAATCGCCACTTTGTGTCTCTAAGTGCTTTCAAAATAAGGAACCTGATGGACTGCTGTGCACTAGGCCCACGAAACAAAAATGTTTTAGCTGCCATTGAAGAAATATTTCTTCTTAAGGACCAAATAATGGAAGAATACATTAAGTGATTTTCCTTTCCTGAAGTCAAATCCTGACAAAAAATTTAATTGTGAAGGTAATTAGATGTGCTTCACAGGAGAGTCCTTAACTCGTGTTAAGCAGCTGCAAAGTGGTGCCCAGCCTTGGCTGCCTTCACTGTCAGAATATGGTTCTTAATCAAGCGATGTACAAAAGTATATTACCCATCTTAACATTAAATTTGTCATATTACAATGACTACATACACAGGTAACAAAAGCATAGCATGCGGTTGTTGAAAAACAACAACAGACATACAACAAGGAATTGTGTAATGGAATACTGAATTTGTGTCTTTGTAAGACTCTAAGAGTTGTCATATGGCATGGGTGTTCCATAAGCTCAGTGTTTTGGCCAAAGAATATTTGTGTTGTGTTTATTTGCCGTGTTTATTCGGTACAGTTGTGTGAAAACCCATCATGCTAAAGTCTGCTTTAACTGTCTGAAGCCACAGAGCAAGCAAAAGAGGAAGTGCGCACAGGAAGTAAGGGTGTTCTGTCAGCTTGACTCTTGAATAGATTCTGGTGACAAGTGACTTTGGGAGTCTAGTCTGGGGTCTAGTTTCATTGCTATTTTCAATGCTACACACAATCAACCGTATTGTGACAAATTGCACTTCAGTATGTGTGATACTCTATCAAAGTAAGCTTTTGAGAAGTGCACTGAAATGGAAGTTTGAGTGATGAAACGATGAAACTGGAGCACACTATTACCATACCAAGCACAAATGTCATGAAATGCATGAAAACAAAAAACATAAAAAAGAAAAGTAAAGCCATAATTGACTGTCGCTTAGACATGACAGGCTGTGAGTATGACAACTTATAATACACGCTTGCCAGTTTGCCAGTGCCACTCTGATTGCGTTTGTTCCTCTGTTCCACAGACATGTGCAGACCCCAAAGCCAAGCCCAGCTTTCTGACAGACAAGGCCATGGAGCCTGCCATTAAGTACATCAACAAAAAATTCCCCAACATCGACTTCAGGGGATCTACTGTGAGTACTGCCCGGGATGCGAGTCACATGCCCGTGCTTGTCATGCACGTCACACACCACTAGTAGGTCCTGTGGGTCTGCGCTCCTCTGAAGTGTGGCTGTTTTGAAAGGTCTCGTTCTAGAGACGAGGTTCCGATCGCAGGGTTCTGTGTGAGAGTGACGTTCATGTCATGTTGTTGTATACCGACACTGGTTCTTGTTGCAGACCATGTCTTTGCGTAAGGGGTGGGGTGGGGGGAGGATGGGTGCTGACAGGCGAGACTGCTGCACAAAGTGTGTAAGCATCGTGAGTGACATGAAAACTAAGGAAAAGACAAAGCTTCCGTGGGGAGTTCGCTTGCTCACACACGCATGACTTTCGAACATTAATAATTCAGAGGTGCTATAAATAGCTACATTTTCAACTGGGGAATGGTTTTAACATCACCACATACACTAAACTGCACAACCAAGCACTTCACCCTTTTGTGAGTGAGTTTATTTTATTCTTTTAGTGTTCAAAACCACAATACCATACATTAGATATATGCTAGTATACACAACATTAGTATATTACATATATACTATGTAGTACTAGATGTACTGTATGCTGGGTTTGTGAACCTAGACATCAATAACTTCATGCTGATGCAATGCTTTCTGATCATGACTAATATACACAACACTGTATATTAGGACAGTATAGTTAGAATTGATATATGTACTACTAAGTATACTGTATACAGCATTTGGGAACCCATCCATGGGTAAGAGCAGTCAATAACTTCATACTCATACAACCTATCTGGTCATGGCCTCTCCAGCAACAGCTGAGTGGAGTGCAGAAGCAGAAGTCAGCCGTGCTGGAGGGGCTGAGCAGCTACTATGAGTCCTTCATTGACGTCATGGAGTTCAGGGTAAGGGTCTTTAATCATTCTAGTGTCCTGATCTTTTCACACGACAATTCATCAAACCCATACGGTGGTCATCATTGTCAGATTTTTCCCCCCTGAACTAATTTCCAAAAGGCCACTGGCACCTCTAATGACAGGATCAGGGTCATTTCAGTAAAGAGCACTCGCTCTAGTTTGAGCTCTCCCTAGTTTGGCAAAGTACGGTTTTTGTTATGGAGGCTACAGCCATGAGAGGATTGTAAGCTGTCATACTGCAAATGGTCTTAATGAGGAAGAGCAAAAGGACATAGTTGTCACTTGCTGTTTTCCTTGGACACTTTCGTTTTTTTTTCTTTCCTAAATCAACTGCTGGTTATTTGGAAGCCAGAATATGACTCACACTGTGGAAAAAAATAATTACAGTAATTGGCTTCTATTCAGGCAGTGATTCATAAGAGTTGTTCATACCAACCAAGCATGCGTCATCCTTTGTGATATTGAATTTACATCTTTTCTTTGTGAACCTGTTTTAGGACCATGTGTATGAGTTGCTGAATACAATAGATGCCTGCCAATGCTTCTTCAATATTGTAAGTAAAATTCAAACGAACCTCATTTACCTGTTGGAATAATGACTGCCCTACAAAGCCAAAAGGCACTTTGTCAAATTGAGTTTAGACTGGAATTTGACTTCATAACACCTCCTTTGTCTCGTGACTTGCAGTCACTCTTGCAAAGGCAGTACGACAAAATTAAAGGCATTTTCTCAGTTTCTAAGTTCACATAATTACTGCACTTTGCCTTTGTAGAGCAGCACTGATGTCTGTCTGTCAGAGTCTTTTCAAGTCTATGTTGTATTTTAATGTATTGGGAATTGAGACTGGATTACAAATTTAAACTTTCTGTGATATCAAAAAGTATATATACACACACACACACACACACACACACACACATATATATATATATTTTTTTTTTTTGTATTGGACTGCCAAACCCACAATCACTGTAGTATGGATCTGTGCCACTACATTCAAACTGACCTGGGCATAGGTTATAGATAGTAAGCTTAGATCCAAACCACACGTTACAAGGTGACTGATCAGGAAATAGATTTTACTATGACTGCTTCCACAAAAGCGAAAATCTCAGTAAACAATTTTGGTGAGCAAAAACGAATTGATGAAATCTGGCAGATATAACACCCTTTTCCTCACTGAAGGTCGATATGACTTTCTAACTCAGGTTTCCATGATGTTCTCCAAGTAACCGAATCTTTTCACATCCACACACATCCACACAGAGCCACACTGTCCCAGTGCCAGCACAAATAAAAACATGTCCTCTCTGTCCTCACCTCAGATTTTCCATGCTGCCAGCTTACTGTTAACCCAAAACAAACCCACTGAGAGGCTCTCCTTAGCTGCTTGTTTTTGGGAAAATTCTTCGACCTCTGCAAAAACTGAGCAGGGCAAACCTACACTGTTTTTAGACGTATATGAAACTCCTGACATGGTCTACATATCAAATTTGAGGGAACAGTTAGGAATCATGGGTGAAGGGACATGTTATTGATATTTTCACATTGTGTACTGCTTTACTTCACTTACTACTGAGAGTGTCACTTCATCATGCCATATATCTTTGACTGTATCACTTACACAGCACCTTGTCAAAAAAAGCTACAGTAGTGAAGTTAAACTAGCTCCCATGGGTGCCCATCAGCACCAAAAGATTGCTAACAACAGCTTTGTTGGCTACGTTAGCGGCAAAGCTAGCTTCTGTGTACCCTATAATATTGCACTGTATTACACCACTAGATCAGCAATGGCACTGAACTTAAGATGACCTTCCTTATTACAGTATGATGTACTGTATGTGTCATGACCCAACCTCTGCATCACACCTTACGTAAGCCATACAGAGTACTTTTAGCAGGCGTGAACAACTCCCACTCATGAGTTTCACATCTCAGCACATGCTTGACTTCACATGCTTTGCCCAGAGGTCAAAGCCATAATAGTCTGGCTTTAGACAAGAGATGCTGCAGTATAATGGGTACTAACCACATTGCCTTAGGGTTTCAGTGATTTCTTTAATCATATCCTAAAATTACAAGAGCAATCACATTATTTCACTAGAATCTGATTTAATAAGCCTACCCATCGACTAGGCTAATACATTTTATTCTATCAGTAAATAAAAGTGTACATACTATTTTTTTTTTAGGACAAGTGGGTGTTTAATAGAAAGCATTTGTATATTTTTACCCATACTTCAGACAATCAACTTTGACTTCACAAAGAACTACCTGGACCTGGTGGTGACCTATGCCTCAGTCATTCTCATGCTTTCGCGCATCGATGAGAAAAAGGCCCTGGTGGGAATGTACAACTGCGCCCACGAGATGTCCAACGGAACCAGGTAATCTCATGTGGCAGACCGTATAATGCCCTGCCTATCCTTATCAGGCATCATTATCACCACTAACCTCTGCAGCATCCAACATCAGGTTTCCTGATTTTTTTTTCTTTCCCCTCACCATCTTCCTTATTCTCTCATTCACATACCCTCTCCAGGCACACCAACACATGGGCGTCAACTCACATTTCTCCAGACGATTTAGATCTGTAGGCCCACAGAAAACTCAAATGAAATGTCAATTTGCATTACCAAATATTGCGACACTACTTCACGCACATACAAACACTGTTACACCTCTTATGTTGCTGGAATGACACAACCTCTCTGCAATCTTCCGCAGCAGTGACTGATCAACTATGTCACCGGTGACATTGTTGGTGGCTGCCTAGCAACCGATGTGTCGTGATAAGAGCCGATTCCACTCGGAATACATGAACCAAAATGGCATCTCCCCTCCTCCGTCATTACCAATGATTGCCCATGATTACACACAGCAGCACCCTCCTCCCGCTGCCCCCAAAACTAATTGAGGTCTAATTGGTTGGAACGTCAGCAGTTTCCAGTTAACCTTTTCAAACGCAACTCTGGAGTGGCCTATCGGCACATTTAGGCCACCCATTGTGTGGCTGCCATAAAACAGCAAAATATATTGATTGAATAATGTGAGAGGCTGGCATAATCGAAGCACAAGATTAATGCCAAGCTGCTTTCTCTTTGGCACCACTCTCATAAAATAAGCATCAAAACACATAAGCCTGTAATCTTCGCTGTCACACTGTATGCAATTACTGTATGACTGATGATGTGATGTGTTACTGTTAACATGATACTTATGTTATACTTATATACTTAATTATGCTTATTGCAATAATATTGTGTTCCAGTTGTCAAATTTCGTTAAGCAATGATGGCATCAACTAAACTATTTTGCAGTAATCCTGCCTACCCACGCCTTGGGCAAATGATGGCGGACTACGAGCACCCGATGAAAAAACTCGTTGAAGAGTTTGGCCCTCATACCAAGGTGAGATGAACAAAATGCAAATGAACAAATGACGTTAACAAGAGTAATTAACATGTGAATCAGAATCAAACCTTTTCTAGTTTTATTCTCTGCATCAAAGTACAGTACAGCCTCAGTACATTATATGGATAGACAGACAGAGAGCTAGACAGACAGACAGACAGATAGACAGGCAGATAGATAGACAGATAGACAGACAGACAGACAGGCAGACATATAGACAGACAGGCATGTATGTAAGTTCCAGGAATAATTATATTGGCCCATAAGTTCCAAAAGCACTTTGATAATATGATGATATGACATTACAGTAATGAGGTTCTCATTACACTACTGTATGGAAGTCATAAAAACTCCCATGATCCCTTGAGCCTGCCCAAGAGCAATGAGTTCATGAGTTCAGAGTCAAATGCCTGGCTGTGAGCCTGTGACATTTCCGTAGCATTAGTTAAGATTAAGACAGCATTACCTGATATTAGATTTAATGAACACCATACCCCATCTGTCCCCACTTGGTGCAGCTAGACAGTAAGCGTCGACACACTCTGAGTCCCCACACTCTAATGACTGTGACTGGAGTGAGTATTTACATTTAGTTTTGGTGACTATCATGTGATTTTAAGGCACCAGCCCAGGACATTTTTATGTGTGGCATGAAATGATCCCAGCAAAGGACAGTTTCATGTCCTGTGCTTCCACACTAAATGTGTAACTGTGCGTGTGTGTGTGTGTGTATGTGTGTGTCGGCATGTGTGTGTACACCTGTGTGCACATGTGTGCACATGTGTATGCATGTGTCTGCATGTATGTGTGTGTGTGTGTGTGTGTGTGTGTGTGTGCATGCATGTGTGTGTGCCTGCATGTGTATGCATGCATGTATGTGTGTGTGTGTATGTGTGTGTGTATGCATGTGTCTGCATGTATGTGTATGTGTGTATGTGTGTGTGCTTGCATGTGTGTTCGTGCATGTGTGTGTGTGTGTGTGTGTGTGTGTGTGTGTGTGTGTGTGTGTGTGTGTGTGTTTGTGTTTGTTTCCAGGCGGTGACGGAGGCACTGCTGTCGCTGCAGCTGGTGTACCCACGCAGGAACCTGCAGGCGGAGCAGTGGCGTAGCGCCCAGCTCCTCAGCCTCCTCAGCACCCCCGCAACCATGCTGGCCCCCGTCTCCTGCGACACCGTGGGTACCCTACCACCCTACCACCAACAACCCCCACACATTAACACACACACACACACACACACACACACACACACACATTCCATGCCGGTCCCCGTCTTCTGCAACACCGTGGGTACCCTACCCCCATACCACTAACAATCCCACCACACCATACCACTAACAACCCTCCCTCTCTCACACACACACACACACATTCACTCACACCATGCTGGCCCCCGTCTCCTGCGACACTGTGGGTACCCTACCCCCACACCACTAACAACCCTCCCTCCCACACACACACACACACACACACACACACACACACACACACACAGTCACACCATGCTGGCCCCCGTCTCTTGCGACACCGTGGGTACCCTACCCCCATACCACTAACAACGCTCCTTCCCTCACACAAACACACACACACAAATCACAGTCACAATCATGCTGGCCCCCGTCTCCTATGCACGGTGGGTACCCCCATACCACTAACAACCCTCCCTCTCTCTCACACACACACACACACTCACTATGCCGGCTCCCATCTCCTGTGACACGGTGGGTACCCTACCCCCGTACCATTAACAAGCCTTGCACACACACTATGCTCATCCCCATGGTGCACACAAACACACACACACACACACACCACGTCTCCCGTAACATGATGTGTAGCCCTACCACCAAACATATGCACACATACACACACACACACAATCCTTACCCCATCTCCTGTGACAGTGAGTACTCTTGTACATCAAACCACAAACCACCCTCCCTCTCTCGCTTACACATACATACTTGACCTCCATCTCCTGTGACATGGTGTGTACCCTTGTACCACCAATCCTCCCTCCTCTCTCTTTCTCTCTCTCTCACACACACACACACACATGTACAAACACACACCATGCTCATTCCCGTCTCCTATGACATATTGGCACACACACACAGCATGTCTCCTGTAACATGGTGTGTGCCCTTGCTTACCAAACAGCCCTCCACTCCCACAAACACTAACACACACTCTCTCTCTCTCTCACACACACACACTCACAGACAGACATACACACACACACTCACACACACACTTGCCTATGCCAACTATGCTTCAAAGGCATCCGCTAAGCACTTTGAAGTGCCTATTGTCTCTCCTGTGCCCTCTGGCTCTCCAGACTGGAGAGGGAGCAGAGGGGAGGAGGGGGGAGGTGGTGGTGTGGAGGTGTGGAGGTGAGGGGTGGCAAAAGGAGCAAACAAAGGCGCATGGCAAACAGTAGCTGTGCAGGTATTCGGTGCACGCTGTCACCCGCGTTCAATACCCACCTGTGCACATTCCACAGCACACTACAACAGGTCGATAGGCGCCAATGCCTCGGCTCTTTTCCCGTCACACAGACACCTCGCTCATAAACATTTGAGGTCTGGTTTCCTGGAAACGGTAACACTAAAAGCTTTCTTCAGTGGAGACCTTTAGTGAAGTTCTCCCTCAAGTCTGGGCTTAATCCATGTCTTGGAACCTTTTCTGGCATAGCTTTCAAGGCCTATCATTTTCCAACTTGTAAAATGTCAAAAGTGCTATATGTAAGAAAGTTATGGCAAGTCATCAAAAATAGTCCTGATATCTCACAACAGATAAAGTAAACACTAAATTGAAATACTGACATTTTTACTGACACCAATAGTACAACCAGAATATTTGCATTTAGATCCTTTAAATTCTGATTATGATTTAATTTTGTGTTTTGCCTCCAGAGGGGGAACAATGCTTTATAATATACTGAATTTGATTGTATTACCAGGTTTGCCCACAGTCCTGCATATAGCCCCTTTATGTACTCATGTGAAATATTTCTACATGCTGGTACATTTGCTAGTCTGACAAAGTGATCACGTGTGCATATTATTCATGGTCATTACCGGATGAAACACACTCATGGAGCTCCACAGACCGGCAGCTGTCAATCTGACACCATGACACCTCTTATGGCAGCCATCAAACACTGTGGTATGACTGACATTGACCTTTACTTATGTGGAGATAAAGACATCGCTCTCAGAGCTCAGTAACAGCATCCGAGGCAGAGACTGACAGAGCTGAACTATCCACAGCCAGAGACTCTGACCAGATGCCTCTGAGAATGACCACCCGTTTAAAGGCTGCTGCACATTACATTTGCATGAACCTATCCAGAGCACTGATAGCTGAGGTTGCACATTTTCTAACACAAACCTAACCTGAATCTCAATGTCCATGTGGGCTCTTCTAATTTTGGCTACATTTGAGCATATATTGTTACTGGATGCAGGCAGCAGTTAATTTTGCTAAGTATATCTACTAATGCTAGCTCCACAGCTGTTCAGGCTACTGCATAAAGGTTGTGCTCTTAAAACTATCCTGTGTCTCCCATCACCACGCCATCTAGTGGTGAGGTTGTATATCACAATGAAAAGATGCAAAAGCTGTATTGTCTTAGTGTTGTCCTCTGTTGGTGCCTATATCCTCAAAATGGCAGCACAACACAGAGCCACCATTTACCTCACCAACTCTATCTATCTATCTATCTATCTATCTATCTATCTATCTATCTATCTATCTATCTATCTATCTATCTATCTATCTATCTATCTATCTATCTATCTATCCATCTATCTATCTATATATATATATATGTGTGTGTGTGTGTGTATATATATATTAAAAAGTCTAATTTCAGAACACTTCAGTTAGCTGATGGAGGTAATTACTCATTAATGAGTGCACACCTATGCATGGAAAAATTAAAAAGCAACTTAAAACCACTGTTTCCGTTCTCCACAGATGGCCTGTGAATATCTGTCCCTGGAAGTGATGGAGAGATGGATCATTTGTGAGTATGAATAATCCTTCAGCACCTCCAGCCCATTGCTGGCATCATGCCCACTCATCCTGCCCATTAGTGCACTGCTTGCTAGCCTGGCACAATGTGTTTGACAGAAAATATTAAAATTCCCGGTACGATGCCCTGACCTGTGATTCATCCACTTTGCTGGCAATTAGCACCATGCAAATAGTTGATATTGTTTTGCTGAAAAGCCTCACTGGCTGTGTGACTGTGATGACAAGTCCAACTTCTCATTTTTCATTATTATTATTTTTTTTTTTTTGCTGCGCAATGTCATCCCACTGCCAGTGGGCTTCATGCTGTGCCACAGCAGTCTGAACACGAACCAGGCCTCTCAGGAGCTGTGGAAGATGGCCCTGCGCAGCGGCCTCTACCTCACCATCATCCGGGAGGAGACCATCAACATCCACAAGTTCTCAGAGGACTACTTTGATGGCCTGAAAGGGTGACACATGTTGGAAAAGGGGCTTCAGTGTTCTCACAACAGATAATCTACATGATGACTGAAATTGAATGTGTGTCACAAGTCATCATAGATGTCTACATGAGGAAACACACAAAACATACACACAAATCAGGACAGATGTACTAAAGTAGACATGCAGCCAAGTGTAGTGGTAGCCAGCAGGTGATGATTTGCAGTTAACTCCCCCTCATACACGTCTGAGTAAACTAGACACACTACCCACAGATACAATTAACCATGATTGTTTTGCATCTCAGCTAGCATGCCTTCCTCCCTGTCTGAGGTGCTACAAGTTTGAGCCTGGGATGTTGTGAGACAAAACTGCAGCTAGCTCACAAATATATTCCTGTCCTTTCCTATTCAGGTACGGCAAGCGGGTGGCAGATATCAAAGAGTGCAGGGAGAATACCATAGCCAACTGGTAAGTGCACTTATGTGCATCAGTAAAAAATGTGCTACAGCTGCAACATCGAGAAGCCATTAGCAGTGGAATCTGTCAACATTCTATGAAAGAACAATGTAACATTCCTACATTCCACATTATATTCTATAGACTTCAATGTTTTTTGGAACATTTATCCTCCCAATATCCCTGTCTCACCAGTGTGACAGTACTGGTTTAAGGGGTTAAGGGGAAATATTTGGAAAAATTAAATAGATCACTATCTGTACTGTTGAAAGGTGCACCCATCTTAGCCGTGACAGATGGCTTTGCTTAAGCATGCTTTGTCTTTGAGGGTTGTTTTATGGTTGCCTTACAGTGGAGCCATCCACAGAGAGAAGAGACTCTATCTGAGGAATGCACTGAAGGAGCTCTGCAAAGTGCTGGAGGATGAGCCTAGACTGCTGGGTCCAAAGGTAAGTTAGTTTCCAGTCCTTTTCCATCTGGTACAGTCATAGACAGAGTACACAAGGTATTTTACTTGCAATGCCTGTCTATCTCCGACTGCTGGACTGGACAGTTTTGGACGGAAACATGAACAAAGTGGACAATGGTTTTATCTATAACCTCTGATCCAGTCCCAGGAGGGATTACCACTCAGGAATATTGACTGCCACATTTAAGAGGGGCATAATAATATCTAATACCCTTTTTCATCTTCAGATGCTGAAAGTGCTCTGCTAAGTCAAAATAAATCTGTCTGTCTTAATTAAACAACTACTTCCTTGCTGACCATTTTAAAAGCACTTGTCTGTAGCCATGGCGATGGCCTTTCTCCATGAGATGCTTGCAGCCCTTTCATCTCTCCCGCAGGCTCTGTTTGTGTTCATGGCCCTGTCGTTCTCCCGTGACGAAGTGCTCTGGCTGGTCAGGCACAGCGAGAACATCCCAAAGACCAAGACCCCCGAGGACTACGTGGACTCGTGAGTTTTAAATAGATGCACCATGAACCTGAGTGCCACGCTGGTTCCACATTTCCCACATTAGCGACAGGCAGGAATGCAAGCTGGAGCCAATCCAGTGGAACTGAAGAAGGGGGGCTGGGCTGCGTGAGAGTGGGGTGATGGTGTTTTGATTTTGTTTTTCTGTGGCAGCAGCCGGTGCCAAGTAATAAGCAGAATGAATAACAAGAGGCCAAAGCCAGTTATATTTTACAGCTTAGGACATTTCACTGTCTCTGCACCGTGCCGACTTTGAACTGTGTGCCACTTGAACTGTGTCTCCAGTCATTTAATATTTAATTGGCCATCAACACACTCATTTTACTGAAATCGTCATTTACCCTTTTATTTTCCACCCTATCAGTATATGTCTAATGGTCTAATGGTCTGTCTAACAGTCCGTCATACCACGTACTGCTGGCACGTGGATGGTTTATAACGCTGAAAAAAAGAAAGATTTGTTTGTTCCATAACTCTGTTTACTCCCTGTGGCCAAAAAGAAATATTGAAAGAAGTTCTTCTTTCGTCACGACAACCTCTCATGAAAGCATACCACATTGTTGTCTTGAAAAACAATGTGTACACAAAAGGAATAAAAAAAGTCCTGATAAAACTTGCATCTGTGCAAAACAGGTTCATAGCAGATGGCTCATAGCAGAATTATGTGTATTGCACAAGAATGCCTTCATCTGCAAATCTGCTCCAGTGTGCCTTGTAAAAGAGGCTAGCCCCTGGTAAACTGTTTTGGCTGAGCATAAATCGTGAGTGTGGTTCTCTTTTGGTGCCTGAAATCACAGCCCCCTACCCCCATCCCCTTGGCAGTCACACTAATAGATGAAATACAACTAGATGGCCTACTTACTGCACTTTGATTTTTTTTATTTTCTTATTACTGTGTGAAAACTAAACCACAATAATGAATATGGAATATCTGTGGCTCGTGTGTGTGTGTGTGTGTGTGTGTGTGTGTGTGTGTGTGCCTGTGTGTGTGTGTGTATGTGTGTGTGTATGTGTGTGCCTGTGTGTGTGTGTGTGTGTGTGTGTGTGTGTGTGTATGTGTGTGCCTGTGTGTGTGTGTCTATCAGGCAAATGGCAGAGCTGCTCTTCCACATGGAGAGACTGCAGACACTCCTCCATCAACATAAGGCGATTATAGATCGCTACCATCTTCTCTACCTGTCCCAGTTTGATGCTCTGGTGATTAATGACACCGTTCAGGTAATGCAGTGGCCTACTCTGCTAAAAACTCTCAGCACAACATCCAACACAACACTGAAACATTTAGCCTTGTCCCAAACAATGAATCATCCATTCAATTTTAACATGCAATATGCTGTGCATGTGATGATAGAGGCAGCTAGATGAATAGAAATCCAACAATGTATCTTTTCACAACACATAACATCCTCCTTTCACTAACTTTACCACAAATATCCAGACCATTCTTGTGTGTCCACTGTGGAAAAGCAAGTGTTGATGTTTTTACGTATCTGTATGACTAAGTCTCAGTCAAGCCCTGCTCTGAAATGAGCCTCATCTGTTTCCTAATTTCATCATTTGTTTTTGTTTTTGTCTGTTCTACTTCGCTGGCTACAGAGCATTAGCTATGGATGCTTGGTTGCATAAGGTCACAATTACGCCTCTCAGCATGTTGTTTATAACTGTTTTGCTGTTGTAGGTAATGGAAGAGCACAACATAAGACTAGTTTGTGTTGTCACTGCATATTTGTAACAACCAGATGCTATGTATCTAAAATGATATAAATGGTTTCTGTCTTTACATCCATACAACATATTTGTTCATTCTGTGATATGAAATTGTATGTATTTTTACTGACTGCACATGTTTGCATCTCTAGAGTCTGTACGTTTGTCCTGAGGAGGAATCCATACTGATGTCATCGTTTGTGTCTGGCCTGTCAGCACTGAATGTTAAGCAACGTAAGATGATTTAAGTGTGTGATATCTACAGAGAGATAGCCCAATGTGAGATACTTTAAGTGTATGTCATATATATATAAATAAAGAGAAAGGCTACAGTGAGATGTGACCTGGTGTAAGTACAGGGTGGGCCAAAAATACAGGACACATTTTAACATTTTATTTATTTTAAATTCAGGTCTATAGATTGAAATGTTCTTGGCTGTGTTTTTGGGGGGAAAAAAAGGTTTTCCAAACTAACCCTTACATTTTAGAAGTATTTAATTCGCTTCCAGAGTGGTGAGGGTGGCTGAGGGTAGATATGATCGATGTATTTCAGAAAGATAGACAGGCTACGGTGAGATATTCAGAATACAGGTCAGACAGAGGAGAGACAGACATGCTGTGAGATGCTCTGAAAATACAAAATAGAGACATGGCCGTGATGGTGAGCTGCTATCAGTGTAGATTGATAGAGAGATACAGAAGGGGAGGCAGAGGGAGAGAGAAGGGGGGTGCAGAGAGAGAGAGAGAGAGAGAGAGAGAGGTTTATTCTACCTGCAGTATGCAGTATGACTCACCCTCCCAGAAACATGCTGAGTCACAAAAATGTGCCCCATTGTTTCAACAGTGGAGAATGGAGAAGAATTTGATTTCCGAGCAATTAGACTGGACTGGCTACGCCTACAGGTACTGCAGTTTCACAGATTAGATACTGACTATTTATAGAATTACATACTGGCTTAACACATACTTTATAGCTGTGATATATAAAGTTGTATAGTGTGTATAACCTTACCGGTCAATGTAAAAGGTTTAAAGTGCTAAACTTATTTACAGAATATAAACCAAATTTAAGTATATATATTTTTAAAAAGTGTTGTAATTTGTAATAAAAAAAAAACTTTAACAAACCAAAATATGTGCGGAGATGTTGCATTGTATTTGCCAAAGTAGGTTATTGTCAGTGGCCACCTTCCTGCTCTCTCCTCCTCTGCCCGTGTCACTGCTCTGCTGTGCTGCTGTCTGCAGGCATACACTAGTGTGGCCAAGGCCACCCTGTCTCTTAAAGAATACCCGGACCTGGCCAAGATCATGAACATGACGCAGTTCCACACCCGCGTGATAGACAACATGGACGGCCTCCTGCAGGAGACGGCCGATCTCTCCATCCTCTGGTGAGTCTCCAAGGCAGCCAAGGCTCCTTAGAAGTTGGGTTGTGGTTCTGGCTTGGCCCGGTGCTGGAGATCCACTGATCTGCAAACACGTGAAACCAATCAAGCCCAAGTGCTGCCTTTACACAAGACCCCTTTGTTCATTTAGTGGTTTCCACAGAACGTGTCAGTGTGTTAGCTTGCATGAGGTTGCCACCTGAGACTAATGAAAGCAGACAACTGCTGTTTTGTAATTGTTGTGGAGGACATTCATCACTTTCCTAGTGTGTCACTTTAAATGCCCGTCACAGACATCAGCAGGCTGGGTTCTGTAATCAAGTGCATGGTTTTAGTGCCAAAGCTGTAAATGTTCACTCAGAGTAAGCAGTGAGCCTCCTAGCATAGAACCCCTATCGCTGTTCTTTTCCGGCAAAGACATCTGCACATCAGATTCTGGCTAGAATATGCTATTTAAATATTTTGGACTGAATGCTGGGAGCATTCAATGTGATTAATTTTAGCTCATTTCATGGAGATATGAAATGTAAATGATATATGCAAACATTCACAGCACAGATGACTGTGAATAAAAAAAACTACTATCACCACTAAAATTAATTTCTGTGCCTTGATAGAAATCCCTAAATTTACCAGTCTATCAGTGCCAGTGTTTCAATAGAATGCGGTGCACAACGCTTGCGTCATTCGACTAGTTTGGATTCCATTGATTGGTGACTGTGATAAAATTGACATCAGCCACAATGATCAGCCTTGGTCATAATTCATTGAACATGAGTTATCCCCTGAAGCTGATGTCATTGTTGACAAAAAAGGGTTACAGAATGTCACTTATGCAGTCATAGTTTGGTTATGGTCAAAGTGACATCTGGCCATCTGGCCGGTCTGAGAGATACAATGGTAGTCTGCGTCTTCAAAGAAAGGTTTCAATCAAGGGGCTCCCAAACTGGAAGTATCGGGGGGAAAATACGTGCTAAAAATCGATATCGGACAATCTGGGAAAATGTATCATGATCATTTTTTGCCATATCGCCCAGCACTAATTACGGTCTATTTTTGTAGGTGTAATTAAATACAGTCTATTGATTATCATAACAATGGAAGATTAAATAACTGGAAGTGATAATGTGCGCTGCAAACGAAATTGGTGAATTTGAGTGAGGTCTAAGCCGGCGTGCTGAAGCCTTATAACAAAGCTACAGGACTCTTCTATTAGGAAATGTATGTCTTACTTTGAGTTAACTTCCTTAGGTTTGTCACTAAACTAAGCAGGGCGGTGGTGTGAGAGTCTGCAGCTCTGACGTAGGGGTTGTGTCTGTACCTGCAGCTTCTATCCGCGTGTGTTTGAGAAGATGTTCCTCCAGAGCAGTGAGGACGTAGCCATGCAGAGGTACCTCATAGCCTTTCCTGTGCTCTGCTCCCACTTCAGCCGCACTGCACACCCCCTGTGCCCAGAAGAGGTCAGTGGAGAGCAGTGTCCTGCTTATATACACACACATGCATGCATGCATGCACAAACACACACACACACACACACACACAAACACATACACACACACACACACACACACGCATACATGCACACACACACACACAAACTCTCATCTGCCAGGACCATCTGGTCCTAATTTCACTTTAGTTTCTGATTCTAAATGCCACAAGTATCAAAACAAAACTAAACGACAGAAACTGCGACATGTAAGCGAGCTTCGTCATGCTGAGGTCACCTCATCCTCACAGAAAATGTACGGCAGAGGAGATTAAACGTGACCTGTCTTTGAACCCGGCCTGTAATTGGAACCATGTTGAGCTGTACTAATGGGGGTGAAATAAGTTCCTTCCCTTCCTATCATCCCTTTCCCTTCCCTCTTGCCCTTCCCATCATCCCCTGCCCTTCCCTCTTGCCCTTCCTGTGGCCGGGCGTCTAGACGGAGGTCAGTGAGAAGAGGAGCCTGAAACTGTGCGTGACCTTCCTGGAGGAGATTGCCAAGCAGACCAGCACGGTCATCCTGGAGATCTGTGCTGAGCAGTGCAACCTCAACGATCAGGTGAATTACTGTTGGGCTGGGCCCCCAGGGGAGTTAGGAAAAGCAATTTAGTATGGGGGCTAAAGACTAAGCCATGGAAATCCATTTCTGTTCATTAAAACCAAGAGGTGTTCAAATGAAAACTAAAATTTACATTAAAATTAGGAGAGAAATGGACCGTGGTGTGAATCAGGTGCACTCACTAATAAGAAGTTCTAGTCACAGGTCTCTGGCTAGAATATGCCATTTAAATATTTTGAATCATATGCTGTGAGCATCCAATGTGATTCATTGTAGCGAATTTAATGTAGATGTGAAATGTAAATGATATATGCAAATATTCAAGCTCAGCTTTATAAAAGTATTGATGACTGTAAATAAAATAAAAAAAACTAATATCACCTCTAAAATGAATTTCAGTGCCTTGATAGCAATCCCACACATATGCAGATTGTTTTTGCCTAAAACACAGCACTACATTTTCCCAGTCTATCAGTGCCAAGCCAGACTGTGACAATTATCCTTTTCTTTTTTTTTCTCCCTCCGTCAGCTTCTGCCAAAGCACTGCGCTGAGACGATCAGCAAGGCCCGTAACAAGAAGCAGAAGAGGCCCGCGCCCAAGAAGGGGGAGGTGCAGAAGGAGAAGCCTGGCACCGAGAGCCACCGCAAGGACCGGGTCATCATGACCAAGTAAGCCACAGCATCCACAGCGGCATGTCTACATGTACGTGCCATCTCCTGTATCATCCCTCCCACAACACCATACCACAGTGTGCGCTTGTTCACATGCCACTTCCGTCTCAAAACACCCGCCCCCCCACGCCCACTGTCCGCAGTAACCTGATTGGCCCTGAACCTGATTGGCCTTGAACCTGATTGGCCCTGAAGGCCCGTCTCAGGCACTGCCAGTGGCATTATGTAAATACGTAAACCTGTCAGTAGGTGTCACTTTCCCTCATGTTTATTAATGCCACAGTGACAGATAGGGAGACATCAGGTATGTCATCATCTTTGCTGCTGCGTTCAGCCTGGTAGTACATGTACATGTGACAGAATGATGTGCACAGATGGTGAGCCACTGTCAGTCATGCTTATGCCAGCCCTGGAAAAAAAAACAGCATTGCAGAGAAAAAGGGCACATGAACAAATCCATAGTACGAGTGAATTAATATAATATTCCCCTTGTACTCTGTCTTCTCTCTCTCTTTTCCTCAGTATGGACAAGATGCATCTCACCCTCTCAGAGCTTTGCACAACCTTCACGCACTATCCCGACTTCACAGTCTACAACCACATCATCCTCCCGACCGAGTTCCTATTCTCCCAGCTTGAGATACGACTCTCCAAGTAGGAGTCCAATTTTTTGTTCTTAATTCTGTTATAGAAATATGTCCGTTTCACAATCATTCAGATGTTGAGATAGGCTTTAGAAGTAAATATACTGATTAGGCAAAAAATGGTTACAAAAAGTATTGACGCACAGCTGCCTTAAATCAATTCTGGAAGGCATGACGTACACAGATGCAGCACAGAGCACAGCTCAGAGACCTCAGTCATTAGTGATGGCTCAGGAAGCTTTTCCCGTGAGCTTCCACACTTAATTGTCTGGCTTGATTTTGGAATTTGTTTGCCATCAGGGCTAATCTAGTGATACGGCTCAGACGCCTGCTCCAAAGAGCTTTTCCCTTTCTGCGTAAAGCAAAACCAGCTCCAGTAATTTTATTCCAGAGAGAGAGAAAAGAATTGAGCAGGTATTTCGAGCAGAGAAAAAAACCTCTTTGGTCCAAGACAGGCCAAACACTATAACACAACAAACACTACTGTTCAAGTGCAGTATGTACGCACATCAAATCAATTTAGATCTTTTGCTCTTGGGCCTAAAATGTACTGTAGTGACCAAGAGAAGCAGCTTGTGCATAATAACAGCTGCCTGGCCCGCTTTTATAAACAAACAAACAAACAGAGAGACAGAGAGAGAGAGAGAGAGAGAGAGAAAGAACTTGGTCTTGTTTCGCAATCAGCCTAAGGCGAACACACCAGGGTGCGGTCATGGCTCACCAGTTGGATTCCTGTGCCAGAACCATGCCCATGCCCTGCCTTTCACAGGATCATCGTGCAAATGGCCAATTACAACCAGACCACCCAGGAGATCTCGCGGCCCTCCGACCTGCTGGCCGCTGTGCGGGCCTACACCACCAGCCTGCAGATACTCAACCGCTACATCAACGTGGACGTGACGCGCCTCATCCGCAGCGTGCTGCTGCAGCAGACCCAGCCGCTGGACTCGCGCGGAGGCCAGACCATCACCACGCTCTACACCAACTGGTACAGCTTAGCCCGTGTCTGGGACTGAGTTTGCTTCTAACTGTGGGCCGCACATTTCGGGAGAATTTCCCCAAAATTTCCCCCTATGAACAGGCCCAAAGTCACTATACAAACAGAAATGAATTCACTGAAGCAGTGCCGCCCATAGGCAAGCTAAATCTGAAATAAGGGAGGGATATTCAGGAGAAATGAGAACATGAGAACAGATTTAGAAGAAAACTAGAGTCTAGACTAGTAGAGTTGGAAGTTTAGCACATTTGAACCTTGAGCTCCTCTCTGGGCTTCCAAAGAGATGTGCCACCTCTTTAGCTGTGTAAAGATGTTGTCTATTTTGATGTGAGAAGTCTGCCCTGATGGCTTAGTTTTATGGCTGCCTGGCCAGTCATGCGTCTACCGTGAAACCTCCACCCACAATTTTTTTTATTTTTAGTTTTTGGCTACAGATGCAAAGACCTCTAACAGAAGTATTTAAGTTCAAAAGTTCCCCCTTAAAATTCAGCTTAAATTAGACTTTGGTTTAGACACAATAAAGGCCATTTTGCAGCTCAGACCAATTTCACCATCATCACAAAATACTTTTTTTTCCAGCTCAATATAAAATGAACTTATTTCTCTTAAGAACCTTTTAGGTTAAGTCCATAGTAGGAGTTGACTTACTTCTTGTGAGCTAAAGACATTTTCAAAACATTTATTTCCTGTCAGGTATTAGTTACCAAGTTACACTCGATAAAATGGACAACCGAGGTGGAAACTGGTTTATTTACAAAAAAATGTATTCGGAGCATCACCTCAATAAACACACCGTACTAAAACTATCAAGATTTACTCTTACCAATTGCTGAAGATAGCCTATTTTGCATATATAAATAATTACTTATTGACCTTAGTGACCTTAAGGTTCTTTCAATATTACCATATAACACAGATTTTGTAATCATTTATTAAAAGTGCAACATGCTTTCTGGAGAAAACAATCAAGTAAAATGAAAGAAAGCCATCTGTTGTTTACACAGACACTTCCTGTGAAAAAATACTAGACAGCGATTTTCGTTCAGCTTTTTCTCCTTTGTACTTTTCTGCAGGTACTTGGAGAGCCTTCTTCGGCAAGCCAGCAGTGCTCTCATTCTGCACTGCCCCACGATGCACTGTTTCATCAACCAGACCACCGAGACAGAGCAAAGTTTCCGTGCCGAGCAGTTCTCTGACATCTGTGGTGAGGACAACTAAATAACAATACATCTTGGTGAAGGTGTGAAAGTCACTGCATGCCAACATTGAGGGTGCAACAGTCTCCCACCCCTAGAAAAATGAAGCCTAAAGAAATGAAGGCACAATGTACCCATGGGGGCCAGGAGTGACACTAATAATGTGACAGCTTGCCTAATTACTGTTCAGTCAATTAGTGCCCGAGCCATTTCGCCAACACCTCTTCCAGAAAAGTGGCGCTTCACTCAAAGCTCATGAAGTGAGAGTAAATGGGTTCATTAAGAAACAGATCACAGATCACTAACTATCAAGTGCACCACTACATACGGTATTAAGTGCACATGCAGCAAATGCAGGTGTGTGATGGCGCATGGGAGCAATTAGCTTGTTAATCAGAGACAAGCAGCCGGGGTCTAATATTTAAAGGTGTACTTCCATCGTGTTTTCATTAAGTTTGCGGTGTTCTCTAGTATTAATAATTGCCCTGTGCGCTGGTTTTAATGAAAAAAATGTTCTAGTGCTTCTGTTTCAGGCTGTTTTAGTTTGGTGGAGGGGGTGGGGCCGGGAGAACGACACGATTTCACCAGAGGCACGCTCCCTGCAGCTTCCTTTGCCCCACAGTCAGCTTGATAGCAGAGTAAGGTAAAGGGGAAAAGTCAACTTGACAGCGCTAAAACTGCACACAGAATGTCTACGGAGATACAGCCTTATGTGTTTGATCCTGAATCCGAAGAGGAAGGAGAGATGGCACAAGCACAGTCGCTTCCTGACCGTTTGTCAATGAACGTTTCAGAATGGTAATATTTGCATGACAAAACAGTGCAAGTGCCCGGCTAAATGCAGTTCAGTCATTCAGTTAGCCTGCTAATCTTATGCGAGTCAGTCACAGGCTAACATTAGGCTATTTAAAGCCCATTCGGTCAGTTTCTCTTATATGTATTTCCACGTCTACGTCACGCCGAAGGCCCTTTTCGCATTGGGTCGTTTTTCCGCCCATTGTCTTCTTTTGACTGATATAGAAAACGGGGATAGAAAAACATTTTGATATGCAGCATGCATATGCAACTCGGGGTGACCTATCATATTTCAAAAGAGCAAGTACTAAACGGTTTCTTGTGGAAGTACACCTTTAAATGCTGTTTCTCTCAGTGGGACAGATAACTACTAGGTGCAGAATGAGAACATCCGACCTATCCAACTTTATTGCCTAGTACAGCACCTGTTCAACTTTATTCAACCTAGCACCTATCCAACTTTATTCATAAGCACAGTTAACACCCGAGGGAGTTTGTTGGTGAGGGGGAAATGTGTGTTTGAAGTGGATTAGAGAACTAGAGAAAGGCCCTTTCTGGTGATTGTTCTGCACCTTTCTGGTGATTTTCAAACACACATTTCTCAGTGCTTTTTTCCCCCTCACCAACAAACACCCTAGCAAAGCTGCACGACTACCATGACCTGGATGAATAAGAATCTTAAACATAAGCAGAGAACATTTTATTCTCACCTGCCCCTGTCTTTACCAACTCCTCCACCTTCACTTCCTCCTCCTCTTCCTCCTCCTGCCCAGAGGTGTGTTTGGTTCCTTACTGTGCATCTCAGTATTCTACCTCTCCTCCACTTCTGTTAGAAAGGTCAACTCCCACAGACACCCACAGACTATTTCTGCTCTGTCGACTTCTTTTGCAAGCTGTGCTAAGGAAATTTATATACTGTATGTACACACAAACACACACACACACACTCACTCACTCACACTACATCTCTGTCGTAAACTAGCAGTTAGATAATATTTCACCCCCGCATGCACATTTCCTTCACGATTCCGAGACCCAACATTAGCCAATTGCATTCCACCTCTGCTAAGAACGGAAAAAGATGAAAAAGGACCTTTGATAAATCCCATTACTGCTGGGAGGTTTCTTGCCCGCGTACACCACATGTGCATTAATCAGCCCATCTAGTTTCCTAAATTAGATGGCACTTCATCTTTAATTAACATTCTCATGGCCAACAGAATAAAAGGAAAATATTGCTGCTGAGTGCTTCCTTTTTCCAGATCACCTGCTTGCCGCTTGAGCACAGTCAAGTGAAATACACCCGGTTGGTGATGTCTTGCCGGGCTTTGTTGCAGGAAATGCTAAAATGAGTTAGCGTGAAAGTAACACCTTATTTATATCTGTTGGTGAGCTTCCTGAAATAAAACCTGATTGGTAATATCTGTTGGTGGGAATTCGTTGCAAAAATGTTTAAAGGCAGTTAATTGTGAAATAGCACCAGATTGGTAAGTGTATTGGTGTATCGTTGTAGAAATGCTTAAACACTGTCGAGTAAAAAGACACCTGATCAGTGACGTCCTATTGGTGGCCTCTGTCAGATCACCTGAGGCTGCTTAAATACACTGGAGTGAAATAGCATGTAAATGGTAGCGTGTGTTGCTGGGCTTGCTTGCAGAAATGCGAGCGCTGGCGGATCTCCTGGGACCCTACGGCCTGAAGTTTCTCAGCGAGAATCTGATGTGGCATATCACCTCACAAGTTGCTGAACTCAAGGTACAGTAGTGCTTCCCTGCCCAAACTACCCACAACCCAGGAGAAAAGGTCAAAATGTATTTAAATAAAAAACCTTATTTGTTGTGTGTTGACATATATATGTTTACAGCAACGGGAAATAACATTTATTGACTGCTTGTTTGACTCACCGTGGTATGGAGGCCACTGTCTCCTTAACTATTGTCATATCTTTCTCTCACCTCCTACAGATGACTAATCACATAAGCATCCAGGAAGTGCATTCCTATGCTTGAAGTCTATATTTGCTGCTTGTGTGAACATTAAACAAGACACCCCAATTCAACATAATGACTCACATGCCCTTCTATGACTGGTGTAAAAATTGCTGTGGTTGGCTGCCTACTGCATGCTTTCATTTAAGGGAAAGAGTTGCACTGTGTCTGCTCTGCTCACACGCCATGCACTCCTAAAAGACTTTATTTTGTTATTCTCCTGAAGAAACTTGTCATGGAGAACATGGATATCCTGATGCAGATGAGATGTAAATTTGACAAGCCGGAGGAGATGTCTGCCCTTCAGAAGAGGCTAACAGGTAGGGCCAATGCCTCTGCTGCAGCTGCAGCACTCAAGCAAGAGGAAAGCTGACTTGCTGTGCTGTGCTTTTTAAGTGGCCTCCTCTGTTTCTCCATCTATGCAGGATGTGAAAATGTCTTGAAGAGGATGACAATAATCGGAGTTATTCTGTCTTTCCGAGCCATGGCACAGGATTCACTCGAGGATGTATGTAACCACTCAATCATTTTATAATGTTTAAAAGTATTAAACAGATAAGAAATATTATCAATAAATACTTGACAATGTTTTTGAAAACACAAAAATAATAATTCGATGTCACCTACAGACCATCATTCATGTTGTTGATCCAGTAGGTGGCCTTGAACCTTCCCTGACCTCTCTGGGACTTTATTTTGTGTTACCCCAGGTCATGAAGCAGCACTGCCCTTTCCTCATGCGGCCCATTGCGTCCCTGCGGGACTTGGTGTCCCCCGACAATGACATAAAGGTAAAATGCACGACAGCCTGCCACGGCACGCTCCACCATTTAGCATCACAGTGGTCAACCAGTCAGCATGGGTTTGGTCTGGTTTGGTTTATGATGCAGGCAAGCATGGGCCAGCATAAAGGAAGAACGACAAGTTATTTCCACACAGTTTTAAGTTTAAGTTGCAGTCATAAGAGGCCTTTGATCTTATCAGCTGTGGTTGCGGTTCTGCTATAGTCTGCGAGAGAGTGAGAGGGAGGGGTGGAGCGGGACTGGGAGTGGGAGGGGAGGGGGAGAAAGCCCCTGCTTGCTTCTGATAACTGTAGATGACAGGAATGCCTCTGCGCTGTTCCAAAGTAACCCTGCTGACGTCAGCAGCCCTGCTCACAGCTCGACCTGACACACACTGCACCAGCCACTTGCCAGATCCATGCCATCAACGGGAGAGGACTTAGGTGCCACATGATCAGCAGTACATGCCCCACACCATCCATCTGGCCCCCCCAGAGCTGGTTCAATGCAGTTAGGGCCCCCCTCCTCCTCGCGCTAAAATAGAATGTTGAAAAGGAGCAAGATCGCTAACCATAAGAGTACAGGAAGCCGTGGATCGCTATCTAAATTTTAACATACAAAGATTAACGGCATAGACATATTTAACCAATAAACACAAGGGTAATATAAACAAACAGGTATTTCTCTCTGTCTCTCTCTTTCGGCGCCCCCATTGCGCCCCTATGCATATGTTTCATACCCCCTCTTTGCGCCCTGCACTGACGTCGCGCCACGGTTCAAAATTTACTACCTTCTATTTTAATTAGATAGATTTAAAATGAAACAGTGTGGTTGATTCATTTGTGTGTTATAACAGTCCAACCACTTGCATTTCGACATGGGGGAATCTGGTGCATCTCCCTTGTACTAATAGTAAGTAAGTCCGTGATTGTTTTTTCTCCTCACGTCCCGTGCTCGCGCCCCCCCCAGGGGAGTGTCCGCGCCCCCCCGGTTGAGAACCACTGCATTAAAAGATCACATACTGACACATTTAAGGCATTTCAGGCCATTGTGGCTTTGCGTCCCAAAATGAGCTGTGCCTGCTACACGAAATGCTGATAGTGTCTTCTAAACATCCCAGGATGTGGGCTGGCCAGCAAGCGCTCACCGACAGACACTCATAGACAGATGTGGTTTCCATCGACTGTCTGATGTTAAATGTCATATGCTCTGTGACGCATCATAAGATGAATGGAGTACCTACAAAGGGTTTCTAAGAAACATGACTACTGTTGCTATAGTAAACAGACATACTTAATGCTCTGCTCTGAACTGCCTGTTTTTACGATCACAGGTCACACTCAGTGTGTATGAGTTGGCATCAGCGGCTGGCCTGCAGTGTAGCATTGACCCGACCTTGGTTGCCGCTATTGCTAGCATGCGTACGGGTAAGTCTTATGGTGAAAGCCTCTCTGCTATTTGGTCAACACAAAAATGACAGGCCTGGCCTGTGACCAGCGAACCATCAAAGCCGATGGTTAACCTCTGCATGTTAACTTGAACCCATCCTGCCTTTCAGAGAGATTTAAAATGAAGTTTAAATGTTTGTGTTATGACCTTGAAGCTTTCTCAAGTTAGTGCTTTTTTGTGAAAAAAAAAAAAATCCCAGACAACTCATCCAAGGAAGAAGAATGCAAGCTTGCAAGTCTCCTCCTGATCTTCATCGCTGTGTCCCTGCCTATCTTGGCTCTTGATGTCAATTCATTCTACAGCCGCGAGCATGGAGGTAAAGCTGATACCCTCCGCTGTACAGTAACTACTGTAAAACAAAATCCTATTCTCAAAACACTATCGCCACAACAGGTCTGCCGATGATAGCCTTGTGGAGGATGATAGAGCTTGAAACTCAAAATGTATGGCACTCAGTTTTTACATTAAACGTGTGCGGCAGAGCTCTGTTTATAGATGTCCGGTGCTGACGTGCTTCCATGAAGTTAGTCTTGGCCTCCTGCCTGCTGATCCAAAATACTTGGCTCACAGCCTTTAAAAAAACTCAAGGAGCCACAAAATACCAAATATGCTGCACTCAAGGCTCAGAGGATGGCATTTATTCCATGTTATTTTTTCCCGTGAACTTTCCATTGATGGAGAGCAGCAACGTTTTGCTGCTTCTCAGTGCCCAGAGAGCACACGTGTTTCCTTAATATTCCCAGACTGTTTACGAATGATTCTAACGATTTCTAACATTCACTTTGATAATCTGTCATCAGTTAGAAAGCTCAGAGACTCTCTTTATGCTTAAACAAACACAGGTTAAATGTCCAGGTGGAATACTGTTCCAACCCCTCTGGTGTGAGCAGTTTGTCTGAATAAGATTGTCTCTCCATGTGCCCTTATTTTCTCTAATGTATTTTCCCTCTCTTCCCTGGATCCCCCCCTTTAGGGCATCAAAACAACATCCACTGCCTCGCCGCCGCCATCAACCATCTGTCTGCCGCCATGTTTACCACGCAGAACGAGAACATCCAGCAGCACCTCAAAGAGTTTCTCTTGGTGCGATGACTCTCCACAAACCTTTTAATTCAGGACATTGAAAAAGAAGTGACAACAACTAAATACATCATGGCTAATCTTTCAATACAATCTCACAAATGAAAATGTAGCATTAAGGACCTGTATGAAGGTTTGATAAATTGTCATGATTCCACTGAGCTAAATGTTTTGGGGTGCTATGTTGCATGATTCCACTTAGATGAATGTTTTGTGGTGCAATGTTACAGGTGGCATCTTCCACACTCCTCCAGCTGGGCCAGAATGCAGAGAAAGTTGAGGTCAAAAACAGAGACTCCATCTATCTTCTCTTGCACCTGGTATGCTCAGATTATATACTGTATACAGATGCCATTATGATGAACTGTTATAAATAACACAGCAATCTTTACCAAACAGTTTGAAAAAAAAAAAAAACAGATTTCAGGACTACTTCTGTCTCTTCTGTAAATATATGTTTATTGCTTAAGAGGCCTTAGGTCCTTTTTACAAATGAATATATGAATGTATGTATATGAATATATTAATGTATTTTACAAACAAATTTCATCTAAAAAATGTAGAACTAATTATTTCTTAGCTTCTTACATTCAGTAAGCATATTGCCTAACGCTACTGTCCTGAGACTGTACCCTTGCTTTATTTGCATTTTTGTCCAGTGACTACAAGCACACTTATTCCTACTGATTTGGCTCTCCCTGTATGTGTAGGCTGCTGTAAATGACAAGCCTACCACCTCCACAGAGTAAACCACTGAATAAGTGTTTGTTTGCATGTACTGTTTGAATCATGTTAACTTCACTCCGCCCTACTCAATTTTTGTGCAGATTGTGCAGGGCTCTCCGTTCCTCACCCAGGACATGCTGGAGAGCTGTTTTCCATACGTCCTCCTGCGCAACGCCTACAGAGAGGTGTACAAGACCTTCATTCATACCCTTGGCTGATCCACACACACTCACACACATACACACACATTCCACTCCACGTCACGCCCCCCTGTCACACCAGCACAGCAGCAAGAAAACACCTGGTGTTTTGTTTTGACACACACTCGAAACAGACAGGGTAGAGGGCGGGCCTTAGGAATTCAAATTGCCTCAATATCCACTTCCAGGAACGTACTGTACCAAAACAAACAATAAACAAGATGTCCATTTTTTCCCGGGCTTCATTCGACACTTGTGCAATGTAGGTCTGATGGTTTTCCTACACAAATTTGTTTTTTTACTGTTGGTCTTGTTATACAACCATATAAATATATCTATGACACAGCATACTGTAGTTATTCAAATTTTAGCTCTGATAAGGACATATTTAACTTAACAAAACTTAGGAATTCTTTAAAACTAATTGTGTATTTACATCTTAAATAAAATTAAGTCTGTCATGATTACTATTTCTGCTGAATGTAAACAATTTCAGTGTCCGTGTGGCCCTCTGATAGGGGTTCTGTCTGTCAGTGCATGCTGGTCTGTGTGTGTGTGTGTGTGTGTGTGTTAGTGGGTGTGTGTGTCAGTGCATGCTGGTCTGTGTGTGTGTGTGTGTTTGTGGGTGTGTGTTAGTCCATGCTGGTCTATGTGTGTGTGTGTGTATGAGTGTGTGAAACAGACAGGAAAGATAAAGAGGGAGATTTTGAGAGGAATATCTGTGTGTGAAGTGTGTGTTGTGCCCACATGTGTGCTAGCATGACAGCTTCAAATGTATGTATGGGACACAAGTACTTGTTATCGTGCATCTGTGTGTGTGTGTGTGTGTGTGTGTGTGTGTGTGTGTGTGTGTGTGTGTGTGTGTGTTGTGTGTGTGTGTGTGTGTGTTTGTGTGTGTTTGTGTGATTCCCATGGCACTGGATTGCTTGTTAAGACGTCTGTATTCACCAGCGGGAGCTGCACCCTCCTCCAACATCAGTCTCAGCCTCCCCTCCCCCCCTCCCCCCCTCTCAACACACACATGCACACCACACATGTGCACACACACACATGCACACACACACACACACACACCCACATATACACACACACAGATGCACGATAACAAGTACTGGTGTCTCATACATACATTTGAAGCCGTCATGCTAGCACACATGTGGGCACAACATCCACTGCCTCGCTGGCGCCATCAACGATCTGTCTGCCACCATGTTTACCACGCAGAACGAGAACATCCAGCAGCACCTCAAAGAGTTTCTCTTGGTGCGATGACTCTCCACAATTTTTTAAATTCAGGACATTAAAAAGAAATGACAATAACTAAATACATCATGGCTAATTTTTCAATACACTCCCACCAATGAAAATGTAGCATTAAAGACCTGTATGAAGGTTTGATAAACTGTCATGATTCCACTGAGCTGAATGTTTTGGGGTGTGGTGTTACATGATTCCACCGAGATTAATGTTTTGGGGTGCTATGTTGCATGACCAGCACACATGCGCACACACACGCATGTGCACGCACACACACACACACACACACACACACACACACACACACACAAAGAGCCAGGACTCCAGGATGCAGTGCAGCAAGCCAAACAAACTCGGCAGACCACAGTATCTTTGTCTCACACCCGTCACCCTCCAGCTAGTCAAGCTCACAGTCACCAGGGTCGCATTATGAGCTGTTCTACATGTGATCACTGACTGCACATGTTAATCAGATACTGTAGTAAGCGCTCAAACAGCGGTATATCAATATCAGTATCTCTATATTATTTTGAACTGGTAAACAGGAAACAGCAGTGTATTTTGTTTCTTTGTTTACGTGAGTGGGGAGGGCTGCGCATGTTTGTGTGCGTAGGTGTGCAGGGGTGCACACACAAGTGTGTATGTACCTAAGTGTGTAAGTGTGTGTGTGTGTGTGTGTGCTCGACGTGGTGTGTTGCGTTTGTGCAGCTCTGTGTCTGCAGCCTCTGCTCTGGTGAGAAATCAACAAGAGAGCTGTGGTGGAAAGGAGGAAATAAGAGAGGCCCCGATGAGCTACCCCCACACCCCGCCCCCCCTCCACACCCCCACCACAAGCAACCCCTCACCCCCCTGTGGTACAGCAGAGAGACCGCACGGTCTCTCGAGAGATCGCATGTTACGGAGAGCACAGAGGCCAAAGATATCTCTGCTGAATGGACAATGTTACTATGTACACTATGCAACAATTCTGAGTTAATTATACATCTTCACAAGTCGGCAGATGGCTAAATGAGTCATTACAGGGTGAATGAACACTCTCTCGGCCACCCCAGTGGTCTGTAGGGGACAAAAACACGCTTGCAAGTTGGCCCATGAACTGACAAGTCTCAGGCATCGCGAGACAATCAGGCTTGCTTGACGGCATGACAGGCTAGTTGCTAGCTATGCATGTAGACATGCAGATTCATCATGACAGGGCCAGCGAGAAAACCAATTGTAATTGCAATTGTAAGTAACACTGCAATGATTTCTCTCGTTCTGTGCATGTGTGTGCTTTCACTATAGTAGTCTTTGTAAAGAAGTTTGTTTGACTTTTTATGAATGTGGTCTGTTGCTTGATAGCTAAGTGGCTAGTGAACATTTGGCAGTGACCAACCAAAAGTTGCATAGTGTCGCTTTAAAGCATATTAAAGATGAACTCCAAAAACAACACCAGCCACTCCCTTGGAGACAGGGTCAGTAGACGCAAGGGGACACCTGTGGACAGAAATGTCATGTTCCTTGTCTGACTCTAGAGACTTTCTGTAGATGTCTTTCAAAACGAGTGTCTGTGCTGAGTTTTATTTCTGACATCTTTGCACTGGGCCCCATGCTTTGTCATTGCATTACCAGTCATGCCAAGAGTGCAAACACATATTTCCTGCAAATCACAACCACAAACACATCCACTCACTGACAAACATGCCCTCATGGTCAGCTGAATCCCATAAGCACACACACAGACACACACACACAAACTTACATAAGTATGTTTGCAAGCGCACACACACTTACTGAAAACACACACACACACACTAACAGAAAAAAACACACCCACACACTTACATTCACATATGTATGCAAGCACACACAATTACACCCACTTACTGAAAACACACACACACTCACACAGTGTCATCCACACAGTGTCCCTAGCTCATTTGCACTGGGCCGTGGTGAGCGGTGTCTCTCCAGAGGAAGTGATGACGGAGCGGAGCTGCGCAGCAATGGAAAATAAAAGGAGAGAATAGCTGCTGCCCTGCAGAGACAGGTGCTACTGCATCAGCCCCAATAGCAGCAACACTACCACCAGCAACACCAGCAACACCAGCAGCATCCCCCAGCACAGCATCAGCACCAGCAGGAGCCGAGGAGATGACGACTCCGATCCACGACAGCGCACCCAGCTTCGGGCTCAATCAGGAGACCTGGGCATCCACCTGCAACCTGTAAGCTCTGTTCCTCTCCAACACACTTATTCACAGGCTCTTCCTGAAAGCCACTGGTCTATATACAGTACAGATCAGGCCTCAGGTTAACTCTCTGTAGTAGAGTGCTAAGATTTAGTGGGGATGACAACTTGTTTGCTTTGTTTGAGGTTTTGAAAATCTCTTAGGCTGTGCTGGCTGGTTAATGGAAACATAATTTTTTGTCATTATATGTAAACACTTGAACTCAAGATCACAGAATCTGGGAAGAGGCAGCAAAGTGGTCATGACTAACAGCCCTCTCAACTCATGCCACAACTTCATTGAAAAAGGACTGCATTTTCCAGCTTGCTAATAGATAAAATAAACAGAAATAGAAACATTTGGTTAAAGGTTTAATTTAGGGTTTTAAAAACTGCCAATGCATCATACAAATGACTGTGGTCCATGACACTTTGCTTCAGCATATTTAGCGTATTCGCAGTCCCCTGCCCAGTAAGGGCTCCTGTGTTTGGTTTGTGTGGATCATGCAGCTGGAGAGACCTTATGTCCTCTTTTACCGACTGACTGGAGTTGATTACTGCTGTACTAGAGCCAAGACAAGTATCACTTCACAAAGGCAGGAGGCTCCTTAATAAGGGCATTTTACTGAAACCAAATAAATCAATTACCGTAAAACTGAGGAAGAGCTATTAAGACTACAGCTACTAAGAGGCCCATAGAAGTAAACTAATCTGACCAGTGAGATACTTTGTTTCAAGTGAAGTCGGAAATTTTGCTGCATGCTGCATGGTGGATATTTCTGTCCTCTGGGTTTACGCTCTTGGAGAAAAGTCGTCTGATTTACTGAGGCAAAGGTTGGATGTGTTGAATGAGAGAAAATAAACAGTGAGTGATGGCTGAGCTGGGGTCAGGGGCTGTGTATGAGAAAGAGCAGAAGTCACGTCTGACAGTAGTTGCTCGACTGCACAGGAAGAGGAATTAGTGACAGAAACTGTTCCTCAGCACCATCTCTCTCTTGCTTTCTCTCTCTTTCTCTCTCTCTCTGTGTCTTTGTGTATAAGTGTGTTTGGGTTTGAATGCCTTTGTGCATGCGTATATGACCTACGTGTATGTGTGTAAGATCATCTTACAACCACGTAACGAGTGACATCATTGCGGTCATTTCAAGGGGCTGGCTTGCGTCCAGGTCGTTGTGCATGTATATCTTATGGCAAAGTGCTTACCTCACAGCTGCGCACTGGGACTTTGCTATATTAAGCCTGTCCCTAGATTACTGACAGAGCTCTCTACTCTGAAGGAACAAGTGATGACGCACCAGAAATTTGGACATCTGAATATCGTAGACTATTTTACAAGGATGTGTTTTCTAGCTGTATTAAAAAAAAAAAACATTATCCAGAGATATAGAGATTTTGTTTGGTAACTTTAATGCTACACTATGCCATGAAATAATATCGCAAAATAAAATTACGCAAAATAAATGACAAAACAGGCCTAAAATATAATTTGGACTCTCTGCCACAAATATGCTAAATGTTAAAGACAAGCATGAATATCTTTGTATAATTGAAATACAAGAAACATTTGTGTAGAAATCATTTTCTGCATGGTTTCTCTGGTTCAGGTCTACATCCACTGCTACGTCAACATGTAGAGTTGCTTTTACTCTGTAGTGTAAATTAAGATCCATCCATACAGCTTACTGAAGTTTGCAGATTTAAATGTCACCGAGCTAAGAGGGGAATTAACTGACTCAACACAAGAGCACCATCCTTCACTGAAGCAATGAAATAGTCAGAACTAAATGTTCTAGAACCAGTCACACCGTGCAGTGCAACAGTCTTCCCAACAATAACCTAGAAGCATTTGAATCGTGACATGACAGAATTCACAACAGAGCATTAAGTCATATATGGAATCCAAAGCGCAACACTGGTGGGAGGTCAATAATAAGTCAACACAAAAGACAAGACAAAACAAGAGTTAGAGGTTGAGCACTCTCTTTCTCTCTCTCCCTCTCTCCTAACGATGCCACACTAATGCAAGGAGGGGCCATGTTGCTCTCTCTTTTTTTTTTTTTTCATGCAAAACTGCTCCGAGGAAATTGCTTGCACAGGGGCCGGTCCCATTTGCGCCCTCTTGATCTGGTGGTGTGTCGTGTCAGAGAGCCTGGGAGAAAGTGGGCCCCCGGCCACTGGGAGGGTCAGGGCCGAGCGAGGAGGGAGCCTGGCCCCAAACCCGGACCTAAGGCGGGTATTTCCCACCAGGTCCTGTGTCCAAGCCAGGCAATTTCTGTCTCCTTCTCTCTCTCTTAGGCCCTGTCTCAAAGCCAGACCAGCTTTCTCTCTCTCCCTCTCTGTCTCATTCTCTCTCTTTGTCTCTCTGTCTCTCTTTCTCTCTCTCAGGTCCTGTCTCCAAGCCAGATCATCTCTTTTTCTCCCTCCTTCTCTATCTTTCTCCTTACCCTCCTCCTCTCTCTCTCTCTCAGGCCCTGGCTATAAAAAGCCCTTTTAATGAAGCCGAGATAAATGACAGGGACTGAGCGCCTGGCCAATCTGCCCCGACTCCCGCCGGACTCCACGCGCCGTCTGCGGTTTTGCCCATAATGCCCATCACCACATGCGCCATGAGGAATACTGTAAAAGGGCGGAGAGGAGGGAAGGACTGGGAAGGGAAGGGAAGGGAAGGGAAGGGAAGGGAAGGGGAGGGGAGGGGAGGGGAGGGGAGGGGAGGGGAGGGAAGGGAAGGGAAGGGAAGGGAAGGGAAGGGAAGGGGAGGGGAGGGGAGGGAAGGGAAGGGGAGGGAAGGGAAGGGGAGGGGAGGGAAGGGAAGGGAAGGGAAGGGAAGGGAAGGGAAGGGAAGGGAAGGGAAGGGAAGGGAAGGGAAGGGGAGGGAAGGGAAGGGAAGGGGAGGGGAGGGGAGGGGAGGGGAGGGGAGGGGAGGGGAGGGACGGGAAGGGAAGGGAAGGGAAGGGAAGGGAAGGGAAGGGAAGGGAAGGGAAGGGAAGGGAAGGGAAGGGGAGGGGAGGGGAGGGAAGGGAAGGGAAGGGTAGGGAAGGGAAGGGAAGGGGGAAAAGCAGGGCTACACACTTGACTGCCTCCGTCACAGCTCTTCCTGCAAGAGATAAAGGAGCTTTTAGGGCTTCAGCATCCGTGCTAATTTCCTTTTCCGAGTGTGTCGCTGAGTCACAAAGCATTAACGTTTCTCTGCTTGTACAGTGGCTATGAGATGTGGGGTGAGCTGAAGGTGTGAACACATCTGTGATCAGAAGCTCTCTCTTTCATTTTTCTCTCTTTCTTTTTCCCCTTTCACTTTTTAATCATTGTTCTGGTAACCAAAATGCACTTAACCTTGAGGATGGCTATGGGAATGTTTTGATGACAGCCTGGTGTGTTTATTTTGGTTTACTCTCTGTGCGCCACATGAGTCAGGGGGCCTTTTATCTTTCATTTGACATCTGCAGAAAGTGTGCATTTCTGTTTTGAAGTGCATGTCTGTGCGTGTGTCTGTGTGTGTGCACTGCCTAAAAGCATTGTAATCAACACTTCAATCACTCGCACCTTCTCTCTCACTAACTTCTCCCTCTGTCTTTTTCTCTCTCTTACTCTCTCTCTCTCTCTCACACACACACAGACATATACACAAAAAACAGAGACAAACACACATACAGACTCTCACACAAACATAACACAAACAATCTAATACACATGCTCACACACGTGTTCTCTCACACACGCACAAACACACAGTCTCTCTCTCTCTCTCTCTCTCTCTCTCTCTCCCCCCCCCTCTCTCAAATACACTCTCTCCAGCCCACAACTCACTACAGAGGACTGACACAATTTGGCCCGGCCAATCGTTGCGCAGAAAGTCTCCTGAAGAGTGGGTGGTGGCTGTGAGAGGGAAGTGTGTCTTAGGACAGACAAACTTCTGGCAGACGCTGTGAGAGCGCTCTTTCACTCGCCTCGCCTCACTCGCCCCACAGATTCTCTCTCAATTCCTGTCTACGTCCCTGGTGTGTGCGAGTGTGTGTGCTGTATGTGTGTGTGCGTGTATGTGTGTGCGTACTCCCAGCCTGTCTTGCCTCACCATGTGTTTATATGTGTGCGTATGTGTATCTGGGTGCTAGCGCTATTTCCTCGACTCACTCTCTTATCCAGCACTCTGTTGCCAAAGTATTAGTTGGGGTATAAGCACGCTGCTTACTTCTGGGCTGGATGGCAGAACTGGTGAAAGTTCGTAAGAAACACCTCCAGACTCCGATTTCAAGGTAAGGGGTGAATGTTCCACCTGTCTTTGTGCTAATGGACATTTTTTTATTAACAGTTTCTAATACCTTACAATAGACCAAACTTATCCAGAGAATGATCATGAAATACACTAATTACACAGGTGTAGGAACACACGTATATATGTGTACAGAAGTTACTTGCTATATGTTTTTTTACTTTACAGAGGCAACAGCCTAACATTTTATTATTTATTAGTTTAGTTTGAATAATAACGGATGGACTCAGAACATCTGCATATCGCTCTGCTCTGTGCTCTGAGTTAAGCATGTCAGGTTCTTGTTGTCTGAGGGAAGGCAGGAGAATATGGCATGACTGTGGGAAAAATATCTTACGTCCCACATGGTAGAAACGGTATGGCAGAGATATCATGTGACTTTGTTTAGTGTAAACCTCTGCCTTCTCAGCTCAATCTCTCACATGAGAAAGGACACCTGTTGAAGGCACATGGATGTGTTGTGATTGCACTGTTGCGAAGAAAAAATCCAATTAACTGTCTAGAATAAATTACAGAAAGGTAAGGTAAACTACCTTGCTGAAGTAAATACTGTGAAGGAAAATTAAGAGTTACCAAAGCTAATGGAAAGCGCTGCCAGGATCCTTCACATATTTTTCCTTTTATGTTTAATGTAAAATTAACATCCGTTGCCCAAAGGAAATCCACTGGGTGTGGTGGTGCAGTTGGGTGAGTTGGTTTTGGATCCAAACATCCATCCAAAAGTTTGGCTTAGGTCACCAGCTACATGCCAGCCTATTCTAGTTGTGTGAGTCAACAGCTTCATACTAACTGATGCTAGCGTTACACTTTGGGGGAAGAAAAAAAAAAAAAAGAGTGAGAGTGCACTTGTACTGCGGCTCTGGGTCCGGCAGCACTGCCAAGGCCAGTGATGATTAGCAATCTGCTAGGAACCTGGATCCAAAACAGGCCCTGCCAGGCAAAAGAGCGCTGGTAACCCTGAGCTGGTCCACCATTACAGCACAGCTATGGCACAGCCAGACTCTAGCTTGACCATATGCTACGAAAAAAAAAGTCTGATGATTCCTTCTTCAGTGTGTGCCTTTTGCATGAGCACACTGTGACTGGCACTAGTGTTGTTTGAGGTGGAGTGCAATCAATACATGTAGCCTGCCAGCCAGCGAGCCACCCCAGCCCCCAAAAACAACAAACAAAAGCCTGGCACTCGGATGACGTCCAAGCGCCCGAGGTGTGTTGATGTGGCGCTGACAGCCGTATCTGCGAGAGAGAGGGGGACCGAGAGCTGTGTTGCCACGGTATCAGCCCTACCCCCGAGAGCAAGACAGCTCTTCTGTCTCCACGGCAACACTTAGGCCACGAAGAGGTGGCGGTCACGCAGCGACTCAGTGCCCAAAATGGCAGGAAAAGTTTTCTGCTTATTGTCAAAGGAACAACTGGCACTGACAATGTACCTCCGTGAAAGGACTATCCTTAGTTACCTCCCCAACATCATGTTTACTGCAGAGGGAAGCTTTCACATTGGTGATTATCCAGCAGCAACAGTTTGCTTCAAACACACTGAGCTTTCTCTCTCACTCAGCAAATGGCTTCAACATGTTGCCAAACCTTCACAGACTTCCTTCAAAGCCTGGCGTCATGCACCAGCGTCTTATCAGGACATGCATACATAAACACAACCATCTAAGCACGACAGCGTTCAATCACACGACGATGAGAGCAGACAGCTGTTCTTGTCTGAAATGAGTGACATGTGGCCTGATTGTGGAGACAGTAATCAGTTATCTGATTGGTTCAGCCACAATCATTAAAAGGCTGGATTATTTTCAAAGCACACTACTTTGTTAAAAAAACAACTTTACTGCACTCCAGCATGGCATTCCAGCCATATCAGTTGTAACTGATTCCTAAACGGCATATTTAGCTGATGAAAGGTGTGCATGCAGATGGAAAAAAAAATTGCACTGCTACCATGGCAGCATGTTGTTGAAAGCAGTATAAGGGATTGTCCTAACCTTCGAGACGGTAAGGCAATACAATGATGTTACATCTAGGACTATTTGGAGATGAAGGTGTCGATGAACTGAAGACAAAATACTGTGAATATGTGCCTTCATGAACACAAGGTGCACAGACACTCACAGAGAAACATATTTGGATGACTGCGCTGGCAAAGGCTGAAACTAACAAAGATCCCTGTAGTCTTTTTGCAATATTTACAAATATTCTATTATGTGATCATCAGACAACGATGGTCTGCACAAAATGGTCTTATACAGGATGAACAGTGCTTATGTTTTCTATTAGCCCACCAGTCCACATTTTGACATTGTGGTATGCATTTAAGCTAAGCTATTTAAATCACTTCCCCCCTCTGCAGTATTTCTTGGCTTAACTGACAGAAGCACATACATTAAGGGCTCTCTGTGTGCTATACTTCCAGAGCCAAGACATGGCAAAGGGTGGGCATTGCATGCATGACCACTGGAGTGTTATTTTGCCCTCTTCATACATAGTACATATGTAAACAAATTTAATTATAAAATCTTATTTAGCCCCTATAAAAAATACATTCAAATTCAAATTAAAGCCCATTAAGTCAAATTAAAATCCATTAGCCAGCAGCCTCCTAATCACATCCTGCTATTTCCCCCACCTATCCACTTCCCTCCCAACATGGCTTCCTTTCCTCTGGGCTGCTCTCCCTCCACTGGCTGGAACATGTACATCAGCAGCCCTGTGTTTGTGTTTGGCTGACATAAGCTATGATGCAAATGGAATGTTTTTATTCTCTCCTCAGCGTTTCTCTGATGGTGGGCTATTTTGGTCCCCCAGAAAACTGACCTACAGGGATGTCAGACAGCGTAAACACCACCGCTGGTGGAGAATATGCTTTCACAGTAACCCTAAACAGAAGACTCCCTCTGTCTGGAGGGAAACTTGAATGAATATCTGGACAAATACATGTTTAACAGACACACACACGCACACACAGAAACACGCATGCATGCACGCACACACACACACACACACACACACACACACACACACACACACACACACACACACACACACACACACACACACACACACACACACAAACTTATCCAAACAAACAAAAATGACCAAAGCAAGTCTGGTGCTGTCTCATGATGACTGTATAAACATAAATTACCAGCTGAACGTTTACAAGAACTTTCACATCAATGGATTCTCTTTGTACCGTAAATAATTTTCAACTTTGCAGAATGATGCTTAACGACATATGAAATCTATGAAATGCCACATATTATGTGATCAGTAAATACAAGTCATTTTAAAATCCTCAAAGGAACTAATATTCCAGATGACCTTATGTTGATAACATGACAATTGTTTGCAAAGCTGTCATCAAGGTAAAGTAATGACAAAGAAGTTTTTACTTTTGCTTACCACATGATTCCTTATGTGGTATTTCCTACTTTTCATGTTAACTGTATTGTTCTAAAATGTATTTGGTGATGAAAAAGCCACACTCTCGACTGTAGTTTTTGTTTCTGATTTAATGGATTAGCATGTCAAAGACGGACGTTTCGGCCCAGAGAGCCTTCTTCAGCGTTGTTCTAAAATGTAGAAATTAAAGCCAAAATAAAAAAAGCTATCAATGAGATAAATGTAAACTTCGGTCTAGTATTCTACATCTATACAAGCTTAGCAGAGACACACCTAATTCTAATATTGATGGTGAATGACTTCAAATACATTTCTGTGGGGTAACAGCAGGGAGATTTTGAAATGTTTGGATCAGACTAATTTTGTTCTCTGTTTGTGTTCTTCCCCAGGCTCAGGTGTATGGTCAGGCAGCTGGAGGAGAAGGATGTAGACCTGGAGGAACTGAAAAAGAACCTGGAGTACACGGCATCCTTACTCGAGGCTGTGTACATCGATGGCACAAGGTACTGTCACTCTGCAGTGTCGCTGCGGAGCACTGCAGCACACACACACACACACACACACACACACACACACACACACACACACACACACACACACACACACACACACACAGGGAACAAATATTGTTCAGGGGTAATTGGTTTCTGGAAGAGAAATCATCCTAGATGCCATTTCTTCGCCTGTGGCTAGTGAAGTTGTTCAGGTACAGTGTGTGCTTGAGAACAGAACCAGTACGCCCGCGCTCACAAATGTGGGCTTCTCAAAATCAAACCAAACCCTTTGCCTCCTGTCCAAAACCAATCCTGTTGTCTAAAAAGAAAATACCCAACTACACCTCCAAGTAGTCCCCCCATCATGTAAATTTAAGGTATGTCATACTATGTACAGTACTTTGGTTTTAATAATAATGCATTATTTCAATGACAAAATAACAATATGCTACATACAAGCCAGCATCTTTTTATCATATCAATTAGTGAAATGTGTTTAATGAATTTGCTTTTTAATTTCTTCTTTTGCTTGTCTTCCTCATCACACACACACACACACACACACACACACACACACACACACACACACACACACACACACACACACACACACACACAGACAGCTGCTGGAGACTGAGGATGACCTCCAGCAACTCCGCTCGGATGGTGTGCCCTCGGAGGTGCGTGATTGGCTGGCCTCCACCTTCACCCAGCGGCCCCGCCGCCTGAGCCGCCGGTCGGACGAGAAGCCAAAGTTCCGCAGTATTGTCCACGCCGTGCAGGCCGGAATATTCGTGGAGAGGTCAGACAGACGCCCCCCCTCCCCCCCTTTTTTTTATCGTACCCGATTGGCTAATAAAGCCTCAGCTCTGATGTCTTGAAAGGCCAATACATGACACTAGCTTGCTTAGTTACCATGTGATTGTGGCCTGCTATAGTCAGATGACATAGATCAGGAAGTTTGAATGACACACCTGTGGCTTAGCATTTGGTGTAAGCAAGTCTATTATCGGCCGGATGGCGAGAGACGTTTGGATGCAAAATCAGAGGGTTCCTGTCCAAACTGTAAACACGGGGGTTAAAGGGTCTTCACGCAGCTGCTCTGCACAGCTGCACTCTCTGACACTCAGTGTTTAGAGTGAATTATGTCTGAGTGTGGAGCGTCTATGTGAAGTATGTGCGTCTTATCTGTTTCCAGGATGTTTCGCAAGGCCTATACGGTGTCTATGCCAGACCAGCCAGCGGAGGTCACCCACTGTCTCAGGGTGAGGGGTGCCCCCATCATGTCTGCACACTGCCACATGCACTCAATGCAACCAGTTACAGTCGCCCACATAGCAGTTTGCTGAAGTTGGGAACAGACCTCTCCATTTTTTTTAGTCCTGTACTATCAGAATGCCACTGAGCACACCAAACCTAAAGATGGAGTCATATGCGCTTTTGAGCCAGTGATATGCACAAACATAAAGGTGCGGTGCAAATATTGACTCCAACTGTCACAATTGCAAGCATGACAACACAGAACATACATGTGCTGATCACCTTGAGTGTGTTTGATCTTACATTTCTCAATCTTAATGAATCTGAAGGTTTAAAATTAAAATTTGTCTCCCAAAACTACACCTCATATTGCAACTGAGCACCACAACAGCCTTTGATTTTGCTAAGACTACCTACTATCAGTGTTTGGGTCGTTACTCAAAAAAACTAATCCATTACACAGTACTGTTTAAAAATTTAATACATTACTTTACTTCTTTACTCCTTATGGAAAGTAACTTGTTACATTACTTTGCATTACTCAGCCTTGAGCAAAACACATAACAAATTCCTATTTGCAATGAGCAAGATATAGAAGACAAGTGATTCTTTCATGCCCTTTAACGAAAACAGAATACACCACAAAGTTGGCGAAAATCTGAAGAGCACTGCACAGGGTCATATCAATATTGCACTGCTGGCAGGCTTATGTCGCAAAAAAAACAAGCCAAAAGTCTAAAGCAAGTTAACTTGATAACAGCACTCACTAAAAATAACATGAATGAAACAGCATGCAGAGATGGGCATATGGGCTACAGCATAAATAAACTAGACCATTCAAATAAAATGTGTTACTAAATTAAATAACTCTGAACATCTAACCACATTAGATGATGTCAGGGTAAACATGTTTTATTGGCATGGTATAGGCTACTCTACTAGACAAAAGCACTTTGTTAAGTCATTGGGGGTGCTCTCCACTAAAACGATGATCATACTGCATGAGGAGAAGTCTTTCAAATCTTTTATCAGACAACCGATTTCTTTTTGGGCTTCAGCACGAGACTGTCTAGTCTGAATCACCTCTTGCACTAAATGGGGTAGCTGTGTTGTTTCATATACTGTACTTCTTATATAAAGGAAAGGGTTAAGGACTTCCATGTGTCTCTGACTTCAAATACTATGTTACTTTTGTGTCAGAGTTGAAGGAAGCTGCATCTCCGTCGTTCTCATCAAAAGCAAACATTCAGGTTTCTGATCCTGCGCAACCGGCCCCACATCTCAGTGCAAAACACGACACTCTGCAACCTGCAAGTTCCTCACGGTTTCTCTCTTCTCCTCTTCCCTAAGCCACTGCACTTTAACTTCGGCAACGTCTCTCAACATATTAAAAATAATGAGCATATATCCACCCCCCGAACATTATGGTACACGGCTTTGCCATTTCCGTGAATTTAACAATCACCGACAGTTGCGTCTCGCGACTACCGTGCAAGCGTGCACCTGAGGATTTTGGGGAAAGGCCAGGGAATCTGTCTCGGATATCTGTGGTCAGTCTGTCCACTGGAGAAGTCCAGTAATCAACATATGCACTATTCGTAACTGTAGTGTGATTAATTAACTCAGAACAGTATCGGGTTACAATACTACGTTATCATCAAATGTAATGTGAGTACAGTAAGGCGTTACTTACTAACGCGTTACACCTATCTCTGCCCACTACTGGCCCAGATGTTCCATGGTATAAGAGTTCAAGGCAAAAAAATCAAGAGGTCTATTCCTAGACTACTCCTGTTTGCATTGTGCTTTCCAAGAAAGAGCCTCACTAAGCTGAGTAACTTTAAGTTTGCATTCATGCTGCACACAGCTACTGCCCCATGCTCTCCGCTATTTCTGCTCTTCCATATTTATATGTGCCTACAGGCTATCCTCAGGTCACTTTTAACTTACACAACAACCGATAACAATCAAAATGATAAAAAAATATATATCTATATGCAGATACTGTGGGGTGATTATCCTGAAGCCCTGTTCCAGTTTTATATGCGTGAGGTGATATTTTAATGAAGCATGCACTTATCGCTCCTCTGCACTCAGGATGTGGACCGCTGGAACTTTGACGTGTTTGCCCTGGACTCTGCAAGCTCGGGACATGCCCTACAAACCCTTTTCGTGGAACTCATCGTCAGATACGAGCTCAACAGTAGATTTAAGGTACAAGGTCTGCAGGAAATTATGTGATTTTGTAATCACAATCCGATAACAGCCTGTCTGACTGAGGACCAAAAAAAATCAGCTGCAAATATAATATAATTTATATTTATTTGCAGCTGATTTTTTTGGAATGTACTGTATATATTATTTTAGGTAACGAATGCAATGATATATGACATATATGAGTTTCGAGCCTTTGCCCTACTTTTTTTCAGATACCAATTTCCTGTTTGATGTCCTTCCTGCCTGCACTAGAAAAAGGCTACAGCAAGCACAACAACCCTTACCATGGCCACACACATGCAGCCGACGTCACACAAACAATGCACTGTCTACTCCTACGCACAGGGCTTGTGGTACGCGTCAATTTCACACATTCTGCACTGCTATCCCACTATGACAACACGCTTTTGCAAATTACATCCTATAATATATATTATTATTCATTTAAATTATTTAGATTTATTCAATTGAAATAGCAAAACATAGAATATGTTATTTATTAATGCATTTTAAAATGCAAGGCACATTGAATTGATGCAAAGCACATTGCATTTATGTATGAAATGTGATTTATAAAAAAACTTGCTTATTTATGCATTTATTTTGAATTGCTTGTATGTTGCTAATTTGCTTTGGTCTCCACTGAGGGCAATAGCAGGCTTTTGCTACCCATCTGAAGTGTCAATTAAGCATGCTTCTTACTATTCTGTTATTCTCGCAGCACTGGCTACTCATCTGAAGTGTCTATTAAGCATGCTTCTTACTATTCTGTTATTCTCGCAGCACTGGCTCACTGAGCTGGAGGTCCTGGCCTGTTTGTTTGCGGCCGCCATCCATGACTACGAGCACACAGGAACCACCAACAATTTCCACATTCACACCCGGTGAGTCAAGCCGAAGTTGAAGTTAGCTGTACTGCCATTCTGTTTCGTACAAGACATGTACATAAATAAAATGTCATTCCATGCAAACCCTAGATGCAAGACACACAATACTGTGAAGGATAGACATAACACTGCACACAGCTTTGTTAACATACACACAACACTGTGCACAGCACTGTTAACATACACAAAACTGGTAGAACGAACACAGCGACTATGGCAACGTGTCCACGCCTGACATGCAGAGACTAACTGATAACCTCACACAGCCCACACGGAGTTCACAGGCACACCACTCTGTTGGCTTTATGCTCTATAATACTGCAAAATAAGCCACTGTAAGTATTTACATGTGATACTAAAAATAGGCAAAGGCCACGGCCATTGAGTCAAGTGCTGCAATATTCAATAAGGAGACTGATGTCAATTTCAGTGTGTAGGTTAGAGCAGAACTTTCTAAAGTGGACTTGACGTCCACAGTCTGTGTGACGTCCAAACCCACTTCCTTTATGCTCGTGAGCCCTTCCTCATTCCTTGGTTTTACTGCAGCATGTGGTCAAGATAGTGTGGTCAAGATAGACCTTTGTAAGAGCTTCTTCAAAATAGCCACAAAATGCCCCGCGACATGTAAAAATAAGTCCAGCCAGTTGGCTTCAGAAGATCATTTACAGCAACACAGGTTTAGCGGTAAACCTTAGCATGTCAGTAATGCTAAATTAGTGGTAGGGCTGGGCCACCCAGATACCTTTGAGTTTAGCACTGCTTAAGCAAACACAACTCTTGCAGTGTCTACAATATTTTTAGACAGAAACTTTCCACACAAGCGCAACAGAGAGTTGCCTTTTTGGCATGGGCTTTGCTGCTCTATCTCTCATTTGGGAAAGAGACAGCGGGGGCTATCTCCAGGAGGGAGCTCAAGGTGAGAGAGGTCTTCTGTTTCAAAACACGAAGGCCTTCAAAAAGTTAACGTGAACATGTGAGGCGAACATTCCCATGCCATGTCTTGCCACTGCAAATAAAACATTCATAAACAGATCCCTCCAACATGGAAAACATTGCTTGCATGGTATTTTTATATCTATATATACTTTGGAAGTTCTGCTGTAAAATGTTGGCCCTTTTTTGTCCTTCCTGTAAATAATTTAGTTTGTGATCTTAGAGCCAGTGGAGACTGGCACAACTGTCTCCTTTCAGAGATTATACTTGACAGTGCATTCTCTTCAACTGAAACTCTCGCAACTTCCTACCATGAAAATAAATAATGATCAAAACTGAAAGAAAGACGAAGAAGGAGACAGAGAGAGAGACACAGAGAGAGAGAGAGAGAGAGAGAGAGAGAGAAAGAGAGAGAGAGAGAGCTCTTGTACAAATGCCATAGATACATGTATGCTCATACTGTATTGTTTGGATGTCACGCTTTGGCAATACAATGAACTATTTGTCGTGCCAATAAAGTTCACTTGAATTGAATTGAATTGAGAGAGAGACAGAGAGAGAGAGAGAGAGAGAGAGAGAGAGAGAGAGAGAGAGAGAAGCCTTGTACATCTACTTTCCCATAACATTAAGCTCATCAGATACAAATCCAGACTTTCACATGAGAGAGGTTATGATCAGACCAGACATATCAACTTTTTTTGTAGCAGAGCCTCAGACTGTTTTCATGGCCAAACACCCAGTGTTTTAAGGAAATGAGTGAGACATCAAAGGGATTTCAATAAATTCCAGTGAGCAAAACCATAACAATGAGTTCAAGAGTTTTAGTGTCAGGGCCAAGGGGAACACTGGTTATCTGCATTTACGCTCAAGAGGAGCACTTCAGCAGTTATATTTGGATATCACAAATGTTCCCAGGACTCACACTTGCAGACATAATATTTCTGCTTACTGCAAATGACACTGTAATGACTACACTATACCTCTGCAGGCACTCAGAGGGATGAGTAGATACATACCTATCCAGTGCTTCTGGCTAGAATTAAATCTTTATTTATGTGAACCAATATCCACCGGCAGACACTCATAATGTGATAACTACTGCCAAAATTTACTGAATTTGTTACCTGAATTCTCACAAACTGCATTTAAATGTTGTTACCTGAATTCTTACAAACTACATTTAAATGTTGTAAAAGTAACTTGTAATTACTTTAGGCAAAATGAAATCCATCACCAATGATGCAGACATTCCTGTCATTTTGGCAGAGATATTGCGGCAATTACAGAATATTGTAAATGACAAAATGCAACATCCGAGTGGCTAATGGCATACTCACATTAGGTATGCCTCACTCACACTGTATAATATTCAACTGTACTTGTCTACGGTCGAGTTGCTGTGTTCTAGAATCTTTGTATAAGTACATCTTTTATCACCACAACAACAGAATTCTTTACGATATGTTTGATTGTTAAACAGAACTCATAACTGTGCTAAGGCATGTTTGCGATCACACTACATGCATACTGTGCCCTGGTACGGAACAGGCGATCAAGCTGGTCAAACGAACCAGACTTTGGGGGGGGGGGGGGGGGGGGGGGGGGGGGCTCAAGTGTACTCGGATACAGTATGGATGGCATAGTGTGAGTACACCCCAACAAACTATTCCACCCATAAAGTTTTGTTCCACAACCTTTAGAGGCAATTACAGCAAACAAGCTATTTCAGTAGCTCCCAATGAGGCCTCTGCATCTGTCAAGAGGTAGTTTAGCCCACTCTTCATAAGTACTGTAAACTACTTCAGCTGCCTCAGATTGAAAGCGTGCCTTCCCGAGACTGTATACTTCAGCCCAGTCCATAGATGTTCAGAAAGATTCAGACCAGTACTAATACAAGATTGATAGAATCATAATAGTAAAAACAAACAATAATCTTTATTCATACAGCGCTTATCATACAGAGCATGTAACTCAAAGTGCTTGTGAGGAGGAGCACAAGACAATTTGTGTTTCAGCTATACAGTGCTGCAAAAGAGATTTTGAGACAAGAGGCTCAACCCCTGGCCCCAGGGAGCAAGCACAAAGGCCCAACGGCACGGAAAAAACTCCCCATGGTTGTTTTTTGTTGTGGAAGAAACCTTGAGCTGAGCCGCGGCTAGCAGTCCAATTTTCTGTTGTCCATTCGTGGCTGCTTTTAACAGTACATTTTGGGTCCCTAATGCCATTGAGGGACTCGTGCCCTGTGACTGAAACAGTGTCAGTATCAGTATCAGATGCAGGAAATCTCCCCAAAACCTTCCGCTATGGTTCACAGTAGATACTGTATAGTGTTGTTTTCTTAGAATTTTTTTTATCTTCGTGAGCATGCTTTCTGTAATGACTCTACCATCATCTATCAAAAAAAAAAAATTCTTCCAGAGGCATTCCAGCTTGTCAATATCTATTTCATCAAATTTAAGGCTGGCTTTTATTTTAGCAGTATAGTCTTCCTAGGCATCTCTTAATTTAGCCAGTAGTTGGCCAGAAGGCAACGGACGATGCAATCAGACATACCGATAATGTGCCTTGACCTTGGAGTTCAGTTTGTATCTCTTCAGAGGTTTTTCTTGGCTTTGTCATTTGCCCTATCCATCCATTCAATGTTGGTTAGATTTTTCTTTTCAACCACTTCCAGGAAAGCTGGCTACAGTCTCGTGGACCTTAAACGTCTTAAAGCTGACATCTTATGCTTGTGTTGACTAATTATAATCTTCTTTTTTGGGGTCTAATAAAATAGATTAATATGTCTCAAGAATCAAAATGCATAGTCTTTGTTTTATTATTACCTTGTATATTTCCATTGAGATGGTCTTATAACCTTTATAGCTGTCTGTAATTTAATACTAATCTCCTCAGATAGGTCTCTCCATTGTTTTGTCTGGTCAGTGTGTTCATGTTCAGTGCAGATGTGTGATAGCGATGGAAAGGACCATTAGATTGAAATTCGGAACTCAATTATTTGTCATCAGGAGAAAAGAAGCACTGCAGTAATCTGCAAGGGCAACAAATTAGCCCACAACTGTGTTTGTACAATCAGACATAAATTATTCGTGACACTTCGGATTAGGTCTAAGTTCAGACACATTTGTAATGCCTTAGTCCTTTCCTTCAAAGACCAACAGTATTTTAGGTTTAACTAAGTAGAGACACATTCTGATACCACAGCTTTCCCTTTACTTCCATTACTGTGTGTGCTGTAACCAGCATATATGGCAAATGAGGATGTCATTTCTGCTATCTCACCTGTTCTCCATCCTCCTGGCAGGTCGGATTTGGCCATGATTTACAACGATCGCTCCGTCCAGGAGAGCCACCACCTCAGCGCCACCTTCCGCCTGCTTCAGGATGACCAGATGAACATCTTCACCAACCTTTCCAGGGAAGAATGGATGTAAGAGCAGTACAGCTGACGAGTTGACTAGTTTACTAGTATAGCATGCAGAAATCCATGGTCGCTATTACAAGACTTTTGAGAAAACACAAGATACTTGTGCACCTACTGTAGGAAGAGTACCTTTGGGAGCCCAGGGCAGAAAGCAGGAAATAACTGTATGCCTGAAATCACCGAAACATTTCAAAGTTATTATGACTATTTACTAGCAAATGTTAAATTTACCCTACTGTCCCACGCCTGATTTACAGTAAGGCAGCATCCCTGAGGTCTTTCAGCCCTGGGAGCCTTTGCTATTAAAAGACTAATAGGCTAAACAATCTTAATGAGAAACACAATGAAAAACAACATGCCAAAATATTATTTCATTCGATTTTATATATAGTTATTGCTGCTGTAATTTGTTAGTTTAGTACTTAACACAAACCAACTTAAATCAAAGTTTTTCAGTGTACCATTTCCAGCACCTATGAGCTCTCTTAATTTCTGCATCACTTTGTGCATCCCTGCTTGCGTGTGCATGCCTGTGTGTGTTGCTTTGTAGAGAGCTCCGTGCTCTTGTTATAGAGATGGTGCTGGCCACAGACATGTCATCTCACCTCGCTCAGGTCAAAGGCATGAAGACCTTCCTACAGCAGCAAGAAAGGTGAGTCTACCTCAATATGTCCACTGCCTATGTCAGTTTTACTAAAACTACCTCATTAACTAACAGTCAAGGGTTATTCTTGGTCATAATTAGACCACTGTGTGGATATGAAGAAAGGCTATTCAACACTGAGGCTGTGTTTCTGTGTTTGTATTATTCCAACAGAATAGACAAGCCCAAAGCCCTCTCCCTTCTACTCCATACGGCCGACATAAGCCATCCAACTAAACCCTGGGGTCTGCACTCCCAATGGACGAAAGCACTCATGGAGGAGTTCTTCAGACAGGTATGCGTTGCACTACTGAAGGTAACTTTGAGCCAGTGCCAGCCACATTTTAATGACCGAGCACTACAATGATACACAAATATTTCGAGGCTTCAAACGCGTTGTGTCTTTTAGTCAGCCTTGAGAGGTTTGACTGTGAGGTTGCAAAGGGCTAGCTAGCTCCTACTCTATCAGTGAGATAGATTTTAGCAATAGTTAATGGCTTTTGTAGCTAACTGGGTAAAATAGGCTTGTCTCATTAGCCTACCCTACCTCAGTGCTTACACATTTCCTGTCGCTATTTTCCATGAATAAACCTCAAAATATAGCTAGAAAGCTTATGGAGCAGACAGAACAGCACATGAACTTCGGCTTCCAAGTAAAATATCCCTTTTTAGGCCAGTTTGTTTTTGTCTGAACTATTTTGGCTACTGTCTTGGCGAGTGCATCTGGATAAGAAAGATGGAACAATTGGCGATTTTAAAACTGGACAGCAACAGCTAGGCAAACATAAGAAGTCATGTATGTGTAACAGCGTGTACATTTACATTTTGTAGGGGTGCTTGATGACTGCACCTACTTTAAAGTTAAATCGTGGTAGTACTTACATTGTGTTTCTCTTTTAGGGCGATAAGGAGGCAGAGCTGGGCCTTCCCTTTTCTCCACTGTGTGATCGCAACAGCACCTTGATAGCACAATCTCAAATAGGTAGGCTTGACTTGAGTAGCCTTTATCTGGCATGACTTCATTTTTGGCGATGGACACAGCATTATGCTATTCTATTAATTAAATTAGTGAATAATATGTTCAAGTCATAAACAAAAATATGTAAATCAAATACATTTTAGATAATGTTTAAATATTATCTTTATTTCAAATATTTAAAATCAAATTGCAACGGTCCATACAATCTAAAATAGACTGGCTCCATAACTTAGCATATTGTATATGGCTCATGGATGCAAATATGCAACGATGTCTCGTGCAATTAGCATCAAACTGCAGAGAGAGAACAATTTTCCTTTTGACCTTGCATGTCATTAATGATATTACGAATATTATGAATCTCTTATAAAAAACATGCACATTAGCCATTACTGCAATAAAATTGACTGCAAATCTAATGCACTCAGGCTTCATTGACTTTATTGTGGACCCAACATTCTCCTTACTGACTGATATGGCTGAAAAGATCGTCATCCCTTTGGTACAGGAGAACCCTGGACCTCCAGATCCCTGCAATAGACACAGGTAAACCTTGTAGCCTTATTCATTGACTTCAGCTGGTTTTGGTCTTTCTGTTTATCCTCTGCAATTTGAATAATGTTAACATCAAATGTAATTTATTTGCTCAGAAACTACAACGGTGTAATTAATCTCTCTAAGTGACCACAAAGGAAATTAAGCAATTGAATGCCAATTACCGTCCCATAATATCTTCTGAAGTGGCTGTAAAAATGATCGACCCAACACTCACTTAACAGATTGCCCTGGGCTGGTGATGTATTATGTCCTCTATGCCCCCCTGTAGTTCACTGTGGAAGGAGAGCTCCAGAGGGTTGGAGTGGAGCCTGGCACACATCACAGCGGAGCTGGTCAGCTTCAGATCAACGTGGACACGCCACACAGAGGACAACAAGCTCAAGTGGAAGGAGAGCGAGTCCAACGGTAAGGTTCAGTAATTCAGACTTTAAAGTTACAGCACACGATTTAGTCATTAAGGGCTGAGATAAACAAACAATCAAATTACACTCTTTCCTTTTGTGGTCCTGAAAATCTGTAAAGGTGGGTTCATAATCGTTTGTTGCCTTGTGTAAGCCACTATGTATAATTCCCATTTGCTGGGACACAATTGTGCACACACACTGCAGTGTTTTAAGTGCAAATACTAAATGAAGTACAAGAGGACTGTGAGGTGAAATGCTCTGAATTTGACAAAATTGCGTGGGATTAATATTTCATGCTGCACTATTAACTGTGGTTTGGTTTCTGTGACAACGACATCCTGGTTCATACTGTGTGTGGCTGTTGTGTGAAATTTTAACTAACACATGGAAATGCATACAGTACACACAGAGACACACAATTTTAGTTTGAAGTTATAACTGAGTGCAAAGCAAATGCAATGCATTGAGGAAGTCTAATACAGTTGTCACATTGCCACATTGTTGTTTTATTTTTCCCCCTACACCTGTGTTTTTTTTTTTTTTTTAGTAAATTGCCTGATACATTTGTCACATTGTTTTTCTCACCTTTTTTCTTGTACCTGTTTTTGTTTGTTTACTTTCCCCATCCAGGAGACAGTGAGGAGAGTGTCCTTGAGGAGCACTCCTCCAGTAGAGAGGACCTGTCTGGGGGGAACTCCCAAGAGCAACCTGTAAACAACACTAAACAGTAGTGAGCTTTCACATTCAGACCACAGTGGGCCTGGTCAGTATCCTGAACTGACAAACAAGAATGCCCTGTTTAAATATGCTATCCGACACGTACAGTCATAGTTCAAAGGAGTTACTGTGTGTGTACTTGAATATCCACCACCAAAGTTTGCCTTTGAATGTTGACATAATTATTTTTTTAGGTATCAGAGTATTCTGACAACAGACTATTATGAATATGAAGAAAAAAAGATTTAAATATCGCAATAGAGTTTACTAAATATATCTATTTGTAAGATCAATGTATACCACTAGCTGCCTTCAAAGCACAAAGTTACCTTTGAATTCCACTCAGAGTGCTGTACAGAGTGAGACGTGTTGCATCCAAGAGTGAGAATATGCAAACAAGTGACTAAAGATAGTGGTTGTAGACCTCTGTAACAACAGCAGCCGGACAGATCTGATGTACAAGCTGTAGAAGAACACATTAGACATGCTGGTCATGTTATACATTTAGTTCTATATAGAAGCTCTTGACAGCTCTGTCTCATTGTGTTATTTATCTGACATAGATTGAGACCATTTCCAACACAAGCAGTTCAGTCTGGAGTCTTTTAAACATGCTTATCAAACAGTGATGTTAATTTTAAAATAAACAGAAGAATAAACAACTAGATTTTCTGTAAAACTGTTCTGTTTGTCAAATGTTTTGATAATGCACAGGAACAATGCTAAGCACAGTATAAAAACCAGTGCCAGTGAGGTATCCATGGAAACAGACTGTGTAGACTACGCAGGACTGTGTTGTTGTGTTAACATATATTTACTTGTGATGGGAACAGTGCGGTTGTATTTAATTAGATTTTGCTGTTATCACTTACCTGTCAGGAAGAGGATAATATATGTGTTTAATATATATATATATATATAAAATATTTTTGTTTAATATACAGTTGCCTATAATAATTGGTCAAATAGTCAGCACAAATTGTACTTGAATTTTAACAGGAGCTTGAGATCAACCTGCAGTTAAAATGTAGATTTTCAGCTTTGTTCTGAGATCCAAACAAACTGCACAGGCAAGAAAAGGTCACCACTTGATGTGCGATCAATGAAATCGTTGTGTCCTGCTCTTTTTCTGCCTTGTCTGTCTCTCTTAAAACTCTGTCCATCGGTTTCACTCACTTTCTTCACATTTTCTGTAAGACTTCTTCTGTCCTCATTTCAAACACTAACTCTAACTTTAGTGTGTTCAACTCCTCTTCCAGCAGGAGGGAATGTACAGTAGAAAAGAGACTGGACACAGCAAGACATTTAGATCAGGAGAGACACTTTGTGTTGTATGTTTGTTTTGCACCACTGGAAGCTTCAGAATGAGTTAAAATTGGAAGAAAGCTTAAAACATGTTCACTTCAAAAATGATTTGAAATTGGATGAAAGCTAAGTTCCTCCACCCTACCTTTTTGTCCAACAGGAGACAGCCTCGACATGATTAGCTAATGTTAACCTTTTGGCAGTTGGCCAAGAGCACTTGGATTGCCATCAAAGGTCATGTGAAAAGCAAGTTCCTCTGCTCACATTTTATCCATTAGGACACCGTGAGTTTATAATAGGCCGTATGCTGCCTGCTGTATTGTAAAATATTTATGTCCATCCTGTGTATTGCTCACTGCTCATTGTCTGTTGAATAATTGATCTGCCAAGCATCTATTTTAAGGGTGCTTCAGCTGACCCTGCACAGTACTTGGGGTCAGAGGTACAACAGAAATGCCACATTACAAGGGCATGGTGACCAAGAGCATCCTATCTGGGTGGCTATGGCTCTTCCACATAGAGACTTAAACGCAGTAGTGAGAATGCCTTAATGGTGATTTATGCAGCCCATTGCAGCAAAACGTTCCCGGGAGTCCTGCCTTGCTTGTATGTAAGTCATCCGAAAAACACAGCAGAGACCACCAGCAGTCAATTCTGCTATACCATGATTCATAAATACCCAGGTTTGGATTAGACCGTGAGGGTAATCAGGTGGCTATTGTGAACTAAATGACATACTAACTACCTGGTTTTGGTGCAAATAAATTCTGTGGCATTTTGGTGAGTGTTGCTATTTAGGGCAGTTTGAGTTTTATGCAGATGTACTGAGAAAAGTAAAAATGTAGGAATTCATATGAGGTACTGCACAGCTTTTGAATAGCAGCATACTTCCCAGGCATTGTCTCTTGCTTTAAATAGACTTTGCCTTTAAAAAGCACAGTTTGAGTAGTGCTCCCTCCTCTTGTGCCTAGCGTTAAGTTAAAAAAACCTCTCCACTGCAGCTGCAACTCTCCACTGAAGGGGGCTAAAGGGGAAAAACTATTTTGTCATCCTAAATGGATAACACCAATATGAATACCCCCTCAAAACAACCCAACACATTTATTATAGACAATGTTTTACTCAGTAAAAATGTTCAAAAACATACTTTAATTCTTAAATGATTGCAGTCATCCATTCACAGAAATGTAGACAGATGTATGTTCATGTGATCATGTGACCTCTCCCATGGGGCTTAAAGAGAAAGGTATACAGTACTTACTGAGGCTATGGCCATTATGTTGCATTGATATTCAGGGTGCATTGGAGAAAGAGAGGCTTCCAGATGACAGGAGATGACCCTTTTTGGGAAAACTCATCAATAACTGGCAGGCTAGAATGAACACAGGAATTGAACTACCTCTGTAATTCAGGTGTTTGCACTGAATGTGTACAGCTGTGCGTGTGTAATTGGCTTTCTGTGTGTGTGTGTGTGTGTGTGTGTGTGTGTGTGTGTGTGTGTGTGTGTGTGTGTGTGTGTGTGTGTGTGTGTGTGTGTGTGTGTGTGTGTGTGTGTGTGTGTGTGTGTGTGTGTAAAAGAAACAAAGCATGGTGCGATTATTGGCCTGGAATAGAATCAGGTGGCTGATGAAAACTAAAATCTTGCAAAAATTTGAAGCATTTGTTCAGCAATAATGTACTAGTGTGTAAACTGTGTGGTGTGTACACTGCACAGCTCTGTAATTACTGATAAGAAAAAACTGCCAACATCAAATAGCCTATAATGTAGCATGGTCTGCCCACCTACTAAGATGCTACAGATGTGTGTGTGTGGTTCAACAAGAGAAATCTAAAAACAGAACAATGCTTTTGGATGACTTTCGAGTGTTGTACTTCTTTCATCTTACACTGAACAAAGATCACAAACTACTACAGTGTGGGTGATTGGTTTGTCAGAGCGATATTAGATCTGGCTCCAGCTGGTCCCAAAAACACCCTGCTGACAAACACAGGGGCACTGACAGGTCTGTTGAATGCTTTTCTGAACCGAGTCAGATTTGGGGCCTAACACAGCTGCATGATGTGCATAGTAAAGCATATATGGCATGCTGGACTCCTGTAAGATCTAAATCAGACACTGAATGCTGTACACACACACACACACACACACACACACACACACACACACACACACACACACACACACACACACACACACACACCATATGGGTAAAAGACAGGTCTAACTGTAAGATGCAGTGAAGTCTCAGCTACAGTAGATGACAGATACAACTAGACAGTTTTAAAATAACAACATTGCATGGAAAACGAAATCCAGAAAACCCAATACACGTTTTAATCATCTATTTAACCAAATATTAACATCTGACCAAACAAAAGGTATAGCACAGAAAACAATGAACTCGTCAGTGTAACTAAAATAAATAATAATTAATTATTAACTGTACCCTGTTTACAAGGCCTGATGACTTTACTTACTGTACATAACTGCCATATGATACAGACAACAAGAAGAAAACATACTATAAATGCAGAAACTATCCTAACTGGAAAAAAATGCAACAACCAAAAAATAATTGCCATAATGGTTTCTTGTTTCAGTTGTGGTGAGGCAAAACTGAAGTTAAAAAACAGTTCCATCGTCAGGGTTTGATCCCATACAAACGGAGCAGCTTCCTCCCAGTGGTCCTAGTCTATTTCTCTGCACTGGTCTTCTGTGACTTCTCAGCTGCTGATGCAGGGCTGTCTGCGGCTGGAGAACACGGAGACAAAAACATTACAGTACAAAGCAGAAGAAAACAGAGAGAGAGAGAGAGAGAGAATGAAAGTTGGAAAACAAGGAACAACCAGGCTGTTTTTTGTTTTGTTTTGTTTTGTTTTGGTGTTTTTTCCAGCTTTTCTCATCTTTCAAAGGGATGGCAGAAACTGGGACACATTTTTGATTCCAACAGAGTGCAGTTTTTTTTTATGAAAGATTGCATTCAAATGTGTGAACGCATCTGGGTCAACACATTAAAGCTTTGACACACAAAAGAATTAGAGTACTCTGCCTTTTTACCAAGGGATGATGGGAAAATGTACCTGGTTTTGTGTTTTGTGTTGGTGTTGCCGTGGAGGCACAAGGGGTCATCTCCTCTTTTGACAGGGGGAGCTCCATGCCTCCAGAAGCCTCTAATAGGCTCTCGCGTGAAAACTCTGCAAAAGGAAACAATTGACAGGAATGAACATGAGACCTGTGTGTGAGCTTCCTTATGCAACAAACAACAATAATAAACAAACATTATCCTTGTTATTTAGTTTTGGTCCTTTTTCTTTATCTCAGACTACCACAGTTGGCAAAATGATTCAGTATTCACTTGGTTATCCATTATTTTCTATCTATACTCCTTGTGTTATTCTTTCTCAAAAATCAGTCATTTATTTCTCTGATAATACTGATGCCTGATGAGACTGGCTAACACAATCTCTACAGTGTGATTGAATTCTGTCTGCATCCATCACTGCACAGATTGGCGCCAAACTGTTCTGCACTGCTCTCTACTGACAGAGATGTTTTTTTTTAGCTGAAGGCAATCAAAGGACTCCAGGGTGAAGGCAGAAAATAAGTTGGGTTTTACCCACTGTTGTTTTTATCCTGCATCAACAGGAACTGCCTCTCTATTTATTAGCAGGGCCAAATTAAATCAGCTGGCACACTGTTCTGTGGGAGGCTGCCAAGCCACTGCTCCATCAGTAGTTGTTTTTCTCTTTCCTGTCCTTTCTCCTCTTTCTCTATCCACCCCTTCTGCTATGGCTCGTTCAAGGCCCCAAGTGCCCTGACCTTGATTCCACAGTTTGTCTACAGGGCCTTTTTTTGTTCGTTATCTTTCTATTTCTTTCTCTCTCTTCCTTCATCTCCCTCCCTCACTCACTCCTTTACTCTGTCTTTCTCTGTCTGCCTCTGTCTTTCCTGCTCTCTCTCTCTCTATCTCTATCTCTCTCTCTCTCTCTCTCTATCGCTTTGTTTTCTTCCCTTCACCCCTCCCTCTCTCTTTCTTCCTCACCATGTTTTCACTCTTTCTTCTCCTTGAGCCCTTCTCCTTTCTATCCCCCTTTTCTTCCTCTTCTCCATGGGGAGGAAGAATAAGCAGTCCATCCTTTTAAAGGAACAGAGTGGAAACTAAAGACCTACTGGCAGCTCACCTGAGGACCAATGCACCAGACCGATAATAGAGGAACACCCTTTATTCACATGAGATGAACCCATAATTCACATTTTTTTCTCAGTACACCTTCCAGCCTTTCCTCTACCCCCTCCTCCTCCTCTTTTTGTGTGTCTCCATTCCCATCTCTACCCAGTAACTTGCCAACAGGTTGCTCTGTTTAGATCCCCAGGCTTCAAGAGGACCTTCGGAGGGCTCACAACCTTTAAACTACAGTACAGCAGTAGTGAAAATACCCTTTTTCAATAACAATTGTGAATTTCTGCCAAGGGGCCCCAACAGACTCTGGAATCTCTGTCCCATAATTGACATTTTCCCTCAGTACACCTTCTACTCTCTCCTCCTACACCTTATTATTCTTTTCCTCCTCCTCCTCCTCCTCCTCCTCCTCCTCCTCCTTTTGTCCATTCGCCTCCCTAGGGTCCATTACCCCAGGGGTGTAGCACGCCAAAAGGCAACCCAGGCAACTGCTTGGGCCCCCAGCTTCTGGAGGGCCTCTGAGGCCTGCCATCCTGTAAACTACAGCAGTGGCAATAGTTTTCAGACTCTAGAATCGCATGTGTCATAATTCACATTTCCTCTCAGTACACCCTCCTCCCTCTCGTCTTCCTCCTGCTCTATTTGCCCTTCCTCCTCCCCCTCTTCCTGCTCCTCCTTTTGTGCATCTCCCTTCACCTTCCTACCTTCCATTTGGCAGCGCAGCTTCTCGAAGGCCTCGCTGGTGGCCTTGTCTCCAGCGCTCCAGCCCCCCTCATCCTCAGGGAGGTCCTCTCCGGCAGGCATGGCGTCAGGGCTGGGCCGGTCTGACAGGCAGCTCTCCGAGGAGCAGTCGTCAGCCCCCTGCTGCTGCCGGTACAGGTGGTGCTCCACCAGGAACTGAAGCTCTGTGGAACAGACGCAGACACACACACGCACACAGCAGGCTCAGAATGGACTTTTTTCATACACATAGGAGTACAACAAAACATCTGTGTTTGTATTAGAAATAGTACACATCTATTTTGGCACAAGAATTATTTCAAGAAAGAGCCTATATTACTTAATAGGGGTTAGAGGTTCATCATGTATATTGTGTTTATACCAAGAGTATTTTCTGAGAACGAGGCTATGACACAGGTACACACAGAACAGGCTCAATATGGACATTGCCATGCACTTACTGATTACAAATAACACTACACTGAAACAACTGTGTTTGTAAGAGAAACAGTACATCAATCATCAATCATGATATTACCTCAAAATGTTTTAAAGTTCTTTTCTTCAAATGTACACTGCTCTAAATGGCGTGTGTGTGCATGCATGTGTGTGTGTGTGTGTGTGTGTGTGTGTGTGTGTGTGTGTGTGTGTGTGTGTGTGTGTGTGTGTGTGTGTGTGTGTGTGTGTGTGTGTGTGAATCATTTAAGCCGTTTAGCCTGCTCAGTTTCACTAATCATGTGCAATCAAGTCCATTTCATTTGTGGAGACACCTCACATTTCACTGGTCCTTTTGGGTTGCAGCCAATTTCCGTCTGTCTGTTGGACTGTTATTCAGATTCATGTTGCCGTAGGCTACTTCACTGTGGCCATCTCACTCAGAAAAAGCCTGAGCTCTGGTGCCTGCCAGCTCAGCACTACAATAGGCTGGACTGGACCGTAGTTTTTCTGTGTTTTACCAAGGATATACTGCCAAAAACAGGGACTATCCCTGCCCACCTCCCTGAATGTCTGGTCACCCAATAGAAACAATCAGTCCCGGTCCTGAATGATGGCTCTATGGAAACCACAGTTGGCACTCAGCCAAGCACTGCAACTAGTTATAATTGCTCATGGAAAAAGCACCACGGGCCCCAGGACACATGGGTCACTGCAGCATCTATCGTCATAGAGACAGATAATGACCGACTTGTTTTGTTTGTTACGGTTTGCTTGATGTTGTGCTTTTAACATCTTAAACACTTGGGAGCTGGTGTACAATGGTGCAAAGCAACAACACAGCCTATCTCTACTCCAGTCTCCAGTCTCCAGTCAGCTTTGATTAATTTACCAGTTCATTGTTCATGAACCATGCAAAGCTACAGGATGCATTGAGGCCCCTATGTACACTACCAGCATTGTATGTGCGTCGCAGCTATGTTAGATGTTAATTTGCATTATTTGGACATCCATCTTAAAATGTTCACACAGTTTGCCACGCATATAATATCTGCCCTGCAGGCGCATATATAGATTTTCAAGCGTGGAGCCTATTTTTCACGCATTAAGCAGGCAGCAGTTGGTAAACTAAAGGCAAAAGGATAGATGCCTGGTGGTACCAACACAGTAATGCTGTTTTAAAACGATCACCATTTGTAGTGTGAACAACACATGCATCTGCAACTGTCACAGGATGCACACACCCTGCACAATCAATGCTGAGTGTGTGTGTGTGTGTGTGTGTGTGTGTGTGTGTGTGTGTGTGTGTGTGTGTGTGTGTGTGTGTGTGTTTGTGTGTATGTGTGTGTGTGCTTTAACACACACTAAGCAGCACTAATAGGCAGTGAGCTTGACTGGGGTGCCTCACCTTTCATAGTGGGTGTTCCCCGTGCCCCCTTCCTTCTCTGCCTGGGGGAATTCAACAAGGCTTGCTGTGAAAACATACAGCCAGCATTTCTACAACATTTCAGCAATTACAAGCACATGTGATTCAATGGGTAACATATAGGTATAGACATGCTGTGAAAAACATACAGCTGACATTTGTGCAACATTTCAGTTTCTTGAGTCGCATGTGAGTCAGTGCACAACACGCGTAACAATGCATATCCTATTTAACACTCTGCCTGCACTTAAACTCTACCACGCAGATCCTTAGTGAGTGGCTGCATGTTGCTGTTGATATATGCAGTGTTTAATCACCTGGTCTCCGTATGTAACCCCAACAGTAATCAGAGCTTTCAATTATGAGCAATCAGCCCTCACTACCCAATCAGCTCCCTACAGCTGAGGCACATGGGTGTGGGCGACAATTACTAGCGAGATTAATTTCAATCACTGTCATATAAAACACAATGAAAATCAACCTAAATATAGGAATGTTAACAAGAGTGGGACAGGATTTAAAGGCTATGAATATGGCTGTACTGTACGTGCAACAGTAGGGGTTTATATAAAACCATTGTGTTGGCTTGGGTGATTTCAATGTCTTTGGTAGACAGCCTTTGAGAGCTGTGGGTATAATAGTTGGTTGGGGTTAATAGGATTGGGATTGTATGGTTTTACCTTGTACAGCTGGTTCGGAAGACGGTCTTCATCAATTTCTAAGAAAAGGAAAGAAAAATATGTACATCAACATACAGTAAATGTCAAGTGTGTTGTTGTGATGAATTCAACCCATGACATTTACTGTAAAGAATGGGAAATAACAGCACCAATTTTATATTGAACTATGTAACACAGACACACACACACAGAAACACAGACAGACACAGACACAGACACACACACACACACACACACACACACACACACACACACACACACACACACACAAACATCTATCTAAGTATTGTCTTTTTATTGTGAGCACACGCAACAACACACATGCACACACAACCACGCACTCATGTATTCACACACACACACAGACACACAGACACACACACACACACACACACACACACGCTCAATTTGAAGAAGCAGTCCTTAGAGAGTTCCCTGCACTCCCTGCAGTTTTAAGCTGTCATGGCAGCCGTAGGGTGCTACCACCTCCCTCTCAGGACTCAGGGTGACCTTGGAGCCACACAGACTTTTTAATAACTCCCCCAACCCCACACATACACACACACACACACACACACACACACACACACACACACACACACATACTGTACATACACACAGACAAACATGCACACACACACACATGCAGACACACACACACACACACATACTGTACATACACACATACACTTACACACACACGCACGCACACTCACAAACACACACATACACACACACATACACTCACACGCATGCGCACACACATACACACACACCCACACATACACCCACACACACACAGACAAACACGCACACACACAC
>CM050211.1:7617500-7622500 GCA_027475355.1 Coilia nasus | reverse complement strand
GACTTTTCTCCTGCATTAAGGGAAGGATCTCTGCCGCGTTTTAAACTCTGCAGTGTCTATAGTTCAGCATGTCATACACACAACCTACTGCACACACAGCGAAACAGAGGAGCCTTTAAGCCACACACAAACACAGGACACATGAACAGCACCAGCTCAATCAGGCACAGAGAACAAGGATCATGTATGTGGTATTTGACAAGTAAACTGTATACAGTACGAAGTAGGGCTAAATGCATTCAGATCACAGATCACATCTTGTTCTGCTTTGATGGTGAATACTCAGGGGACTCAGCAGGGAGGCTGGGTATGTTTAATTAAAAAATATAATTAGGCTGTGCTCAATACAACCTGACAAACAATGCTATAAGAAGCATACGAGAATAAGACTGAAATAAAATACCAAAGGAATGCTAATTATGGTGACTAAGACACTCTATGGGTGATACTATGGTCATTGTGAGAACAGCAGCACAATACAAAACAGCGGGGAATGTGTTAGTTGAGCGTGCAATTCCCATGGTCCCCAGTGAGTCAGCAGCTCCCCTGTTCCCCTGTGCGCATAGGGGCGGGTACGGCGGAGAAGGTACCGCATGCGGGGAAGCAGGAGTGTGGTGAGGTTGAGTCATAAAGGAGAATATATGACATTGATGCTTATGCTGATCAAAGGCTTAGGGACTCCTGGGAATACATTACAGAAATTATCCGTGACACCACCGCTCTGGTCTTGTGTCATGTGATGCGTATGAAAGCACTAGGCATTCTGGAAGTAGCAGAGAATGCATCACAAAGAGAGTGTGGGAGAATTCTGCTGTGCACAGAGTTGTTTTGTTCAAGTCAAGTTCAAATGTAGCACTCTAGAAACTTTGGTTAGGAGAGATTCAGGCATGCACATCCAAAGCAGCTGTGTACACAGCAGTGATGCTGATGACAGCAAACACAACTTTGTATTTAGGACACATGGACATCTTCATGCAAATGAGGCAGCATGCAAAAAGTGAAGGTGGTGGAAATGTTTATGCAGGTCACACAACTGCAAACTGCATAAAGGGAGATAAGAACCCCCCCCACCACTGCAGGACCAACAATGAGTCCTGGAAACATCAGTCATACGTCAACAGCCCGCCCCTGTATGTAGCCCGGAACTGATCCCCTCTTTGCTCCCATTAACATGAACTACCACAAAGTACCTTGGGATATCTACTACCTTTGATCTACCAACAGAAACTAGTTCCTTTGAGGAAATCAGTATGGGGAGGGGGCAGTGTCTCACCTGGCGATGACTGGTCACTGGAGGCCACCAGAGTGGCAGGGGTGGGCCTTCTTCTCCTGATCTGGAAAGACAGAAGCACAGCTGTCAGTAAATGCACCGTCTGTTCGGTTTCATGCAACAGGTCTATTTACTTACATTTTCGTACAGCATCTCTCAGTTTCCAGATGGGACATGCTTAATGTGGCTAATCTAACAAACACAGGTGTCAGTCCTGGGTTCAGAAATTAAAAACTCTGCCACATTTTCCTTCTAACACAGGAGACTTCACCGAGTACAGTAGTTGATCTACTTGTCTTGAGTGCTCATTACGATGAGCTGATTGAGAGCTAGTTGGATCGAATTTGTGGCAGGATTTTTACTTTCTGAACCCGACATTGACACCTCTGCTAACAAATAGTAAATCAACTGCACTAACATAGCCCTTTTACATACTGTATATTCAATTCAGTGCCTCACATTCACACACACTTCCAACTAGCACCTATGTGGTTTAGTCTCTTGCTCAAGGACACTTTGACCTAGTCAGGAGGAGCTGGAATCTAACCAGCAACCTCCCACTGTTGGTGGAGTCCATTAGCTTCTGAACCACTATCACCCCAAAGAAGTGTTTCCTCTCAGTTCATTGGTACCCTGTACAAAACATGCAGTGCAATTTACCTATACAGTAAGGGATTAGCACTGTCCTCATTCAATAACTATGCTAAATGTATCTTATCCATACACTCTACGGTAAAAAAGCTGCCCTGTCATGTTTGCCTAAATGTGTAAATGCGTGTGGCCCCAGTGTACTAAAGGCTCTGCGCAATTTCATTCCATCAGCAGAAATGCAAAGTCCCAGGAGAGATTTATAATAGTCAAGGCCCAAGGTTGTTTCCTCTTTCCTGAAACATGCTATCATAGGTATATTCTACTAATAGATTCGCTAGTACATTTTTTTCTCTTTTGCAGCTGACAGCAGATATGTAGGTGATTTTTTTGCACATGCAAATCTTTTATAAAGCACAAGCCTTATATATTGTGTTTAGAAAGCACACACATCAGCAAGGCCATACATAATCACCAGATAGTGCAGTCACCAGTATAGAACAGGCAATGCACTTAACAAGGGCTAAACAAAAGACTAAAACCCTTTTGAGATTGCAGAATAATTGTACAAGGGCATCAACATTGTCCCCCATTGCCATCTGTTCTGTTTGCGGTAAAAGAAAAAAAAAGATTCACCAAAAAAGTGTACATAAGCTTCAGTCTTTATATATATATATATATATATATATATATATATATGAACCAGTCCTGTGGCAGAGCACCTTGGCTTGAGCTGACTGTGTACCAGAGACTCTGTGGGTCTGCTGGCTTTGCTGAGCTGGCTAAAACTCAGTCAGGGGGCCACACAGCCTCCCCCTGCGGCCGCATGGAGCAGCAGCCAGGCTCAGTGGGGACGGGACACAGACTTACACACACAGAGGGCACATGGCCTCACATAACCTCAGAGTGTCGGTGTTGCCTTGTTGTGGTAGACCTCTGCCGCAGGCTTCCTCAGTCTCTTACACACTAGGGTGACCATATTTTGATTACCAAAAACCAGGACACTTGGGCTGGCAATGAGATACTCGAATGATACTCAAAGTTTACTTAAAGATGCCTTATGAATTCAACACATTTCTAGTACACCTCCTCTGCATGGATAGAAAATTATTATCTCACGAAATACTATCTACAACCAACAGGGGCGGTCCTAGCCTGTTTGGTGCCCTGGACGAGCACCCCGTCTGACTAATTAATTTTATGTTTAACATGGTCCAAAATATTCAATAAGCTACATTAGTGCCTACTATCTATGTACTGTTTTGTATCATAGTGTATAGAACAAGCAGCTACCAAACGTAAATAAAAGTTATAGCTTTCCCTTAATAACTTTACCTTCTTGTTTCAGAATGCATAATAAAGATGACATAAAAACTAATAAAAACCAGGACATTTTCATCGCTTCATAAAAAACAACCAGGATGGCCATTACAGGACGTGAAAACAGGACATGTCCTAAGAAAACATGACGTTCGGCCACCCTATTACAGCTTGCGTGTCTAAAAAGGCTGCCGTGATATGCCTCTACTTGAGCACCATTACACATCCATGACATACAGTATTCATATGCTGGCACACTATGATGCTTGACTGAGACTAAGAGTGCTCACACAACTGCTGAACCCCCCATGTCATATACTGTATAATATAGTACAATGCAGAGACTAGCTATCAAGGCTGATCTGTGTTCAGTGTCCTTAACTTACTCTGCCTAACATAATGGTCTGACACCAAATGGGAAAGATTTTTATATGACATTAAGATTTACTCTCACTTAGAAAACCATAAACAAACTTTGGACTTAGTCAACAAAAGAGGCAAACAAAGGATTCATAATGCTCAAATGTTGTATTGGAATACTGCTAAAAGCTTTTGCCCAGAATGACAAACCATAAGGAAACAAGGCCATCAACAGATCAATAAGAGAACTTGGCATCAGATCACAGTGTACCATTTAAAGCAAGAGCCATTTAGATCAAAATCATTCTTCCGTTCTTTTGCTGAGGAAAAAGTCACAGGTTATCCAAGAGTTGTCTTTGACGTCTTGGAAGCTGTTTGTGGTGAAAGTGTAGTCCTGCTACACTGGGCATTTTGTGAAATGAGATGCTTTGTGCCTCTTTTTTCCGATCTCAGCGGCTTTTGCGATTGACAGCTTTCTTTGACAACCTCAGAAACCGAGGTACAGACTGCTTTACCTTTATGAGACTGACTGTGAACTTTGGTAGTAGGGTTGTGCACCTACATCTGCCATCATTTGCTCACAGATAGATGTGCTTTACGAATACAAGCCTCATAACCTCTTAGGAGTTTTTTACCACCAGTCAGAATGATGCTGTTTTGATTGCTACAGTGCACGGGCAATTAACTTTCCTTCTCTTTTTATTTTCATTTCCATATCTGTGATTCACTCAGGCTGCATCAACCACTCAGACACACAGCAGACACACATACCTACACACACACACATGCACACACACACACTCGCGCGCACACACACACACACACACACACACACACACACACACACACACACACACACACACACACACACACACACACTAAGAAACAGCATTGTCTTGTCATTGTGAGCACAAGGAAAACAGCTTCATTAACTGAACTGACTGCATCACAGTGTGGACTTCATGAACAAACAAACCCTGAGCAATTTCCTCTTCTCATTCTGAATCGGCACATAACAAGGGATTCTTCAGCAAGGCGAGTGTTTCTTCTTTTGTCATTGGATGCCTTAATGACACTAATTGAGTGTTGAGAGACCGGCAGGACTGGCTGCCTTTACAACAGGCAGACTCAGAGAGGGAGACAGACACCCCACCCCTCTTTAACACACACACACACACATGCACGCGCACACACACACACACACACACACACACACACACACACACACACACACACACACACACACACACACACAAACCTTGCCCTCCCATAGATTTGGAGTGTGATAGGACCCCTAAAGACTGATGCAACTGTCCTAGTTTCACACTGAAACACAGACTGATCAAGCCCACTTCCTGACAAGGAGACTTTCACATTGAACTACAAAATGTTTAACCTCATTTCCTGACAATAAAAAAAAATTCCCATCGCAACACAGAGTGATCAACCGCACTTCCTGACA
>CM050211.1:7605000-7615000 GCA_027475355.1 Coilia nasus | reverse complement strand
CTTGGGTGGGTGGGGGGTGTGTATTGTGTTTGTCTATTGTGTGCATATGTAACTATCAGATGCACTGTGAATGTAAATGGCACAGAACAAATTTCCTTAAGGACAATAAATATTCTATCTATCTATCTATCTATCTATCTATCTATCTATCTATCTATCTATCTATCTATCTATCTATCTATCTATCTATCTATCTATCTATCTATCTATCTATCTATCTATCTATCTATCTATTGCACATGCATATGCAGACAGACAGACACATACAGTACACACACACACACACACACACACACACACACACACACACAAACATGTATTACAAATCCAGACCAAAAAAGGTCTGGCAAAGTCCGGTCTGGCCCCTCTACAACCCCCTTGGTCAGGCAGATTGTGCTCAGTGGAGCTAAGACTCCTTACTGCAGCCAAGGAGCAGATTTGTACTGGTCAGACAGACGAGGAGGAGTTAGGCCAACACAGACAGCAACCCCCAGCCTCAGCTGACAGAGCATCATGCAGCAGCAAAGCTAGCAAACCTGCAGTGAGCAGCTGATCTCTCCCATAGTTACATGCTAAGCCTCTTTGTTCTGTTCTCTGCTTCAGATAAGAGGATGTTCCAAATATCCAAATCGGCACAAACAGAATAAAAAAGTACAACCAGACATGCAACCAGTTAATTAAAGGAAAAAAACACACCCAGCGGGGGAATGATGATCGATCAAAAGCTATTTAATACTCCAAATCTGTGGACACTAACAGTTTCCACTTTGTCTCAGTGCACTAATTAAATGCTGATAAAGGGTTCATTTCCAGCCTGTTTCAATCACACCAGTAAGCCTGCAGTGAGCTGATTTTGCATCCTATGCTCTGGACAGATCAATCAGCCCTGCAGAGAGCAGCTTTTGTTCACACAATTACAGTGGGGAGGGCTGATATTGTCAGTGCAATATTGTGGCTCTTTCACCAGCAATATAAAAAGGGGTCTTCATCACCACCCTTCCTCCTGTCATCTTGGAGGGGCTTGTGATATTACTGTAACTGAGACTAGCAAGCCCCTCGTAGGAGAACAATTAGGGTGTAAAAACAGAACAGAAACCTGCAGCAGAAAGAACTGAAAGACTGATTCTTAGTTTGTGGCACAGCACAGGAACACATCCTCCAATAGTGCAGATGCTGTCTTTTAATGACCAGGAGGAAGACGCTGGCTGTTAGTGCTTTTTCCCTCCTCAGCATCTCCCAGCAGCACATAGACTCAGCATCCTGACTTTGTGTAGGGGTTCTACTTCTGACACTTAGAAACGGTGGGAGAGAGGGAGAGAGAGAGAGAGAGAGAGAGAGAGAGAGAGAGAGAGAGGGGATAAGGAGAAAAGAAAGAGATGAGAAAGCAGGACAGAGAGAGAGGAGGAAGAGGAAGAGAGGGAAAGAGGGTGGAAAAAGAGAGAGATGGAGAGAGAGGGGAGGTGAGATTAAGAAAAAGAGATGGAAGAAGATAAGGTAGGCACAGAGAGGGAGAAAGATGGGATAAAAGGAGAGAAAGAGAGGAAAAGAAAGTAAGGGGAAGAGAGAGTGGCAAAGAATGAGAGAGTGAGGGACAGAGAGAGAGAGAGAGAGAGAACGAGAGAGACAGAGAGACAGAGAGAGAGAGAGCGCAAGAGCGAGAAAGAGAGAGAGACAGAGGGAGAGAGAGATGGAGAGAAAGAGATAGAGAGAGAAGGAGAGAGAGAGAGATTGAGAGAGATATAGAGAGAGAGAGAAAGAAAGAGAGAGAGAGAGAGAGAGAGAGAGAGAGAGAGAGAGAGAGAGAGAGAGAGAGAGAGAGAGAGAGAGGGAGTGGACCCCCAGAGGCCTTGTCTCTGTGTTTATTTACAGCAGGATCAATGGAGCTACTCCAGGATTAAGTTTCACTGCCCCCAGCCCAGGGTCACTAACACACTTTTCGAAGCTCATTTGTCTGGTCTCGGCCCCGGGCTTCCCTTGTACACCCCCACAAACCCACCATGGGCTAAGTGGCTGCAGTTGCTATTACAATGCATCTCTGTCATGGCAAACCATGTTTTTTTTAATCCATATTGGACACAAACATTAAGTGGTATTTACACATTCAATGCTCAGTTTAAACATCTCAGATACATTTCTAATGTTAAGACATTTTAACAGTTTGACACAAAGAATAAGTGGTAATTACACGTAAAATCCTAATTTTAAACATCTTAGATACATTTCAAACAAAGAGCCCTGTTTTGAATTTAAAACATCCTTTCTTGCAAAGAATTCCACCTGATCTGATTCATTTAAGTAAAAGGGAAAGCAAAGAGCTTCAATCTGATAAATGTATCCTTTTAAAGCTTCTCATCCATTATAAATACACGACTTGAATCCTGTTTTATTTATTTAAATTCGCTCAGTCAGAGGTTTCTTTCTCTAAGATGCCATTGAAACGATGCCTGCTCCAATTTACTGTGATTTGCACAGAACTTTTCAGCTCTGTACTGTAATAGCACACCTGTCTGACACCGGCGCAGACAAAGCGAGCACAATGAACTAACAAATAAGCTCCCCGTTGCCTGATCCGGACACCCCAGAGGATTACTTGGCTGTCTGAGCAACCTGAGGGCAGTGACAACAATGCATCACATCTACAGGAGAGGTGTCGGTGTCATGGCCATGATCCCTTGTGTGTGTGTCTGTGTGTGTGTGTGTGTGTGTGTGTGTGTGTGTGTGTGTGTGTGTGTGTGTGTGTGTGTGTGTGTGTGTGTGTGTGTGTGTAGTGAGCATATGCGAATGTAATCACTCATATCGTTATCCACTGGAATGGTATCAGCAGCACATGCTCAAGTGTGCTCTTCAGAAGATGTAAGATGCTGCACATATAATGAGTCATGTCAGTGCTCAACACCTACAACGCCTGACTCTTTAGTCTCTCTCTGTGTCCTTTCTCTCTCTTTCTTTCTGTCTCTCTCTTTTTTCTCTGTCTCTCTTTCTTTCCCTGTCTCTCTCTTTCCTGTCTCTCTGTTTTTCTCTTCCTGTCTCTCTCTCTCTTTATTTCTTTCAGTCTCTCTCTCTCTCACACACACACACACACACACACACACACACACACACACACACACACACACACACACACACACACACACACACACACACACACACACACACACACACAGTACAGCTCACCTGTTCAGCTGCCTCCGGGTCCAGGTGAGAGTCCAGGAGTGGCATAGTGAACTGAATCTTGCGCGGGCTGCCGGTCTCCATGTTTGCACCGAGAGAGAGATGGATGAAGAGGATGGGAAAAAGAGACAGGAGGGGGGGAAAGAGCGGAGGACAAACTAGTGAGGAGGAGGTGGAAGAGATGGGAGGGAGAGGGTTTTTCTTTCCTTCTCTGGAGGTGCTGAAGAGAGGGGAGGGAGGGGGGCCGTCACCGGTGAAGCAGCTGCAGTAAGTGTGTTCCTCTTTTTCTCTCTTTTTCTCTCTTTCCTTCTCTCCCCTAATTCCAGGCTTTCTCTCCCAGTCCAGGCTTGTCCGTATCCCAGTCACTGCTTCAGTTGTTGCCCTTTTTGAAATTCTCCCGGCTCCTCTGTCCTCCTCTGTGTGTGTGTCTGACTCCTGCTCTCCGCTCAGTGCAGTGGCAAGGACATCCAGCTCCTGATCCTCTCTCTCTCTCTCTCTCTCTCTCTCTCTCTCACTCTCTATCTCCCTCCCGTGTCCTCTCTCCCTCTCTCATTCTCCTTCCCCCCACTCCCTCCCCCTCTTTATCTCTTTCGCTCATTCGCTGGTTCTGCCCCCCCTCTCTGACTAAGCTCCTCCCTCTCATTCTTTCTGTCTAACCTCATTGGTCGGTTGGCATCAGGAGTATCACTTAATGCAGATCTTGGCACAGAATCACTTTTAACTCGTTTTGGAAATAAACAGGTTAAACTAATTTTTTTTAACATCTACTGTAAACTATAAACACATCTGTATCACAATTACGATTCTTTCATAATCAAAGTGTAACATTCATACTTGTATTTAATATGGCATTTTTGTAAAACGATTATATAAATGATTCTATTTATATGTAGTATTATTTACTACCAATAACCTTGGTGTAGCATTGTAAGAATGGCACAGAGGGGCGACATGGCATTGCTTGACTGCTCTGATTCGTTGATTGCCTGGCGTCAGAGAGAGAGCGACTCAGCCGTGAGGATCACTGCACTGAGCTGCCACGAGTCTCCTGTAGAGTAGCAGCCGTGACAAAGAGCATCGGTGAGCAGAGAGAGGAGAGGATTCCCCTAATAGGACGACCCACATCCATTTTCTTGTGGCAGCCTGATACAAATGATGGTGCTCAGCTTTCAATCAATTACTTGTACCATCAGTGTCCTGGTAAGTGGAACTTAACACCGCAAAGCAAGCACTCAGAAAAACTTCAGTCGAGAGCACATACAGCACACAGCATGGCTCCAAACATGAAACAGGCGCTAGAATGTGTGTACCAGAATGTGTGTGCACTATTCAATGTGAGCACCACGATTTCTCACTGTCGAAATCAAATATGGCAAGACGGCGGTGTTTGAGAGAGTGTGTAGGTTGTCTAAAGCTCGGCTGGTCTATTTACAGGCGAATCTGCCATGACAACTGAGTCAGAGTGAAGCACGAGCAGAGCGGAGTGGAGCGGAGCGATGCTGAACTGAGCTTAGGGAATGGAGGTGTGGAGAAGCGTCTGCCGTTCAAAGCCTCTGATGGAGGTGGCTCTGTAAATAGATGAAGCCGTCCCTCTGCGTCCTGTCCACACACCCACACAGAGCCACGGACCCAGGGCGGGGGAGAGGAATGACTGGACCAAGCCTCAAACCCATCACCTCTGATGGGGGTGGCTCTTTTAATAGAGAATGCTGAACACCATCCCTCTGCGTCCTGTCTACTGAGACAGACCCACGCATCCACCATGGCAGAGGAAGGGTTATGGGGCTGGCTCTTTAAGCAGACTGCTGCCCTCAGGAAGATGCTACACATCCCTGTGTGCGAAACAACTTCTTCCCCTCTGCAGTCAAACTGCTAAACTGAACTTACTGTAATATGAACTAACATATTATTTACTTACTTTTATTTATTTATTTATTCCTCCCATTACCTCCACCCTCCCTCCACCCGCCAATCCTCCCTCCCTGCTAGACTTATGGACTGCCCTGCGACAAAAAGTTACCACCAACTTTGTTGTGTGGCAATAAAATCATCTTGTATTTTGTATCTTGTATCTTGTAGAGAACATCGGCACCCTATCCACACACCAACACAGAGCTGCAGATACAGAATGGGTGAGAGGAATGAATGGACCAACCCTAACCCCCACCCTAAACCTGACCCAAATCCACTGATGGGAATAGAAGTAAATAGAGAATGGCGAACACTGTTCTCACCACCCTTGGCCACGGACCAACACAGAGCTGTAGATCCACAATGGGTGAAGGTTATGGGCCAGCTCCTTAAAGCAACACTAAGTAGTTTTTTCAACCTTAAAATAATCACTTCAGTGGTTCATCAACTTGTAACAGGGTGAACGGCACTGCTGAATTCATTTTGCGTCCCTCCATGGGCTATAACTGCACTATGCAAGTTTGCAGAACTGGGTTACTGACCTATAGTTCAAATGAGACATAAGAAAGACAATTCCGCCTCCAACCTGTAGGGTAACTGAAGAGGAAAAGTGCTTTAGTGTTGTTTTAAGTAGAGAAGATTGTCACCCACCCAACACAGAGCTGTAGATCCACAGTGGCTGAGGAGTATGGGCCAGAACATTGGCACCCTGGCCACGCACCCACACAGAGCTATGAATCCAGGATGGCTGAGAGGAATGAATGGACCTGGACCAACCCCAACTCCAATTCAAAGCATCTGATGGAGGCATCTCTTTGAATAGGGAATGTACAACCCAGACACTCAGCACTCTGTCCACACACCCACACAGAGCTGTGAATCCAGGATGGCTGAAAGGAATGAATGGACCTGGACCAACCCCAACTCCAACTCAAAGCGTCTGATGGAGGCATCTCTTTGAATAGGGAATGTAGAACCCAGACACTCAGCACTCTGTCCACACACCCACACAGAGCTGCATCTCCACAATGGGAAAGTGGAATGGATCAGCCGGTCAGAATTTGGGATTCAGAGAATGCCAGGCTAGAGGATGCCTCTCGTAGGGCTGAGTAGAGCCTCAGCAGGGGTGCAGTTGGGAAAGTGTGTGTGTATGTATGTGGGTGTGTCAGTGGGGGGGAAGGGAGGGGGAAGTTTCAGGTCTTTTCACTAGCTGTCAGAGGTTGGAATGGAGCACAGCAGGGGGTCCGGGAGGCGCATATGCTTGTGTGTGTTTTTGTGTGTGTGTGTGTTTTTGTGTGTGTGTGTCTGTGTGTGTGTATGTGAGTGTGTGTGTGTCTTCAAAACAGAACAGCAGGGGCAAAGATTGTATCTGTATGCTTTTTCCCAAAGTGTCATACAACAGCATTAAATACACCACATTATTAACAAACAAACAAATAAATAAACAAACACTTGAATACATTTTAAAATGAATAAAAGTATGTTAGGAATAAGACCTACAGTGACAGAAACAGTCTAATACAATGCAAAAATAAAATAAATGCCCCATAATTAATCAAGTAAATATAGACTAAACTACTACTTTAGTAGTAAACTACTACTTTTCATTATTATGTATTAATGTTTATTAATAATAATAAAAAAGGTGCTAAAATATTTTGACTTGACAGAACAAAAATGGTCAGTGTAGTGAACAGGTGTTGGATCTTCTAAAGCCTTTGTTGCTGCCCCAGATTTGAAAGAATACAGTTATCACCGTGACAACTTCATGGAATGTTTATCTGCATTCTAGAACAGCAAACTAGAATCTTCAGTGAAGTGAACAGAAACTGCTCAGTCTAATGAGAGACACAAGAGAGAGAAGCTGCAAAATGAGAAAGCTCTACAGGATTTTCACCTGCTGCCTTGCAGTGCCCAGTCAGGATGTTGTGCCCAGCAAGAAACAGCTGGCAAAGAAGGCTAAGCGCCTGAGGAAAGAGAAGGAGGAGGAGAAAGTTGTGGACACCCTTCCACTGGCCACTCCTGAGCCACTGAGAGCAGAGGAGATCTGCCATGGAAGTGGACAACTGATAACCGAAGTGAGGGAACAGCTGGAGGAGAGAATTCTGCTCACTAGTAAGTATCATATCTATCATAGCTAATCTCCACCTGTAGCCTGTCTGCACTAACTTTGTTTCCAGCGTCACTCGACCTATTACCGTACTGGGACACAGACGATGAATGCGAGCGCGCGAAGCGCGGCAGGAAACATTTTTTAGCACCCTTTTTTATCATAAAAAAGCATAAATAGTGCTTCAAACTATACAGTCATATCAGATTATGTTGACTCATCAAACATCGTTGAGGTAAGATAGCAATCTCCAGAACCGAGTGTGGGACCTCACAGTGCTAACTGTTACATGAATCAACAACGATAATAAGCATACCAGTTAGCTAAAAGACAGCAGCTAACGTCTCCAGTAGGCTACTTCAATTTACAGCCAGAACTAGCTAGCATGACAGCTGTCTCGTACATTAAAAGTACAAAGTAAAGTTGTAACATTTAAATCCACATGGAAATGGCGACACATAGGTGAAAACAAACAATAATGATCGGCAGTTTACCCGGTAGTAACCTTTAAGACAGGTGGAAAGAAATAGCGCTGAGACACCTTTATTTTTACATTATGTCCCGAAGTTGTTTCTTAAGTGAGGGTGGGACCCCAATCACAGCCAAAGTCGCGTGAATAAATTACCATATTAAGTATCCATGTGCACATTGTGTGAAGTGAATGAAGTAGCAATGAGTTGCCATATTAAGTAGATATGTTTATTCTGTAGATTATGCCATGTAGACGTAAAACTCTAGTGATTTTTTTACTAGTGAAATTTATACTGGGGCACTACAGAGCAATACTGGGGCACGTGGCCCAGTAAAATATGTCTGGCGAGGCCCCTATTTCTTTCACTCTTGCTTACTCATTCTGCATATTTGTAGCTCGTTTACAGATGGTAAGTTGCTTTGGATAAAAACATCTGCTAAGTGTGATGTAATGTATTATCATCAGCACTCTGCTCAAACGTCAAGCCCCTCATCTCTTTCCTTCCTTCTGGCATATTAGCTGTGGTCCTTTTTTACTCTTGTGCTAACTGCCTGCTTTTTGATCTCTTGTATAACAGCTGAAGATCTGAAACATCTGGATGTGCTTGAAGAGAGAAATGGACTGGATGAGGAGAGGAGGAGGAGGCTAAAGGGCTTCTATAAGCGGAGAGAGGCCTTGAGGGGCAAGAAAGATGGCGGCACCCTTTCTGCCCCCAGTGGAGACTCGCAGGCTGCAGCAGCTAACGACACAGAAGTGGCCTGAGACACTGAGGGGGCAGTCAATGCACCTCCAGCAATACATAATTACACACACAATACATTAATATATACATCAATATACAATTATACACATATTATATAATATATTTTTATATTCAATAATACAATTTTAATTTTTTGATTTATATGGCATCTTGTTGTTTCTTGAAAGGTTGGGGTACAGAAAATAAAATACTGCATTTGGTTTTGGGTACTGCACCAAGCATTTATATTTTGCACTTATACTGGTCTACAATTATATTTTACCAACACTTGTACCACCCGCCTTATAATATAGTAGCCTCCCCATGAATATTTCATGCAAAACTTGATTACATCAATGAAAACACACACACAAACACACACATACACTACCTGGAGCTAAAACAGCCTCCCACTTGCCTTCTCATTGTAGTCTCATTATAATTCTTCAGGAAAGCTATAGTGAGCTCAGGGTGCAGGTCTTGCAGGTTACAGAATCAGGGCTTCTTCCACACCATAACATTCTTTATGCCCAAGAAGAATTATGGAAACTCAGGGTATATGACAGGAAATTTACAATAAAAAAAGCAATAAATAAAAATCTTGTCATGTGAAATTGATGTGATTCCATGTCATATCCCAACCCTCTTAGTCACTCTCCAAGGTGCTGAACTACAGTATCATTGCCACTTTGCTCATGTGACCCCCCCTGGGCCATCTGAGCATGCTCCCTAATTCTGCAGTATGCGACATGATCTACTGCAATGCAAGGAAACCCAAAGTGAGCAGATTGAGAATGCATAAGATTGGAGTGCTCTGGAATCACCAGTGCCATATGGGGTGAAATTGAGATCAACACTGCCTGTTAGAATAGCACATCATGAAAATACCCAAATCTTTAATTACTTTTCCAAATATGCGTCAGTCATGACGCGTCAGACAGATTATTTTACTTCTGTCACATTTCAGCCCCCCATTTCACCTCGTCTGTGTATGTGTGTGTGTGTGTGTATCTGTGTGTGTGTGTGTATGTGTGTGTGTGTGTGTGTGTGTGTGTGTGTGTGGCTGGGAGGGAGGTTCAGTTTGCTTGGCTCTCAAATTAGCGTGCAAGACTGTCATATCCTCCCCATGCTCCTCTGCATCCAGAAACTGCTTTAGCCCCAGTGTAACTGAGACTGATTATGGATCTTGTGTAGGATCGTGACAGGGGCACAGAGAAATGACACAGAGAAGTTTAATGAGGGTAATGTCATAGTCACAGAAAGGGTATGAGGAAAGACAACGTTATAAAAGGTAATTGACGTGTTTATAACAATACATAACATAACATTAATTGTGTGTTGCATGCCATCATGAAGAGATTTTCTTCTCCATGTAGCATATCAATATGCCCCTTCAGTAGTGTGGGTGGCCATGAAAAAGTTGATGGTGCAATATCTCATTGGCTGTATGAATGTAGATGAGGCTGTCACATATGATTAGTATATCATAATAACATAATTAGGCAGTGCAATGACATACTTAAAAAAATGGCAAATTGTATTTTTTATATTGGGTTTATTTGCATTTAAATTAACCCAGTTTGTGTTGAAGTAA
>CM050211.1:7595000-7600000 GCA_027475355.1 Coilia nasus | reverse complement strand
ATGACAATATAAAATGACAATATAATAATTAAGAGTGCGTGTAAGATTACATTTTTAGGTCATGGTGGTGGATCTAAAGGGATGTACTGAGTGTCTGGAGGTGAGAGAGATGTAGATGGACGTACCTCTGTGGTTGGTGGAGGACGGAGGGGTTGCGCTGATACCTCTGGGAGCCCTGGGAGAGGGAGCGGATGATGGTGTACAGAAGACGCTCCTCAACGGCGCGGCCCAGCGGATCCTCAATCTCCTGGTGTACGAGCACACACAATCACACATGCATTATTTATGCCTATTTATAACATACATGTACACTTGATACATGTATTGCATGTACACATTATGCACTGTACAGGGAAATATTTACTTATTCCTTATGCATATTTATTTAACAGATGTGCCACTTATGTGCCAATAAACAGAAAAGTATTAAGTAAAGTTTTTTTCTATAGCATCTATAAATAAGCATCTGTGGCCACTATTGGTAACTTTCGAAGCAAAACTCTGTTATGCTGGTAACTATGATTGCATTTCTATAAAAGAACTTAGCTATTATCAACACTGGCTGTTTTAGTTCAATGCTGAGATTAGGTGCAGTTCTTTGCACAAAACCCATACCTACTATATACAGTATGTGCCATGCAATTATGTATGGACAGACAGCTGTCACTATTTCCACAACACTTCCTTTTTCTGGGTCTCTTTTACAGTGCATCTACTTGAAACAACATGTAACATGATGCCCTTACATTGTACATATCAAACACTAACCCTTATCCTAACTCTAACCCTAAGGTACAATGTGTCACATGTGGTCACAAACTTTGTTACACCGTACCTCATGACATAGATTCACTGTAACAGGGACAGTAAAATAAAATATAACCACTGTTTCTTTACCTACTTACACTACCTTGTTCCAATATTGTGGATTCTTTAGAAGTAGGCAACAGCATGTTCACGATAGTGGACACACTTACCAGCCCGCCGAGCCTCTCCACCAGGTTCTCCTCTGAGTCGGGGGGCTGGTGCTGTGCAGCCTCCAGGGCCCCCTCCTCCTGGATGGCATGACCCACCGCCGCCAAAGCCAGGATGAGCCCCAGCACAGTCACCCATGACCCGCTCTCCATTGCTCCTGGACGTCTCAGACCACTGCCACCACTAACAAGCTGGTCACTGGAAGCGCTGCTGGCTCGGTCGGAAACTCGGCAGGCTGTCCCTGGTTGGTGTTCTCTCCTGGTGGATGTGACGCCTCAGCAGACTTGACTGTTTCCAAACAGTTCAGGCTAACCTCAGTGGAAGAGGAGACCATGGAGGAGCTTATATACCCCTGCAATGGTCATCAAGCTTGGGTCTTGGGGACTGGACGCATAACCGGAGCTCTGGAGGTCCCTGGGGAAGGGAGTGGGGGGAAGGATGGACAGCCAGGATGAGGGAGAGAGCACATAGCGGATCTTGCAGCAAGCCCTGGTCCATTTAGAGGGGTGAGGGAATTGGGAGTGGTGATGAAGACGTGTCCATTAAGGGGCCCACAGGGCCTGGGTGAGGCATGCATCCATCAGTGTTATTAAAGTGCTAAATCCTGTGGATTTGCACCCGCACGCTTATTTCTGCCCTCCATCCTAAAATAGGCACACAGAATCAATCTGCCAGTCCCCTGTGGACAAATTAGGGACATTACCTGGTGTTCACACCCAGGCATGTTTGTTTAAAAGCACAAATCACCACACAATCAGTGTTTCTGACTTAAATTATTTAAAATCCCAAATGAAATGACTGACATATGTATGTTTTTTGCTTATTTCACCATGAGTAAATATTAGCTTTGGGCATTTTCACTCTCTGCAACCACTGCTGTGCTGACATCTTATTATGAACATGTGGCAAATGTTTTTTGTGGTAAAAATAATACTTGCAACAGGCATCCCAGATGTAAGTACTGCAGTTTATTAACAGCACTGGAGCAATGTTGCAAAGAACCATCACATGTTCCAGGTCTGAAATCTGAAAGTCTGAAAGTCTGAAATCATACAGACTAGATTTTCACTGTATACCCACATTCAATGAAGTACATTTCCAGCTGCACTTTGGTGTTTATTTGCAGTGTAGGGGTCCTGAAGTTAATTAGTTCTGTGAGATATGAGCTCTGGGGATGTGAAGTGTGATGGAACAATGGTTCTTGGGAATGTTGTTTTAGGGCCATTCCCTACATCCATTTGGGATCTTTATGAGCATTCTCTTACCTCTGGTGTTTGATATATGGCCTTTGCCTTAACTTCCAACCCCTCTCTTGGGTCATCATATCATGATTACAGATGTGGGTACTCTAACTACTTGTAAGAAAGACAAAAGAAACTATTATGCTTATAATCTAAAATAACACAGTACTACCAGACAGACATGCTTACCCGTCAAGTGAAACGACTCACACAGACAGAACTTTTACAAGGACGTGCCATAAACGAGTAAAAATATCAGGATAGAATTCGAACCTTTTACTACCCGAACTAAAGACCAACTCTATAGCCACTAGACCACAGCTGAATAGGCCCTCATGTACCGATATCAGTACCTCTTGTGTGTGTCACAGACCAAACATTCCTGGTGTTACCGGGGTAAATGTTCTACTTCATGGCCAACTTGCAAATGTATTACAGTAGTGCTGTCCAAACTCAGCAGAACTTAATCGGTTTGTAGAAATGACTATGCTGTTTAAATTGTTAAACTTTGAAGTCATGGCATACGGTTTTAACAAGGAAAACGAGATGACATGACTTTGCTTTTTAAACGTTTTGACAGCTGTATTGTCACAATTTCTGCGATCGATTTATTTTCACTGCAATTGAACCGCAGGATTACGAGATAATGGCACGTTTACAGTCAACTAAAAGTTTTGCCGTGGGTGGGTCAACCTTGGAAGTAAGATCTTTACTTCAGCGTAAACCTCTGTGTTCCTATGCTGCACCTAGCGGCTGCAGTGGTACTGACATTTCACGGACTGCGTGAATCACGGATTGCGTGAGTGAAATCAGCATTCTGAACGGGTAACAACTGTACATGTCATTTGTCACGACATTTACACATTTTAAATGCTTACATCTTAGATTTTAAAAATGATTCGGAGTACCAAATATATTTGTTGAAAAGCTAAAATTCAGGAGTTTGTGATACAAAGGATGCAAGTGCAAGTATTATGATGCAAGTGCAAGTATTTTGCACCCTAAACCAAACCAACCAAACCAAAGTGTCTGACATGAATCAACACAGCCATGTGGGCACATGAGCACAGCCATTACTGGTGTCAGCACCACGTGTAAGATTTGATTTTTCCATCAGCCAAATCTCAACCCTGTTGGGTCCAATGGATGCGGGTGTCAGTGACCCAAATGGAGAGCTGCTGTGCTGCTTTCTCTGCACTCTGTCCCTGGGGCTGCTTCTGTGACAAAGGCACACGGTAAATGCACTCTGACTACCCACTGAGTCAGCAGGGCCCTGGGGACCCAGCATCGGCTCCGCAGCTTCCCCTTTTAAAGCACCTAATGGCTGTCAATCTTCCACCCGCAGTGCCACATCACACCTTTCTCTTCCTCCTCCTCCTCCCCCTCCTCCTCCTCCTCCTCCTCCTCCTCCTCTTTTCTTCCTTTCCTCCAGGCTCAGCCATCACCTCCCTTGCCCATTAATCGTAATAACAACCAGCAACCAACAACCAACCAGGATTACATAGTGTGTATGTGTGTGTGTGTGTGTGTGTGTGTGTGTGTGTGTGTGTGTGTGTGTGTGTGTGTGTGTGTGTGTGTGTGTGTGCGCGTGCACTGGGGAAGGTGGTTTGGTGGTGGTGAATGGTTGGGGTTCTGTGCAGAGGCTTCGGTTCTGCGTTTTCCAAAAGGCATAGATGAATACAACAGATAGAGGTGGTGCAGGTACCCGTGAAGGGTGTGTGTTTATTTCCATGTCCTTACATGGCACAGTGATTGCACTTTCACTCAGCTTCCCCCACCAGCTATCCTGATGTAATATTAAAGCCAAATTTCCTATGTACCTCCTCTGCCACTGTCCCAGTCAACAGAATACACTGGAGCCTTTGTTGAGGAGAGAATCAGCTGTTTAGGGCAACATCAGCTATTTTGATTGTGTGTGTTTGTATGCAAATGGATTTTAAATGATCACCTAATCTACTTTTAGCTGCTCACCTGGGCATGGAAAGTAATGGTTACAATTTCTGTGCATTACTCTAGTCTTGTTGAAGCCCATTACATTATACAGTGCGATGTCTAAAATTACAGAGCTATAGTATATCCCTAATTATCTGTAATAGTGCTCCTTGTTGAAAAACAGCAGGTTGCGAGATTATAGGTGTGCCAAGTCCTTTCGTACCATGAAAAAAAATACCATGTGGGCCTACATTTTTTTAAAAATGGTGGCGTATCCATTACAGTAATCAGTTCCATGGGTTTTCCGCAGCTGTGCACTAGATGACATGAGAGGCTATTGAATCAAATAAGGTGACTTTCAGCAGCCTCAGTAAGGGGCGGTGGAGCCAGGATGGATGATCCATGACCAATGGCCATCTGACAGGGAGTCTGAGCTTTCATCACGGGTCAGCATGTGTTCTAAAAATGGATAGGAGGGAGAGCACACCATGACCGTGTGAAGCCCACAGTGCTTAAATATACAAGGTACTACCCTACTACTCTTTATAACACTGTACATCTAAAAACATATCCCAGTATAAATTCTGCGAAATACGAGGCCAGTCACTTGCAAATGTATTGACTTTTCAGGCAGAAAAGTAGGATTCAATAAGGTTGCTCAGACTTGTACCCTTGTCCAGTGGGTATTTGTGTGTTTCTGTGCAATGTATTAGTCATTTTTAAAACCTTTTGGGCTGGTACAGTTAATAATCACATTCTGTAATACACAGGCAGTATTTGTTTATTTGGGTTCAAATATACAGTTGTAAGATATTCTTTCAAGTATTATGTACAGTATGGTTTATAAAAACA
>CM050211.1:7562500-7590000 GCA_027475355.1 Coilia nasus | reverse complement strand
CTGTGATGTTGACTCTGATCACCAGTTCCAGTGCACTGACGGAGGCAAACTCCTGAGAATCAACACACAGTGACACACAGACAGTCAGTGTGGAAGGAAAGAAAGAAAGAAAGAAAAAAGAAAGAAAGAAAGAAAAAGGAAGGAAAGAAAGAAAAAAAGGAAAGAAAGAAAGAAAGAAAGAAAGAAAGAAAGAATCTATGTGCTACTGTATAGGCTACTGTATTTTAAAACACCCCCTCCCCCCACTGAACCTATAACTACAGGCCACGAGTGCCATGCCATGGGGGCAGTACAGTATGTGTACCTCAATGAAGGTGCTGTTCCACAGGCGTGCTTTGATTCTCAGAGCTGCAGTACCAGACACACTGTGCAGGGGGCAGCGGAGAAGCATGCAGTGCGCCGAGCCCAGGAGACAGTCCTGTGGGGGAGAGACCATGAGAGAGAGCATTTCATCTGTTAAACAATTCACATTCACCAAACTAGAACTTCTTAGAGGACAATATTGACTAATTGAATACTGGTCACATGTTAAGGATTGATCACCCTACGTGAAGCCACCTCAGAGAAGGGTGTACAGTGACTAAAGGCCTGCAACACCCGTTGATCTTGAGGTGCACTACTGATGAGGTGTCCTGAAAATTTCACAGACCAGCTAGACCCTGTGACTTAGCAAACAAACCCAACAATAGGATGACTGACTCAGGACTCAGGAAATAATAGAATAATAATGAACCTAAATTGCTAAGTGTTCTCCTAAAACAGTATGTTAGGATAAGATTTGTAGTCAGGAAGGCTTAAATCTCTTCCCAATGGTACTCTTCCTAGGTGCACAAGTATCTTGTATTTTCTCAACACTGTAACAATTCAACAATACAGACACACTGACAACCCAACACTTCTACACATACATATATACACACATACACAAACATAGACATCACACTGCACATTAACACACATGCACACACAATTAAACAAACACACACACACACACACACACACACACACACACACACACACACACACACACACACACACACACACACAGCATGCTGTCTTTTTGATTTTTGTTTTGTTGCAGTGGATTTCAGAAGCATTTCCAAAAAGGTATACATGGATATTTCTTTCTTCATGTCTGCCTCTCTCTCTTCTATCTCTCTTCCACTCACCAGTTTTAAATACTTGCGTCTCTCAGAGGCGGCGACAGCAGGTGTGGGTCTCTCTGCGCTGCCTCTGATGATGGCCTCTCCCTCCTCCTCTGGGTAGGAGCGTGCTTTCCGCCTGAAGGCCTGGCCATCAAGGACAGGAGAACAAGGGTCACGGCAAACTCCAAAGACACACACATTCTAACACAGTATATTGGGGATATTTTCCCTTCAAATATACACATGTGGTAAAAGTGTTAAAGTGTCAAGCAAGGAAGCATAGTAGAAACAAAGGAAGAAGAGAGCATAATACAAGGGCATAATAAATAATAAATATTAACAGGTAATTATCAAAAAGATTATCAAAAACAATTATAGAACGTTATTATGAAAAACAATAATAGAAGTGTTCTCAAATGCACCCCGTCAGTGCTGAGTCCTTAAATTTGACCTAGAATTTCCCCAGTCATAGAGCTCCTGCTTGACAGTGACAACATCTGAATTGTATGGAACCACTTCCCATACTGTACCACTTGACGCTGGTTCATTGGCTCACTGGGTCATAGGGTACCTTGATGTTGGCGGGCCTTAGCTGCTCCTCGGCGTAGCCGATCTTTAGGGGGTTAACAGCAGAGGAGGGGATGCAGTGGCTGAGGGAGGCGTCCTCCGTGACCACACCCGTGGGGTAGAGCAGCCACTTCCCATTGGACAGCTCGTGAGGCCACATGATGTTCAGGAAGGCGGAGCCAAGAGTGTGTAGCGTTTGGCCCGTGCTAGTCACCTGTTACAAAAACCAACAAAGAAACCAAAGACTCTTCAAACAAATAGTGCCATTTTTTTACATAAACCTATGATTTTCACTATGTGTATGTCTTAATGTTATAGCTTCATGTCACTTTAAAAGTGTTATTCTACACCAGCTGTATCTGTCTCTTACCAGGATCTCGATGTCCACAGGACTTCCTATTTCGTCCAGAGTGCTCATCGCGCTCTCTCCTCTCACTGCCCCACTGAAGAACACCTGATGGGGGTGGGCTTGACTGTGGGACACAGCACACATACAATAAGGTCAAAGAGACACACACCACTAAAGGAACTCTCTGGGTGTTTCTTACTGGAGTGCAGTGCTACACCACTTCAGATTTGCTATAGTGCATCCATGATAACATCATAGTTGCAAGGGTCACATTTGGACATTATGGCTATTGAGATATTATGGTTCATGAGGGTAGGAGCAGGCTTCATTCAGACAACTTTAACTTACCTTTAGAGTGCTGGCCAAACATCTAGACAATTGAAAACCAGGAAAAGGAGGATGCACTATATATATATATATATATATATATATATATGTAAATGTGCATATACAGAATTTATTCACACAGACACGTTTTGGCGTTCTGCCTAAAATTTATTCACACGCCGATACGCGTCTGTGTGAATAGATTTTGTATATGCATAGGGCGGCCTCATTTTCCTGTTTTTCTATTGAGACATTGTGTAAATATACAACATTTATAGTGAGAGGTTTCGAATTTCCATGTTTTGTTTCATTTGTTGGCTGTATGCGGGACATGGCATAGTGCAGGCACTGCAGTAAGCACATCAGATGCAGCAAGAGAGGCAGATGTGAGCTTACCCACTGACAGACAGGGGGAGCTCTATCACCACTCTAGCACTGACTGTGATTGGGGCCAGGTCAAGCTGCTCACTAATGCTGTGGATGGAAAGAATAACACACACACACACACACACACACACAGAAAGACACATAAACATAAAAAAGAAACAACAATCATTTGATTAATACATAAGGTGAAAATACATGTTCAACAATTACATGAGGATAAAAATACATCCATAAGTTGAAGCAGAAACACAGACACACACAGACACACACATTTGCTTTACACTCGCACAGACAATACTTAGCTGATTATCAGAGTTTAGCATTACATGATTTGTGACAACATAAAAAAATAAGCAAAGCAGAAACATACATACGTTGACATAATGACATCAACGGATAGCCCTGTGGTTTCTATGGTGATGCCAGATGTGCTCAGAGCAATGTAAAACTTCGACTGTTGAAAGAACGACAGGGCAAAATTAGCAAATGAAGCTAGACATTCTACACAGCTCAAAGAGATGAGATGGACTGGGATGCGTTACCATAGCGTCTCTCTTAAATGGGTTGCCAAGCTCACAGTCAACCTGGGAGCCATTCTGGTTGGTCTCACACACCACCTGTTAGCAAAGACAACACAACCATCAGCCCAGTGCTGTCAGTCAAGAGCACCACATGGTGGGACTTGTCTTCCAAAAAATAAATATAAAATAAATAATCTGTATATGGATGGTGCAGTTATAGTGGCATCTGGTGGTAAGCTTGCATACTGCAACAAACTGGATACCTACATTGCAATTGAATAGTCTATTTTTTACTTAGGAAGTGAGTGAAATGGCCTGAAAATAACTAACTGCAAGCCATAACCCAATGTGACTTACATGAACTCACACACACACACAATGTGATTTAGAGCGTTTCCGTTTCATATGCATGTAACAAATAAAATTCTTGCCCATCTTCTCATAATTGTGGAGCACTATTGTAAGTGCGATAGGATTGTCTTACCATCATGGTTGGCTTTTACTAAGCATTAAAGGTATTTTTCAGCATCTAGGAAAAGGCAAGCCTCAGTTGGTTGTGGCCTGGTAAACCAGCCCCTCGTACTTCAGTTCATTTTGTACAGAGGGTCCGGAGTCGATGCATTGAAAAACTTTTTTTTTTTTTCCTGGAGGTGTGGACTCTGCTGAAGTTGAAAACAAGTGGCTCTGCCTTTACTCATTCACTAACGTCTGGTCGTTACGTATACAATTAGCCTACGTACGCACTACAATTCAAATGTAGCGCATAAAGTCAACGTCATGGCTCACGAACACTGTTCGCTGATTGGCTAGGAGTTGCTTGGTCCTCATACATAAATTTCAATGGTAGCGACTCCAGACCCTCTGCACAAAATGAGATGAAGTACAGTATGAGGGGCTGGTTTTCAAGGCTAGGTGTAATGTACCTGTTGGTTGTGGCCCCTGACGCTGGAGAAGGAGAGGGTTTCTGGGAGGAGGAACTGCAGCTTGGCGGCGTGGGCATCGTCTCCGTCCTTTTCAGGGTCTGAGGGGTCTGACGGGAAGTTGGTCACTAGAACCTCCAGCAGCACGAACTTCTGGTCGATCAGGGAAAGCACCGGCACCCCGTCCTCATCCCTGCGTCAGGGGTAGAACCGCACAGGAGGGAGGAGGTTCATTTTGGAATTTTAAGTAGCATTAACATTAGATACAGTAGATTTGAGGGACAGAATATATACTGTGTGCTACTGTAAGCCTGGTGCATGAACTTAAGCCTGTTAAGTAGGAAAATAGGTAGGTACAACACAAAGTGCTTTCAGATAAAAGAAAAAACAACAACACAGAGACAAAAACAGACAACCAGAAAAGATCAAATACAATAATCCACTGGCCAAACCTCACAAGATCTAAAAGTCCATGGGCAAATAATGTCCTGTAACACACCAATAAGGTGGAACTGCTGAAAAATCTGGAGACCACCACAAACATGAATCTTTCCAACGTCATGATCAACGTCTAGGCGCACAGACATTGAAAACCCGCAGTCAAGCGGCTCAGCAGACCCCAGCAACAAGAGGCCACGAAGGACAAGCCAGAAATCGGCAATGTTGGCACATACAGCACAAGGAGGCATTTACAGTATACTTGACTAGGGTAAGTTTACATTACATTGCATTACATTATATTGCAATTACCCGAAGCTCTTATTCAGAGCAACTTACACTGAATTGGGTACAGGGACAGTACCCCTGGAGCAGTGTGGGGTTAGATGCCTTGCCAAAGTGCACTTCAGGGTGCAGGAGAGCATAAGTCATAAGCTCCCCCACCTGTGTTTTTCCTGCTGCTACAGGTGTTTGGACATGCGCCCTTCCAATCCCAAGACCAGGGACGCCACAGATGCCCCTAGATAAGGCATTGCTGGGATTTGGACTCAGGATCTCCTGTTTATTAGACAGCTGCTTTAACCAAGCCAAAGTGGCACACGTTTATATGGTGCTAAATAATTTCACTGAATGTTTGGTTTTGATGACACTTATGTGATAGCAATAAGGGTGGTGATTACATTAAGGGGTGCCATGAGATGGGTTTATACCAGTGTTGATCAAAGTTTTTTAGATCGAGGACCACTTCCCCCCTTAAAGAAACCTCAAGGACCACTTCCCCCATCTGAGGCTAACAGGTCTATGTACTGTAAATGCATGAACTGGTGCAGCATCACAGCCTTAACTAGGGAATGGCATGAAGATAACACGCATGTCGTTAAAGCACACTGTGCATAGCACAGGTAGCTAAAGAAACATGACAAAATAATATTTTTACACAACTGCTCAAAGACCACTTGGGGTTTCTTGCAGCCCACCACTGGTCTGCGGACCACACTTTGGGAAACACTGGTCTATACGTCCGAGAGTAGACTGCTCATGCTCACATTCGCGTGCGTAACTTTTGTGATGGTGACTGCCTCCGGTGCTGGGAATAAAGAGCTCGTCTGACACCTGTGTTGGTCTGCGGTGTGTTTTTGTTCTTGAACAACATGGGGGTGAAGTGTCAGTCAAAGGTGTGGTGGGGCCATGGGGAATGTGGTGAGTGTGTGTCAGAGCAGACGTAGATACTAACGGGATTTGACGAAAGGGAAGCGCTATGGAGAATGTGGTTAAAAAGGGAAATCTTGAGAGACTTTTATGTGGCTGACAAAGCCCACAAAGACCTCATAACAGGTAACTAAGAAAGGTGAACATTTGACACACAAACACAAACTCATATACACACAAACACAAACCTCTGAGACACACACACACACACACACATACAAGCACACAAGCACACACATTACATTACACTTAGCTGACGCTCTTATCCAGAGCGACTTACAGATATTTACAGGGTTTCATTTACAGTCCCTGGAGCAGTGTGGGTTTAGATGCCTTGCTGAAGGGCATCTCAACCATGGGTAGGGCAGGATTCGGCAACCTTCCGATTGCAAGACCAACTCCCTAACCACTAGGCCACAGCTGCCCCCCCCCCACACACACACACACACACGCACACGCACACACACACGCACACACACACACACACACACACACACACACACACACACACACACACACACACACACACACACACACACACACACACACACACACACACACACACACACACAAAGAGCCACTTACAGGGGTAGAGCAACAAAGGGGTCTGTTGCAAAAGCTCTTGTGCCAAATGTGCAGCTGAGCTGCAGGTTGCTCTGGCACACCTTATCCGGCCCACAGCCCTCTCTCAAGAAGTTCACCTGTGATTGACAGACACGCACACAGACAGACAGGCAGACAGACAGACAGACAGTTGGTATTTCAATATTGCATTATGAACAGTTGGGTTGTTGCTGAGGTTATTTAAATGAAAATTTAAATTCTGTCTGGGGTACAGCAGGACGTTACTGAATCCTCATGATCATTACTGCAATGTTTTTTTATCAGCTCACCATTCATAGACTAAGCAAGAACTGCAGATAAACACACACACACACACACACACCTTTTTTCTCTCCCTCTTACACACATACACACATACACACACACACACACACAGACCTCGGACAGCAGGGTTTGGGGGACGCTGGGGCTCAGTACAGGGGTCAGCATGCCCAGGTGTGCTGGGCCGATGTGCCGATGGTGATGGGTGTGCTTGATTGTGTGGGTGATGGCCACAGAGATGGGACGCAGCTTGTCCCGAATGTTATCCTGAGAGAGAGAGACAGAGAGAGAGAGAGAGAGAGAGAGAGAGAGAGAGAGAGAGAAAGAGAGGGAGAGAATGATTAAAACGGAACACAGTGTCTCTTGTTGTTCTTAAATAACATTGTCCTGAAATCAATCAATAGGGCCCAGCATTAGGACACTACTAATGCTATTATTGATGGAAGGAGGGGCAGTATTGCATTCTTTCATTGGGCACAAAGTACTATGTAACCTTTGTGCCTTACCTTGACCTGGAAGGTGACGGTCTGACAGGTTGAATGGCCTTGTCCGTGTAGTTTGAACTCTTGTGTGTACACATACTCCGGCTCAGAGGGACTGCGGCCCAGGAAGTTGACCCGGTGAAGAAGCCCCAGCTTCCTGCGCTCCGTGTCAGCTTCAAACAGTACGGTCAGCGCTGGGCACCACAAGAGAAAGAAACAGAATGGAAGCTGTTATTTCTGTGTTCCTCTGCGTATGTGAAGCTTGTGTATGTCCTCTCTTTGTAAGTTGCTATGGATAAAAGCATCTGCTGAGTGCAATGTAATGTCTGTACAACTGAAATAAAAACTGTTAATGGGTGAGATGTTTACTGAGATGAACTCACTGATTCGTGGTGAGTAGGTTGTAGGGAGTGCTGTGTACAGGAAGCAGGCTTTCACTTCCACACTGAAAAATACAAGCAACTACAGTCATTATACAAACCACACAATATCCAACTTGTGTTTCGTTTCCTGTAGAAATAAAATCATGGTCATCAAAAGTAAAAGGATCAAAAGGGAAATTCTACTAATGTAAATAGAAAACAGACATGTCTATCAATAGGATAACTGAACAAAATTGTTTCAGGGTCCAAGAATCCAGTGTGCTTTGAGAACATGATTTTTAAAACGTTTCGGTGGTACTTTTAATGAAAATCGCGAGCTCAATCACTCTTGTATTGTAGCCTACCTAAACCTAAAATGTCTCATTTCATTAGCCATAGAATTCTGACATCTGTCTTTGATGTCAGTATGGACGGATGGAATTCCATAGCATGATTAACACAATAATCGGTTACACTTTATTTTACTACACTTTATCAGTTGCACTTTATATTTTGTCACATCAATTAGGTGCAGTATAACAAAGTGTGTAACAATATGTAACATTACGTTCTGTACCACTGTACCATAGGGTTAGGATAAGGGATAGATAAGTACATACTATTACATGTTGTTACATGTTGATAAACTAAAAAAAAGAATAATAAAATAAAGTGTTATCCAATAATGTTTAGAGTAAATTCCATGCTCACCAGATTCCGTCTCTTCCCTTGCAGTTCTGCTGCTCCATGTCGATAACCTGCGGCTCTATATTTACATCCCGGGTTATTTTGATGACTGGGCTGGATCTGGAGGTCAGAAAGCCAGAGAATGTGAAACACTGGGGAGTCTCATAGATTATGCATAAGGTGGATCAGATTTAAACACTAATGCCATTTCAATCTATCTGATCCATACCTACACAAAAGGTCACAGAATAAATAATGCAGGACTGATAAGGTAAAACATCGATTCTACTGCAATCTCAGTGAGGAAGTTTTATTTGCTTTGTAACATATAGTGCTTTATAAATATCAGTATTGAAGTATATTATTGGTGATGTGTGATCAGTACTAACTCACTGTATCGCTCTCAGACCAGGGTCAGTGCCTAACATTAAAAACAAACCATTTTGTTGGACATTATATTGTGTTTCATCTGCCTCGGTAGGAACCCTTGGAGTTGTCTTGATTTCCTCCCCACCTGGTGTCGTCTCTCACCTGTACAGCACGACCTGGTCACTGAGTGAGCCCACCACCAGGTCTGGGTACTGGTTGCCATCTACGTCCAGGCCTCCACAGATGGAGTAGCCAAAACGCCTCACTCCTGCACTCGCCCCATCCAGGACCTGCAGCAGTACACTTCATTTCAGACACTTTCCTCACTTTCATCTTACAGTTTAATTAAAACGTGTAAATTGTTAAATGAAGGACCTGCTTTAGTCAAAGAAGTCCATGTTTTGCTAACACATGCCCTCAGTGTGGGACTAGCTAGTAACTGCATGACCTCTTCTGGGTGCTGTACAATAAACCATCTGTAAGGTCTCGACGTTTCCTCCACATTTATGATAATACTGTTGTGTGTAATGCTAACTTTTCCAGAATGTTCCATACCTGAGAAGGTTTGGTGTGTAGCCCTGATTTGGAGCCCCTGTAGATGAACACCTTCCCATCCCCGTCGAATGGAGCACCCACAGCAATATCTGACAAAATAACACACACACACAGACACAGACACACACAGACACAGACACACACACACACACACACACACACACACACACACACACACACACACACACACACACACACACACACACGATGTCTGTCAGACTTTCTCTTGTTATTCACACAGTGCAGGAAACGATTAAAACACTTCTCAAGGTTGGCCAGACTTTGGTATTGTAAATGTTGATAAATTATTCACCATTTCTGACTCTTCATCGATCACGCGCTTAAAAAAAGAATGACGACACATGCACAGATTTACCGTACCTGATGCTGATTGATTTCAGGACCATGTTATTTAACAACAAAAGGAGACACCGTGCTCAGTTTCACTCATTCTCTCTCTCTCTTTCTCTCTCTATCTATCTCTCTCTACCTATCTTTCTTTCTCTCTATCTGTTTTTCTCTCCCTCCCTCCCTCTCTTTCTCTCCCTCTCTCTCTTTTCCCAGATTCCAGCTCATCCTGGAGGGAGTGCCTGACTGTTTGTGCTTGACAGGATTTAGTGCGGCACGTGGGTGTGACCGGTGGAATTTCCCTTCAGAGGGATGCCTGGCTAATGCAGTTTACCAATAAAGGCTCCTCAAATGAATGGCTCCATTAACTAATTAACAGATAAAAGTGAGTGTGTGTGTGTGTGTGTGTGTGTGTGTGTGTGTGTGTGCGCGTGCGTGTGTGTGTGTGTGTGTGTGTGTTTATCAGGAATGGAAATTCGCACCAGCCACCACCCACCACCCACCAGCCAAATACTTGGTTGGAAAATGGTTGATCAGTTTTGGACACAATAATAATTTACAATAGAGTGGCTGGTGAAATTTACCATTTATTTGTCAGTGGCTGGTAAAAGTTCTTACTCTTACTTTTTCAAAGTTTATTTCCACCCCTGATGTGTGTGTATGTGTGTGATTCACAGCTAACATCCTCTTACCCACAAATCCATCCAGGTCCAGGTCCCCCACGGTGTTTACAGTTATGCCAAACATGGAGTCGTAGGTGCCATTGAGGCGGATGGGCCAGACCTTGTCCCAGTGGCCAGCGGGGTTCAGGTAGACGTACACGGCTCCCCCGATCTCAGCCTTACGGTCAAAGAAGTTGGGGGCCCCCACAATCAGGTCTGTCCATCTGTAGAGTGTAGCATACATGGTTTTGTATGGACATCACAACAATGTATCTCTTTGTACTGTATATATTTGAGTATGTAGTTATATTATAGTGTGTGTGTGTGTGTGTGTGTGTGTGTATGTGTGTGCTGTTTTTGTCAACAGTGTGTATCTTTACTTAAACAGTATGCATATGTGTTAGTGAATTTGTGTGTCCTAGCCTGTTTGTGTGTGTGTGTGTGTGTGTGTGTGTGTGTGTGTGTGTGTGTGTGTGTGTGTGTGTGTGTGTGTGTGTGTGTGTGTGTGTGTGTGTGGGTGTGTGTGTGTGTGTTTGGGTGTGTGTTTGTGTGTGTGTGCGCGTGTGTGTGTGTTTATATTTGCTGGCTGTGTGTGTGTGTACACATCCTTACTGAACACCTCTGCAGGGTTCTTGTCCCCCCCACACACACATTCACACATCCAAGTAATATGTCACCCCCTTCCTAATCTCTTCATCAGGCCTACTCATTACAGCTCACTGACCCATCGCTGTGTGTGTGTGTGTGTGTGTACTTATTAGGGCCTGCTCACCCATCGCTGTTGAGGTCGGCCGTGGTGACGGAGTAGCCGAAGGAGGAGGCCAGCTCCTCGCCCCACAGGATGTGCTGCGGCACCAGCCGGTACACGTTGTCCTTGCGCAGGAGCACCACCGCGCCCGTGTGGTTGGCCCGCGGCGCCCCCGCCACAAAGGTCAGCTCCGCCCTGCTCATCAGCCCCATGGCCGAGTCCACCGAGAAGCCTGCGCCACCACCGGAGGAGGAGGAGGTGGTGGGGGGAGGGGTGGAGGGTTGCGGGGTTGCAGGGTTGGGGTGGGGGTGGAAGGAGAAGAGGTTAACATCGACCAGCGCGGGTCTTTCATCTCGTCCACATTGTAATGAAATGTGTGTCTGTGTGAGGATCGATTTTGCGTCAAAGATGTGGCCTGTGTGATTTTCTGCGAGTGGACCAGAGGGGATGGGGATGGGGTTTGGCTTTAAAGGGACCTGCCAAAGCAGAGGGCCAGCGAGTGAGAGTTGGTATCTCAATAAGTGTGAAAGAATGCAAGTGTCTGTGTGTGCGTGCGTGTGTGTACATATGAGTGAGAGAGAAATGCAGAGAGAGCTAGAGAGTGAGATAGAAAGCGAGCGAGAGAGAGAAAGAAGGAGAGAGAAAAAGAAAGAGAGAAAGAGCGAGAGAGAGTAAGAGAGAGAGAAATAGAGAGGTAGAGAAAGAAAGGGAGAGAGAAAGAAAGTGAGAGAGTAAGAGAGCCAGAGATAGAGAGAAAGAGAGCGAGAGAGATAGAGAAAGAGAGAGAGAGACAGAGAGAGAGAGAGATAACGAGGCAGTGACACCTCTTTGTAGTCTGAGTCTTAAAAAGGGTCATGTGAGAGCCTGTGGCCCAGACTGCCAGACCAGTGTGGGAGAAACAAAATGGCCATTGATCTGTGAACATATTAAGAGGATCATTCCTCCAGTGGTGTCACACAGAGATAGCCTTAGAGTTTGACCTTGTGTGCTGTGTGTGCTTTGGTGTGTGTGTGTGTGTGTGTGTGTGTGTGTGTGTGTGTTTGTGTGTGCAAAAGAGGAGCTTATTATGTGTATGTGGGGGTGGGGGTGGGCGGGGTAGTGATAGGGAGAGTGAATAACAAAAATAATTGTGAATGTGTGTGAAATATGTGTGATTTGGGATTACGGATTTCAATTAGTGTGAACAACAAAACTGACATTGTTAGTGTAACATTGTATACGATCACAACTGAACTGACAACAAACAACAACAAAATCATCAACACAAATAATAAAATAACAAACAATTAAAAAATCAGCCCATGCAGCCCAATCAAACTCCAGCATGCAGTGCGTGAGGGACGGAGGTGTATTACTAGTATGTTAAGTCAGGACTCACATGCAGAAGCTTTAGGCAAACAAAAGTCCTAGACAGACAAAAAAAAAACACACACACACATACGTACGTACAGACACACACACACACAGAAACTGGGCCATTCCAGTGTGGCAGGTGAGGAATACTACACTCCTAGGTGTGATCTCCTCCAGAAAGGAGAAAGAAGGGGGGAAAAAGTAGGACACTTGAGGTCAAGGCCGCGTGTGCGTGTAAAAAAAAAAAGAGTGAATAAGAAGCAGACGGCCATTTGCGCAACGGCTCCATCCAACTCTCACACCGTTTTATTAGCCAGCACACCACAGGGCCCTGAGTCTACACCAGCCAAGAGGCAGAGCTCCACTGCCTGTGGATATTAATAGACATCACTGGTTTGAGATGGAACAAACCCACAAAAAAGGTTCTCAGGCTGTGTTTTATAGAGAAATACAGTAAAAACAACACTCACAGATCAGTTGTGAAAATCCAATATGTGTTGTAGCTAGTGAGATCTTTTTTTTTAGTATTTAAAAGTGGCAAAGTGGTAAAGTCAGTTTATGGCTTTAAGGTGGAGATGGTTATGGGCCAATCGTGGGTGGGCGGGTTTCTGAGTAGGTGTTCGTAAAAATAAAGCCCTCAGGAGTGGTGTGGGTGTGACCGGCCTGTATTGTGTGTTGGCTGGCCTGGCAGACGGAGCAGGGGCTGGGAGCTGCTCTGAGGCGTATCTGACACTAATCAGGCTAAATGGAGCCGATTTCAGGAGGAGGCGGACCGTGCCCATCGCTGCTGTGAGAGACGGGACTAACGCACTCTGACTGCAGCAGACACAGACCTCACCCTGCTACCAGGCTCTGAGGAGCCAAGCGTCATGGAGTTTAATGTCTCCAAAACACTGCAGCAGAGTAGGAGTAGATCTGACCCCCACTACTAGACCCTAATGAGCCAAGTATCATGGAGTTTCATGTCTCCAAAACTGCATTTTTGTTTATATGTGGAGGTCTTTGGAAAAACTATTTCAGTGTTTAAACTCTTCCACATGCTGTTTTTGTGTGTGTGTACATTGCACAGAGATTAAAACCAAGACCATTTTTGTGAACTTAGGAGGGTTGTTGACGTTTTTAAATTCTTGTACATGCAAATACTGTTCCTTAGGTCTGTGTAGATTAGACCGTGTAGATTAAACACTTTTCTGCATTTTTCCAGCAATTCAGTAATCATGCATTTGATAGATACTACCACTGTAGACAGATGCAGCACGTGCCTGGAATGACGTTACATTAGTTTTAATGTGTCATGCGAGTTACTGTTAATGTCGTAAGTTAATATGGGCGTCCTGGAAGTTAATACTGGGAGAGAATTATTATGGGGTAGCAGAGGAAGAGAGGAAGTGAAGTATTGTGAGAATGGACTGAAGAAAAAACAGACTTCACTACCTCCTCGGCAGGACAAATACACTGGTGACGTAAGGGTTATCCATTAGATCTGTGTTAAGTGACACACTTCTACTCTAGTTACAACCAAGGTAGTCTTAATACAAGGTTTCTACAAGACATTAAAAAGAATCTAAATGGTAGTTTAGTTGCTACTTTGAAGAAGCTAGTGACGCTAATATTGCTGAGCTTTCCAACGAAAACAAAACTGAAAAAACTGAAGCAAAAACCTCCACCAAGGAACTTGGACAGTGTGAAACGAGCCCAACACACATGCAGACAGCAGACTAACAAGAAAACAGACCAAACAGTCAGGCGACGAAAAACACACTACAATTCCACACAGCAAACGGCAAAGCTCTACAAAGCTTACTACAGCTCCTGACTCTCCCCATCACAACTGACCTTTGAGAACAGCTACATCAACAAGCATGGAGCAGCAAGCTCTGCAAGTGGAAGCCAACAGTGTTTAAACCAATTACACTGGGTACATTGCTAATATTTCATATACTACAGTTTTCAATTACCCTACACTTGAACAGAGGGATTACTGCATATTAGCTTCTTTCATGTAGTCATACCGGTCAGTCTTACAATGTGGAGAAAGTCAGGAGACCTAGAAATCTTCTCGTAATCTAAATCCCACACGAAAGCTATAAACTTGCAAACAAGGAATAAGAAAGGAGCTTGCAGGCTTGATGGAAGGGTAAGTCTACCACTACAAAACAATTCCCATTACAACGAAGCCGCATTTCTCTCGGAGGGTGCCCACAAACCTAAGTAGCTATTCTGTGCTACATCCTCAAACACGGGTCGACTGCTGGGTTCCAGTGATTTGTACACCAGTGCATCTTCAATGGGACTGGCCAAGAACATGAGCCCTGGGCCCCCATAGATAGGGAGACAGAGAGAGAAAGAGAGAGAGAGCGAGAGAGAGATGCAGGGGGTGTGAAGGGGGTGGAGGGAAGAAGGTGAGGAGGTGATAAAGGGGTGATAGAGTGACAGACGAACAAAAAAAAAAGAGAAAGAAAGAAAAGGTGCAGGTGAGAAGTACTGTGCTTTCATAGTGACTTCAGTTCTGGCCATCAAGGACCAGAACCTTCTAGAAGGACAACATGAGAGACCCGGACTGAACCCAAAAGAGCTGTGTCCATAGAGGGCAGAGGCTAAGCTCGCTCTCTGCTTGGACACCGACCAAGCCACTAGCAAGAGGCGTTCCAAGTAGGCGTTCTTTCATAGCTTTGTTTACCAAATTTGGACTCACGTGGGAAAATATGTGAAGCTAATCACCCGATCATCGAGCTCAGTGAGTCAGCCAACAGATGCTTACACTAGGGCCTGGTCTATGACGCAAAGAGATGCAGTGTTAGGACAGACATGTCATCCCAGTCTCTTCTGGGTTCAGTCCGAGGCCTCCAGTGGCCCTTCTCTGCGTGCCCTCCCGCTGGGTGTCCTGGGGGCGGTGGGGGTGGCAGTGGGGGGGAAGCCGAGGGGGAGGGCAGGCTGGGGGGGTAGTACCCAGGTAGCTGTGGGCCGGCACGGGGATGTGTGCCGCGTTCAGCTCCTTCTCCCCCGCCACCTCGTACGGGCCGTCGTCATAGTAACCCAGCTCCAGTACCGTCTGGTTGAGAAGCTGGACCCGCATCTCTCCTGGGTGGGGTTTAAGGTGGGGCGGGTCAGGGTACAGACATGATGGACACACACATAACATATTACAAGGAAACATTCAGTCACACACACGAGTAGACCCGAGCTTTTATATGGGCACACTAAAAATGTGAAAACATCCATACACACACTTACTTACATACACACGCATACATGCACTCTCTGTTTAATGACATAGAAATAAACAGACACACATACAGCAATAAAAAAGACACAGACACACATACATAATAAACAGCACAATACATTTGAACACTCACAAGCCCTTCACAAGAATATGACCTCCCAGAAAGAGGCTCAATGCTGAAATGAAAATCACTTCAGACAAATAAAATATTTATTTTACCCTTGCACAAAACCTCTAGCACCCAAACACACTCTCTCTCTCTCTCTCTCTCTCTCTCTTACACACACAGACACACACACACACACACGCAGACACACACACACACACACACACACACACACACACACACACACACACACAAACACGCACAAAGGCTTTGCCAATGCAAAATGGAAATGCTTAACAGTGAAAGAACTCGTTTGTCTCTCCCTGCTGAAAACATTTCAGAGAGCTGAAAGTTAAATGGAACATCTCATTAGGCAGAGCAATTACTTTTTAGAGAGGGCCAGACCTTTCATCAGGTTCATTAATGAAATGACACCTACATCATCAGTCATGCAAAGGTTTCTGACTAATTACTACATACTTTCAATTCCCAGACACTCATTAATCTGTATATCTGCCACACCTATTCATGAAAGTTGTTCCTGAACAAATTAAACATTTGAGAGCAAATAATTAAATAAGCACTTTTTCAGTTAAATTTGTTTCAGGAATGTCATTATGATCACTTGTGTTTGTCAGGTTTACAAAGAGAATGTGTATATTTGTGTGCATGTGTGCATGCGCATGTGTGTGGAGCATGGTCTACTGATACATTTAATTGAAATGTATAAGCAAAAACACCTAATAAACCTGACAGAAACCGAGATCATGCTTATAATAATAACACTAATACCCGAACCCGACTCCCTCAGCCCCCTCCTTTTACCTTTCCAGTTGTAGGTGCCTGGTGCCCCGAACAGGATGTAGTTTTTGTCGGGGGTGAAGCTGGTGGCCAAGCCCTGCTGGCAGAAGCCGAACTGCTCGTGTCCCTGAGGGCGGCCCTCGCAGAACTTCCACTCGCCTCCGTCCAGGTCATCCTGCTCCGTCAGGTCCTCGCTCAGCACATAGCAGCGGCCAATGGGGTCGCGCGTCTCTGACGGCAGGGTCACGCGCTGCCTCAGCTCATAAAGATGGGCACAGGTCTGATAGATAGATAGATAGATAGATAGATAGATAGATAGATAGATAGATAGATAGATAGATAGATAGATAGATAGATAGATAGATAGATAGATAGATAGATAGATAGATAGATAGATAGATAGATAGATAGATAGATAGATAGATAGATAGATAGATAAATAAAAGGGAAAAAATAATTACAAAAGACATTTTAATGTCAGAACACAGGGGAAACATGATTGTTAATTAACTTGCAGAGGTGGACTGTGGGTTAGGATAGATGATATGCTACAGTTTAACGTGTTTGGCTAGACACGCTTACTCACTTACCACAACTTTTCCCCCAGCGCCCTGGCTCTTCACGGTCACTCCCAGCCACTGGTTGTCTTTGCTCTCTCGGTCCGGACTCACTGTGGACACATAATCAGAGCTAGAAAGACTCCCTTGTGTGTAATGAAGCTGTATTGCTGTGCCTAAAAATGTCCTCATGAATGCGATTATTGCTGTTCAAACCGGCGCCTGATTTCCTTACCCTCTCCGTCGATGTCCACTCGTTCGCAGTCGTACTCCTCTGCTGTGATTGGGCAGCGGTAGAGGGCTCCTGGGTGTATGTTTTTTAGGGCCCCAACCCCTCGGGACCGCGGTGCCCCCACTAGGACCCTGTGGGAAAGAGCGAAGAATAAAACCGTTTGCAAAAGTTTGAACAATTCTAAGGGCCAAGGATTGACAGGGCCCCCTTTGAGGACACTAATAATAATATTATTAATGGGTGGGGGACCCAAAAATGATGCCACCTTGGAAACAGTTTATTTGGATAGTCCACCCACAGAGACCTTACAGATGGTTTGTAGCAATTTAGTTGCATTTTGATAATTGTTTACTGACTTATCACATTAATCAAACCCTACCCCTAACCCTAAACCTCTTTAAGAAACAGAGTCTCAACATCTGTAGATAGTGTAGAAGACTATCTTTTAGACTATCCAAATTATGTGTGACCATGTTTCTTCACAGAGAACAACATTTCTAGTAGCACCCCTGCTATGACTCAATGACTTTGAAACATTTCTTTTATTTTATCTTATTAACAGACATTTTCTTTTCCTCAGACAAAGGTCATTTGTTTGTATGTGAAGTGCTCCTCATTGTAATGCTGGAGAAAGAGACAGGGAGCACACTCCTCTAATGGCTAACCTATTCCGCCCCACCGACCTGCGGAATGCGTAAACAAGAAAAAGAAAGCCAGGGTGTTCACTTGAGCCGCCTGACAGACAGCTCGGCTCAGCAAGGTGCAGCATGGAGGCGTGTTTCTCATGAATAACAACGACACGCCGCTGACTTCACGCTGTGACACTTTCTCTCCCTCTCTTTGTGACCAGGACCCCATTAGAGGAGAGTTAGACGAGTTTTTCCTTTCTTTTTTTCACTTCTTCCTTCCTTTTTTTCTTTAAAGAAAAGCTTTTATTCTGAGCACTGTGGCTGCTGATATTTCGGGTGAGTGGCAGGGCCCTCTGCCTTATTTGGCCGGCCTCTATCCCGGAGGGCTATTTTAAAAACACACCGTTGCCATTCCAGCTAACTCTCTCAGCCATGGCAAAGCCAAAAGAATGACAAAACCGGCAGAGAACAGGACAGGACAGGACAAGGGAGAGATAGACGCACAGAGAGTGGGAGAAAGAAAAGAGGGACTGAGAGAGAGAAAAAAAGAAAAAAATCATGGGAGACAAAAATAAAGTCATGAGAGAGGGGCAGGAGTAAAACTGGCTGGGTAATCTTCCTCCCAGCGCTGCCGGGGCTGGTCCTGTCGAGTAGCAGACATCTCAGAGGGCTCCGCTTGGCTCCACACTTAAATTAGAGCTTTCCTCTTCCCACCATGGCTATACATACAGCTGAGCTGATAGCGTTTAAATAGGCCAGACACACAGAGGGCCTGCCACGGAGCGGGCAGAGACCATGGCCCCTGGAAGCTGTCAGGGCCTCATACATACTCAAAGCCACACATAGTCACATGTAGTCACACACACGCGCGCACACACACACACATCCTAAAAGTCACACAGTCACATGTAGTCACAAACACACACACACACACACCCACACACACACACACACACACACACACAGAGTCACACGGCAGCTGATGGCAGGTGGGGTACACCCGTCTGACTGACTCACACATTTCCCATCATTTTGGCATGTCTCAGCGCAGGGTTTTCACAGGGGCCAGTGGTCACTCAGCAAGGAGCAGCACCACGCCACCCTGTAGCGCAGCTGTCGTGCACGCACACGCACACACACACACACACACAGACACACACACACACACACACACACACACACACACACACACACACACACACACACACAAGCACAAACGTACACACACACATACACAGACCCCCCCACCAACCCACAACCACCTCCATTGTGTTTGTACGGACGTGCAGTGGTGTCCATGGAGACGGAGCAGCAGAGTGAAGGGTGGGGGGGTGGGGGGGTGCTAGTGGGGTGGGGTGGGAGGTCAAGACAGCTGTATACCCAGCTCTGCCTCGCTCTACACGACCCCCCCCCCCCCCCTCCCACCTTGTCTTTTTTTCTCATTTATTTTCTTCAGTCTCCACCACTGACAGCACCATGTCTCACCTTCACACTCACTGTCACACCCACATCCTCCCATCTCTCTCTCTCTCTCTCTCTCTCTCTCTCTCTTTCTCCTTCCCGGTCTTCCCACCTCCCTGTCCCACTACCTCTCCAGCCAGCCCAGCCATCACACTCTCCAGCTGTTGCCCCTCAGAGCCCTCCAGCCGCCGTGGCTGTGTCCGCCTGTGGGCCCACATGGCTCTCTTCTCATGCAGTCAGGCGTGCAGCCCAGGAGCGTTCCTGTGGGACAGCGAGGGGAAAAAAGCCCTGCGGGCTCGTGGCATCTGACACACGCTATCTGGTCATTCATAAAAGCTGCTAAAGCCACAAACCTGAGACTGAACAAAAAGGAGAGCCCCCCCCAACCCCTTTTTAAACAAACTAGACTGAGAGAGATGAGAGACAAACTGAGTCCCCTCTTTAATGGTCTTGCTGAGGAATTCAGGTTTATATTACAATGAGACACCTCTCTCCTCCTCACTGCATTCATATATATATACACACACACACAGACGCAAGCAGGTGTTTGGCTTCGTGTGAGGTCTGCTCTGCTGGCATGTAATGTGGGGGAATGAGAACATGCTGGTGGAAGAGGCTCCGGACCGCTATCAGGAATACCACTGCAGGCAAAACATTCACTGAGCCATGTAAGCAAACATGTACTGCACTGTCCACTGGATTATACTCAATACATACACACATATTTACCCATAGTGCTCTTTCAAGTAGCATGCAAAAAGCTTTTTCTGAGTATAAGCAGAATGCCTTTCCAATTCGGTTGCACACATATCCTAAATGTTTGATTCCACACAGAAATGTCCATATAAGTCCAGTCTTTATGAGGAATGCCTTTCCAATTTGGTTACACAAATATCCTAAATGTTTGATTCTACACATAAATGTCCATATAAGTCCAGTCTCAATGCCCCAAAAACACTTCACTTTTCAGAGTGGACACTGTCATCCTGAGACATTCCACTGCATACATGCCCATGGATGTAATACAAGTGAATGTAATTTAAGTTCATGTAATGTAAGTAAATATAATGTGAGTAAATGTAATGTAATTGAATGTGAACTGGAGTGACTCGTGTTCCCTCTGTTCACTGCCCAACCCGGTCTCATACCTTTTTGTGAAGGCATCACAAAAACAAAATCTATTGAATTGTGTTATGGTTACGATTTAGGTTGTTTTTAACATGCAAGGACAGCGATTACTTACGCTATGTATTTTAATGGGCAGTGCGCAACCAACCCTGTCTGTCGCCCCTAATCCCTCGATTGGGCACGGAGCATCCCTGCTGCCCCAGAAGGCATACCCCCATATCTGGGGGTTGTTGAGTGGGGAGGTGACGGGGTGTGCTGGAATGCCCGCATTAAAGCCCAACACCACCGTATCTCCTCCAGTACCACAGAGCATGGAGGACGGCAGAAGAATTTGTGTGTGTGTGTGTTTGTGTGTACGTGTGCGTGTGTGTGTGTTTGTGTGTGTACGTGTGCATGTGTGTGTTTGTGTGCACACATGTGTGTGTGTGTGCTTGTGTGTGTGCCTGTGTCTGTGTGTGTCTGTGTGTGAGACGTAAGATGTGTGTGTGTGTGTGTGTGTGCATGTGTGTGTGTGTGTGTACGTGTGTGTGTGTGTGTGTGTACGTGTGTGTGTGTGTGTGTGTGTGTGTGTGTGTGTGTGTGTGTGTGTGTGTGTGTTTGGAGGTGGTGGGGGCAGGGGCGTGTCCTTGCGTGAGCATGTGTCTGTGTCTGTGTGTGCGTATAAAAAGGACAAGATGAGTAATTGTGGCAAAGATTTCTATGGTTGGGGGACCTCCTGTGTCCATAATATACCAATACAGCTCTAAATCAACCAATTTCCATATGAGCCTACCTGATAAATCAAGTGATTTAGCCCACTTAGGAGTGCTGGGTCGCATCGATTAGGCACAATACTAATTGCCACCATCGATGCTAATACTATTATAATTAAATAGCTGCCTCTGATTGGTCTATACGGCTGGGCGGTGGTCATCTGTAGGCACTGAAAAGCAAAATGATGAGGTGCACTGACCACCATCAGCACATCTCTGACTACAAATGAGACAAACGGAGGGAAAAGACAGACTATGCGTATTATTGGCTATATATCCATCTGCAATAAATATGGCTATGCATTGACAATTGAGTGTCTTTTTTTGATGACTCAGGACAATTATATAATGGATTTTTACAATTAGGTTATTAAAGTATTAAAAGGAAATACAGTAGGATTGATTTTTAAGAGTGGCTATTATTATGATAAAATAACCGAGGTCCATCTAACAGGGCATTCCAGTGTTTTGTTTTTGAATGAAGTGGAAATGATCTTTCCAGTCCTCATTCTACAATGGCTAGACAAACATTGTTGAAAAGGGAAAGCTGTAAGTGTAGTGTGCATTGTGTGAGACAGAAAGGTGGGTGTATTCACAGATTGCAGTCCATAAAAGATAATAGGAGTGTCGGCTACCGCTCACAGTCTCAGTGGTGCTAATGAACACACTGTCACCATTGACACCCAAACCATGAGGGGCCACATGATGTTACTCCCCCACTCTCCCAGTGGTCTACTCAACACACACACACACACACACACACACACACACACACACACACACACACACACACACACACACACACACACATGCACACACACACACACACGCACACACGCACACGCATAATAAGGCATCATCATTATCATACATTCATAGCTTGTTATTTACAGCATAACAACACATTTGTATTCTCTTTCACACATACAGACACACACATACACACACACACACTCTCTCTCTCTCTCTCTCTCTCTCTTCCTCTCTCTCAAAACACTCAAGGAGGCCCCAGCATTGTCATACATTCATTGCTTGTCCACATCCAATGACATCATACCATACCAACACACACACACACACACACACACACACACACACACACACACACACACACACACACACACACACACACACACACACACAAAGGAGACAGGCGGCTTGTGGTGGATCTTTTAGTCTGATTCCCATGAGCACTAGAGGTGGGTGCTTATTGACCCCTGTGCTAACCCCCTCTCCAGGGCCACAGGATCTCCACCCTACCCCCTCCTGTCCAGCACTTCTGCCCTTCCCCCACCCACCAACAGCCCTCTCTCCCTGGCCTTGCCTGTCCACAGCTCCTGCCTCTCTCCTCCATGGTCTATCGCTCTCTCTCTCTGGACCCAGGTGCTGTGGGAGCCCGCGTGGGAGCCCTTTGTATCTGGTGCTATATACCTTTGTTATGATGACTGACTGGGTGCATGCGGAAGCCTGCCTAATGGAGTTTATCGCCGCCTCTTTCACGTGAAGCGTGTCCGTCATGGGCGTGTTAAAAAGGTCTCGCCTATTTGAGAGAGGGAGAGAGAAAGAAAGAGAGAGAGAGAGAGAGAGGCAAAGAGAGATAGAGAGAGAAAGAAAAAGAGACAGAGACAGAGAGAGAGAGAGAGAAAGAGAGAGGCAGAGAGAAAGAGAGAGAGACGGAGAGAGAGAGAGAGAAAGAGAGATAGAGAGAGGCAGAGAGAGAGAGATAGAGGCCTCTTCACCATTTCCTCAGAAGAGTCCAAAAGGCCTTGGCCATCCATTGTCTGGAGGTGTGAGCACAAAGCACAATCAAATCAGCCAAATCAGCTTAGTGTCACAGAGAGCATCATGAGACGCAGCTCAAAGCCGATGGGAAAGCAAAACACATTTGGCGTAACCACAAGCACGAGAGGAACCCGTCAAACCCTCAGATGCTCCAGATAAGGTTAGAGCGGATAATAGGGGTGGGAAGCAGGAACGCTGATTTATATTTCTCTCTTCCCCAGGGGCCCCTAGTGAGTCAAGGACCCCAGCAACCCTTCCCATCTAGAGAGGAACTAGACCAAAGGCTTCCTGGATGAGTTATTTCTGAAATACTTTTATTCGTTTTTCTCTTTAAGCTTTAGCGCTTAAATGTAATCCTACTACATTTTTCAAATTAAGTTCAGAATCCATCCCCATTACATGACTCCTGACATGAAAGTGAGTCATCAGTTATATGGGTGAGATGGGCGAGATTGGCTTTGGCAGGCCAAGCGGCTACTTAAAAGCTGAAAATTCATTAAAACCATCAGATCAGAGCGGATTTTAAAAGAAGCTCTTCAGATTGCCTGCAATTCTTTTAGAGCGCGTCACGATGATTTGTCACTGGCAAGTCCAACCAACGAAGAAACGTTTTCACCACCGCAGGCATAAAGCGCAACACTGCCTGTTTCTCTGGAGGCAATTACGTAAGGACGCAGCTGGTGAAAAATCAATTTTGCCCCCATGGCCATCATTTTACACTGGCCTCTCTGCCCTCTCTCTTTCTGTGGCCCATTCTGCTGCTGTCCATCCCTCATCCTCTCCGCCCCAACTCCTGGCTGCGCCCCCCGCCCCGACACCATTCATCCACCCGCCCGGAAATGATTTGTTGCTCTTGAACCGCCCGTCCTCTCTGTGAGTCCAGAGGGAAGCCAAAGGTCCTCAGATCTGCCCTCGTTTCCCTCGGGCAATTCTTAGACGAGACTCAACCCCAAGGGGCTACACACCAGCGTGCTGGGTCTTCAAAGGTAACCCACTGAGGGCACTGAAGCCACCTCAGGACATTCAAACACTGTTATACTTTTGCATCGTTGTGACATTGCATTATTGCGTCACGCAAGAGTCCGCCTTAACGGGGCATTAACGGAGAATACGTCATTTCGTTATTGTTTTTGTCCGCTCCGGCGCCACTGGACTACAAGAAATGTTGTCTTGTGGCACTCTTGCCAAACTGTAAAGCACTTTGAGCTGCATCTTGTATGTACTGTATGAATTGTGATATACAGGTAAAGATTATTATTATTACTTTTGAGTGTATACTCACACTAGGTACGTTTCACTCATACCGTACCTGGTCACAGATATACTCTCCTTGCTCTGGAATCTTTGCATAAGCATATATTGTATTACCATAACAACAGAATCCTTTAAGATCTGTTTGACTGCTAAAATCACATCATCACATCATAATTCATCATTGTGCTCAGGCACGTCTTTGATCACACTACATCACACTACTTGTGTGCCGTTTTTGAGTGCAACTGAAACCATGCTATACTGAACTTTGGGTGGTCAAGTGTACTTTGGCATGGGACAGGTGGCATAGTGTGATTACGCACTAAACCAATACATGGGTTAGTTTCCTGACCTCAGCAAGACCAGCCAGCACATGTCAGAGTGGTCAGCATGTGTCCAGTCAGTGGCAGTTGGAAATGGACAGGTGACAGAGAAAGAGACAGAGAGACAGAGAGAGAGAGAGAGAGAGAGAGAGAGAGACAGAGGGAGAGAGAGAGAGAGAGAGAGAGAGAAAGAGAGAGGCAGATGGACAGGTCTTCTGGGGCAAATGATGAGTGATTTTACTGAATGGCCCCTGTTTTCCCAGCTGATTTGAAGCACTATTTTATTGATAAGAAAACAACAGCTGAGATGTCTGCATGGTGACTCAGCCAAACCAGCTCTTTATCCCGTATTTCCGCCGGAATGCCCCATTAGAGAGAGAGAGAGAGAGAGAGAGAGAAAGAGAATGGCTGAGGGGCTCAAGAGGGTAAGAATGAGTGAGGGAAAAGGAATGATGAGAGATGGAAAGGAAAGGGGATGAAAAGAGAAAGAGAGAAAGACAGCAACAGCTGCAGTGCTGCCACATATCCAAAGACAGGCCTCACCAGCCCTGCGGTTTTGCTCCATGTCACGATAGCAGCTTCAAGTGTTGGTTTCAGACGTTTTACACACTATTGGCCAGATTCCCATACATAGATTACCGGTAAGCCCAGTCCTAGACCAAATGATTTCCAATGTTCTTATTTAGTCCTGCGTTTAGACCAGGCTTAACCCATGTTAAAGCAACACAAGTCATTTTCAACTTCGATCACCCTACAAGTTGAAAGCGGAATTGTCTCTCATAGACAAACACACAGAAGTGATCCGCTCCTCCAAACTTGCTTAGTGCAGCTATAGCCCATGGAAGGTGTCAAAGCAAATTCAGAAGTGCCTTTCACCCAGTTACAAGTTCATGAACCACTGAATCGATTTTGGAAATATTATTTTAATTAGGGCTGGGTGATATATCGATATTATCGTAATATCGATATATTTTTAAAGAAGATATGTATTTGACACTATATCGCCATATCGATATATTTTCGATGATACAATACCACTTTATCAAAACCACTTATCCTAATGTTTTCACACTGTTCAGACAGCCGGAGCTTTCTCGGATCACTCAGCTGTACCCCTGTGTATGTTACTGTTTACTTTTTCATTTGCACAGCTGTTTTAGAGCAGTCTTAACTTAACATGAAACACTTTGCTCATCCTGTTTTTGAAATATCGATATGTATCGTATATCGCCAGTCAGCCCAGAAATATCGTGATATTAGTTTAGGTCCATATCGCCCAGCCCTAATTTTAAGCTTAAAAAAATACTAAGGCTAAGAAATTGGCGCTATAGGTGTTCCCTTGTAATTTGGATGATAAATACAGACAATGATATATTGTTATATGTAGAGATTATACATACGGTTCAAACTGCATATTTTATCTTATAAATGAGACACAATGACATTTAGTTTGTTTGATTCCTGCTAGGTAAATGTGAGCAGGTGTTGTTACCTTCTATAGCCTTGCTTCAGTGTGACATAACAGAGAGGGCTAATTGATATATGAAGCTGCTCTATCTGTGCGTAAGGCAGGAAAAGGCTCCATTAACACTGGATGTATGATGAGAGGTGGCAGGAGACAGCCTGCCTGGATTTCATTTGTTTTTCCTGAGCCACCTGCCGCCCCTTAGATCAATAAATAAATGGGAATCCCTGGAACCAGATGGGGTAACTGTGCCTGGTAGGAAGAAATGCTCTCTCTCTCTCTCTCTCTCTCTCTCTCTCTCTCACACACACACACACACACACAGAAACAAACAAGCACACACACACACACACACACACACACAAACACACACACACACACACACACACACACACACACACACACACACACAGAAACAAACAAGCACACACATACACACACATACACACAAACACACACACACACACATTTCCACTGACACAGACTCACTTCAGTCCAATAGATGAAATTATTCGGAGTATTTTACTATTGACCGATGTAACTGATACTTCCCAACAACAGTCCCTCACTTCCTTTACTGAATGCAGACTTGCAGCTGAGATGCACAATTACATTGAGCTACAGACCCACATCAACACACACAAACACATACATCATACATGATCTGTAATGCAAATGTGTCCCACAGCGCCTTAGGACAGGGACTAATTGCTCGATCTGCACTCTGTCCACACACATGCACCCAGCACATTAATTGGCGACGGCCAAGAATGGCGGGCCGAACCAGGCTAGGGCTCTCTCTTTATTCTGATCACACCAGCCTCATCCCCATTTGTTCCGCATGAGTAGTCAGGTTAATCCCAGATATGTGGGTCCCGCGCTTCGCCCAAGGCCCCCCACCCCCCCTCATCGCATTCAGCAGCATATTAACTCTGACGTTCGCCTCTTACCTCAGTGCTAGCCTGCAACCCTCTACCCCACCCCACCCCACCCCACCCCAACCCCCTGACTCATTCTGTTCACTTAAATGGATTGAAAACGACCACCATCACTAGCTAGCAGTCAGTCAACTGGCACGTTGCTGTAACGACTACAGCATGCAAATATATATATATATATCTTGACATGGGGTTTGCGGAGGCGTGGGTGGTGGTGGTGGTCGTGGTGGTGGTGGTGGTGGTGGTGGGGAGGGTAGCCTGTATGTGTGCGTGAAAGTGTATGTTGTATTGTGATGCATTTTCTTTTGTACTGTCTTTTGTATTGTTTGTCCTACTAGGGACCCTCTCAAAAATGAGATGGTATATCTCAAGAGGTCTTCCTCCCCACAATAAACAATAAACAAACAAACAAACAAACAAATAAATAAATAACTGTGCAGCCCCTCATGTACCAGGCTTTATTCTGTGCACTAAATGACTTTGTGCTGGTGAGTTTCCCAGCAGGTTTCCTTTACCAAGAATGCTATACTAA
>CM050211.1:7330000-7560000 GCA_027475355.1 Coilia nasus | reverse complement strand
TGTGTATGTCTTGTGTATAAGTACTATATATGTAAAAGAGAGAGAGAGAGAGAGAGATAGAGAGAGAGAGAGAGAAAGAAAGAAAGAAAGAAAGAAGGAGAGGAATAAAGAGGATACAACCGTGGAAGCACACGTGTGGTGTTGCATGTTTGTGTGTGATCTGCAGAGCACATTATGTTGCACAGCCATCCGCTTGCAGCATCTCCCCTCCCCTCATTCTGGTCCAGTTTACAAGACGTAAACCGCACGGCTTAGAAGGGCACCAGCCCCACGTTTAAGAGGTCTGGCCATGAATGGGAACAGAGAGGTGCCACAACACTAACACAGGAGCGGCAGAGCGAGCGGAGAGAAAGGAAAGGGAAAATAATGAATTGATTTAAGAGAGGGAGAGGGCCCGGGGGTCATTGTCAGCCTCCAAAGCCGCCTTTCAAAAGGAGATTTTGTTTTGCCATTTTGATGCAAATCAGCCGACTGAAATCACTCAGTGTGTTTGGAATGTGTGAAGGAGTTGTGCCGTGCCCTTTTCCAGACAGATCCAACAATGCGCTGTTGCTAGGACACTGATACTGTATGTCCAGAGGACCTCTCTGAACTACCTTTATGCAGGGCAGTGCAAGGGAAGGAATTTCACCTTATTTGGCCCTCGCACGCATAAAAACATCATGTATTCGGTGCGTGAATACAAATGGCCTGATTTTGCATGGAAAGAGAGACAGACAGAGAGAGAGAGAGAGAGTTTGACACAGACAGAGAGACAGAGAGAGGGAGGGAGAGAGAGTTTGAAACAGACAGAGAGACAGAGAGAGAGGAAGAGAGAGACAGAGACAGAGAGAGAGAGATAGAGAGAGAGGAAGAGAGAGACAGAGACAGAGAGAGAGAGATAGAGAGTGACACAGACAGGGAGAGAGAGACAGAGACATAAAGACAGAGATAGAGACAGAAGGAGAGAGAGAGAGAAATGGAAACGAGGAAGTATGATGGCATGTTGCATGTGTATGCCCAGCCTAATAGGGCCCACTGACACTCCTGAAAGGGTTACAACCTATTCCCAACAGGCCTCTGAAATACCGTTAGGCGTCATCCCTGCTAAAAATGGATGGAGAGGGGATCTTCTCCATGGCCCTCCCCCAGCAACCTGACTCCCAAAGCTGGGATGGAAGTGGATGCTGGAGGGCACATTAGGTTCACTGACACTCACACCCGCTAAAGGGAGGATGGGGAAGAGCCGGGAAACAGCCCGGGTCAACACGCCAACGGGAGACACCCTGTTTGCGCATTTACACAGCATGTAAACAAAGTGTCAATGCTAATATAGGGCCCTGTTGCCTTGGCGATGAAACCAGGGGAGACATGAATTTGTTATATGTGGCAGCCATCAGTGGCTAGGTTATGTTTAAGTATCGTTTCCACGCTGCCACAGCAGTTTAAAATATGTCTTTTCCGAGTCAGAGGCCACCAGCTCTCACTGTTCCAATCGCGTCGTACAATGACAATACCACTCAGCTGAAGAGGCCTTCCGTAAAGTCATAAGACAAAGTAGCCATATATTCTTAGTGACACGCCATTTAAATTGAAGACGCCGCTCTCCGTAACACAAGTATGTTGGAGCATAAATTGCTGATGATTTTTCAATGATTTATTGCCCAGCATCTTCCCTGAAGTGGAGCATTTAAATATATAGATGAGCTCAGTTGTAAAAGAGAGGAGGAAGGGGGGTTCATTTAGCATTGGTGGGTCTAAGAGGCTCACTGTTAATGCTATGGTCTCTGAGGTAATTTTGTTGCTTAATTATGAAAAATGAAGACCAACAAGGCCTTTTACATCATAATGAATCAAGACAAAGCTGTGGCACTGTTATTACCTTCGGCTTATGCTACTAAAACACTGGACCTTTTTTACATAAAGCAGATGCAATTATCGTTGTTGTTGTGGTAATAACAATAATAATAATAATAACAATAGCAATAGCAATAACAACAACAACAACAACAACAATAATAATAATAATAATAATAACATGAATAATACATTGTGTTGCTACTTTTTTATTAATATGTTTTCATTATTTATTATTGACAATTTATATTTTTGTATTTTGTACTTTAACTATTTTTAGTGTTATATTTTAGTGAGCACAATGTGTCAACCCTGTTGTATTAAATGTCCCATATAAATAAATTGACTTGACATCAAAAAAAGAATCACTAATATGGATGACGACTGAGCACGCCTGGCTTTTGTGGCCCACCCAAGACAAAAGGGGAGGGCAGAATAAACCCCATTAGATGGATGATAATACTGAATATCGTTGTCCATGCTGTCATATCAATTGTATGTCATAACGTAAGTCTTCACTGAGCTGTTTGCAGCTTAGAAATGACTCAAATAGGCCAATGGGATCTGTAAACAAATACAAGCGAAACAACCTCCCTCAGGCCTCTCTCTGCTTGTTGATATGACTGATGGTACAACTGCAGTGCTTTTCATTTGCCAGGGTAATTGATCTCTCCACTAATAGCCCCGCTGTATCTGTGGGGCTTTGATGTTCTTTACCAACTCGTCTGTTTTCTGGTCCGGCACACCATGCCTTTGTCTGGTAAATCGTGTTGCGGACATAGTGTGCTCTTTGTTTATTCACAACTTCTTCCCCAAATGTTTTCTTCTACCCTGTACATGGTGGTGTTATGGGTGGTCCCTCTCTCTCATCCTCTCTCTCTCTCTCTCTGCACCACTGTAGGCAATAGGCTAGCTGATCTCCACTGAGGCATCTAGCTCCTGCTAGCAGTCAACAGGAAAGAGAGGTACAGTATAGTAAACAGTCTGGGAAACAACTTATCCTGAAGAGCACAGGAAATGGCAGGAACACAGCTACTACAGTATGTATCGTCACAGAGCACAGGAGCTGAGAGCACTCCAGACAAGGCATACATACCTGGTTAGACATGGCCAGGTCAGGAGAGGGCAGGATACTACTCTGCCCTACAAAGGCAAAGTCCAGTAAATACGCTAACACTGAAACTGAGAAAACTACCTTTAGATTTGTCATACTGCCCAGTCAAACATCTTGTAGGTATAATAGCGTAAGTGAGGCTTTTAGGTACTTTCTTAATAGGAAAAAGCAAGAGATTTAGTCACAAGACAAGAGAAGGTGTTATAAAATCAACTTACAGCCTTACGCAAGCTCATTTCTGTTTCTCATCCCTGTTAATCATTACTAGCACACTCCTACCTGGACAAGAATGTCTGTGGTATTTTGGCAGTTGGGAGGGTAAGGGGGTGAGATTTGCGATGTGAATTCTCTGTGCCATCAGTCAAAATACAAGTGCCAAAAACACCTTTGTGTGAAGTGGAAAAATTTTGCAACAGGGTTACAGGAAATATGTTTAACTCTCTCCTCTCTTCTCTTCTCCTCTCCCTGAGAGCTATTACAGGAGTCCCCCTCACAGCAAGTATAAATAGACAGTGCGTGCCAACTGAGAATAGCATGTTGTAATGCAGTAACCAACAGGACCACTACAAGATCCCTCAAATCTGTCCTCTGAGTGAGGACTACATGAAAAAGAACCAACACTGGAAACCCGAAAAACTGCACCCTACTCCGAATGACACTGTCGGATCAATATGACCACTTACTCCTACACAAATCTGAGAAGCCTGGTGCCCTTCTCATTCCCCCCGAAGGGAAACATGCCACTGACTACTTCCTTCCTTTCCAAGCACCTCTCTGGATCACCTTACCGTCAGTCAGTCAATAGAGAGGAGAGCTGTGCTATGCTAGTCTATGCTGAGCTATGCGGGCTGGCAGGGTAAGGCTATGCGGGGTGTGTGGTGTGTCTGGAGTGGCAGTCACACACGCTAGCCAAGGTTAGCATAGAGGGAGATAAGCCAGGGCCCCGGCAAACGCCGGCAGGCATTCCAGACACACATAGCGTCTAAAAGCGATAGCTGGCAGTGATACCGGCGTGTCTTTTGGGAATAGTCACTTGAAGTGGTTAGAGGTGATATTCCGGGTGTGATGACCGGAGCACCTGAGTCATTCCTGACATGGTATTCAGAGGTTAGCGACACAAGCTTAGTTTTCACACCAAATCAAAGAAAATGGGAATAAATAGCCATTAGCTGTGGTAACCTAAACTTCTCTCGCACGAAGAGGAGAACCAGTAGTCACAACTGAGTCATGCAGATCCCGTAACTCCAGTCTTGCCTTTAGGCTAAGCAAAACTGGCAGTACAGTGGCAGCAAAAAAGCAACTCAGGGCAAAACAAGAGAGCTTCTTGTGAAGACTGATATCTTGTTATCTGGGGTTGTACAACCACACACATTGTGTTTTGTTCTCTGACAAATCTTCGAGGGGCTCCCTCTGATGATGCCACTGTTACTGATATGCTGGGGCCTTCAAGGACATAAAAGACTGATTCAGACCCATATTAATGCCACTGATAAAGTTACGATGTCTGACTCATCTATTTTTACACCACCCCTTATGACGTATTAGTCATACTGTGCTTTTTTTTGTCCAAACTGGCATTGCATAGTGGCTGCTTTCTCAATCTGCTGTGACCTACACGTTTCTTAAAATAATGCACGACAGCTATCTGTGTTGTCAACACCTTTAGCTACCAAAGATTAGATGTACTACTGGCTACTGGAATTTTCTGATTCCACAACTGCCAGGCATCTGATCAGTACAGATTCCCAGAGCTCAGCACTGTGCAGGGTCATCCCTGGTAGGGCTGGGCGATATGGCTGAAATCTGTATCACGATATAAGTGTTTCATATCGGTCGATATCGATAATTATTGAAACATTGTGTGACCTATTTAAAAGTAACAGGAGGGAAAAATCTATTCATTTTTATTTTTTTAACTTAACCTTCCTCTGACAGGCAATAAGCATTCAGGCAAAATGACTGTCAAAACACGTTCAATGTTACGGTCACAATGAAAACTGAGTGATCCGAGAAAGCTCCGGCTGTCTGAACAGTGTGAACACATTAGGATAAGTGGTTTTGATAAAGTGGTATTGTATCATTGAAAATATATCGATATGGCAATATAGTGTCAAATACATATCGATATAAATATTACGATACGATATTACGATAATATCGATATATCGCCCAGCCCTAATCCCTGGTCAATCTTAATGCATCTACGTGAGTCATGGGACTGACCAAGTGTTCCCAATAGTGTTTTACTGACAAAATATAAACCCCTCCTCTTACAAAACCAGCACACACCCACACCCCTACACACACACCTATACAGAAACACACACACTCTCTTTCACACACACACACACACACACACACACACACACACACACACACACACACACACACACACACACACAAACACACACACACACACACACACAAATGAAAAGACATACACCCCCACACATATGCAGACCCTCACACAGGCGACAGGGTGACTCCACTGTGAGTAAACTGAGAATGCAGCACTTCCACTGCTTGTTAAATATGGAGCACTTAAACAGGGCCTGCAGTAAATTAACACTGACTGCCTGCTGTCTGTGCACAGGGCTACTGTCAGGGAGCAGGGTGGAGGAACTGTAAAGTGATGGACAGTCTACAAGACGTACTGTATGTACAGGTGCACAATGTGAGTGAGAAAAAAACTATGAAAAATTGGTCAAAAGCTCCCTCTACACACATGAACATACATACACACACACACGCACACACACACACACACACACACACACACACACACACACACACACACACACACACAAACACAAGAAAATTCCCCCCAAGAAACACATGACACATATGACATATGAGAAGTCATGACTTGCTATTGTTACCATTACACAGCTCTGGACAGCCTTTAGGACTTGTGTCTGTGTGATGGGCCTCATACCAGTGAGCCAGACAGTCAGGTCTTCCTATAAAACCTCTCAACTGTCTCTGCCTTTGGCTCTTAATGGATCTGGGCCACAAAGCTAAGAGGTAAAAAGCTGCACAACGGAACTCATTTTACTGGCAAACTCAGCCACATGACCTTACCTTCTCCCAGAGTATGGAAACAGAGACAAAGCCCTCCTTACCCCTGTGAATGTGGTACAGTGTAAATGGATTCTACCAGTGCTAAAAGACTTTCAACTAGATTGTCTTAACTAGTTTTAAGGGTATTTACATGTAGGCCTACTTTGAGAAATCTTCGATCAGTAATCATGTGCCTGTTTCCTGCGGCACTTGTGCCCTCTCCCTCTCCTCCACTCAGCAACACTGTCCTGTAGCCTGGCTGCACTAACATCTGTAGCTTGTTTATTTCCTCTTTGTTGCTTTGGATAAAAGTGTCTGCTGTTCCACAAAAGTGACAAACTCAAGCCACCTGACAAGGCGTTTAAACATACATAAACACTTAAAGTATTTAATGAGTGGCACGGTGTTTTGGATGTATTTAGTTTATACACAGGGATGTAATGAAGGATAAACGCACATAAACACCATTTATGGAAGTGTAATGCAATACAATATGTATACTGTGACAAATGACAGATCGTAATGTATAGATAAAACTTTCTGTTTGCCTCTATTTATTTGCTATTTGCTAATAACCTGCTAGATACAAACAGGATATAGACATAATTAATTTTGGTCTATGTTGAAAAGTATTTGTATCAAAAGTGCATCATCATCCCAATGAAACAGAGATGAGAAATAGGTAACAGCCATCAGTGGAGATGACATACGTATAAGTCATCAAAGGAGATGAAAGCAGTATCCCCACAGCGCCACATGCTTTGCCCATCATCAGAAACACACCAGGCAGCCTAGGCAGCCCAGCTTGGCTGAGCTCATCACTAATTCATGGGCAGGATGGGCTCTGAGCCCCCGTTTATTCCAGTAACACACCAATAGCAATCAATGAGCAAAGCCACTGACAGCATCTCCTCTGGCGGCGTCACTCCAGGCAGCTCCACTTGTCCTCAGCTCACTTCCCCCTCTCCCTCTCTCTCTGTGACCCATAGCTGAGTCACAGCCTCAGCTCAGTCGAAGCTGTGTGTCATCCCACTTAGCAACTGATAAGAAACTACATGACTGATTATATACACCTGTTCTGTATCTACATGTACAGTGGTGGAGCTGTGAAAACAAGTGCAATCAGAGATCACAGGCAAGCTGGCCTCCATATGGACAGACAGACACACAGACGACCCCCCATATGGGCAGACAGACACACACACACACACACACAGACACACAGATGGACAGGGTCATTGCAATACCTGGTAAATCTCTCTGAGGTCCAGGTAATAAATGTGAGGAAACTATATGCACATTAATTCAAAAGGTTGGTAAATGATGCTTGTATTTAACATTAGTGGTCATAAAAATGTGAGTAAACATTGTTTTGTCATTTAAAAAGGTCCATAAATGGTGTTTATGTGCGTTTATCCTTCATTACATCCTTGTGTATAAACTAAATACATCCAAAACACCGTGCCACTCATTAAATACTTTAAGTGTTTAAACTCCTTGTCAGGTGGCTTGAGTTTGTCACTTTTGTGGAACAGCTGACTCTCTCTCTCTCTCTTTCTCTCTTCCTCCCTTCTCTTCTCCTCTACGCACACTATTCCTCCCACCCGCTTCTACCTGCTGATTCAGCACGCTGGCCTCCCCCATACTGGCCCTGGCATACCCACTCCCCCATTAATCAGGCCCCACTTAAACAAGCCTGTGGCCGCACCGCACCGCACCACACACACACACACACACGTACACACACACACACACACACACACACACACACACACACACACACACACACACATACACACAGACCCACGGTGCATAACCGTAATGAAACTCTCATAGCCTGCTGCACTCCACTAAATCACTCCCAACGTGATGTAACATCAATGAGACGCAGAAGCAGAGAAAGAGAAAGAGGAGGTGGAGGAGGAGGAGGAGGAGGAGAAGGAGAGAAATAAGCTGAGTGCGCTGCTACAAACCACCAGTTGGCACATGCAGCGTCCCATCTGTAACAGTTGTACAGTTGATGAACACAGTCAGAGATGAACAGCACTCGGAGGTCAGAAACATGCCAGGGACTCCACACCCAAGTGGAGCAGAGGAGAGCAGCATCTTAAAACCCTATTTTCAGACACATATGATACAGGCTACAGCAGGCATAAGCACCCGTAGAAATGGCCAAACCTTCAGACCCCTCTGATTTATACTCATCAAATCCACACACTGGATAACAGACCTATAAAGCGCCAACAGCTGGCAAATAAATGCTGTATATCACAAACTGGAAACAAGGAAATGTCTCTCACACACAAACAACACACACACACACTAGAACAAGAAGTAATAACTCAGAACTGACCAACTGACATACCCTTCTTCTGTGATAAATAGCACAGCCACAGTCACACCAACACACCCACAAACACACCCACACATTTAAAATCAATGTTTTCTATTGGCAGGTACCAAGTCTACATTTGCTCATTAAAAATCAAAAGTGTTTTAAGACACACACACATACACACACATACAGACCCACACAGACACAGACACAGACACAGACACAGACACAGACACAGACACAGACACACACATCCACACAAACACATATATTCTCACTTACCAGCTCTTTGGCTCTGGTGTGAGTTGCTGGTGCAAGGCGAGAGAGAATCCGAAGAAGCTGCCGGAGGCCCCCTCCTTGATGAGGGGGGCTGAGGTGTCCAGGTTAAAGCCAGAGCCCAGTCCAGAGAGCAGGGAGAGCAGCAGGGCACAGACGCCCCACACCGGCGCTCCACTGGAGCCAGGGGCTTGTCCTCTCCATGTGTGCGGAGATGCCATGGTCAAAGTGTAACTCCTGTGTCCGAGTCTTGGTCTCTGTGTGTCTGTGTGTGCGTGTGTGTGTGTGTGTGTGTCTCTCCCCCGGTGACAGCGCTGTCCCGTTTCCACTGTCTGTATGCGTGTGTGTGTATGCGTGTGTGTGTGTGTGTGTGCCTCTGTTCCCCCTGGCTGGAGTGCTGTCCTGTTCCCGCGTAGGTCCAATCCCCCCTGTGGGGCCCTTGTGCTTTTAGTGCCGCTGCAGCATAAAACACAGGAGTTGTGCTGATCTCTCTCTCAATCTTTCTCTTTCTCTCTCTCTCTCTCTCTCTCTCTCTCTCTCTCTCTCTCTCTCTCTCTCTCTCTCTCTCTGTCTGTCCTCCCTCCTCTTGTCTCGCTCTGCCCTTCTCCTCTGGCTCTGCTGTCCCGTCCCGTCCCGTCCTGTACTGTGCTGTGCTGTGCCGTCCTCTTGCTGCTGTCAGTCTGAGAGCAGGCTGAGTAAATGTGTGGCTGTGTGCTAGTTTACGTGCATGTGTGTGAGTGTGTGTGTGAGTGTGAGTGGGAGTGTGTGTCTGTGTCTGTGAGTGAGCGGCTGACTGACTGACTGACTGAGTGAGCGTGCATGCATGCTTGTTGTGTGTGTGTGCCTGAGTGTGTGTGTGAGTGTGCGCACGGCTACCCCCACCTCTCTGCACTCACTTGCTCGCTCGTTCGCTCGTTCTGTGAGAGACAGAGGACAAGTGCCTTGAATAGCGCGCTCACTCCTCCCCCCGTCTCTCTCTCTATTTCTCTCCCCCCTCTCTCCCTGCCTGCCTCTACCCCCCTCCCACCCCTCTTCAGCTGACATCAACACTCAAGGGACCCGTGCCAAAATACCAGGCAAGGTTGTCAAGATACTTGGACGGGGCTGAATAAAAGCGATTGGACGAAAAGAAAGCAGAGGATTTTATCTGTTAACCAGAGCCTCGGCCAAACTGCCACTCCTGGATCAACAGAGCTGCCCGCAGGTGCAGGGATCACAGCGAGAATAAGAGAGACAGAGAGAGAATGAGAGGAAGTGAAAGAAAGAGAGAGACAGAGAGAGAGAACAATGTGCAGAGTCCAAAATGAGGGAAGAAATAATCGAGATGAACCGGGGGACCCCAATGGAATTTTTTTTTGTTCTACAATTAAAACATGCCTGAGTGCTTTGAGCACTGTCAACTTTTACTGATTTGACATGACCCTTTATAACAATGGGAACCATAGGCACACTGAACCATAAGACAGAGAAGCTCATATCATATTTAAGGGCCTCTGAAACTCATTGACAGGACAAATGCAGTAGAGGACACGAAACTCCATGAAGTGAAGTGTGCACAACTGGACAAAAAGTAAATGCTTACAGTACCAATCAGGCGACACGCAATGAAATCAGGCAAGTAGAAGACACTATTTAAGGGACCGGAGCTATTACCGGAGATCTGATTAAGAAAATTAATCTTCTGCCCCTGAAAACAGCTAGTGCGACCACAATGGAGGCATGTGTGTGGATAATATGATTTGAGACAAGAGGACTTAATTAACAGATGGTGACCATAATGCTGAACACAACTGTTCATCTTGGTGAAGTCCCAGGCTCTGTCACACCCTGGAAAGAAGGGAGAGAAACAATGCAGTGGGTGGGTGGAGTGCATCCCATGGGCTTCAGGGGAAGAAGACCACCAAGCAAGTGAGTAGCCCTTTCTGTCCCACTGTCCTGGACAGCTCTGCCCTCTGTGCAAAGTCAAGGGTGACCACTGCAGGCAGGCAGTTAGTAAGGCACATGCTGCATTGTCCACATTGTGGGAGCACTTACCCACAGCTGCTTTCATTGGACCAGCTGATCTCTCTCTCTCTCTCTCTCTCTCTCTCTCTCTCTCTCTCTCTCTCTCTCTCTCTCTCTCTCTCTCTCTCTCTCTCTCTCTCTCTCTCTCTCTCTCTCTCTCTCTCTCTGACCTTATGCAGCTGTCATTTACGACTGAGCCAGTTGACTGCAATGGATCTGCCCGTTTTACGATGTCACCTCCACGGTGCTGACGCCCACGGACACGTTTTTCTTACAGAATGAATAATTCATCTATGGTTTGAGCCTGCTGAGCTACTACACATCCGATTATGCGTGCTGTGTGTCGCCTATCTCTTAAAGCAACGCAGAGATTTGAAGGAGTGTACAGCCCAGGTTTAGGTGAGATTACAAATGATGCAGCATGCAGCTGCATCTCCAAGTGTATTTATCCACAGTGGCATTTTCCATTACTGCTTGTGGTCTGATGAGCTGGTCTTGTTGTACTGTGGTGCTTCACTGCCCTGAGGTGGTAGGTTTGGCCACAAGAAGGTGCTAGACATATATACAAACAGGAGTGCCCAATGCTCCCTCTAGAGGACAATCTGTGTAGGTGCAACAGGGAATTTGGGACCACGTGTATTCTGAGATGCTGGAAATTCTTCACTCATTTTGGATCTGTCAGCATGGAGTGAGTCATACACACCTCAAAGTGAATTGTTCGGCGCCCAGGAGGAGGGTAAACTCGCTGATCAACTATGACGACGTCTTGTCTGTTTCCAAGCGAAGCGCCAACACAAACTCTTCCCATCTCGTCAAATTCAAGTCAGGTTCACTCACACACCCACACTTGGCTCAAATTTTCATAAATTTCTACGATGCATGAGCTAATTGGCAGTACAGTTGGCTTCAGACATGGGAACCTCTAACTGCTATCTTTCCCAGGGGGACACCGCTACTTTGATTAGCGTTCACTCACCCAAATACTTTCCAGGCGTTGCAGTCTGTGGGAGTAGATCATCATCTCTGGACAGTTCAAACATGCTGCTGAAGTTGGTTGCACTCACCATCTGTCAAACATTTCCCACTTATTCCTGCTTGAATAATCTGGAAAAGTAGCATGGTGTTGATCAGTGTAACTCTTCAATGCTGAATTAAGAGATCTGAAAGGAAAATACACAGCTTAAAATGCTTGCTACAGTCTCACAGAGCTTCTATACTATGTGTATGTTCTGTGGCTGTTGGTAGTTTTTGTCAGATGATGATAACAGTGGATATATAAAAAAGAACATGCAAATGTAAGCTAAGTCACCTCCAACATATTTATTTGTGAATCCTACTCTCACACACAAGTTACAGTGTTGGTGTCAGTCAGCAACCCATATTTGTTTTCTGTCTGGGCCATTTTCCCTTACAGCTTAGAGTTACACAGTTTTACTCATCAAAACAGACAAACTCAGGACAAAAGTGACAATCTTAATATTGCTCCTATAGTTTCCCCCTGGCTCACACTCTCACTTCCAGGTGGATTTCCTCATCTCTGTGGGGTCTTTTCCTAAACTGCACTGTTGAAACACCGGGGAGCCCAGGCAGTCAGGGTGGGCACATTTCCCTTTGACCTTAAAGGCTGTTGGATACATTATTCTCCCTACTCTCTTCAAAGGAGTACTGATGAAAACAAAGAACTTCCAGGAATATCTTAGCCAGGGGCAGGAAGGAGCTGGCAGGGACCTGACCTCTTCCTCATCATGGGCGTCCTGACCAGTTCAAGCCACTGGGAACACAACAAAATGGATGCACACTAAGACAGTGTCAGTAGGCCTACATACAGGAGTGATTTTTTTCTAGTATGCCAACTTGTGTGTTGATGTACATATAGAATTTAGAGCAGACATGCCAGCCTACTCATCTCTACTTTGTAGTCTTAATCTTTTGGTTACCTTTTGAATATTACAATAACTGGGGAACTTGTGGATCTGTGTGTGGTTAGGTGTATGAGAGTTTTGGTTGGCTGAGTGTATGTGTGATTTGTCTTTTTGTATGGTATTGTTTTTTGGGTGTTAATTTAAAGGTCTCATTCTGTGAGCAGCCGTTTAGTACTTGCTGTTTTTGAAATACGACAGGTCATCCAAGTTACATATGCATTCATTAATACTAGACACCAACACAAAATTAATGAAAAAACAATGCAATGAGACCTTAAAGGACCTCTTCGAAAATGAGATGGTGTATCTCAAAGGGCTTATCCTAATAAATAAATTCAAATATTCATCCTACGACCCCATGGAATTTCCAAATAACATAAAATTTAACTATCAAGCCTGAGTGTATCTAAAAATATTTTTCTGAAAATGTTTTCAACTGGAGTTTAGTGGAGTCCTACATGCAGTCTGGTTGTACACTATTTTGGGCTGATATGAGGCTAAATAAATAAATAAATGTCATGAGAACCACAGAGCCCAACCTTCCTTAGGAATGGAGCCTCCGACTCCGAAGATTAAGGGAGAGGTTAGGAACCTTGAAAAAGGAAGAGAAAAAAGGGGGGACCAATGCGATGCTTTGAAAATGCGGAGAATATCTTAATGGCCGCTTGGGCAAACAGCCCAGAATGCTGCAGAGAGCTGCTGGAGGAGCAGCAGAGGAGGTGGACAGTAGTGATGGGTGTGTAGTCCTCTGAGTCGCTGTGTGTGGGTGGGTGGGTGGGTGGGTGCGCACATGTGTGTGTGTGTGTCTAAGAGTAAAGTGATGGCACAGAGTGACAAGCCAAAGGGAGAAAGACAGGAAGATAAAAAGAAGAAAGAAAAAGAACAAAGGAAGAGCCTTGGCGTTAGGCATCCCCTCATTAGTAGTCGAAGCCATGCTTCAAGGAGAGTGCTTATTTTTAGATGTCAGTGCTGAGGAGAAGGTGTGTTTCCCCCCCCCCTCAGTTACCCCTTTTAGCCCCCGACCTCCTTATGGTTGCTGTCACACGGCAGTCGGCGCTGTTACTGTAAGCTATTGATTCATGGGCAGAAGAGTGGAGATTGGATCTCAATGCAAATTGCAAGGCTGCAGATCAGCACTTGATCCAAGCACACAAGGTGTTTTTTTACACAACCATAGCTGATGGTATAGACAATGTGTGAGTCCTCTTTCCTTACAGGCTAATCTAAGGAAAAAATCTAAGGAAACATGTGAGGCTTTGTTTTATTTAAAGCCAAATTTAAAGCTTTAAAGCCTTTCCCCGTCTGCTACTGTTTAAGCCATCATGAATTCAAAGCTGGACTATCGAGAATTAGAAAGACTTTAGAATGTACTCTTTAGGTAGGATCATCTATTTTAATATTATGTGTACTACTACCAAATTAATGTAACTATCATACTAATTATATTTAATTACTAATATATTATTAAACTAATGCTGAGGTTTAAAGGAGAGTTTCAGAGCAGATTTTAATGAATATGTTCATACATCTGTATGTAGTGTAGGGTACAACATGAATTACTCATGGATCTAATTAGTATTGGTGATTGGGAACATGTCTGACTGGAGATCTGTAAATCATGCTTATAGGTGGATCATTTAGTGCTTGCAGGATTTACTGAGTAACCTATGTATCATGGCAGACAGTGCTGCGGAATACACTACAGTAAGCAGATGATACAGAACTAGTGGAGTCCCCTGGTTCACTGCCTGTATACTGAGACAAAACATGCATCTGAGAAAGTCTAAATTAATATGATGAATGTAAATATTAACTTCATATATGTACAACTGAGATTCACCCAAAAAAAGGCTGACTTTTCCAGTAACTCTGGAATCTGACAAATTGTTCACAAGCATGTAAACCATACAGCTGAAATCCAATGTCTGCTAAAAAGACCAATCGACTGCAGTGGTGACCAATTAAAACTTTGCATTTTATTCACACAAACTGATGACAAGTATTTTAATAAGGCAGCACAATATATACATACAATGATTTATATATGAATACCATATTTAAACTTTAAAATGTTGTTATTTCTCCACTAACAACATGTCAATCACTACCATCACAAGCCTGGACAGGGTCATTATTAAGCGAATTTAAAGTCACGTAAGATCGGGCACAGTCGTCCAGGTTTTAGGCAGTTGGCCATTGGTGATCTCTGTCTCAGTCATCCACATGTCTAGGCCCTAGAAGCGTACGTCAGCTACTCATGGCATCGGACAAGCATGTCCTTTAGTGTTGTCGGTGTGCAAAAGCATGCCTTCAGTCATCAAAACCCACAGTGGACTCAAGAGCTTTGAGAAAACACACAGAAATCAAATTTATATCGCAGACTGCTATAAGCTGTTAGCAATGGACCTTCACAATCGTATCTGACTGGCCATATTTCCTCTCCCATTCATGTGAAATGCATGTAAGTGAAAAGCTGATGTATTACAGTTCCTCTGCCAACAATTTATGATTCAATCCATGCCTCTGTGGAGACTTCAGGCTATTTTACTTTTATCCTTTTACACTTATTTTATCTTTTACATATTGTCCTTTGCTTTTATTTTTGTTAAGCACACTGATCTGCTGTTGTGAATGAAATGCGCTATACAAACAAACTTGCCCTGCCTAAGAGACTCACACTTCTAGGGGCGTCCAATTTAACGGCCTTTAAACAGTGTTTGTGTTCTGGAAAATCACCAGCATTTGTGTAGCCTCATTGCTCTCAAGCTAACAAATGACTTAGTTCATTTTAGCCAAATATGCGTGACCTATGATTCATTTTGATAGTGTTCTTTTGTGAAAGTAGTACAGCACTCCGACACTGACCAAAGCTCCTGGACTTGGTCGGTGTTTAGACAGGAGACCGTTTGCCACTCAAAGCACCACCCGCTTTGGGTGAAACCAAACCCCATCAACCCTTACTCTGACTTTATGCAAATATTGATAGTAAAATTCAAGCTCTTTCCAGGACTTTTGTTGCATTTATCTTATTCTGAAGTCCTTGACTGCATATCCACCTCGAGTACTTTCACAAGAATATGCAAACCACACTTACATTCTGAATAGAAGCAAATTCATAGTTTGGACTGTTTCAGGGCTGAAATCCCTTTGATTTAACACCTTCATGCATACTTGTCAGGTTTGTTCAGCATTAAAAAGACCACAGCACAGAGCATGAGATGGTCCAGCCTCTAAGCACCTCACTCCTAATCAGAGAATGGTTCAGAATACAGCTGGTGCAGAAGCTCTATTTTTGCATTTAGGAACACATTTATTCAGATAATCCACCGAACAGAGACATTACATATGGGTCTGTTAAAAATTCAGTTTCATTTTGTTTTCTGACCTATCACCATAACCATTGCCAATCCTTAACCCTAACCCTAACAAGCCACACAGTTTCAATAGAAGGTTTGTTAATAATCCTAGCATCTGAAGATGATCTGTAGGACTATCTGTAGGAGCATCCAAATAAAGAGTGACGTTGCATTTTCCTTTCCTACTATCCCATGTGTGCAACCCTTCCGCTCGGGAGGAAGTTATACTGCCTCGGGTCCTGTCAGTCTCAGTGCTCCTTGCTGGTACCATAACATCGTTTTACAAAAATATAATTCTATTCCAAATAATAAACATTGACTGAGATTAGTAGAGAGTACATAGAGTTTTTTTTTTCTCCATGACTGCAAACACCGGGTCCTTGCAAAATAGGCATATGGATGGGCGAACTTGGGTGAAAAAAGAGAAGTGAAAACAAACCAAAAAGAGAAAGAGAGAGAGTGTAACACTGGTATTGTTACACAGGGACGTGCGGGTGAAACGACTTGAAATAAAACACAGGAATACATCTGATAAGGCCTGAAGTGATCCTTTAAAAGAAATGATCACTTTATGAGGAAAAAAAATGCTTTGCGTTCATACTGTTAGCACTGCTGTACAGTTTTCTAAAAAAAAAAAAGGTTCAAATGTTTGGCACTATTCTGCATGAATTACTTGAGGGCAGCTTTATGTCAAAATATTTTTTCTTTTAACAGTGAAGCTCTGTAAAGGGTTGAATACTCACTCCTTACAGCTCTTCTTATATATAATTCTGAGATGCAAGGCCAGTCTCTCATTTTCACACTGACAGATGCAATCACTCACTCCACACACACGCATATACACACATACACAAATGCACACGCACACACAACAATAGGCTTACAAACACACACACACACACACACACACACACACACACACACACACACACACACACACACACACACACACACACAGAGCTCAGCCATAGTTGTAGGTGAAGTTGTAGGTGCTGGGCTCTTTGGGCACAGGGGGCGGGGCCTCGGGGATGGTGATGTTCTCCAGGTCCAGTAGGCGGAGCTTCATCTCCATGCTGATGAGCGTGTCCAGGTCACTGCGGGTCAGCTCACTGCCCATCTCCCTCCCCAGCAGGGCACACAGCCCATCTGTCCAGATGCAGTACTGCAGGAGGCACACACACACACACACACACACACACACACACACACACACTCATACACACACATTCGCACATGCACACATGTACACACGCACACACACAAATACGTATGCGCGCACACATACACACACACACACATACACAAATACAAGCACACACACAGAAAAACAGACGTATATTTTAGTCAGCTAGATTACAGCGTTAGTGGAAAATCACCATGAGAGAAAACACAGACTGTCACCCACCATTACAGTCATTAGATGCCATGACGGCAGCAGTGGACAGGCTCACCTCGTACTTGTTGGGCGCCACGAAGTTGAGCGCCTCATCGGGATCGTACAGGATTGAGAACGCCAGCTCCAGCACTTCCTGAAAAACACCACCCCCACAAAAGTGAATCATTAATGGCAGAACAACACCACCCGCTCCAAGAATAAATCATTCATTGCAGTGCCCAGGGAGGAGGTTCACTGGACAGCAATAAAGTGTTTTTAATCAGACAAGCCAGGTGGTACAGGGGGCAGTGAGCGATGAGAGACAGTGAGAGAGAGAGAGAGAGACAGTGAGAGAGAGAGCAGCACTACCTTGTTCTGCTTCAGCGCACTCTTCTCCTTCATGTGAGGACAGTCCTTCCCCGTCACCACGGACTTAATGTCGGACACGGGGACTGCAGACGAGACAAGAGCGCGCTCTGAGTCAACACAAGGGGGCCCATCTTTTTTAACCCTCTTCCACTCATGTGGTTTATGCTGTTCACCTTTTACTAGCAATAATGGCACAAAGTGTGCACAATTCACTTTAAGTGAAGGAGAGCTAGGGTTAGGGGAAATCGAAATCCCGTTAGGGTTCAGTGAAACAAGCAACGATCATCTGTGCGTACATTTATCAATGCCATTGACAGATAATCAAACACGTGTGAGCATCTATCATCGCCTCTGCTTTTAACAGTGTATCGGTTAATGATTTATTTATCATCCCTCCCAGTCTTGAGTCGTTACCCTGACAGCTAGAGGTCAAAGGTTAAATGTGAAAGGTCAGAGCACTCACTCTTGTCAGTGAGCATCTCAAAGGGCACCTCGCCCTGTGGTGACTCGTCCAGATCCCCGTAGTGGAGAACCTTGTGGTTCAGGGACAAACGGCAGAACCAGAACTTCTCTGCGGATAAGGAGACAAAGGGGGAGGAATGCACACTGAGGCCGTTTAAATACAGACATTGGTTTAGGCATGAAAGAATAAAATGCACAGTGATTCTCCGTCTATTGCGGTAGTTACTTTCCAGGACCTCCCAGAACTGGGGAAAATCTGTAATATAGGAAACATTTTATTTTTTAGTTAAGCCTTAAAATACCTCTCCCACACACTGTTTTAATACATTTACTGTATGTATTATTGAATTACTAATACATTTTAATTAACATTTACATGTAACAGTATAGTTATCACAAATTATAATATTGTTCTGATGAACTGCTCTTTAGCATGCATAGTGACAGAGCATGCATATATTAATGAAAACAATCTGCGATATAGCGGGACTATGAAAGGTGAACCGCGATATAGCAGGGGATTACTGTATCTCAATACGATACTTATTCCACTTTAGAATGCAGCCAGAGGGAAAATATTCATATGTGAGAAAATATAAGAAATATGATAAGAAATGGTAGGATAGAACCTCTACATGATACAAGATCTTTATTTACTGATGTGGTTACAAAAAGCCACAAATTTCGTGGGATCAACAAACATTGGTCCTGGATTGAAAACATTTTGCAACACTGGAATTACAAAAATCTACATACAAATATAGACCTTGTTACACATTATATTATTAACTGGTAAAATAAATAATATGGGAGATATGGTATGCAGAGTTTTTTTATTTTTCAACCACTTCTGTGAATACATATGATTATGACCCACTGGAACGTGGTGCTGCTTTCTGATTGGTTGATAGGCATGCAGTAAAACCGTATATCATGCACGCCTTGAAAGTAGTTCTGGCAAAAAAGTTTAAAACTTCAGCACCATTCCATATCAATACCCAATAGAATGTACGTACCTACTGTAACCGTCTCTATCAAACTTCACAATTAATGGCAATGTCGAGTTCAATTTCCATGAACTTTAAAAAAATAGTAAACCGAAAATAACAACTAAATCAACATTTTGGAATAAGTATCGCATGTGTCGCGTTGCTCAATCCAAGCTAGCTAACACCTGATGAGCAGTAGCAATCACCTTACCAAATGAAAGGTAACCTTGACAACCAGTTAACCCTCTAAGTTAATTGAGAATTATTTTAAATACATTCTACATAATTGAGTGGCATTAACCGGGTCATAAGCGGGGTAACATCCTCCGAGGCGTGCACTATACAGTTTTAAGTCAACTTGGCGGAGCAACCTTCCCTCCGCTTCGCGTCGGGAAGTTCTTAGGCTCCACCTCGTTGACTTAAAACTGTATAATGCATGCCTCGTCGGATGTTACCCTTACATAATGTGTGATTGTATGAGGCCCACAGGTATTGTGAGTACTGTACGGTGTCTCACCTTGTCTCCTGCGGTTGCCTAGCTTTCGAAAACAGCTCCCTTCACACAGCCGGTTCAAGCGCTGCTGTTTGATCAGCTCCAAGATCTCCGGCTGGATCCGCTCACGGAGCTCACTGAGTCAGACACACACACACACACACACATACAGAGAGAGAGAAAGAGACAGAAGGAGAACGAGAGAGAGACGACGGATAGAGAGACAGAGAGAGAGGAGAAAGAAAGACAGCAAAAAACATTAGGCCTTTAGAGATTAACAATGTAGAAAAATGCGAAATTAAAGGGCAAACCCAGTATAAAAGTGTGTGTGTGTGTGTGTGTGTGTGTGTGTGTGTGTCCGTGTGTGTATGTATGTATGTGTCTATGTACGCATGTGTATATGTTTTTTTTAACGTGTGTGCCCTCACATAATAGGGGGAGACTGGAAGTCATCCTGGTTCATCCTCTCGGACTGCCTGAGGCGCAGGATCTCGGAGTAGCTGAGAGCGCGCAGCTTACCCTTCAGCTGGTCCAGGGAGGTGGGCTTCAGTGCTAGAGACCGCGTGATCTGCTCCCGCACCACCTGCATCACCTGCATGGACCAGACAAACACACAAACAAACAGCACCCAGTGTCTTTGTGATTACATAGCACACCACAGCACAGCACAGCACAGCACACACAGTGTAGACAATGAAATTGACTGTGCATTTAAGCCATCACACACGTGAGCAGGGGGCAGCCATGACAACGGTGCCCGGGGAGCAGTGTGTGGGGACGGTACTATGCTCAAGGTACCTCAGTGGGACTACTGGCAATTGGTGGATTCGAACCAAGCCCGATACCTTAACCGCCAGGCCACCACTGCCCAAAGGTGGAGGGGAGAGAGCACTTACTACACCCGTGTGCATAGTGGTTAGATTTGGCTTTTGTAAGGAGAAGGAGCCCTTCTTTACTCACAGTGGTCAATATCTCACTCTACTGTACTACTATAAATACTGTAGCAGAGGGAGCTCAGCTCTGGCTGGTTATATTGCTGGCTATATTGCGGACGTGAGGAGGTGGAGCTGAGCTCCGAAGGGCTTCGGCCCAATTTAAACTCTGCCTGTACCGTACATGTTCACTCACACAAATACAAAAACACACATACACAGATGTGCAGCCACATACATACATGTACACACGCCCGCACAAACACTTGCATGCATAATAACATACACGCACACACAAACATAACATTGGGCTTGAGGCGACTTTTCCCCTAATGCATTATGCATTATCCATACGGAAAATACATGCACACATAAATAAGTACATACTGTATGTTTACATAATGTGTCTATGCTACTAGGAGAGGTATACAAAAAGCCCAGTTTGTGTTGTATGTAATGTAGATGTAATGTAAATCCCTCCTGAAAGCAAACACACACACACACACAAGCACACACACACACACACACACACACATCATTAACCTTGTTGAAGTCCTCCGCGGTGGCTCTCATTTCCTTCCAGGTCTTGTTGACGAGCTGGATGCAGACGCAGAAGAACTCCTCCCAGGCGCGGTCGTGTGTGAAGAACATGGGGTGGTAGTCATTGCAGCCCTCGTTTGCTGGAGCACACACACACAGCACAGGAGCACAAGGATCACAAACAGTGCACTCAACAGAATACACACACACACTGTCTGTGTTGCCTAAATGACCTGCATTTGGGCAAGGGCAAACATGGAAAATGTCAACAGCTGACATCTGTTGACCTTTACACAGACAGAGAACAGCTGATGCACAATTATGGAATATGAAGCAGTTGGTGGAGATAACACAACCGTTTACTTACTGAATTAGTTATTAGATATTATAGATATTATGATTATGTAATTATAGATTACTGTGAGTGTACATAATTTGTGTCTCCACAATATCTATGTAAAACAAATAATCATAACCATACATTGCATGGGTTTTTAGTTTTTTTACACCATATGTATACAAGGATACAAGGATATTTTATTGCCAAATGCATAGACATACTGAGTACAACATGCAGTGAAATTGCTGATTGTCTAACAACTATGCAATAAAAAAATCACATCATAACCGTAGAACCGTAAAATCATTATATCATAGACCACAGAGTTTTTTTTTTATTTGTGTTTTTAAACATGACTTTGGAGCTTTTACACACTGCAGTACATGCTTGAGTGTGTGTAGCTGTGTGTGTTTTATGTGAACACTTACGCAGCTCCCCGACTTGTAGGATCTCACACAGCATTCGTGTGAGCTCGATGGCACAGCGACCAAACGGACACTCGTGCTTGTCCTCCCGACTGCTGTTTTCCAGGACAATCTGAGGACGAGGGGCAGAAGGGACGTCACCTCTTCATGAATAATCTCATATTTATAGCCACTTAATCCAAACAAAGCCTCCTAATAACTGTTAAAATAAACTGCTGTGAAGTGAATTGACGCATACAGAAAGCCCCGAACCTAGCAGAAATTATTCATTGGCTTTCAATATATACACAGTGTCAGATTTGTCTTTTAAAAGGGCAAGTCAAAAAATGAAAAATGAAAATAAACAGCTCCAGATGTTTGCAGATGGACCCTTTCAGCCACTGCCAAAGCCTGGTGGGAATGCAGCAAAGACGCCATCCAGGAGAGGATTAAAAAAAAAAATCTGACACTGCATACTGGGTGGTTTATACACTCCTGTAAACTCCAGTGCCGATTTCCAGACACACCAGGAGATGCCAGTGCAATGATGAGATTTGCGCGGGAGGCATTAATGCTGGTTCCTGTGCTGTGCCGCTGGTGTGCTGTGGTGCTTGGATGAGGCCTCACCCTGATGTAGGTATCCTGGTGGAGCTTGGCGAGGTACAGCATGTTGTCCAGGGCCAGCATCCCTGGAGGGGTCTGGGTGAAGTCCATGGCTGGGTTGACATGGTTCTGGGAAAAGCAAAATCACACACGGGAAAACAACATGTATGCCAGGCAGAACCAGAGCAACAGACTACACAACATCCAATTCAGTTATTTTATTTCAGCAGAAAGAAAGAAAGAAAGAAAGAAAGAAAGAAAGAAAGAAAGAAAGAAAGAAAGAAAGAAAGAAAGAAAGAAAGAAAGAAAGAAAGAAAGAAACAAAGAAAGAAAGAAAGAAAGAAAGAAATCCCATCAACTGGTAATAACATCGAGCCTACTGGCGCCGACACAAATGCATTCTTTACTTGGAACTCATAACCTGAGCTGATATGCAGCTTTTGCCTCAAGTTTTATTTTCTATCAGCTAATAAATTATTATTTTCTAAATTACTCCTCATGACAGCATTCCCTCTGTAATATGAGATATATTGTAACAGACCAGCCTTGACACCAGGGGGCGCTCACGGTACTCACAGTGAAGCCCAGCATCTTGTAGTCCTTGGTGTACATGGCCTTCCTCTTCTCTGTGTTGCTGGGGTCGTTGTCTCCGTCAAAAGCAATCCGTCTCAGCTCAAATATGATGTCCCTTTGGGCCTAGACATGATGGATACAGTAGGAATAATGACAAGATTTCTAGCACAGTGCTCAATTCCAGAAATTTCATTAAAATGTTTTCTTTTTCTTCTGAAATAATGGATTGAGCCCCTTATTCAATACATCCCAACAATACTACATTTATAAATGTATAACTTTAACACATTTAGAAGTAATGAGGCATGGAGAGTGACAAAGCGTCACTTGTTAAAGGTATTTCATTTTACACTGCATTGTTTACCTGTCAGTTTGAGGATAAACTTAAAGGTTTTTCAATAAATGTACTGTAAATAAACTTGAAGGGTTTTGTTAAATGCACTGTACTCTTGTAATATGTCATTTATTGGAGGATAAATTAAATCAGTAGTACTAAGAGAGGCCCAGAGGTTGATGGGTGTTACTGTACCTGGTCACTGGGATCCATCTTGGTCATCATGCGCTCCTCCAGTAAGTTAAATGTCAACACCTGCAGCACGTAGAGCTGGTGGGCCATCTCTGCTTTGATCGGCCGATTCCCTCTGATGACATGCTGTGTGTGTGTGTGTGTGTGTGTGTGTGTGTGTGTGTGTGTGTGTGTGTTGTGTGTGTGTGTGTGTGTGTGTGTGTGTGTGTGTGTGTGTGTGTGTGTTTGAGAGAGAGAGAGAAAGAGAACAGATGAAAGAGATGCACTCAGAGGAAGCTCCTCTGTGATCCTCTGCTATTGATTCCTCACAGGCCATTCCCTCACGGTTGTCGCCATAGCGATGCAGCCTTGTCATTCAGCTCAAGTCTTTCCTGCTGAACGCTGCTGGGCTCAAAATGGATTCCCTCAGCGTCACACTGCACTGGTGACTCAAACCAGCAGTGAGGAACTTTGTTTTAAAACTACTGAGTTTGGGAGCAAGCAACCTAAAAGGAAACACCACCAATAACACAGTTTACCTTGATTAAAGCCTGCTAACATGCTAATTGGTGTCTTTTGGCAATATAGTTGCTAATGTCCTGCTGTGAAAGCTTGTCTAATCTGCCTGTGGAGAGTTCTAGAACACAGAGCTACACACTGTATGTCCTGCATAGCAAAAATGTGTGACTTTATCTGTCCCTTAGATGACTGCATGTCCTTAACATAAATTAAATTTTTTAAAGAAAAACAGAATGAATGTCCTTCTATAAGGAACCCACTACAGGATGATGCTGCTTTATCACTGAATAGCTAAAACATTTTTAGTTTGCAGCCTAGCATTCACTGCTTTTGTGCATAAATCTGGTACTATGCAATTTAGCCGCTTCTAACCAAACAACTGCACTGAGAGAGATGATCCTGAAGGACTACAGCTTTCAGTGTATTTCTGTCTGCATCAGTCTATAAAATAACACAAAGGTTTCCTGCTTCAGTCTAAGACAGATGGAGAAGTTGTTCAACACACATTGATGGCTTAGCCTACAAAACAGACCTCTAGGCAAGCCTCTGAACTTCAGCAAGCAGATTTGATTTCATCAACACTGCAAAACAGCTGCAAGAGGGAGATATGTGGGCGAATATCTTATTAAGCTGATATATCTGCCTTTCGCCTCAACCTACATCTTCCTAAATAACAAAAGTTGCCGGCTAATCTCTTCACGGCTCCTCACATTCACATTTGCCTTTCTAAAGGACATCCTGCTTACACTTCTGCATTTCTAAAAAATAATATTTGACACAGGAGTATATGTTATTTAAAAGATGAAAAACCCCACTTTGTGTTTTATTGTAGCAAGCATTTTAGATTATTTTAATGATATTCACTGCAGAACTAGGAAATGTTCCCAAATGTTTTTCATCTCAGAGATCTGGTTAGCCTGAAGGATAGGAATTTGTACATTAGCGGTCCGTGTTGTAGATGTACCACGGAAGGCTTTGACACTTACATTGAGGATGATGGATCGGAGGTGCTTTTGGGCCAGGGTGCTTGCCATTTCCTGTGGAGAGAACACATGGGCGTCCAATGAGCAACGAGCGCCCCACACGGAGACAGAGATCACTCCGGCCAGGCCTGGAGCACGAGCAGGACAGGACCGGGATGGCCGATGGCCGATGGCCGATGGCCAAAGTCTGTCATCCTTGCGCATGCAGGACTGGAATCTACATATGCTCTACATATGTGAATATCTATTAATACCTACTGTTTAGTCTAGAAGGATATTCCATAAATATCTACAACTACATCTAATTCTGTAGTCTAGATGCTAGGTCTGTTGAAACAGTAGTGCCATAGTAGTGCTATAGAAGGGAGGTACACAATAGAATATTAGGTGTTAATATTTCAATCCGGTAACCTGTTTTGCATCGTTTTTCATAATTGGAAGCAAAAGCAGTGTAATACTCTGGTTGCACCAAATGGTGGGATCCAAAGCACAAAGCCCTCAGCACCTCGGCAGTGCTTACAATTAAGGATTTGGGCTTGTTATAAAAAGCCCTACTGTTAAAAATGGTGTGTGTGTGCGGGCGGGTGGGGCGCAAGGCATTGTGGTTAACGTAGTCCTGGGATGAGTACTCACAGTGAGTCGCAGATCCAGAGGGTTACTATACTCCGCCTGGGGGACAAGGGTGGTGGGGTGTTGAGGAGGAGGTTGGGGTGGGAGGGAGTGCAGGTGGGGACAGCAATGGAAACAGAAAGTGCAACACTTATACACACAGACCACGCAACACGGGCACACAGGCACACACCACAAGGAGGTTGGGGAGTGCTGGGAGGGGAGGAGGACTGCTTGCTTGCTTGCTTGCTTGCTTGCTTGCATGCATAAAGAGAGGTGAGGTATGGCCAAAAAGGGCTCCACATAGCCAAAGCACTGCAGTGGCAATGCAGTACAGCTGGTTGCACTGGCAGCGAGAGCACTTCAAAGCTCAGCTCAAGCACAGCAGGGCACAGCCTCGCCATGCTGACAGCGGCGACAAGACACCCCAACGGATTTTCAGCATTTACATAAGCATGTCCCCTCCTCTCCCATGAGCCACTTGTGTTCAAATTGAAAACAAAAACTCTTCAAAGGCAGAAAAAAGGAGTGAAAGAGGAGAAAGAAGAAGAGGAGGAGGGTAAGGAGGTATTAGCCAATGAGCTTGGGTGAGTGAGGTGCCACTTGGGGAGGACAATGAATGAGTGGCACTTGTGTCACTCCACTACTCCAACTTCTACTCTACAATCTACAGCTGTCACGCCGAGCCTGCCAAGGCAGTTCCCATGGCGACCCAGGCAAAATGGCCGCCCTCCCTGCTGCGCCTGGACACGTCTGTGTGTAATTCTTCATGAGAACAGGACAAAGGGTCGGTGGTGGGGGGTTGGAGGGTGGAGAGGGGGGGTCGACATTAATGACAGCTCAGATCTATTGTTCTACGTTAGCATGTGTCACGCTTTAAGCAGAGTGACATTCCTACAGGTTTCTAGTGAGGGTACATTAGTGTACAGGCATGCGGATGTGAATCTGAATGGACCAGCCGAATGATTTTATCCAAAGCAGTCTTAATGTACTTATACATTGTTAGCGTATTTACTAATATATTTATTTAATTATTTAATATATTTAATATTTATTATTATAAAGACATTAAATGAGTACTGTCTGCAGCAGACATCCCAAGTCTCCCGTGACCTCCGGGAGTGTCCCGCATTTGAAAAAAAAAACAATGTTTGAAAAAAAAAAAAAAAAATTAAAACTATGTTTTTTTCCTTCGCGTGTTCCGGGTGTGTGTTGTTGACCTCCCTGAAATGTGTTCCTGCAGGTTGGGATGTCTGGTACTGATCAGGCCCATTTCCATGACAACACTAGCACTTTGCTCAATTAGATGAGAGCAGCTGGGTACACTAAAATGAAGTGGCAATTTGCACTGATACAGTGTCGGACAGTGGTGAGCGTGTAGCCTATCAGGAAGTCTGCCTAATGTTCTATTTCCAGACTGACAGATCACAGCCAGGGCAGCAGGGGCATAGATAAATCTTCCATTATAGAAGCCCCCTCAGCCCAGGGAGGAGCCACATGGAGATGCAGCGTGCTGACTGATAAGCCACAGCGACGCGCTACAGTTAGACTCATCCCTCAACAGGAAGTCCCATCGCCGCAGGACAAGCACATGCAGTCACGCCTGCTTGACACGTGTGTGTATGTTTGTGTGTGTGTTTGTTTCGGTGTGTGTGATGGAAGATAGACTGTGACCATGAGGAAGATGTATAACAGCTGAGAAAGGGTTTGTGTGTGTGTGTGTGTGTGTGTGTGTGTGTGTGTGTGGTGGGGGTGGGGGGTGTTCTCTGGCTCGATGGTCACCTGACAAATAGCTACCCACCTGTCGCCTGTCCTCGGGAGCTTTGAGGAAGAGGGCATTGATGAGCGCGATGGCGTACGTCTGGATCTCCTGATTTGACCTGGGGGGGCACAGTGGCCGCGGAGCACACAGTTAGAGGTATCATGTTCTTGGCGTGCTCAAATACATTCAGACTGTCTATGTGTGTTAGCAAGCTACGTGGCTAGCCCCAGAGTAAATGCTGCTAGGGGTCAATACTACTGACAGGATTACTATAGGAATACTACTGACTATACCTTAGAGAGTAGTGATGGACAATCTGGATTCAGAGGCTACAATCGATTACCACATTTTGCAAATTACCTGGTTCTACCTGTTCACTTTAATCAACACTAAGTAGTTTTCATCTTCGGTCACCCTACAGGTTGAAAGTGGAATTGTCTCTCATTTGAACTACAGAGACAAGGCCTGCTCATCCAAACTGGATATAGCCCATGGATGGCAGCAAAGTGAAGTTAGAAGAGCCCTTTCACCCTGTTACAAGTTGATGAACCACTGAAACGATTTTGGAAACATTATTTTAAACATTATTTAGGTTGGAAAAACTACTTAGTGTTGGTGTAATACAGGTATTTTTTACGAATTAACTTGTACCTGACTAAATTACAAAGAGCTGATTAAGTGAGCGGCTGGAACATGTGTCGTACAGTGAGTGGTACTGGATTGCTGCTTCTGTCAAAATGCCCATCACTGATATTGAGACCAAGGTAAAGAATGATCAGTAGCTATTGCTAAGCAAACTCTTAAAGTAAAAAAGAAAAGCTATACATCATGATATTATACCTGCAATCAAAAAGCCAATTTCCAACACTGCTCTCTCTAGCTGGCAGCTGATCATTTTGCAAAGCTTACCGTCCATGCTGCATGAGTGTGTGTGCATGTGTGCGTGCATGAATGCGTGTGAGCCTCCGGAGGATGTCTATCGGTGGGCCTGGCTGGCCTAGCGCCGCCCCTACGAGTATGTGGGTGTACGTGGGTGCATGTGTGCGTGTCTGTGCTCACACTTGCAGGTGCCCGATGAGCTGTCCCACGGTGATCTCCTGGGCCACGCGGTGGTACAGGCTGTGGCTGTTCAGCACCATGCTCTCCAGGATGGCCAGCGAGCGCTGCAGGATGGACACGTCCACCATCGGCTGGTTCACGTAACCTGCGATCTGGGCGCCATCAAGCCGGATTAGCGTCACATGCAGTAATCCCCCGCTATGTCACGGAATTTTTTTTCATTAATATATGCATGCTATGTCACTGTGCCTGCTAAAGAACAGTCCGTAAGAACAATATTATAATTTATGATAACTATACTGTAACATAATTAAATACTAAAATGTAGTAATAATTCAATAATACATACAGTAAAAGTATTATTTTTACCTATCACAGGGGATTCTGGAACATAACTACCACGACAGACGGGGCATCGCTATATATCATGGACTATAATATTATATGTGGGCTGGTTCATGTAACCTGCGATCTGACAACGTTCAGGACTAATCAGCAACTTTAATATGGGCAGAGGTGGAGAACCAAGGCCTAGAAAGCAAAACCCCTGCCGCATGTTTGATTTCGCCGTTTTCTGGACCAGCTGATCCTAATGAAGAGGCAAATAATCAGATAGGTAGATCAGCTGATTAGTGAAATCACCTGTGTAAACAAATACATTACAGGGTCTTTACTTTCTAAAGCTGGGACCTCCACCTCTGTATACGGGCTGGTTTATCTGGATTATGCCTCGCCCTGGACTCACGGGAACTTAAATGAAGTACAGCAGAAGGTTACTACTGTAGGACTGTAGTCTCAATAGAAGTCAGGGAAATGCTAGCCAATATAAGTACTAATACCTCAGTTCAAATAAATCCAGTCCCCATGTATTTATTTGAACTCTGAATATTGAACTGAGATACCCATCCCCAATGCCACAGGATAAGGAAAATGGCACTCCTGAGATTTTCAATGTGTGGACTTTACTGTCGTGACACAGACACACATAGTAATTCTGTGGTGTCCTGTTCCTAGCCATATTATATAAGCTAATAAATGCAGATACAAAAGCTAAGAATAGGCACATTCGTCAATGAGAGGAATGGTGGTAAGTGACAAACTTTGGCTATGTGAGAGAGTATACGTGAGTAGATGCCTCACAACTTTATGCTTTTCATATGCATGCCCTCTGGAGGATCCAAAGTTTGGAAGCAGTACAAAAAAAACAATTCACAAAAAAAAAAAAAAAACAGCAAAAAACTCTGGTCCAAAACTAAAAGTTGCTAGGTAACAAGACCACCCACTCAGTTCCTGCAGGGAATGGCAGTTCAGGGGTGGTTCCGTGATGGAAGAGGAAAAAGAGAGAGAGAGAAAGAAGAAATAGATGACTGCTGCACTTAAAATCCCTAAATGAAGAGGATTTGTGTTACTGTTGTTGCACAGTGACGAGCGAGTTCACACAACTGTGGATGGAAAACACTAAAGCTCTGGTGGCGCTCTGTTCTCCTACGCGTACGCCTTGTGACGGCTGCTGTTGCAATAGGAGCCTCTGGGACTGGCCTGCAGGGAGGGACCGCTCTGCTCTAAATCAACGTGCATTCTTGCTGGCTTGCCATTGTGTTGCTCCCCAAAGAAAGCACAATTAGTCCCTGCCGCGCAAGCACACCCAACTTAGACTTATAATGCACTGCTTCGCCCATTTACGCAATTAAAGCACATTGTTTTTTAAGGCTCTTCTTGTTTGTGTTGGTTGATTGGTGGTTGTGTGTCGTGTTGTGTTCCCATTCACCTGCTTGATGAAGGAGAGGGAGATGAGGTCCCAGGACACAATGCCATGGTCCATCAGCTCCAGGAAGGCTGTGAGAGTAAAGGCTAGCATCTCACCAAAACTACAAAAGAGAACAAATAGAAAAAAATGTTTTATATCCAACATTTCATACATAACGGCCATTTAACATCTTTAAGATCAATATGTGCTAGAAGAATAGTGATACTAGAATGATACTGAGTATAATCAAGGGTTGACAATATTCAAGTTGAAACTTGAAACCCCCACACATGCCTCAATGTTATTAAAAACAGCAGGCGGCATGTTGTGCAATGTATCAAGCCCATTGCTGGAGACAGGAAGGCTACACTAAATCCCAGAACACCTCCCAAAGGAGAGGCCCATCACAGAAAGCTCGCTTCATCGTCCTACTCAACCCCATCCTTGCTTATCCAGCCCCCTCCCAAGCAAACCACCCTAATCTATCACAGATAGCTCACCCACCACATCACCAATCGTAACCTCTGTTGGGGCCCCAAGCAAAAAATCCCTAATTTCTGCTATAAAACTGTACTGTTACTACTGTAGTTTAAGATTTGGTCAGCCCTTGGGGTCCCTGTAGTGGCCTGGGAGCCCCAAACGGTTGCCTGTGTTGCCTTTTGACAGGTTACACCTCTGCACCAACACACCCACCCACCCACCCACCCACCCACCAGGCACCCTCATTGCGCCGCAGCCAGGCAGGCAGACGGACCGTGACCTCACTGGTGACCCATGACTTACTGAGTGCCGCTCTCGACCAGGCGGGCCAGCGTGCTGATGCCGTCCATGTTGATGAACTCTGTGGCGAAGGTGGGGTCGGCCGACAGCTTGGCCAGCTCCTTCAGGGCCTCCAGGCGTGCGTCGATGCCGTGCGATTGGATCCTGTCCAGCAGCTGCCTGGCTGCCCGCGCCTAAGAGGGAGGTAGAGCAGGGCTGGAGGTGAGGGTGGCGAGAGCAGCAAGGGCGTAACTTTGCGTTAAACATTAGGGCTCATTCACACCAAACACTCTCCGTATACAGCACGTGCCCGTTTTCTGTCCATATTCGTTTAGAATGCACGTTAAGGAATTAGACTCTCTACACTGCACACGTGATCTGAGCATATTCTGTCACACACACACACACATATTGAGCCCTTAGAGAGGTGAAAATCCAGGTGTGCTGGAACGTAAAGTGGTATAACTTTTTAGTTTTTTTTTTTGACTGCAGTTGATTTATTAGAGGGGGGGGGGGGGGGGGGGGGGTGGGGGGGTGTCAAGACCCCAGTCAGAATCCCCCTTTGAATCACACCTACAGGAAGGTGGGGGTTGGTGCAGGGACGGAGAGGGGGGGCGAGGTACACCATGAGAGAGAGGTAGCCCAGGAAGGAAAGGTAAGGGGGTGCAGACAGAGGTCATGCGTGGGAGGTCAGTAGGAGACGGTAGCGGCAGCCAATGATATCCCTCTTATTAGCGCCCTCTCGTTAGCCGCTCACAGCTCATCGCACACCGGGGTCAGCGGCAGAGATAACGAGCTCCGTTTCAGCAGCACAAAACCCAGACAGTATCAAGCTGTGCTGGCTGTCAGGAAATAACTGGCAGCTGCAGTTCTGGACAAAGCCCAGAGGTGCATAACTCATACTGTTAACTCTCTACCTGTGCACGCAACACTGGTGTTTTTACTTATTAGCTTATATACCTGACCAAAAATATGTATGATGCAGGGTTATGCAACATTCAGAATTTCAGAATTGAATTGAATTCAGTGAATGAATTTGAATTGGCTCCACCGCACATGATGTGGAATTGAATTTGAATTGGAATTACAGGTAGTGGAACTGAATTCATTGCAAGTCAGAGAAATTCATTCTAATCACATATCAGTGAGAATGTATTACGTTTAACATACATTTTTTTATCCCAAATACTGCAAATACAGTACAGACACTAACATTAATGTTGAATGTTGAATGTGCTATGATTTTCCACTATTTGAAAGTTATTACAATTGTGTACATCCTTGTACTCCATACAATAATATCTGTATGAATGAAATACATATTGTACATATAATATATGGTGAAAAGCTTAACAGTTAAATACACCTCAAACATGAATTCCAAATCTTTTTCCAGCAATTAGAATTTGAATTGCAATTCCGCTTCCTGATTGCAACCTTAATTTTTTAAATTCAAAACCTGAACTTCAAAAAATGTAGGGGTCATTCCCAATTCAATTCTGGATTTTGTACAACCCTGGTGTGATGGACCATTTCTATCTGCAACTACTGTACATTTGTTCCCCTGACTGTGCCCACATACAGTTGGTCATCAGTTGCGTCGAGGAAAAGGAAGCCATGAAAATGTGCACTGAAGCTTTCACTCGCAGTGCAGATGAATTCCAAATAAAGGTTAGAAGCTTACTGGAGAGATGGCCAGTCGAAGGATGGTACCATTCTTGATCTCACCACGGCTCTGCAGGTAAAGAAATCCAGATTTTTCTCAAATGAGATAGGACCATATTAATTAGATCAGATTAATCACAATGTTATTTATTTATAATATAAAAACAGCTGTTTATTAGTACTGTAAATTATTAAGTGTTTGGTCTATGAACTGTCCATGACAGTTTGGCAAAGTGTAGACCACCTACAGTTTATGTGAAACTTTCAATGTCAATCCTTACTGAAGTTAGAATGATACATTTTTCAAAAAGTGTTACACTTTGTAGAACATGGTAATGTGTGTGTGTGTGTGTATGTGTGTGTGTGTGTGTGTGTGTGTGTGTGTGTGTGTGTGTGTGTGTGTGTGTGCAGGCGCGTATGAGAACACTCTCCCACCTGCTCAGTGATGTACAGCTGGGGCCCGTCTGCATAGCGCAGGGCAAACTGCTCCGACCCAGACAAAGACCAGCTGCCAGAGAAACACACAGCAAGAGCCTGCTGTAATTACGCTAAAAGCCTTCAGCCGACCTTCTTTAAAAAAAGAGCCCCACATACTGTACACACACACAGGCCTGAGAGCTCTGCTTATTCTCAGGTCTGTCACTGTATCTCTGTGCAATGTCAAACCATTGCCATACACACACACACACACTCACATACATACACACACACACACATAGGCACACACACACACACACACACACACACACACACACACATACACACATATATATATATACTTTAGAATATGGGGAAGGACAATATATTCAACATGTATCACAACACACAACACAACATTGTGATATAGGCCTACCTTTCCCAAAACAGAACATATCGCAATACAGCAACATGCAACACTGTGATACACATGCCCCAAAACATGGCTTAGCTGCTATAAATGGTACATTCTATAACATATGGTTTCACGCTCCACATATCAAAAGATTTGGCTAATCAGATGGTGCACTACTGTCCTTGATGCCCTCCCCCTCCTAGACAATGCAAAAGCTGCTAACAAAGGTGTAAGATACTAAAACTGGACATTTAGGTATGTATGGCAGTTCGCCATCATTGCAGTATTCAGCAGTGCTGTCGTATATCACAGTTTGCTAATATAATGCAGCCATACTTTGGCGTGAGCCAATTAATGCAGAGCTCAAGATCGGAAAAGCAGGCAACTTGTACATGTAGTACAAGGCTCCGCACCCACACTCAGAGATGAGAACATGGGGGTTATGGAGATTCGACGGCAATTTTTTTAAGTCTAGTTCTTTTACGGACGTTTCTATGGTTTCCGTCTCCATCCAGCACAAGTGTTGCTATGTGTTTTTTGTTGACTGGCTTGGTGAGCGCTGCAGATGGAGGCTGATAGCGAGGTAGACCTTCAGTAGGCGTAGTGTCAGAATGCTCTCAAGATGTGCGAGAGAGAGAAGGGCGAGTGTGGGAGGAATGGACAGATAGAGGAGAGGAGAGGAGACTATGGAGGAGAGGACACTACTGAATGGACAAAACTGCACATCAGGAGAATCAGTGAGTTTGTGTTGAACGGGGTTGAATCTCCCTCAGAGATCTGGGAGACAGGGGTGGGGTGGCAACAGCAGGAGTGAGGAGAGGAAGAGTCGAAGTCGTGAAGCAGAGGAGAGATAGGGGAAAGAAAGTGAAAAAGAAACAGAGTGGGAGAGAAAGAAAGCAAGGGAAGGAGAGACAGAGAGAGTTACAGACAGAAGACAGAAAGAGTGACGGACAGAGAGAGAAAGAGAGAGAGAGAGAGAGAGAGAGAACGAGAACGAGACAGAGCAAAAACCCTCAGACTGGCAATGGGAATGTAATTAAAGTGATTATATAAGCAGTCAAGTCTTCCAGCACTGGTGTCTCGCTACCATCTGCGGACCATTAGCTTGCCTTTATTAGTCTAGGAACAAGGCCTTTCAAGAATACAACAGGGGCAAACAAGACAGACAGACCGACAGACAGACAGACCGACCAACAGACAGACAGACAGACAGACAGACCGACAGACAGACAGACAGACAGACCGACAGACAGACAGACAGACAGACAGACAGACAGACAGGTGAGAAGGGGTGGAGAAGAGACACAGTATGACTAAAAATGAGGAGGGAAAAACGGAGAGGTGGGAAATTATCCATCCAAGCTTACCCTCCTTCAGAAAATGATAGTGAATTGCTTCAAATGTTAATGAGAGCACGTGGATGAGCTACAATTTACAGAAAGACTAGCACATTTGAGAGAAAAGGAGGGGAAGTGTGTGTGAGAGAGAGAGACAGAAATAGAGAGAGACAGGAAGAGCAAGGGAGATACACAGTGAGCAAGAGAGACAGACAGAGAAAGAGATATACGACAGACAGACAAAGAAAGAGAGAGAGAGAGAGAGAGAGAGAGAAAGATAGAGAGAGACAAAGTGAGGAGGGAGGGGGTGGGAAGGAGAGAGAGAGAGAGGAGGTGGGTAGGAGAGAGAGAATAGATCTGTTTTTTTTTTTAGTGTTGCCATGTTGATGAGATGAATATTTGAATCTGACACAGAAAGGTAAGGATCCCCCAAAATACTCCACGCCTCTGGGGATTGGGAGCAGGTGAAGAGCTTTTTCCGCATTTGTTCATTGTCTTACACACCCTGCATCGGCTCACAGAACCACCATAACAGTCACCAAAGAATCATTTGATGATTGCTCTGTACACTAACAACAGTGTGTGTGTGTGTGTGTGTGTGTGTGTGTGTGTGTGTGTGTGTGTGTGTGTGTGTGTGTGTGTGTGTGTGTGTGTGTGTGTGTGAGTGTGTGTGTGTGTGTGTGTGTGTGTGTGTGTGTGTAGCGTAACTGATGAAGTGTGTTAAACTGTGTTCATTGTCTCGCAGCCTGTCACAGCCCACTCCTTCTCCGAATAAACAGCACATTTGGTTGTCTTACATAAGCAAACATTGCTAAAATCCTGTGAAAACCACTTTGCAACTGTGTTGTAAAATTATTGGTCTATTAAATCCTAATGCAAAGGAAACACAAAAGCATTTGCTTGACTGCCATATTAGGCTGTTCTTTCTCACTGTGTGAAAGAGAAAGACAGAGATAGAGGGGGAGAGAGAGAGAGAGAAAGAGAGAGAGAGAAAGGGAGAAAGACAGAAAGAGAGTGTCAGTATGAGTCAGTGTGTGGGTTTGGAAGTGTGTGTGTGTGTGTGTGTGTGTGTGTGTGTGTGTGTGTGTGTGTGTGTGTGTGTGTGTGTGTGTGTAAGTGCTTCTTACCCATCACACACTTCCCGTATGATGGAGGAGAGGGGCTTCTTCTACAAAAACAAATAAAACGGAAAGTTAAAACCTCCCACCAGTCTCCCACAGTCTCTCCAAACAGTACTAACTTTGAATCCTTCTAGGAGTTTAAGGAAACTCATTTCATTTTGTAGATGCTTTAGGGAGGAGGGAATAAACATTATACAGCCATGAAAAATATTCTCTTAAAAAAAGTCAATAACATTGCACTTGAGGTCTTTAACCACATAAAACACAGAAGTGTTCTGCTTTATGTCTGCTTACTAAGCCCACATGAAGATTTGTTTTCACTTTAATTATTTAGTGAAGTAAGTATGGACAAGCAACTAAAAATAGCCACGGGCATCAGGGAATTTCCTCTTGTCTTTGGTGGCGTGACTGGTGAAATAGAACAGCAACCAGGCACCAACTGACCTGGTCAATCTCGATGAGCTGAGCGTTGGCGCCAGGCCACTCGATGGCCACCTTCACAATGTCCGAGGGGGGAGGCATGGCTTCGCCTGTCACTGGCACAACACTGCAGAAAAAAAGACCCCACACACACAGACACACACACACAGACATACGGGCTGAATATCACTGTACGAAAATAGACATACACACACATGCATGCACAAGCAGTGTCTGTGCAGTTCACCAACCCACACGCGCATGCACGCGCACACACATGCGCGCGCGCATACAAACACGAACACAAGCGCTCTCGCACACACCCAAGCACGCACACATGCACACACACACACAAACAAACACAAACGCACACACACACGAACGCACGCACGCACACACACAAACAAACACACACACTTTCCTAACCCACATGCATAACACATGGGCACTGACAGGCTTTGTGCCTTGTGACAAAACTGGATCTAGACCTGTTTTTTTAAAATAAACCTTTGGCAGTGTTTCAAAGCCAGCACGGAAGATACAAGTTATTGCAACTCACTACTGATATGATCTGTTGACATTTTACATTTGGAAGCTGTAATAATTAGTGCTTTGTACTTTCCCTTCCGTTCTTTACTGGAAATCTAGTGATGCAGTGGGAATAGTCAAGATTTGGTGACCATGACAACATGACTGCCTGCAAAATATCCTTCATCTACTGTTATACAATTGTAATACCAGTCTGACAGCATACTTGAATCATAAATAATACTTCCTCTTCATCCTCTTCACTTGCTTTATATAATATACTTATAGGTTTACTGAAGAACTTAAACTATATATAAGATACAAGTTACAGATTTACTGAACAACTCAAAGTATATACACTATAATACATGTTAGTAGATTTAATGAACAACTCAAAGTGTATACAATGTATGGTGATAGATTTATTGAAGTGAAACTCCAGCTTTACAGGAGCTAGCTAGGGGTTAAGGTTTGTCAAAAAAAATCATTTGATATCTATGTTTGAAAACACACACATACACACACAGATGCTGTTCCCAGCTATACCACAGAAGATGGCGAGGTGCTGTTAAAATCATAAAATGAAGACTGCTAGCCATGTCCTGGCTGTGATGAAAGCTCTTTCCTGGAGAGCAGACAGAGCAGATTGCTCCAGCCATAATTCAGGGTTTTTTTTCCCCACCACATGTCAAAGCGAAGCTTTAAGGGCTGAGTCTCTTTTAAGGGATATTAAAACCTAGAAGGGCAAAAGAGACACTGCGGTAGTAGAGATATCCATTTCTCTGACGCTAATTCCCCGTTGCTAAGGCAGATACAGCTGTATGATTAGCCTGGATTCATCTCTTCAGGGCTGACGTACTGGTAGCAGGGATGGTTTGAGTGAAGTGCTTCAGACACTGCCAAAACTCGCTAGACAGAAGCACACAGGCTAATAGAAAACCCATTCAGCTCAGGTCAGATGGATGTGATTTCTGCAGACACCCTAATAGGGCAAGACACAATGCATTGTAGTGCAGTTTCAACTGCCTGGAGCCACTGCTTTTAAAAGTCATTCACTGATTAAAATGGATTAAAACACCCATGGTTTCTGATCAAGTAGTTATTTTCTCTCTCTCTGTCTCTCTCTCTGTCTCTCTCTCTCTCTCTACCTCTATTTCCACTTAGTCTCTCTGTCTCTGTCTCTCTTTCTCTCTCCCTCTCACACACACTCACACACACACGCACTTGTGTTGAGAAACACACACACACACTGACAGAAACACACATGGCCACGGTCTGCACCATGGACCGGCTGAACACACACCCACTCAAAAGCCCCCTTGAACCCTTCCGTGGGCTCTAACCTCCTGCTCCTCCAGCACTGCAATCACTCCGCTCCCATCCAGAGCCGGAGACGGCCTCATCCTGCACCATACCGCTCAGCTTCACAACCACATCAGCACAACACTCACAACAACCACCAGCCATTTACAAGAGCCACACTCATACATGCTGGCCATTCTGAAAGGACTGGGCAAACCTTGTCGCCAAAGCCTGGCAAATCCATTGGTTGAAGGCTAAGACTGCTCACCACCAGGCCTGATTCATGGACTTCCTGTCCATCTGAAAAAGTCCCTGAGAGAGAGGGGCTACTGAAAGAAAAAGGAAGAGGGGAGAGAAGGAGAGGGATGGTGTGTGTGCGTGTGTGTGTGTATGTGTGTGTTGGAAGGGGGGGTGGGCTTAGGGGTCCTTTTTTTAGATGTCCAAAAAAGCCGGTTTGCTTTGGGAAACGTCTAAGCTCTTGCTCCTCTGCCAAACGCACAATGCCTGGAAAGAACCCAAAGACATCAGAGTACTAGTCTGCTCCCAGAATCCCCCTTCAGTCCTTGGGGGGTGGGGGGGTGGGGGCACTTGGCCTGGTCCTGGTATTACTGCCACTAAAAGGCATCCATGTTTGTTTAGCTGTACTTTCACCGGTGGATGTGAGGAAACGTGTTTACTGTATATCCTTTTAAGGATGACCACAGGAAGCACAAATTCACTTCTTATTACACACATGGAAGAAAAAGTTCACATAAAAGTCCATTTCATGAGTTTTGAATATTTAAAAAAAATGGACTTCTGAAATCCACGTTTCGCATATCCTGTGTTCTGCTTCTGATCAAAGAATAAAAAAGCTTCTATTAAACTGTGTTTTTAATGACATACTTTGCCTAAAAAGTGGAAAAGTCCGGCTACCCAAAAGCAGGTCAGGTATATACAGTCAGCTCTGGAGCTGATAGCAAACTAACCACATGACACACATTAGACTTGGTAATGTGGAATGCAGAATCTTGCAGAATCTACTGCACAGATTTTTCATAGGACAGAATGTAGATATATTCAAACACTTAAGCCAAACTTAACAGGGTCCTCTCAGGATTCACACACCAAAAAACCTCCCTCCAAATGCCTGTAATTACAGAGACATTGTGTCCTTCCAAAACACCAGTGAACCTCTCAGTTCTTGACAAGTCCTTATTTTGATGTTCCCAGTGAACATTTTCTTTTCCCCTAGAGATGGCTCAGGCTCAGATTCTTCTCTCCTTTAGGGGGGGGGGGCAGCATTAGCCCATGCAGAGAGGCAGGTCGGAGATGGTTAACGTTAACACTGTGCACCACACAGAACTCCAGTTACAACTGGACTCCCTGTCATGGGCTGCCTGTGGCACAAAGCACAGCATTGTCTGGGGCAGGACTGAGCAGTCCATTACAACGGCACAACGGCCCTGGTCATGAGAGAGAGACTAGCTCATCAGGGACTCTTTCAGAATGACTCGCACTGGCACACACCCATTGTGCTCAACCGTCCTGCGCTCTGCGTCTCTCGTTATGTCTGAACTTAGGAAGAGGACAAAATATTTCAAATAGAGTAAAATAGCTGAGATTCCGGTTCACAAAAGAGAAACCTTTTCAACTGCAGTTTAACAGCTCATATCTTGGCATCCTCTGTGTGGCATCCTGCTTGGTATGCTGGCTATGGCTTCTTTTGAACACTGGCAAAGCTGTAGTGATTAACACTGCTTACATTAAAACACAGTCACATCACTGGCTGGTAAAATGAGTTTTATATGAATGCCAGCTCACCATTCCCTTAGAAGCAACATTATGGCTACACATGACACCAGCTAAGGCATCTCACAAAACAACCAGGAATTCACATAATCCCAACACCAAACAAAAATACAGACATTCCTTTGCACAGGAAGCTTTCCTGTCCACCACTAGCCATTACATGCCTCTTGTGCAACGTTGTCCACTTTAGTCTGCTGGACATGGCCGTGTTGTGCCGGCTTTTTGGGAGAGAAAAAAAAATGCCCTTAAGTACAGCTTTACATGAATCCCATATGCAATTTAGGGCTTTCTGGTGGAATGCCCCACGCAGACCACAATGGTGGGAAAAACCGCGGCGAGGTGCAGCGGGGAGACGGAGTGGAGCGGAGTGGAGCGGAGTGGAGCAGAGCGGAGTGGCCTCTGGAGTCACGGCGAAGCCCCGTGAACCTCCGCGATAAAGGAGGGGAATTGAAAACAGATGCCTGGGTTGGGTTAGCCTGCCTGGGAAAGAACCTTCATTTACGTGGGCTCTACCTCCGCATTGGCTGAGCGGCCATATGTTCACGCGGTGTTTCATTTACCCAGAGCAACTCAACACGCGGGAGCTGACGCACAGGGCTTTTTCTCCTATTGCTATTGGCTTTCATAGTCACAGTGCACAGATGTAATTAAGGTGAGCTGGAGTGGGGGTGCTAGTAAGGCACACACCATGGATGTACCACTGGGTGGAAGGAACAATAAACAAACAAGAAAAACACACATCTCTTTCTCTGTCCTGCTTGTGTCACACACACACACACACAGTGCAGCTATGCCTCATGAGCCGCATGAAGCCAACAGTGAAACTCTAAATCCACCAATCACACAGACAAAGCCTTTAAAGTTTAAGACGAAGCCATTTTTGATCCAGACTAGTGTGTGTTCTTGAAATCGAAGAAATGGATCTATTTGCCTTTGGTGTCTTTGCTAGTTTTGCCAGCATTATTCAGTGGAGGGTACCAAACCACAGTGATGCTGACTAAGCATACCTGCAACAGGAACCGTGAACAGGTGGCACACGTTGTCAGAGCACGCGGGTCACTCCGTCTCTCTCTTTCTCGCTCTCTGTCAGGGCTCACACCCCAGCATCCCTGCTGAGAAACAACGGTAACACCTGATTAAACAGAGGACCCAGTGCACACACACATGCTCTGTACACATTCAGAAAAACTACAACAGACACTGACGTACGTGGTTTTGCAACACTTGTGCTGTACCAGTTTTCAAAATGAATTCATGCCTAGAACCTCAACTATGCACAACCTTCTAGGTATATCTACTATTATGTGGCTGGTCTCTTACAGTTCAAAGCAAATTACTTTACAAGCACCCACCCACGCCCCAACAAATGCACGAATAATATAGAAGTTGGTGGCATTTCAGAAGACTTATTTCTGAAAAGACATGTTTTTTATCCCCACGATGACAACATAAAAAACATGGTTTGGTATCAGTTGTGCTACTGTTGCTGGGCTGCCCTGTTACTCAGCAACCACTAGGCCAACCGGAAAAGTGTAATAACACAGCAACAGAGGTATAAGTAGGTCTTATCACGCAGATACGTGTCTATCACCTACAGGAATGACTAGCACCATGCTTCCAATGGATGAAGATAAAATATTTGAAGAAATAGCCTATCTGTTGCAAACTCAGGCTAGGATATGTTTTGAAAGCCAGCATTTATCAGAGAAGGAACCCATATGACGCAAATCAATCAGCCTTCGATCATGAACGCACTCATTGGAACTCCATTGCAGCTATTGTCAATAAATAAGTGGACTACAACCCTTACTCCTTATCACGATTTCCTTTCTTATCTCAGTTAGACCACTGAATTGGGTTATCAGCAAGGCCACGGTACGTGACAACCGTACAAACAGTTTTAGTCGTCTATTTGGAACCTCTTTGAAAATGTGAGAGCATTACTGAAAGGCTGAAAGATTCGACTTGCTGAGAATCGGCAGCGTCCTTATGAGTCAACCTACCGTTCTAGTAATACTCTCACGACTGCTGCATTAGCAGCCTAGTTAGACCAACGACCTTGCATTTGGTGTGTAGCTGCTCAATCACTGTGTTTCTGTAGGCAGTAGGCTATTTGCAACAAACAGTCTGACCATCAGTCAGTGATGTTTTTTGCAGTGGGATTGTAAGTTATTTGGGCATTTGCACTGTGGCAGTCTCATTATTCTGCTGTCTCCACGGGCAGGGAAATATCTCGAGTTTGCCTACCAGGCTATGGCAATTATTCATACATCAAGCTTCAGGCAGCTATCAGATAATACATTTACCAATGTTAGTCATGGCTAGTTGAGACTGATTTAGATAATGACACCGACATCGCCACTGGTTAAATTCGCTCTGGTTCAACATACGGTAGCCTAATAAGAAGACTCGAAATACGTAATCCACCTCAAATCCAGGCACATTTTACCATCACAGCAGTTATCACTTTGAGGAATCGAAATTCAATCTTCATAGAGAAGAGAACAGAGTTCAGGAATCTATTCGTAATTTATTCCTGTTGCGCCTTCTATTGGGCTACAAAAACATTTCGATTACACTCTTCTATAAAGCATGTTGCTACAACGTTAAATATGACACACGGAGCTATTTTATTCATAAGAATAACGCCTTCATACGTGTAGGCTATAGCCCTTACCCCATGATTCCCGACAAATCACTGCCGCCGCTTGATTTCTGCACATCTACGGGTGGGTGCCTCTCAGGCGGCGAAGTGTGCTGAAGCCTCGCCTTCTAGGCGGGCTACAAAGCGTTTCTCAGTTGCCACTGGCTGTGAAGACTCGCTTCTGTGGCTGCTTTTTGTGCCATTCACGTCACCGAGGGCAAACGTATATGAATCCAAGAACAGCAGTAACATGATTTGAAACCAAATTTACCGCGACTCCTGGGCAGCTTGGAGAGGTGGTCAAATTCTGTGCGCACCGCCAAAAACACAAATTGTTACACAAGAACTGTTTAAACGCTACATTATATTCAGTTCCTGCGGAAACACCATGCAACACAGAGAAGTATAGCTCATATATTTCTTTATTTTTTTCTGACGACATATAATGAATGCACTCCAGTGACACACTGCAATAACTGTCCTGTACAACAAAAGTTTCAGACGGGCTTTTGCGGAATGAAAAGTTGCACACCCAAACACACAAGAGTTTTCAGTTCCACTTATCCTACAACCACGTAGAAAGCGTGCTGTTGTTGATGAGGAGGGGGGGGGGGGGGGTAAACTGGAGATTCGTGTTAGGCAGTGTGGATGGGAGCGCACTGATACACATTTACATACCTTAACATAAACATAGGCTTACTTAAGTACAATATTAAATGCGGTAATCATTTTTCCATCATGTTTTTTGTACATCCAAAAATAGCCTTTATCTCCAGATATGTAAATGGTTCAAATTTACAGTGACAGCAAGTAGATGATCTTAGAATCAAACAGAGGAATTATCAAATGCTTGCAGGTTTTCACCACATGGTACAACACTCCAGCTGGTTGTTTGTTAAAAACATAATTAACTGACTATTTTGTTGACTTTCATGTTAATGACAGACTGAAAGTAAAGCATTCAGTTTTCCCAGACTCAGATCTGCAGTGTTACATTTAAAGGTTACATCACAATGATCTATGTTATTTTCCATTAACTATTTATATAAATATGTGATATACTTCAGAAAAATAAAAAAGACAGTATAAAAGAACCAGCACTATTTAAATAAGAGAATGAGAGAAAATTATATAACTGCTCATTGACTGAATGAGTTTGGTAATTTCTTCAGAAATAGGATTTCTCGACTTCACTCTGACATTCATGGCAAACACTCACGCACAAACACACACACACGCACACACACACACACGCACACACACACACACACGCTGTCAGAGACAAAGCCAAGTTGTACGTTTCGCAAACAGCAGCTCAAGGCCCTGTATGACAGACTGTAATAAATAGTTCAACTGAGGGGTGCAGGATGCACAGTACAAGCATTGCACAACATTTAAGTATTCAATATTCTCCAAAGAATGCACCTGGCTGGAAGTCTTTTCCCCAAATTCATTCCACTGCTACCTATCTGTATCCGTTTTGCTTTTGTTTGGACAAGACATGCATTTGCAGGTGTTTCAAGTACCTTACAGAATCAGAAACATGCAGATGACCATAAGCTACCTCATCCCCGCATACACACCACCAAGAACACAGACGGGAAACATTAAGGGGGGACATGTCTGCCTGAGACTAGGGGGGTATACTAAAAGGTGGTTAAGTAATGAACCTGGTTTAGTTAACCCAGGGGTAGTTGTAAACCTGTTAGTAGAAGAGCTCAGAGCTTCATTCTCTTAACTAAAACACATGCCACGAGCTCTTCTTCTATCAGGTTTACGACTACCTCTGGGTTAAATAAACCAGGTTTGCCAGTTAACTGCCTTTGCAGTACACCCCCCTGATAGTTGAACATTAATGAATGGCTGTAAGAACATACACCTTCTCCAAACACACAGCACCAGGCGGTGCGCCAACCTAAGGGGCTCCACAGGCGATGCTTCAAACAGCATGGCAGTTAGAGATCAACAAGCCATCCGCACGGGCCAGTAAGTACCCATCACATCCTGTGGGAGAGCCCAACGACAATGTGTGTTAGCACTGCGTGCATGTTTCACATGCCTGCAGTTGTTCTCTCTTCAAGAGAAAGAATGGGCAAATGCTACTGATAAAAATGGGACAGAAGAGCATTTCAAATCACCTGTCTTACTGGACCTAACCGTGTTTAAAACATAAAAAAATAAAAGCATGCAAGTCGGCACGTTCTCTCTTCATTAAACAAGCATGGCTGCATACGCATCTCGGACAACATTGCAACCTGAGACACGAAGAACTGTGTCACGGTAGAGACATCAAGAACTGTGTCACGGTAGAGACATCAAGCACTGCGTCACGGTAGAGACGCCAAGCACTGTGTGACGGTACTGAGATCTTAGACACAAAACATTCTTTAACGTACAGAGATCTGAGACACAGGACTGAAGCACCGCCATGATCCAATTGTCATGGGGCCGAATACTGAGGTTAGAAAAGATCACTGTGATTGCGACAGGTGGCATACGCATGCGTCAGTCATGAGGGGGGAAGGTGTGCTGAGGTCCAGTCCACGTGTCTGCATCTTCGGTGCTCAAGAGGAATTCAGTTAAAAAAAGATGCAGTGGATAAATAGTCACAAGATCATACAACAATCACCGCACACACACACACACCTGCACGCACACACAGACACACATACACACACACAGGTGTCCACTACAGCCACTGAACAAATATGGCTTTTCAGTGGTTGGTCTGGACTGTAAAGTCTAACCAGGGGATCACGAAGGGTTAGGATGCATGTTATTTCCTCCCCCTTTTATGCTGCTAGTTTGTTTGCTTTTTTGTCTTCTGAAGGCCATAGCAAATGGACTCTTCAAATGAACTCTACAGTCTCCGCAGCAGATGCAGCATTACTTCCTTTTTTCCTAAGAGATGAGGTTGGGTTTGTGACGAGATGGTGCAAAATGGTAGATGAATAACATTAAATGAACGCAAAAACAACTAAACAAAAAACAACATTAATACAATTTATACTCTTCATAGAAAGGCTGGGTGTTGTCAAATCACAAAGTAGAAAAACAGACCTAAAGGAAGATGATTAAAGAAAAAAAAAATAGGTTGACAAGATCAACAACACTTAAAAAAGAGTCTTTGAAAAAATATGAGAGGTTTCAAATGCATGAAAGACTAGCGCAGAAACTGGCCCACATGTTGCTGGCTTCTAAAATGTTGATCAAAACACCAGCAGTCTGAGTCAAGTGTGATCTGCAGTGTTGAAAGGGAACACCTACATGCGGATATGCAGCAGCGTGTTGCTACCAGTACTTTTGCGGAGTGAACCAAGTCAAAACAAATGCAGTCATCAGAGAAAGACAATCAGCAAACACTCCCAGATTACACATCTTAAAATTACCTCTCACTTTTTGGGGGCATTGAAAAAAAATTACATTCCTAAAATCAAAGGAAACAAACAAACAAACAATTATTCAATTTCACACATCTGACACAGTTGGTTTTGTGTTGTCAACGAGACTGCACCCCCACCTTCAGGGCAACGACAAAAAGGCTCAGTGGCAGGCGTTGGCCTCTACCAATCGGCATTGTCCCAAGACTCCTCGGCCGGCTTGGCGGCGCTCTTCTTGGGCTTGTTGTCGGCGCCGGTGTTTTCCCAGTTGGTATCCCAGGTCTCCCAGCTGTCTCCGGTGCTGTGCTTGTTGTTGGACTGGCCCTCCGAGCCCCAGTTGTCCCAGCTGTCGGAGCTCTTCTTGCCGCCCGAGTTGTCGGCGATGGTCCAGCTGTCGCTGCTGGGTGACTTCTTGGGCTTGGAGCCGCTGCCGAAGGCCTCCCAGCCCTCGTGCTCGGCCCCGCCGCTGTTCTGGTAGCCCCCTGACGAGTCCATGTTCTGATAGCCCTCACCCACAGACCTGAGAGCACAGCAGAGTTTTACGGGCCAAGGAAAGACATATCATCATCTAAAGCAACACTAAGTAGTTGTTGTGCAGTGGTGGCCTGACGGGGCAGTGGTGGGCTGGCAGTTAAGGTATCAGACTTGTGACTGCAGGATCGCAGGTTCAAATCCACCAACTGCCAGTAGTGCCCCCTGCTCACGTGTGTGATGGGTTAAATGCAGTCACTTTTGTTGTGTACTCTGTGTGCTGTGCTATGTAATCATAATAATACCGGGTGCTGTTTGTTTTGTTTTTGTTGTTTGTGTTCGGCCGCCCTACAGGCATAAGTTGATGAACTACTGAATCAATTTTGAAAACATTATTTTAAGGTTGAAAAACTACTTAGTGTTTCTTATTTTCCTTGGAGTTGTTACTAATCACCATGCTAATTTCGAGCGAATATGAATGTTGCTATGAGTTAAACTTAAAGCTCGAAGTGGTGGAAATATAGGCGGTATATTATATGCTTGAATAAGGCAAACGTTTCGGCTCAAAGCGCTGAGACAACGCAATGCAATGCTATAGTATACTAAATATAAGGTCCTGCTGTATTTCGACCTGCCGTGAAAAGTTGTTGAAGCACATAACTCTACAATGACACAAAACTGACTTTAATAATAATAATAAAAAAACAGACAGCTGCAGGCACCATTGGTCAGGGTGTTTGTTACATGTCAAGAGTGCCTGTAACACCCTGACCCATGCGTTCAAAAGGGTCCCCCCTCACATGACGTATATCTGACAACTGGAGCCATAGCTTAATAAGCTGACCTGACACTGAAGGAGAAACCTTCAGTAACTGAGGTAGATCTTCAGATACAGCAGGAGCACCACACAGAATAACTGCATTCCTTTGGACCCCCCCCTCAAGCTAACGGTGCTGAAGAAGAGCACATTAGCTCGCTCAGACATAATTATGAGCAGTGTCTGACTCCTTCAAATCCCTTCCCTCAATCCCTTCAAAATTAACTGTTAAGCACTATTCTGCTGAGCACTTGCAGTAGCATACAAAGGTTTATGCACACTCTGTCAAAGTTACTGTAACTGTGTGTGGCAAGGGCAGACAACTTATTAAATTCATGCATTTTTAAAATGAAGCCATATTTCTTTAACAATTTCTGTCTAATACCTTTATTTATTGCCTACATGTGTATTGCTGTCTCTATTGTACAGAATGTGTGTATTTTCTATTTGTCTATTGAATGTATACTACTACATGTGTATATGCTGAATGCATAGAGAGCTAACATCTGCCAGAGTCTAATTCCTTGTATAGATAAGTATACTTGGCCAATAAAGCGGATTCTGGTTCTGACTGATAATGATCATTTCTAACGTCTGACCATTTCAAACAGCACAAATCCAAATGGTCCTACAACAACCATTATGTGGGCTCAGCACAGTCAGTATTCTTGGCAAGTAAACAAAGATTGTTAACGCAGTTTGTAGGCAGATAGTTTTTCAGCCCTCCATTTCCACTATATTTTTGCCCAGTGTTCTTCTTCAAAAAGGATTCCTAGATGTGACAGATTCTTGAACAGCCTGGTGTGCACTGCTCTTTTGAGGTCTCTCTCACACATTTCCAGTGTTGTTTTACTGATAATATTTCCCATCTCCATGTAGCCAACATTGGACACATGAGTTACTGCTGCTTCCTAAACTAGCTGCATGAATTTTATAGGTTTTTTTTTGGCAGATGAAGACTGCATCACAAAATGACTGCATCGCATATGCTTCTGTGGGTATTCATACTGCGAGCATTACCCATAATGCATTTGGTTTAGTCCAAGCATGCTTAGTCATGACCTTCATGTGTATTTTACTGACTCTGGTCTGCTGATGAACAGGTATACAGCTTGACACTGCATGCCAAGAATCCTAATACTGTGCAAAACATGCTGTCCAGTTTTGTGAGCAGTAAAGGGACCCCTAAGTGCTGTTGACAGTGGCCCCTGGCAGCAGGCCTGAGTGTGTGAAGGTGAGGAGGGAGGGAGGGAGGGAGGGAGTTAGGAGGGGTAAACATGTTTTTCATACCCGTCACCATCCTCCGGTTTGCCGCTGAAGAACTGGGACATGTCTTTCCAGCCTTTAGCACCTGCCCCCTGGACCTAAACCCAGACAACAACACTCTTTAGGAATGGGAAGGGCCTTCAGCTGCTGAAGCTGACTAAGCTTAATAGCATTAACTATGAGTCATTAAAGTTCAAGCAAGCAAACATCTCATGCAGCCTGAAGACAACAATATTAGTTAAATTTATTCAGCCTGAAGACAAGTACTACCATATTATTATATTTATTAATAAATGCTGACTGAATTATCCATTTGTTCACAGCAACTGAGTGCGGATACAACACTTATACTCACCATTGTCATTACAATGGCAGCAAAAAAGAGAGGTGGGAAACAGCTGATTAGCATTCAAGCATGAGCAGTCATGTTCCCAAACCAGCCTTCTCGGTGTCACAGACAAGGGCAGAATGACTCAGCATTTCCCCAGAGATACGACCAACCAGATGCTTTATCCACCCGACAGTGCCCACTCCCCCAATCAATACTCTACCACTCCTGTAAGTGAGACTGCAACACTGTCTGGACATAAGACACCTTCAGGATCATCTCTGATTTTTGAGGGTGCAAAACTGATGAGGGCCACTAGAGGTCACTATTTCAGCAGCAGTGGACTATGGTTGGGGTCATATTGTGGCGAGCCATGCCTGTTGTGTCTGTTTCCCTTTGAAGGCTGGCTGTGGGTTTGGTTTAGAGGCTTGTGCCTCTGTCTCCTACCTTTGTGGCAAAACCAGAGAGGCTCACGGCCATTTCGTCGAGCAACTTTCCCTCTTTTACCTAAACGAGTCAAAGCTGCGTTAATTTCATGCAGAAATGTAACCACCCAAAAGGTGATTTCCAAGCACTGATATCTGGGGGCAAATGTTTGTTATGAACCAAACTAACAAATAGCAAGTCAAAGTAATGCTTAAAAGACAACACAACTGCATGATCAAATGAAAAAATAATTTTCATGTGAAATGACTAATGGAAGAAAAAAATGACTTGAATGTTTGAGAATTGGTGTGTATAATGTTCCATCATCATCCAAGCATACACAAACATGTCACAATATTTTACGTAAGCTTTTCTAACACTAAGGAATTCTTCTGCTTTGCATCTACTGAATCTAAGTCACATCACAGAAGAAACACAAAAACAAACTAAGCATTAGCAACTATCCTAAAGGCTGTACTGTTGTTTCTTGACTACGTGACTTTGACCCACCACCAAATTAGCACAGAAGCCGAACGGCAGCGTTACCTTTTCTTGGGTAGGTTTGATTACACTCTCATTTAATGTCTGTCCTAACTCTGTGGCCTAGTTGGGAGTGGAAGAAAAGAGAAGACGAGTGAAGGAAGTCACATTCGCAATCCCACCCACCACTCATTCAACACACAGACGTGAACATGTAGCGGTGTGACGGGGCAGCGTTCTCCTTTACGTGAAAAACGTAGACTGGACAGAGAAAGACTACTGCTAGTGATGATTATGATGGGTTAGTCATGACCAGATGGATGATCTCCAGAGAGGAAGTAGAGGCCCCGGAGGTTAAGCTCTTGCACCAACTTTGTCTGCACTGACTCTTGCTTACTCTGTTCTCTTCTGCACAACTATAGCTTGATTTCTGTTCTCTATTGTAGGTCGCTTTGGATAAAAGCTCCTGTTAAGTGTAATGTAATAAAAAGGTTTTGAAGACGTGTGGAATATGCTATAGGTGCAGTTACACCCGCAAAAAGCAGTAAACATTATGTTTAACTTAATTGTCAGTACACGCCACAAATACAAGCCAGCGAAATGGAGCTATAATTTATTATAATGAGCAATCTTAATTAAAAATGCAGTTTTGTGTATGACCAAACCTCCCATCTAACACAGAGGACAGACAGGCAGCCAACAGTAACATTTTTCAATGTTTATATTCTGACACTATTCAGTTACTAACAGTTCTGTCATATTTTAACAGAGCCAAGTGTAAAAAACAGCACAGCTTAACAGGAATCAGCCTGTCACACTGGCATGTGCCCACTGACTCTCAGGACATCAAGCATCTATCTGGTCAAAAACATGTGTGACAAAAGCAAAAACAAATACAAACAACGATGAACTGAAATGCAGCCAAATGTGCATACACAATAAACAGCATAAACGACCCATTCCGACACTGGATGCAGCCAGAAAGTAAGGCAGACGTTATTTACTACAATGGCACATGAAATATAAATGAAGAGGCACAGTGGTGTGGACAGGACTGGACACAGAGCGGCGGAGAGGAGTGCTGGGGATCATGCACTGTTAGTGGCTTTACCGGCTCAGGCTCAGGCTCAGGAGGTGGCTTATAGCCCCTCAGCTGTGTCCGCGGTAGGCAGAGAGAGTTAGGGAAAGCCACACTCACACAGTTAAACTTAACAGGCCTGGGAGAGCACGCCATCATCAGTACACTCGATTCAAATCAGTGCCAGGTTTAACAACTGGGATCACACTCTTTGTTACTCTTACCATTAACGCGTACATTAGGCATCTTTACCGCAATGCATTTTGCATTAGTTTGTAGAAAATCCCAATGAAATGTTAGTGGTTGGTTAACACGCACACAGCAGCACAGATCCAACCCATGAGTATCAAGTTCTTTCATTTTTTAACACTGAGGTGAAAAATGTTTCAGACTGAAGACAGATTCAACAAGATCGCATACCTTCAGAGTTGCTTGGTTGGCAAGTTTCACAGTCTGTTTGACGAGAGGAGAGAACATGTGGTTCAAAATATTACAGAAACGTACAAGTTATTCTGACAAACCGCTGACCATAATTCTGGGATTTTTTTTAAAATATTACAGAAAATAAGTTATTCCAACAAACTGCATAATGGGAGACCCTAATCAGATCAGCCACTTCTCTGACCAATTAGTCCTTCATTTATTTTAATGACACCATCATTTTACCTCATTAATCTCAATAAAACAAGCTGGAATCTTTTAAGGTGTTTCTATCTAAAGAAATTGCAAAGCATTTCACTGTACTCTACAGTCTTCAATTTCTATGTTCTATGTTCTGTCTATGGTCTTTAACTGAGCTAATATTTAATCGGATACTCACATTGTCCTTAGCAACAGACGCAATCTTGCTTGCCCCAACTGTGAAACTGCTCCAGCCCTACACCAAAACAATAATGTTGATTTTCACTGCCTTTAGACAGAACATGCATGGTGCAGGAATACAATTCACACAATGAGTTAAAGTGGAATAACATGTCAGTACATTTGATTGTTCAGTTTATAGGAAATTATTAGAATACACTGCTGTCTGCAGAAGGCAAAACTTTACACATGCAGGAAAATGACCTGAAAAAAACTAAATTGTTGCAGCAGCAACATGACCTGACAGTCTTCATAATTAAGTCTAGATCAATTGCCCCATCACCTAAACATAGATGTGTCAATTTCCATTAAATTGCTGTCAAAAGAAATGATTGAGCAAGTCACATTTAAAAAGATGAGCAAAAGCATGCTGACAGTGAGCAAAACCACACTATAAGACAAGACAGTAAGTGGTGCACTTAAGCTGTCAAAAATATGTCTCTGCAAGACGTCTTTGAAGCTTACCGTGTAGAGTGAGGACATGGCATTGTTGAGGAAATCCTCCTCCTTCTTGGGGGGATTGACCGTGTTGCCAAAGCCCACGTAGCGATTCTCCTGGCCACCGTAACCACCTCCACTGCACACACACACAGGTTTGGAGAGCAACAATAACAACATTACTACCGATAACCACTGCACTGTGCAAACAAACAAGACTGGAGATATCCAGTGCACTGTGGCCAAACTACTCCATATTTCACTCTCTGCTTAGAGACAGGCTCGGCACCAACCTTTGGTAGGAGTTGACATCGTCGCTCAGCCAGTCCTCAAAGGCTTTGTCCGAGGGGTGGCCCGAGGTCTGGCCCTGGCCAGCAGAGCTGCTGTAAAGCAGTAAGGTCAATGTCACATACATGCCAATCAAATGCAGACTGGGATCATTCCCAATAACGCCAGCAGTGTTCAAACACTAGACTAAAGGCCACTCAAACACACGCATGCGAATGTTCATACCCATGTTGCTGCACAGCTGTGTTCTCAGAAGCATGTTTCCTGATGCAGTACCACAGGAAGGTTTTAATTTAATGTCAGATGATAAAAACTAGAAAGCCAACCGTTTTTAAACACTAAAGGCCACTCAAACACACGCATGTGAACACTCGTACCCATGTTGTTTCTCAGCTGTGTTCTCGGAAGCATGTTTCCTGCTGAAGTACCACAGGAAGGTTTTCATTTGATATCAGATGATAAAAACTAGAAAAGCCAACCTTGTTCAAACACTAAAGGCCACTCAAACACACGCATGTGAACACTCGTACCCATGTTGCTTCTCAGCTGTGTTCTCAGAAGCATGTTTCCTGCTGAAGTACCACAGGAAGGTTTTCATTTAATATCAGATCATAAAAACTAAAAAAGCCAACCTTGTTCAAACACTAAAGGCCACTCAAACACACACATGCGAACGTTCATACCTATGTTGCTTCTCAGCTGTGCTCTTAGAAGCATGTTTCCTGCTGAAGTACCACAGGAAGGTTTTCATTTAATGTCAGATGATAAAAACTAGAAAGCCAGCAATTGCACGCAATTATACCAAAAATATATTTCATAAAGCACATTAATAAAATATGTGCTTCATGCACTGTTCTCAGCACTACAAATAATAGCATCCATCTTTTGGAAAAGCAAAGTGAAGACTACCAAGTGAGAGCAGGACTGGAGAGGCATCATTAGTCAGAGGTGCTGAGCAGGACTGAGAGGCATCATTACATGCATCTCTTCAGGGGGACCTTTGGACTCTAGTGTCCCTGCTGTGTGCTTATTCTGGCATGTTTACCGGTGTGAGGAGGACAGCCCCGTCTTGGTTTGCGGTGGTGTCCAGTCTTTGGCAGAGCTGCTCTCCATGGACCACTCCTTTCCCTCTGCAAGAGTGGCAACCTGACACAACACAGACACCAGTCAGACTGAAAAGAACAAAGTGCCCGCACACTGCTTTATCTCCCATATGTTTTTTATTGTGCAGTGTTTTGACCCGAATGGGTCTTCCTCAGGAAGGCATATGAAGTGTTTACCTACTGTTTGAAGACTATGCGTATGGTTTACCCACCTTTCTTTTTACCACAACACCACTGATGACCAAGGTGACCCATTCGGTAAGAGGCAATAGGTAGGCAAGACAATAATTGTACCTATTTCCACCTACTGAATAGGTTACCTTGTCTCAATTTCTTGTGGCTGGTAAACTCATAGCAATACCTCTTCTGTCCACTAGATGACACTTACTCAACAGAAAGAGTTCAGCTACACGTACACGTAAGTTACGGGTGAAAAATTATGGAAGAATTTAGCTACCTTCATGAGCATTTACAAGCAAAACATTGTTCAGCGTCATAAAAAGAAGTGTATAACATACAGTTGTTGCTAAATTCCTCCCTCTGAGGGATATTTTGACTGCTACTCAAGAGTACATTATGGATCTAATTAATAATTATGGGACTTTACTGAATTGTACAACACGATGTGACGAAAGAAATAATTATATATATATATATACACACACACACACACACACACACACACACACACACATATAACAAGATGTTACGAAAGAGATAGTTATATATTTATACTACATGTATTCGTTGTAAAAAAAAAAAAAAAAAAAAACATATTCCACATTCCATTATTTCATTTCTGTGCATTTCTATTATTACTGACAAAGGAAAGCAGGATGACTAGGAGGGAAAATCATTTCTGTTGTGAAATTCTTTTTTTTGTTGCTACATAATCGACATGTTTTTTTTTTCAAACTAGACATACATCAACTGAATGGCTTCAGCCAGAAAGGAGTTTACCTTATCTCTGAAGAGGGCTGCTGCTTTGCTGTTGTACTTCTCCTGCATGTTCCAGCTGGGGTCATAATCGTCCTGCAGCTCCAGGAACATCCGGAATTTCTCATTGCCCCCAGCTTTCATCTTCTCCAGCTCAACGTCCTTCCATTTGTCCATCGACACAGAGCGAACAAAGCTGAAAAATATACAAAGAATTAAAGGTTACTAATACAACCCTCATGGTCATGCTCATAACTGCCAATTCTGTTTTCACAAAATAGCTTATTCTAGGTTTACATTCATAGCAGTAACTTCAATTTTAATGCCTTCCATACATATAATTCCTAAACTAATAAATCTGTCAGCTATTATATATAATGCAGAACTCCACATGAAAACATAGTTATATGGTGCTCATTATCAATATCCAATGCTCAGGATTTCACTATTGCTGTAGATTGGCACAAACCTCACAAATACCACAGCTAAACGCACCCTACCTTTCAACAAAAAACCCTAACTTTTATCATTTATATTTGTAAAATACACATATTCCTAATATTTACAACAAATAAATCACACATTTTCACATGTATATGTAACGCCTAATGCCATCACCATATTTACGCACAGACACCTAATCAGATTTAGTCATACATATCTGACTTCAGAGCAACTCATTCTTCAAATCATATATATTTTAATGGGAATCTTTAAAGCTGTTTTTCACCTGGACTCTACATCAATGACACCTGGAGTCTAAACCAATGACACACTAAGTGGAGAGTTTGAGCTCAAAAGCAAAGGTAACTAACTACATGAGCCTATTCTGTGCCCTGAGGCAACATTTTAAATATCTAGAATTGTTCCTGGCTCAGTTCGAACCACTATGCTTGTTTCTCAGTTCCAGAGCCATGAGCGATGTTAGGGACCATCTGATCACCAACATACTGAATCTGACAGAACATATACTGGAGTAAAATACAGTACAACTTCTGACTGAAATTCTTCTTGCATTCCTGGATAGCTCATTTAGGTCAAGGGCATACATATTCTTAGGTTAAAAAGACATACAACATCTGGAGTATGTTATTACATTGAAATGTTCATAGAAATCGATTACACCTTCATCATTCATGAACAAAACAATGCATACCACAAATGTGTCTTAACATCAAGAGCTACTGGTTGGACTGAGAGCATGATCGTGACTCCTTCAGAGATGAAGAGATACAGACCTGAGATGGACTCCAAGGCCACGGTGTTTCCCAGAGCATTCCAGGCAGATCCATATTCCATAGGTCACACTAACCCATTGCGGATTGAATGCACCGCATTCAAAACAAATCTATGGATAAGCAAAGGCATACTGTTAGACTGCATTGCAGAGTAAATGTTGGCTTTCACAGTCGGGCAGTATTGGCCCACAATGTGATATCAGTATGCGATTTTCAGAGCTATACAACCAAAAACATCAATAGTAAGGTGCAAACATTCCTTCAATCTTACAATCAAATGTTAAATGATACCCATTACGTAGGCTAGAAATTCCGTTCACAATATAGTAGTGTAGTAAAGTAGAATATTCATGAAAATGCAAATACAAATTGCTATTACGAGTACGATACGACATGGCACTACATAATGCCACAGACCTAGGAAGAAATATTTGGCTACATTCCTTGGACTGACAATGATTTAAGGGAATGAACTCACATTGTTTCCATCGTTTGTTCTCACTTCCTTCAGCACTCGTCTGGTCCTTGGACTAGCCATTTCTCCTTAAATGAAACGAATCGGTAGCAATTAGCAACTCTTGACGTCTGATGATGTATCGCTTAATCACCTCGTCCGGTAGCATACAAAAACACCAGAAAGTTTGAGAGAAAATGTAGCGTGCCTAATTAAACGAAATGGCACTACGAGAAGAATGCTATGAGTCACAGGTCGCATTACCTTGATTGTAATCTTGACACGTATGCTAGCATTGTTACAGACTGTCAAAGGAGCGAAGGCAAGGAAATTATGAATTAAGTTGTGCTCAGGTTCTTGTCTTCGCTTTTAAGAATTGTAAAGATTGAAAACAGTGAGGACATGGAACAAAATTAAGTAGGTATGGCAGTGCCACCTCACCACAGGTATCTGTGGGCATGGCAGTGAAACGTTAGCAAAAGGCTGACACGGGGAGAAGGCTAAACACCCGACCCAATAACTAATTGACATGTAAATATTAACATGCTCCGACAATTGTACAACGAAAGTAAAGTCCTACGTGCAGTCCACAAACACTGTATTTAATACTTAAACGTTTAGGTTTGAAGCTTGTTTGTGACCTAGCCTGCTAATAAATATGATCTTCCTAGAGCGTTACACCAAGTGTTAGCATAGGTAAGAAAACAAATATGTTAAGATGTCTCACCTTGTGATATCACTTGCTTACACACTTGCGGTTGTCCTAAATGAATAAGTGCTATATTTCATTGGCTTTGTTGTCAAAGTTAGTTTTTGGTGTAATGTTCTATTCGTTCAAGAAATTACATGAGAAGACGTTCAAACACCGGTAGCCATATTCACGATTCCGCACCAGTTTGGTGGTTTGTCTACGTTGGCAATGCAATGCATTATGGGCAATCGCATCCTTGGGGCTTGCTGAGATCCCACGTGACGTACTCTTTATATTATGCGGTTTATGCATACGGACTATGGGAAAACACCACAACCAAATCAGCGGTGAAAGCCTGACTAGGATCAAAACGCACATGGACTGCATTTCAAGAAAGGACTTCTATTAATATAATGACGTTATGGGAACTCATATACAAACCGCAGTTGTCAAGTGGTTCGAAGGTGAATGAAAAATCTGTAGGCCTATAGGACTATACCATCCAAGGTAAATTAAGATACGTTGCTTTGTTACCCTTCTGATAGAAACGCGGAATTATCACGTTTGAAAGCATTCATCTGTCGAATTTATGTCAGATTTGTTTTTCTTTTTGTGTGCAATTGAGGGAAGACGAGCAGCTAGTGCAGATCAGGTGCAGATGAGCAAACAGATGCTGCTATTCCAATTCCCCACGAGATGTCAGTACAAACCTTAGGAGTGGTTATCACAAATCAAGTAGAGGTTCAAGCCCAACACTTGCACAGACCTCAGTGGTTGTCTGATTTATGATCTCGATAATAGCTGGATGCTACTTACACACAAAACTGTGTTCTGAAAGAGAAAGTTAACACTTTTATGCCTTGTGATTTATTAATCAATCATTATTTGATATTAATAAATTCAGAAAAAAATATTTTGTAGTTGAAGAATGTATCAGAAGGTGAGGACATGTAATATCACAGTCCTTCTGTTCAGTACAGTATGAGGTGTAATAACAGTCACAGTCATGCAGATATTCCCTTCTTGGGGCCATGCACTTATCACTTTGACTCTCAGCTAAGGGGAGATAACAATCCTTTTACATGGTGAAACATCAGCCATAATGACCACTGTGTTGCCTTTCACTGTACCATCAGTGGTTATTTCATTAATCAGATGATGTTATGTAGGGCAAACTATTTTGCTGGCCTGTCACAATGTGTTAGTGGGTAACTAAAAAAGTTCAAAGTCCAAAACCTTGCGTTCTTATAGGAGACGTGCAAATGTAGAGTACTCGCACGGCGCATGCATGCTCCCCTTGTGCCACTAGCTGTGTTTATCAGTTAGTCCGGGCCTGTATAAAAGGAGAGGAGAGTGAAGCGTCCATCTCAGTCGGTGACAGCTCAGTCAGGTGCAATGATGAAACAAGGCACCAGCCTCAGGGTTCGCCTGCCAGTCCTAGTGTTTGTGTCAGAGGTGGTGTTCCTGGTTCTGTACGCCATCTTTGTGACTTACGACGACAATGCCAACGCCAAGTTTCAGAACAATCTCACCAATCCCATGGATAACTCCCTGTACAGGGATTATCCTTACTTTGCGGACGTGCAGGTTATGATCTTCATCGGTTTTGGCTGCCTGCTGGCCTTCTTGCGTTTCTACGGCTTCAGCGGCATGGTCTTCAACTTCCTCACGGCCACCTACGCCATCCAGTGGGCCATCCTGGTGCAGGGCTACTTCCAGTTTTACTCGGATGGCAAGATCCACCTGGGCGTGATAAACCTGCTGAACGCCGAGTTCGCCTGCGCCGTGGTACTGATCTCCTTCGGTGCAGTCCTGGGCAAAGTCAGTCCAGTGCAGCTCCTCGTGATGGCTCTGCTGGAGATCCCGGTCTTTTCCGTCACCGAGTGGGCCGTGCTCAAGTACCTGAAGATCAACGACGCCGGCGGCTCCATCCTCATCCACCTCTTCGCCTGCTATTTCGGCCTCGGGGTCACGTTTGTGCTGTACAGGCCCTCGCTAAACGAAGGACACCACAAAGAGGTCACCAGCTACCAGTCCGACATCCTGTCCGTAATGGGGACCCTGTTCCTCTGGGTGTTCTGGCCCTCCTTCAACTCAGCCCTGACCTTCAAAGGTGACGACCAGCACCGGGCCATCCTTCACACGTTCATCGGCCTCAGCGCCTCGACGCTCACCGCATTCGCCCTCTCCCCCATTTTCAACAAGAGGGGCAAGATCACAATGGCCGACGTGCAGAATGTAACGCTGGCAGGAGGTGTCACGGTTGGGGCCTCTGTGGACATGATGATCTCCCCTGCGGCTGCCTATGCCCTGGGCGTGATAGGCTGCACTGCCTGCATGCTCGGCTACAAGTACCTCACCCCGTTCCTGGCCCGGCGCCTGAGGATCCAGGACCAGTGCGGCATCCACAACCTGCACGGGCTTACGGGGCTCATCTCGTGCCTGGCTGGCATCTGTGCCATCCTGCTGGCCTCCGAGGAGACCTACGGCCCCAGCATGTACCAGATCTTCGCCCATCGTGCTCCCATGGAGGGAGACCCCAAGCTCCTGGAGCTCCAGCAGCTCATCCCAGGGCTCAAGCCAGGCTTGGGACGAACGGCTGAGGTGCAGGCCATGTACCAGGTGGCGGCCATTTTCTCCACCATAGCGGCGGCGGCACTGGGTGGTGTGGTGACCGGCTTCATCATGAAGCTGCCTTTCCTCGCACCGTTCTCAGATGACTTCTGCTTTGATGACGAGCTGTTCTTCGACATGCCGTCTGATTTTGACAGTTTGACGGCTGGTTTGGTAAAAGAGATGTCAAATGATGAGGACACAAAGGTGTGAATGTCAGTGTTACTATTTACAGTATACAGATTGAATGTGTTAAAGGAGAACTTTAGACATGGTGCACAATGCTTTTTGTGGTTATGTACAATACTTGACTGCTTTTCTGCATGTCCACTTGACATTTTATATCAGCAGCCACAGGAATGTCAGGGAATGAATGGCTTACTGTATATTTACAGTACTCAATAGCCTATATGTCCTGTAACTTCTTTGTCAGTTCAAGTGGTGCTTTATTATGTAACGTGTATAGGTAGCTCAGGCACTGCAACTGAAATGCTCATTGGATGTATCAGTTTATTTATAGTTTAGTAATGAATAATCATTGTATTCATTGTATTACGTAATTGTGTTATTTATTTATTGTTCAAAGCTGTGGAATAAACATTCAAAAATTGTGAAATGTTTTAAATAAAATAAAGAATATTAATATCAAATCTATTTACACTTGCATTGAAACATTTCACTTGTGATGGATAATACAAAAAATACTTAAAAGTAAAAATATTTAAAATACTACAATATAAAAAGATCTGGAATGCTAGTGTCAATCTGTGCTCTTTTGTTAAAAATCAGGAACTTTACTGCATAGTATGCATGTATGGATTACTGCATAGTATGCATGTATGGTATGCAACATTGCAAATTCAGTGCTCAGGGGGAACGAATTGAATTTACAACAATTATCGCATTATTCTGACTTTCTAACCATTTTCTCCTTTTCCCCAGTTTCCCACTATATCACCACACAGTACTATTCTTATGCAGTGTGGAAAACAATAAAATGTTTTAATAAGACAAACGAGTTCACCTGAGCTGAAGCATGCAGCCTATGGACTGCAGATGAAAGTTAACAATTGCTCATATAACTTGGCCCAAAATCTTTTCTTGTTGCACAACATTATTGTTTAGTTATTTCTGTTTTAAATACATGAATTCCAAAAAGGCAGGCCCATTTCCAGTCTATCTAGACCTTCTTTTTTAATCGCTGCATGTCGCTGCATACTTCTGCACTCCTGAGTAGCCATACCAGAATGGGAAAGCTGGCAAGTGCTCTGTTTCAGACTGAATAGAGAAAGCCACCGAGAATAGAGTATCATGTCAGAAAGACAGGTTTGAATTACTGAAGTGAGTTCCTCTATTTTAGCAGTACCCCAAACATTCGAAACATGCAATGTCCACTTCATGTTAGAGGTTGACATGGTGAAGATTAAGTTTAGATCTGAAAGAAACCTTTCCAGGAGACCTGCTCATAAGATTGCTTGAAAGGCTAATCAAACCCCTGATGGAATGCCGAAGACCTGCAGGAGGAATTAGTAGAGTAGAGGTGCAGCAACACCTGCATGAATACGACCAAGAAACCATGGGAAGACGACCTTTCCTGTGTACCTTTCCTGTACAAATATAGCATCAAAACTTTGCATTTTACAATCAAGTTTTTTTGACTACAACAAGCAAATGCATCAGAAGAAAACGTGTTGCAGAACTGGGAAAAACACATCTGTAAACCATGGAGGTACGGGGAAGATTTCATGTAGAAAACAAACTTCCAGAAATATAAATCCATCAGATCAGGAATAATCTAAAGAAGCTAAAGATGAAGGAAACTACAACTAAAGGATTCCCCAACTAAATAGAACAGTACTAACCACATTTTAAACATCCACAATGGGCTCTCTCTCCAGCTGAGGGATTTGCCATGGCTTCCAGTCTTGACCCTAGCAGTGACACTTCATGGGCAAAGCCAGAAAAACAGTATAGACTCCCCATGCTACAGAGCCAAACCTTTTGCTGGAAAGAATGGGCAAACTAATTGCTGCGATATTTGTCAAAGGGGGTGTTACACAGACGTACTGACCACACACATTTTTGTTTTGGGTCCCTTTTTCTTTTTTAAATCTAAAACATTATCTATCTATCTAAAATATTATTGCTTAAAATATTGAAGATATGTAGCACAATATCAGGTCATCTTAATAGAGACAGGACACAGAATTAAGAAAGGACAAAGGAGGACATACCACTGGTATTAAACTGTGATATCGTCACGGTCCAATGGACTATCCAGTGACTAATGTTTAAACTAGTTTTATTACCTTAATGATTACTAAGATATTTATATGGTCAGTTTCAACAGGAGGCTAAAAATTGTTGCACATGTATAGAAACTTTCAGTTGTCACAAGGCTCAGATAATATGGTTCAGATCTTCCTCAAAGAGGTTCCCAGTCTCAGAAAAGTCCTATCATGTGCTTGTTTCTGCTGAGAATACAGAGGATTTCCACTTTCTAAAGCCACTTCGTTCTTTGACAATTTTCTACTGTGGCCTTATTTTCAGTTCGACTACAGACCTAGTACATCTCACAAAGGACTTGGCCGTCAAAGTTTTTCAAGAATTTTGAGTTAAGCGGTGTATTTTTTTTGTGCTGCATTTGTGGTTATTACCCATTTATTACCTTGGAACATAGTCTATCAGCAAGTGCTACGTGTCATGGACTCCCCATGTGTCCCACATAGTGTATGGATAATTGTAATGGCTGTAGTTAGGAAAGCCTGAAGTGTGGTACAATGGGTGCTCTCCCCACATGTGCAAGTGTCTTGTATTTTTTATTTATTTATTTATTTATTTATTTTAATTGTTAAGGAAATGTTGGAGGAAACTGCAAAGGCTTGCCAGTGGTCCTGGATGAGATGCATGTTGTTGGCATGGTGAAAGCCATGGGGGAAAGCGATAGGTAGGTGCTGCTGAGTGGATCATGTAAACGGCCCCAGCAGCCCCGGTCACTGTAACGGTAGCCGGCTGGTTCAGGTTAACCCTTGTTGAGCATCTATCTGTACGGCTCCAGTTGGCCATCCCCTCAGCTGCTCTGTCCTGTACAGCTCACATGAGGTTGCGTGAATAGCTGTAGTCAGCGGCCAGTTGTGCGTGTTACACCTGGGAGTAGGGACTAACAGCCTGAACTATTTACTTGGTTATAGATAGTGTAGGGGTAGGTGTAATAGCTATAGTTTCTCCCTAAGGTGCTCTTCCTACATGCACAAGTACTGTGTGTTCTTTGTAAACCAGAAATGTTAAAAAAGCATATTTCTTACATAACACAGGTTGTGACACCCAATATTACCCAAGATAGATAGATAAGTGCAATCCTTCAGAAATCCCCAAATCCCTATGGCCCATTCCTGTTTATTAATCATGATGAGACCATGCTTTCTTCCTTTTTTCTTTTTTTTTTTTACTGGATTTGACTGTATTAGATTATTATTAAATCGATTGAAAGTGTCTTCGATGCTAAATAAAGAGATATGGCTCAATTGGTGTCTTTTATGATCTGTCTGTAACTATATTAAATGTCTCATCCTTTTGAAGTGGTTGTTAGCCTTTGCACTATTCCCAAACCCATCATAAGGTTTTCACCAAGACAGTAATACTCAAAGCTCATGGCTTAGAATAACACCTTATCTTAAAGATATCTTAATGCAAGACAAGGACATTACTGACAGATTTGTTCTTCTGGTATAGACATATAGAGACAACACAGACCATGGGGTCATGAACTGTCTGAGTCAGTTCATGTAAACAAAGGTTCATATGAGTCATGTTATAACGGTCTTTAATTAACAGCACCTAAGCACAGACTTGCAGCTCTTATATTTACTATTCTTCTACTATTTACATTATTAATAGCACATTAAACTGTGTAGTGATCAGGAACCGGTCTAAAGTATCAAGGGTGCTTGATCCGATGTAATGTTTTTAACCTGTTCAGCAAAGGCCAATGCCCCACAATGCGCTTTGTCTCTATGGGCATAGAGAGTGAGTAGATTTATTGATCAACAAATTTGTTACTGAATTGAGACAAATTAAATTGTACTATTATCTGAAAACTATGTGCGTGACGCTCGCCAGTGCACTGCGATATCTCCAAACAGCCTATTAATTACTAGCCTTACGATATACTTCACTGAGTCTGATTAGGTTGGCTTTAACTTCACAAAGTTCAGTTGTATGTAATGTCAGCAACACATCCTTTATCAGTCTTTCTCAGACACTCACTTTTATACAGTGTGCTTTTTATGTACTGCTCAGGAAATGAGTATAATCACACTAATAAGTTAATCTAGTCGAGTACTAATATTCCTGAAGTGTGACCTGCTGTCAGTGTGCTGATAATGATAAGATATATATACTTAAATACTGTTAGATTTTCATGTACCACTTAAATGAGGGAAAAAAGTGTCAAACTAAAAATATATATATATTTTGTCAACATCTGTCACTCTCTAGGTTTTGGTGGTGTACTTGAGCAGATATGCATGACTTCCTACCAAGTCAGGCATTCAGCACAGATGTTTGATATACAGTATAAACGTCTGATGCTGGTATAATTTGGCAGTTGTTGTTTTCTGTTGTTGTTTTTCCTGAAGCTGCTCTTGCTATTTCATTTATTAGCATTAGTTAACAGTAAAGGTCAGGTTTTTTTTTTTTTTTCGTATTTTCAAGCAGTTTTTGTAAATGGTGGCTGCACTGAGTCCTTTACTTTCAAGACAAAGAGGGGAAAAGCTCCAGACCACATTGCAGATTAAAATAAATAGATAAATAAAAAAAATAAAACTAACAAACATCACACAGAACTGGCCAGCTTAGTTTGACATGATAGCACAAAGAAACAGACTGGAACATGCCAGTCTGAATTCCCCAGCCTGAAACAAACATACACCTTCTAAGTCCCTTACAAAATGTACAACTGATGTTGGGGAGGTCTAAACAAACTGCTTGTTTTCAAGACAAACAGATGTCGCACCAAATATCGATTTGTTTTCATTGTTCATGTTGTCATGACCTTGTCACATTTCTTTTTCACAAATGCCTGAATGCCTTTTCTTGATACTGTATACACTCACTGGTCACTTTATTAGGTACACCTTTCTAGTAAAAGGTTGGATACCCTTTTGCCTTCAGAACTTCTTCAAGGCCTGACGTGTTGTGCACTGGTATTCTGCATTCCTTTGTTATAACGAGTGGTTATTTAAGTTACTGTTGCCTTCCTTGAACCAATCTGCCCATTCTCCCCTGACATCTCACGTCAACAAGGCATTTGCCTCCACTGCTGCTCACTGAGTATTTTCTCTTCTTCAGACCATTCTCGGTAAACCTTGGGAGATGGTTGTGCATAAAAATCCCAGTAGATCAGCATTTTCTGAAATACTAAGACCAGCCCGTCTGACACCAACAACCATAACACGTTAAAAGTCACTTAAATCCCCTTTCTTCCCCATTCTGATCCCTGGTTTGAACTTCAGCAAGTTGTCTTGACCACCTCTACATGCCTGAATGCATTGAATTGCAGCCATGTAATTGGCCGATCAGCTATTCGTGTTAGTAGGCAAATGAACAAGTGTACCTAATAAAGTGGCCGGTGAGTGTATATCCCTTGTTAATTGTTGAGTTGATATTTGGACTAATGAATCTGCTCTGCTCTTTGCACCTTTGTTATCAGATGGCGATGAGATGAGAAGGATTAGCATGCAGGCATTATAGCACTATCTCAGGTTATTAACTGGAACATTTTTATTGCACCTGCGCTTACAAATGTGCTGCAATGTCATGTCCGACATCAGGATTTTGTAACTTATTTCAGATAATTTTTATCAGATTACCATATCAATGTCTAATATATAGCCTATTTGATGTATCTGTGAAGTATATGTCTGCAAGAGCTTTTGAGCATGGAACGAATACATTGTTTTAGTGAAATTAAATGTTCATCACTGATCACATGCATCATTTCATCTCAAAGAATACTCTAATAAAATAGTGGTGATTTTGTAATATTTGTATATCGGTTAATAATAATATAATAATAATGATATGTTAGTATTGATTTTATTATGTAAACACCAGGCTTCAGCAATCTTTATTGATTTTTGGCTATAGTATAAATAAATGTCTACAATGTTAATACTGACTGCCAGTAACTTCTAAGACAAAATATTTCTTTCATTGGTTTTCACATTGAATACTTGCATATTTAAAGCAGCAGAGAGAGAGAGAGAGAGAGAGAGAGAGAAAGAGAGAGAGAGAGAGTGTGTATGTGCGCCTGGATGTACGCACGTGTGTGTGCATGTGTCTCTAAAGGCTAACTCCTCTTGGCAGAACTTACCCTTATTGTTAAAGATCAACAATTTAGCAATGACGCTGAATGAACCGTACTAGAGAATAAGGACAAACAGACTACCTAGTTAAAATTCCTAAGTGAGCAGCAAAATGACTGAACTCTTCCGATGTCACTTATAAAACATATGGCTAGATGTTAACGACCACTGGGATGACTGTAGACCACGGGCGAGGGTCTCTTTTGCAATAAGGATATGCACAAGGAGTGCTACTGCTTTTAGCACACTGACACATGACAGTCAGGGGTTGGTCGAGTACGCAAATTATCAACAGGCCTAATAATTGCTCAATAGCAACTCTCTGTGGTGGTAGATATAAACTGCATGGACTTCACTTGGCCAAATGCAAGGAGGAATTTCTACAACAAAAGTTATCAACAAAATATTGAATGGCTTCGGGATGGTCTAAAATAAAAGATTGAGTTTTTTTTTACAACTGTAAGGAAGATGGTGAACTGCATTTTATTCAAGAGAATATGATTTACTTTATGATAGATTGTGTTTTATTAAAAAAAGATTCATTAAAATAGCATTTGTCTAGTCATAATGATCTTCAAAATAGTAAATGATACAAAATAATACAAAGGTACAAAGAGATTACCATGTAATAACCATTAGTTAAAAAAACTCACCAACGTGCCAGCCTGTGAAACATGTACCAGCCTGTATGAATGTATCTCAAACATTGTTGGCATAGTCCTCTGTGTTGTCCAGTGTCTTTGTCTTGGTTTGCTTGTTGTCCACCGATGCGTAGAGGTCAGAGAGCAGGGAGGTGGTCTCGAGGATGTCTGCAGGGTCCTCTATGTCTGGTGGCCGTGATATGGCTGTGACATCTGAGTACTGGATCTGGGGAACCCCGCTGTTAAGGGACGTTGCTGGGGAACTTCGGCCCGATGCTGGTTTGGGAACCTTCAGCTTCAGGTTGGCATAGCAGTCCCGGTCACTAGAGGGGGCCTAGAGGAGACAGAAAGCACACATTACTGACTGCAAAGGTACTTTAGGGACTCACAAACAGCTTATCAAATACCTCCCACCCCATACCTTTAGTGCTTTTGATTAAGTGATGTTAAAGCATCGTTGTGCCCTGCTGTTAATTGGCTGAAAGAGTATGTTACACGGCTTAATAATAATAATAATAATAATAATAATAATAATAATAATAATCATCATCATAATCATCATACATTTTATTTGTTACACGGCACCTTTCAGACACCCAAGGTCACTTTAAAGAAAATAAAAATAAAGAAGTGTATTAAAATAGTGAAGCAAGTGAAATGGCTTAGAGCCCATATGCTAATTTAAAAAGGTACATTTCCTTTAAATTGCACCTTTAAATTGTGACACAGAGTCCAGTGCACGGATGGATGAGGGAAGGGAATTCCACAGTCTTGGAGCAGCATATGACAAGGCCCTTTCACCCATTGTGTTTAGCAAGATGTTAGGTTGAACCAGTAATCCTGCATTTGATGATCGCAGTGAACGTAAGGGTGTGTAAATCTGTAGCAGTTCCTTAATATATGGTGGGGCAAGATTGTGGAAGGCTACAGTCAGTGGTATCCCACAGTTAGCCACAGTATCCCATTAATAGAAGACTGTGCACGAAGATAAGAGATGTTTTAAACACACAGTGCGCTGCATACATTAGGAGTGTGAGTGTCGCCTAATTACAAGTACAACAGCTAATGACGAGGGACTTAACATTTAAGAGTGACATTCCGTTATATTCCATTCAGAGTAATGATATTCATTGTACATCACACCACTCATGATATCCAAACATTAATAATTTTGTAAAGTGTTGGTCATTTTTATTCTAGCAGTTCTTAAAATAAAGTTCTTTATGTTAAAGTCTGTCTTTGTGAGTGGAGATGAAATGTGACACGTGGCAAATTCAAAAAACCCAGACCCAGTCTGCAAAACCACACGCTGTTTTGGTCTTTGCACTTACTTTGCACTTTTGCATTGCGCTGTTAGTTGCACAAAAATATCTGCCTTAAGTTTTTTCATGTGCCTTCTGCATGTGTCTAGTGGTTCTGAATAGTCATATACCCAGGTAGGATACAGGACACACAGAAGTATAATTGCTTTTCTTTTAATATAGTATTGTAGGTCGAAGTATCTTTTGAAAGTCACTCAGTACAGTGTCGCTGTGAAAATCTAACATGCATTGTGGCTTAAGTCATGAGAAATTTATTCAAGCATGTCTTGGATTTATACATTATTACAGTGAGTAAATTATTATGTAAACGTAAGAGCCACACCCTTACCAGTAAAGAACAAAAAGAAATGAGCATGAGCAATGGGCTCACACAATTCCAGCAAACAGATGTTAAAAACATATATTATATAATAATGTAGCTTTTTACATTTTAAAAAAAAGTAATAAACTATTTTGAATGTTTTGGGTAGGCCTAGTCCTTATTGGCACAGATATGACCGAGTTCATTTTAGTTATTGCTGTTGCTATTGATGTTATTGAAATTTCAAGAAATGAACTGTTTTTCATTAAAAAAAAGACATAAATCTTAGTAGTTGTAAAATACCACTCACCTTTACGGTACTCCGTGTCTTTTGCTGGTTATTAGAAAGGGTGGGGTTGCGAGTAAGCTCAGTTCCTGTAAATAAATAGGTTAGTGATGAGTAGCGATTCAAAATATTCTATATTATTGATCAAAATAAATAGAACTATAAGCCACATTAAATGGAGTCCACTTACTGACTGGTGTGTACGTGACATTTCCATAGATGGGATTATCCTCCATTTCTGACAGTCGCAGGCTAATACTTCACCAGGTAACACAGCAGCACAGAACAATCAGATAAAATGAGAAAATGCAGAGGAGGATGAAAGAAGACATCTCACTCTTACTACTACTAATAATAATACATGATTTTTTCATAGCACTTTTTAAAATACCCAAAGTTTCTTAACAGTTGCAATTACACAGATGAGAATAGCAACATGACAAGAAGACACAGCCACACCGTATGAATGATTATTTCAGACTAATTTCAGTGTGTGCTGTCTTCAGACTTACCTCCTTCTGAAGCGTGGCAGAAAACTCTTCCCTTTGGCTAGAAAGAGGGGATTTTTTTCCCGAATTAGCCAAGTTTTGTATCAGTCCATATTGTCTGAATATCAACAGAAGGAAAAGTTGTTGATTTTCACTTACCTGTACACTGTTTGCCAAAACAGCAAAGGATATTCCAGCAGAGTGACAAGAGCAGTGCTGTGCAGACTGCAGCAAAAAGCATCCACAGTGTGTACGACCCACACAACTGACCAAAACCTGGAGGTTGTCACACAATAATGTATTATTTTTGAGAGGGTTACTTTTTACTTTTTATTTTCTACTATATATCACAGAATGCAGGTCCTGTTTTCCCCTTTCCCCTTTTTTCCTGGGTTACTCAATGTTTTCTAAATTTGAATTACATCAAATCTTCCAGTTGATAATAAGAAACTGGATAATGTACTTTCTGTATGAATGAATATCAAAGCACAACATCAAACATATTGATTTTATTATAGTCTAAATAATTAAGCTGTTTGATTTCCAATCACATTAACTGGCCATTTAGGCGGCTTATTTCACAGACATGTCACTGGCATGTCCTCAGCTCTTTAGGTGGAAGCCCTGTTCTTGCCAACCATATCCTAAAACCAGCCGACATAATACGTTTTTGTAGTAGTACTGTACAGTTCACACATACGTTAAAGAGATTTGTGGAATGTATGTGTCTCAGTATTATCCAGCTATATCACAACTGTATTTGAATGGAGTTACTTTTACTTACTATTTTAAATACATATTCCCATCACGTCTTCTACTTGCTCAAGTACAGTAGAGCCATGATGACACAGACTACTATAATGTTATTAATGCACCACTACATGTTCATAAAGTATATTTTATAATTTTTATGCTAAACTATCAAGTATGTGAAAGAAAAGATCTTACCCGAATATGTGGCACTACAGTTCTCCATGATGGACTGTAAGAAGATCCAGGGTCTGGATGTAAAAACAATTAGAGACAATACAACACAATATTTTTTTTAACTCAAACAAGAATACTATAGTTAACTGCAGAAGAGCAGTTAAGTACATAAGTGGCGCTGAACACGCAGTTTGATGAAACTGTTACCTTGTGAACAAAAAGATCCCCTTTGTCTCCCTGGCTTCTTCACAGAGCCTTTGCAGGCAGGATGTCTACACGCCTCCTGCCACTGCACACATCAGCAGGGCAATCTGCACAGAAACCACAAACCTACCAAAGAAAACATCAGAAATGCAAAAAGACAGGAGAGACAGACAGACAGACAGAGACAGAGAGAGAGAGAGCAGGGCCAGATTATGGATTCAAGTGCACTCTGCACACAATTGTCTTTCCCTGGGGCCTTTTCGCACATTCTTTGTGGAAAGGGCCACCATGATCAGAAACACATTAGTCTAATTTGGTACAATTAGGCAACAAAACTCCTGAAACATTACTTAAAAATGGAACTAATAATACATTTAACAATGTGTATATATATTCAAATGCTCCATAATGTTAATATAAAAAAAATATATATTGTTACTTGCCTTTCATTTCGTGTCTGTAAATGTACCATTACAAAGGATTTTCTGTAAAGACCACAACATGAATGGACTGTACAACAGCTATAAAAATGTTTTACTCAAAGGCCCTCTCTTCTCCTCCACCACTGCAATTGTTTGTCTTCAGTGCCCTTGCTTCCTATCCTCAATTCTTCTCTGTGCTGGTCTTTCATGACATCCAGACTTAATGTTCCTGGGTAAGAAAATACTCAAGGCCTTGGGCCAGGAAGGACATGTCAATGTTCTCAGGGCAGAGGGCATATAGGCCTTTAAATTTCTCTTGAATGGTTCTCTGCGAGCTGGGTTCCTCTAAAGCTGGATATACTTTCGTGAGTTATCACTTTGAGCAAATGACAAATTTTGCCGCTCTAAGGTATCTTTGAGTTATTCATAGGTAAAATAGCTTTAGCTTGCAATAAATAGTGCTTAACTTAATGTCTTCACATTGCCACGTCGTGTGCAGGAAGCTCTCCACCCACGTCATGTGAGTATGACATGATGCACGTAGCTCAATTTCCAGTCATTTTCCATTCTTACACCTACATACACACATACTGATACACATTGGCTGATTCTGAAAAAAGAGGGAGGATATATGTCAGAGACTTTATATTGGTCTTTGATTTTGTAAAGATTTTATCACTTCCGAGTTCAAGAGGTCAAATATAAATCAGTTAATTCTGATAAACTCTCAGAATGTCTATAACTACATGTCTACAAACCTACTAAGGCAAAGACTGGCACTATTCATTGATGAATTCAAGGTCTTGTATTTTTTTTTTGGGCAAACAAAAGCTCTCCTTTTTAACCTTTGTAAATTCCAGACACAGATCATTTCTGTGAAAATAAAATAACTAGCCTATGGCCTACTTGTTCTCGCTTATCACAGCGTTCAAATGAATTCAAATTCTTTGGGATTTCTTATGTAAACATTTCTATGGGAACTCAGGTGCAGTAACAGTAAAACATAACCTCTAAGGAAAAACTAGCGGTATATCAGGTAGAAGTGTCTCTAAAAGCAGATGAGAATTTGAGAATTAAGGGCAGGAGCAGGTGAGGAACTTCTCTAAGAAGGCGGATAAGTAGGATGTGAGGTCCAGTATAAAAGAAGAAGCATCTGTCAAGTGAGTGTAGCAGACTCAGTTAAATCCCCTCCTTCTAGCTTGGCACAACACACCGCTCCTCATTCAGTCAGTTGCCGACAGTCAAGTGCACTAGCGGTGGGAACAGGGAACCCGACTCGTGACGACCCGTCTGGGTTAAAGCGACAGGATGCGGGGCTCCGATCGTTGCCTGAACACAAGCAAGGAGGCTCAGAGAGGTAGGGGGAACCCCTTCACTATGTTGCGTTAGCATTGTTGCGAGGATGCCTCTGAAAGTTTGTGCAAACGGTTGACAGTGGAGCATGCGGTAAAATGCAAGTCCGTTAGCCGAGGAAGTAAACAGATTCGCACATTAATGTTAGACTATGTGGAATTTGCAGGTTTTCCATTAATGTTACTTGTATGCACTCTATTTTAGCAGTGCAGGTCGAGACTTCACGGATCCATACACGAAACTGCAACCTACAATAATAGTTTTGGACTTGGTATACTGTGGGAAATACTGACAGTTAGCAGACAGGCTAGTGACAAACGTGACATTCATGGTCACCTGCGCATCACTGGCATGGGCTGGTTAATTAGACATAAGCAACATGTAAACTGGATAAGGAAAGAGTCTGGAACATAAATGGTCTCTAAAATATTGATCTGTTAACAAATGAGACGGAAATCAGCCAGCTAACAGTCAGCCTCAGCAACAGGCATGTTCAATAATGTCACTGTCTGGAATTTAGCCTGCACCTAAATTGTGCAAATAAATTCGCCACTTAGCTGGTAGGTGATATGCCTTTTCCTTATGGCAAGCGTCAGAAAAAACAGCCTGTTGATAGGCAGTTGATAGTAGTTACACACCTAAGACCAGATGTGTGTGCGTGTACAGTGGAGGTTATCCCAATTCCCCAGACACAACTGCAGTCGATGTAAACATCTCCAGCGGCCAACCTGTCTGTCACCCCACTGTATTACAATAATGGTGATGTTTGTTTACACAAGAGGTGTTGCTAGTGTGCTTTCTAGACTGTTCAGGGTGCATGGCAGAATATCCGCCCAACGCCTGTGCATCGTGCTGTTAGGATAACGTTGAATGCGATGAGAATGACAGTGCACTGGACTGGGCAGTAATCACTTCCCGTCCGCATTTCCTTGCTTTGTACTATAATAGTGTGTGGAACAGGACAGACTGCGCTTGTGTGTTGTCTACGTGCAGATGCACCCATGAATCACCAGCAGGATGTTCCATCGATGCGACAGGTGCAACACATGATAGCTAAAAGTCCACAGACTGTTTTGATTCAGCCTGGACAGTCTGGCGTTGTGCTTTAAAAATGTTAGGGTCAGCCATCTCAGTTTGCTTGTGATATCAACGGCAATATGGCCTTGTTGGAGGAATGTAATCTCTCTTCCTCAATGTCTTCCCCTCCCCTCTGCTTTCTCCAGGTTCCGTTATCTGTGTGAAAGTTCAGCTCGATGCGCTCAATCCCATTTACGGCTTCTAGGGCAGATTTGTTCCGCTGTGTGGCAGTATGTATTTGTGTCTGTGAGTTACCATGGTTTACTCATGAAAGAAATCTACCAACAGATGCTTGACATAGCTTGGAAAATAGTAGGGGAGACCGGGGCTGGTTGGATCAGGGGCAGGTTGAATCAGTGTTAACTTCCAAGCCACTATAGGGTGCTGAGACACAATTCCAACACTAAAATGATGCCCATTAGGACCAGAGTAAGTCAAGTTATGTAAGAGGTCTCAAGTTCATTAACCCTTTAGGTGAGTAAAACTTTTTAGTTTTGGGGGTCCAATTCCTGGATTGTATACCTTCCACTTAACAACTCCCAGAGGGTAACAGTTAGGGATAAAAAAAACTTGTTTTAAATGATTGTCAAGGGACTCAGCTATGATGCAAAATAAAGTTTGAGATCCTTAGGTAACTAATGGCAGCAGTGTTTGTGGAAAAATCTGTTTCTCAGTGTGGGTAGGGTTGGTTGGCACACTAACCGCTTACATGAAAAAGGCCCATTGGTACTCATAAAAATGAGCATTTATACAGGGTGTTTAAAAAATGACATAATTTGTAATGGGTATATTAAAAAGGTGGATTACGCATTGTTATAATTATTATTATACATTTTCAATTATAATTCAAATACAACCCTATTTGGTAACATTTTATAATAACTACACCCTATAAATCATGTATAATGTATTTGCAATCACTTAATTAACCCTTTGTTTATCATTTTTAACCATTATTTTCACATTATTTGTCATCCATAAATCAGTTATAAACATATTTATATTCTGTCTGCTTCTCTGTTGGTTGTTTGTCAGTATAAAAGAAGAAAAGAGGTGCATACATCCAAAAAAATATATAATCACAGGTGCTACAGTTGACTTTTCAGAGAACCATATGATTACACGTTTTCAGTCCTTTATTGAGTGAACTGTATTTATTTTACATTATTACTTAGGTAGGTAAACAGCTTATATGTGAGCCAACCAACCCCGCCTACCTGAGCCAACCAACCCCGTGCTGGGGCAGGTTGGCACAATTTCTCAAAGCCAGTTATATCATACATTACTCGAAACAAGAAATATTTTGTTGACATTGTATATACCTGTTTTATAGATGAGATATTAAGCTTTCAGTCAATCACACTTTGACAGCTATAATGCATTGTAAGACGGATTGTCTGCCTGTTTAAATTCCTACATGATGTTTTGTAGTTGCCCTGGTATAACCATATAAGGATTGTGTGGTGGGTGGTAACTTGTTGATTTTTGCAGCACTCTCCGCAAGATAGCTATTCTGTCTATCCTTTTGGAACGTATGGACGTGCAGGCCTGTGGAAAGAACAGCTGGGGCAGGTTGAGCTGTCAGTGGAGTACTGTACTCAGCAGTCAGCAGTGTGTGGTTTGTGTGGAGAGATAGAGAGAGGGGGGGGGGGGGGGTGTGATATGGTATATATTAGAGGTTCTACAAAACAAACACAAAGATGGATAAAAGGGGAGAAAGGAGGACACATAACAGCATTTGTAGGCCTATGATACAATACAGCCATGTTGGCTTTCTCCCTCTCTCTCTCTCTCTCTCTCTCTCTCTCTCTCTCTCTCTCTCTCTCTCTCTCTCTTTCCCTCTCTCATTTTCTCTGTTGTCTTTTTCCTTTCTTTAGGCCTTTCACCTCATTACCAAACCTTTAGCTTTTTGACAATATTGCAAGGCAAAATGTGTGAACTTGAGTGGTTTGAAGGAAGTGAGGTTTTGCTGTATGAACATCGCAGATGTCTTAAAAGTTCTTCTAACAGATGCTTGACCAGTTGAGGGCAGGAAAACAGGGCAGGATTACCACCAAACGTATGGCCACCCTGCCTGTGTGACCGTAGACAACCCTACCAGTCGTGCTGGTTTTGACAGCCAGGCAGTGCTGCTGCGTCACATACAGCAAAGATACTGTACTAATCTATTCTCCAGTTAGTAGACTATGTTTACATTAAGATGGCTTGTTTGTACAAGACTGGGATTATTCTGTGAAATCATCCCTAACACCTGTTGTCCTCATCCTTAAATGCTTACTGTAGTCTGAACTACAGGACTAGATGTCTTTCTTTCTGTTTTTGATACTTGTATGGATGTGAGGCTACATGAATGGAAGGAATCTGTGCATCTGTGTCCTGGAAGAAAAATGTGATGAGGAAAACAAACACATACAGAAATACATTCACACTGGAGGAAGCAGAGCAATATAGTGGTATTATGGATAATATAGCAATCCTCCAGTGAAGGATTTGCACTTACATAGGAGGAAGGTAAGATGTCCTTATACTAATCTCCTGTCACCCACCCATTGTGCAATCGATTGTTTCTGTTCCACATACCATACAGTGAAGGTCTACTTTCATTTTACAAGTTACCCATCTAAAATTTCTAAAGTCTAGTGTGGAGCAGAGTGTATGTGTGTTTGTCTTGCACTGACCCCAAGAGTAAAAGCCAAATACCACACAGACCCAAACCTAGCCAGATATACAGGCTCTAATGTTGATTAGCAAGCAGGCTTGCAGACAGACACAGTCAAATATCAGATTTTGTTGTTCAGAATCAGCTTTATTGGCCAAGTATACTTACATATACAAGGAATTTGACTCCGGCAGATGTTAGCTCTCTATACACATAACACAGAACATAATACAATACAATAAATACAATAGACTAAACAAGTATGTGTACTTGTATTGCACAGTAGGGACAACAATATACAATATACATACAGGCACCCAATATGGGCAATAATGTACAAGTAGGCACATGGTGTCACGGGGGGGCACTAAAAAAAAAAAGAGTCTTGAGTTGCTGGGCAGGGGACACCTAGGCAAGTCTTTACTTGTGTCATGTGCAAGAGAAGCGCTGGGAGGGGGGGAATACAAGGGCATAACAGTAAGCATGTATATGTGCATGTATGTATGTATGCATGTGTAGTTCAGCTGTTCAGTAGGGTGATGGCAGTGGGGAAGAAGCTGTTTTTGTGTCTGGTAGTTTTGGTGCGCAGGGATCTGTAGCGTCTACCAGAGGGAAGGAGGTCGAAGAGGGTGTGTGCAGGGTGAGAGGGGTCTTTGATTATGTTCTCTGCCTGCTTCCTCGTCCTCCCAATGTACAAGTCCTGGAGGGAGGGCAGGGGGGCACCGATGATTTTTTCTGCAGTCCGAATTGTGCGCTTTAGTCTGTGTTTGTCATGTTGTGTGGCTGCTCCAAACCAGACTGTGATGGACGAGCAGAGGATGGATTCTACTACAGCTGTGTAGAAGGTCACCAACAGTTCTTGTGGTAGGCCATGCTTCCGCAGCTGGCGTAGGAAGTACATCCTCTGCTGAGCCTTTTTGAGGATGGCGTTGATGTTGGACTCCCACTTCAGGTCCTGAGAGATGATGGATCCCAGAAACTTGAAAGAGTCCACATTTGATACTGGGCTGTGGGATATTGTGAGGGGGTGCAGCAGTGAGGGGTGCTTCCTGAAGTCCACAACCATCTCGACAGTCTTTAGTGTGTTAAGTTGTAGATTGTGTTGGCTGCACCAGAGCACCAGCTTGTCAACCTCCTGTCTTGTTGTGTTTGTTGTTGCTATTACATAATAATAAGAAGAAGAAGAAGAAGAAGAATAACACTCTTAACGTGTACATCTCCCGTAAATATACAGTCCCCGAAATGTTATCCAAGTCTAATCTAATGTAATCTAATTCAGTCCATCCCATATACATAATATATGTAGACATACACACATACACAGTACTCACATTGAGTAATCAACAGCATGAACAGAAAAGAGGGGTGTTGTATGATTTGCTGGTGAATTCAAACTTCAAGAGCTGTTTCCCAGAAGTGAAGACTGCTTCCTAACACTGCAAGTGTTCTTTCAGCAAACAAAATACCCGCCGTTCTTGTAAGTAGCCACATGGTGGCAGTGTTTGTTCGCTTTTAGATTTACCATGCTTGAAGCTCTTTGAAATCTTACACCCGGCACAGCACACAGTGTTTTTGTCTAATGTCTCCGGGTAAGACAACTTTGATACTGAGAGTATGACACAAGTGTACAGAAGTGACAGGATTGTTTCTGTCATGAATTACACACACACATGTTGACACACAAAGAAGTGAACGTATTGTGAAGGCTGACTTCAAACTACAACGACTCCTTGCTGGTGTTGGTTTGCCTCTGGTCTGTACCCAGTACCTTTTACTGTATTAGAGGCAATGCTGAGAAACCACAAACTTACAGTGGCACAAACTGGTGAGAATAGCAGTAAGTTTGATTGATTGATACAGATTGATACATTTCTTTCCCAGCATATTCTGGTGGGGATTGGACAGTTGTTAGCCTTGGCAATTTCGCAAGTGCTTGTCTGAGTAATATTTTGAAACAAAAATGTAATTGATATATCATAAACAGACACATTCATCTGTTTTCATCTTTCATTTGATTCAGATTCTTTAATACTATTTGTCAGAGTCTCAGTGAACTTGACAATGTAAGAAAGACTAAGCCAATATTTTTTGTATCATCCAAATATGTAAATCTATTTTAATACAATAATTAAGTACAAACATTATAAACAAAAACCTAGAGGTTCCTTTTAATAATAAACCATGTACAGTACTACATGTGTGATTACATTTGACATACATGTGAATGCATGCACCCACCATACATGCAAAGAAACCAAAATCATCTTATGTTTTTTTCTTTTCCTGCTTTGTTTTTTTACTTTTGGACAAGCACAGGACGTCCACCACGAGCACTGTGTTTACCATACCTCTTCCCCGCGCTGAACACGCCTCTCCGAACAGAGTCTTGGTACCTCATTGGTTAGCCAGGTCCGCCCTAGACGCTCCTGATTGGGTAGGGCTGCAGCAACATTCGCAGGGCATGTGTGTTGCATGTGAACAGCGGAAGACCGATGTTTTTGTTCAGTTTTGCGCTCTCCCTTTTTCTGCCCTTCTGGGCCTCACGCTTTATGTTGCAATTCTGAAATGCACCTTACGAGTTATTACGGTAGAATGTAAAGTAAAAAAAAATCCCATACATCGTTGTGGTCTTTCCTTTGTGTTTGCCTCTTTGGTCATATGCACTGCACAGTCTGTAGAATAGGCACATGTAAAAGGACTTGACCAAAAACATACAGATCTCACATGTGAAACGTCATCAAACCAGTTGGTTACACCTGTAAAATGCAATCATAGAATAGAATAGAATAGAATAGAATAGAATAGAAATGTATTGTAATTACCTTGTTGTAGCAACTTACAACCAGTCACACCCACATACATACTGTGGCACACGGTACACATGCCAAAGTGCTATGCACAAAATGCTGCAAAAGTATCATAAACTGTAGATACAATGTAGAATTTCGTTAGTAGGTTAATAAACAGCTGTCGTTTCTCAAAAAATAACTCTACATCTTTTTGAAGTCTCAGTTGTTTCATATCTAAATCTAATATTGTATGCTTATTTTAGTTGGAGTTGTGTAACCAGATATTAAAATCTTAGATGCGCATAATTTGCCGTCATTACGGTAATGGTCTTGGTTACTGCTCCTCAGCCGATATGACATATGTGCTCAAAGCCAGTAGGTTCAGTATCGCGCAGCTTCCGAAAGCAGAGAGACGTGCCCGGTCATGGTCCTGCAGCCAGGATGATGACATCGTGTGAAGACGAACCGATGGAAACATCACCCCGAGAGCTCACGCAAAACCCCTTAAGGAAAATATGGATGCCGTACAAAAACGGTCTACCAGAAAAGCACATACCGCAAAGAAAGGGTAAGCTTTTTTGCCCTCAACCAGAAGGTGCCTCAGTTACCTACCGGTAAAAGCCGATGACATGACACGAGGCGTGCAAAGCGATGAAGGTTTGGACGATGTTCAGCCTAAATTGTAGTAGCAATTTCAAATTAAAGTCTACAATGTTTCTTTAACTCCCATCTGTTCACAAATGTTGCATTCTACTGTGATAGAACCTGACCGCCTAGGTGCATTGCTGAAAAACGCTTTTGCCGGTAGGGTGGTTGTAACATTGCATCATTCTTCTTAGCAACCCGGAGCCTGAAGTCAGCAAAGCCTACCAACGTGTTGGTTTGCCAAAGATGCATTGGCGCGCCGCTTTTCTTTTTAAGATGCTATGGTAGAATTGTCAGTCGCAGAGCGACGCAAAATTCAAGTCCCGTGATGATAATGCAGAACGCTCGTGAGCCAACAGACGCCAACATGATCATACATTTGACACCGAAGCCCACATGCCAATGAAAAGAAGCCATCGCACCTTGCCGGTAGAAAACACGACGCCCCCACACAGTCTAGCTGACCATGTGCAACTATATAGTCTAATATATGCATAAAATATCAGCTTGGCCGGTCTTTTTTACCTCCCGCTGACCCCGTACTAATTAAAAAAGGACGAGCTTTTTAGGGTCATGTGCCGTAACACCGCACCATAGCCAAAGTGTGCATCAACAATACCATATCAGCAATGTAGTGAGTCTCACTGGTATTTGGAGTAAAAAAAATGTTAGTAATGACTACTCTCACTCCTTTGTTTGGTCATAATACGCATGTCCGTGACATATTGAGTAGTAGCGTAGGAAGCTTTTGTGTACTCTTGCGTTTCGTGTTGTGACTTAATATTTAATGTTGAGGGACGTCTGATGAGTTATACCAGCTGTCGCAGTTCCGTCTGGTGACTTAGAAGATGCGTATGTGTCTTTATTTGAAATCTCTGTTTCAAACGAGGAGGAGAGCATGTCTAGACTGGGATGAGTGAGCATTGTCTTCTTGTAACTTAAATCGTTGTACCTGCTACATCAGTTAATTGAAAGTGGTTAGCATTTTTTGTGTCTGCAGAACAGAAATTATATCACTTCTACTGCGTAAACACGCGTAAACATTATATCACTTCTACTGCGTAAACACCACGATCCCTATGTGACATTACATTACATTGCATTTTGCTGACACTCTTATCCAGAGCGACACACAGTGAATGAAGCACAGGGGCAGTCCCCCTGGAGCAGGGGTTAAATGCAGGAGAGCACTGATTATTCAATCCCCCCCCAAATTGTTCATACTGGTACAGGATTGCATTCTACGACCCTCCGGTCATAACACCAACTCCTTAAGCACTAGGCCACAGCTGCAACTTTACATGTGTTACAGTCTGTGCAGAATGGAACATTTGTTCTTTTTCCTATTACTTACAAGTGAACACATGACTTCTCTCCTCCTCCCAGCACCCTATTGATGATGAGGCATCATGGGCTGGATGTCTATGGGCTGGACAATGTAGGAGTAGAAGGGGTGGTAGTTGTGGTTGTGGAGGAGGAGATATCGTTCAGAGGCGGAGTAAAGACTGAGTCACTGCCAGACTGTGTTATCCCCCTGACCCCTACCCATCCACACACACACACCCCCACGACCCCCCCCCCCCCCCCCCCCCCCCCCCCCCCCCTGCCCTGAATGGGGATTGCGGATTACTGACTGCCATAACCAGGTCAACGTTAAATGGCTGAGTGAGTGAGTGGGCTACTAGGTCCCAGCTGGTTGTGCACTTAAAGCTGTCTAGTGTGGACGGTCTGCACAGCCATCTTTTTCTAAATACTACGCTTGATCCATACTGCCCTGCAAAGCCAAAAGGCAGTAATCTATATATTTTGTGTCGCAACTGAGTTTAGAGTGGAAATTGACTAAATCTTTTGCTTCTTCCTATTAAGAAAGCACATAAAGGCATCACCACTACTATGCCTACAACGTGTTTGACGGGGCAGTATGACAACTTTGAAGGCATTTTTCTCAGTTTCAGTGTTTGCATAGGTACTGCACTTTGCCTTTGTAGGGCAGCATAGGACCCCCTTAACCAAACCTGAGATAGACGTAGCCAAAGTCAATGCAGGGTTGTCTTTAACTGTTTATGGTTATGAAGCAATCTATGACAGGTAAAAGTTCTCAAGTGTGTTCATAGTATGTATGCATTAATCAGACAGTCCTTTGTCTAGAGTGGTTCAAGTTAAACACACTTTAAAGGAGCCCAGGGGGGAGTATAATTAAATCGCTGTCCCTGCAGAGTGACTTGTGTGCAACAGGGCTGAAAGAACTGCACTGCAAGGACTATTCATATGGTGCATTGTGCAGTGGATATGGGCTAGAGAACACACACACACACACATACACACACACACACAAGTTAGACTGACTAACAGAACTATAATTTCACTACATGTCTTGCTCAGCATTTTAAGGTATGTGACCATAAAACTCCTTGATATGGTTGTTCAGAAGGGCTAGACGCCTTAATCCCACCATCTTTCTAACAGTTTTAGGTAAAACTTACTGTCACATACATTTTTTTTGTCAGCCAGAAGCATCTCGGATACTTTCTCCCAGGAGACATTAATCCTTTTGAATAATGCAGTATAGGTGCTATCAGGTTGGTTTGTATTTATCCAGAGAATTGTCTCTTTTTTGTAGTACTTTTGTAGTACTACTACTTTTGGTCAAAGACAGCTGCATTTTTGTTGTGTTTGCTATTAGGATTGAAATGGTAGGCAATGTTAACTATGATTTGAAGGGGGGTGGAGGGGAGCATTTGTACCAAAGGGAAAGTTTTGAATAAATGAAGACAAACTAAGACTATAAATAAACTAAGACAAGCTCGGTTGTCCTTTCAGGGCATGTGCATTTCGGCGAATTTTGTCTGTGTCTGTGGGTAACGGACGCTGTGGCTGCTTTTAGGTAGCCACTGGCCATTGGCTTTGCTGTGTCTGGCTGCATTCTTTCCCTTTGGGAAAACACAAAGATCTCATTCATGTCTGGCTGCCTCACTCTGTTTCTCTATCTCCCTCTATCTCCCTCTCTCTCTCCCCCTTTCTCCGTCACCCCCCATGTATGTCAAGTCTCTCACGGCAGTATCACACTCTCCTTCTCTTGACCTCAGCGCCGACTACAAACGCCTCACTCCTTCTTCTTGTATCTCTCACGTGCATCACCCTCCTCTTTCTGTTCACACATCCTTTTCTCTTCCTGTCATCTGTGCGGTCATGTGATTACCATGGCGACAGTGTGACCGTGGTCATGTGAACTGCTGTGTGTACTGATTGCATAGAGACAGGAATGTGGGAATAGTGCAAATTTAACAGTTTCTTATTCTTGTGTTTGTTTTTCTTCTCTTTCATCCAGTATGCATGACCAACTGTCCTACCCTTATTGTGATGGTGGGCCTGCCGGCGAGGGGCAAGACCTACATCTCAAAGAAACTCACGCGCTACCTCAACTGGATTGGTGTTCCCACTAAAGGTATCACAGAGCCAACACACACACACACACACACTCTCTCACACACACACACACGCACACACACACACGCACACAAACATACATGTTCACTTTCAATACATTTATGTATTTTGACATTAAGTTGACATTCAACAATCAAAGAGAAACATTTGTATATCTCTGTCTATCCCCCATGTCCAGACATCAACCAGTAATACACATAAGCCTTTTCCAGTCTTAAATTGAAACAAAGTCTTGAAATTTTCAGTGTTATTGCCACAGGGCTTACACCTGTGTGTGTGTGTGTGTGTGTGTGTGTGTGTGTGTGTGTGTGTGTGTGTGTGTGTGTGTGTGTGTGTGTGTGTGTGTATTTGTAGAGTTTAATGTGGGCCAGTACCGGCGAGAGTGTGTGAAGATTTACCGGAACTTTGAGTTTTTCCGTACTGACAACGAGGAAGGACTGAAGATTAGAAGGTAAGACCTTCTGTACCTTTCTGTTCTCTTGGGTATCACTTGCATGTGTGCGTGTGAAAAAAGAATTTTGTATGGGAAAAGAGAGGTGGGGGTGTGTGAGTACACATTGTGAGTATCGCGGCTTTTGTTTGTTTGAAAACTGGTTCGTTAATCCGTTCACAGGCAGTGCGCACTGACCGCGCTGAATGATGTCAGAGAGTACCTGGGGGTGGAGGGAGGTCAAGTGGCGGTAAGTTGCCATGGCAGCCAGCCAGACAGCCAGGTGGTACAGGTGAGCGGTGATTGCTCACTAATTATTGATGAGTTGATTACTGATGGATTATCATATGCTCCTGTCTTCCACCAGGTGTTTGACGCTACCAATACTACACGAGAGAGGAGGAACACTATCATGAAATTTGCAGAGCAGAATGAGTATAAGGTTATTGCACTACCTTCCACCCTTTCAAGGCACACACTTTCAAGGTCTGTTTTAAGTTTGTGTGTGTGAGAGTGTTTGAATAACACCTCAATGTGTATCTTCACAGGTGTTTTTTGTTGAGTCAGTGTGTGAAGACCCTAACGTCATTGCAGAGAACATTGTGGTAAGCGTTTTATGAACAAGTAGGACTTGTAGTAATTTCTTATCAAAGTATACTAATCTAAAATACAGCTAGCGCTAGCTTTGAGATGCTGTAAGTATGTGTGTGTGTGTATGTCTGTGTGTGTGTGTATGTCTGTGCGTGGGCCAGTTGTACTTTGTGTGCCAGAGTAAGTTGGCTAAAGATGCTTCCTTTTTTTTTGACTTCCTCTTTATTTTATGCAGCAAGTAAAGCTGGGCAGCCCCGACTACATCGACTGCAGCACTGAAGAAGCCATACAGGATTTCATGAAGAGAATCAAGTGCTACGAAAACTCCTACCAGCCTCTGGATGAGACCATAGACAGGTAAATACGTGAAAATAAACAAATAAATAAATAAATAAATACATGGGTTTTTGGTTGTGCAGTAATATCTAGAATTTCAGTACTGTAAATTGTGAACTCTCTGTTATAAAGTGCAGCTAAAGTTCGGAAGATAATTTTTATTATTACTGTCTGGATTAGTTTTTCATACATGCACTGTTTTCTAATAATACTGTAAAGGTGTTATGAAGTCAAGTTTTTACTTGAGTGCAAACACTCAGTTCTGTTTTTTCTAATGACATGGTAACTTGTTTTTGCCAGGACGTTGTCGTACATCAAGATAATGGATGTTGGTCGGCGGTACCTGGTGAACAGAGTGCAGGACCACATCCAGAGCCGCATCGTGTACTACCTGATGAACATCCACATCACGCCGCGCTCCATCTACCTGTGCCGGCACGGAGAGAGCGACCTGAACGTGAAGGGCCGCATCGGGGGAGACTCCGGCCTGACCCTGAGGGGGAAAGAGGTATGGGAAACCCCACCTCACCTCTCTGGAGTGGAAGCAGATGTCCCTGATTTGGGTTTATGTAAACGTAGGCAAATGGTATAACATATGATATATGATATTGGTTAATGTATTTTGTGGCAGTTTTTGTAATGCTACAGGCAAATAGGCCAAAGTTAATTTCATAGTACACATCACAGAAAAAAAGCAGTCTGAATTGTCATTTTTTATTTATGTTTTATTTATTTATGTGGTGGTTATGTGCATTATGCTATATAAGTTTCTATAGTAGCTTTACTCTTCAGTAGCAGTAATGTATCCTGGTGCAATTTGTGTCACAATATTCTTGCCAGCATGCAGAAAAAGGCTGCTCAACTGTCTGATTTTAGCCAGAGCATATTTGTACAGTGCATTTGTATTTCTTCATATAATGAACTCTGTAGCACCTGAATTTTGGCTGAAGATGCAATCTGTTTGAGAAGAACCATGTGGTCATGATGTTTGTTTTTTTTATCTTATCTCCTTTATTATCATTGTTAATCCCCTTATCTCCTGGTTGTCCATTCAACAGTTTGCGCAGTGTCTGGGCCGCTTCATCCAGGAGCAGAACATCAAAGACCTGAAGGTGTGGACCAGTCAGATGAAGAGGACCATCCAGACGGCCGAAGGCCTGAGTGTGCCCTACGAGCAGTGGAAAGCGCTCAACGAAATCGATGCGGTACGACCCGACCTTTGACCCTCTGTACTGTCTGTTCTGGTGCCACTAATGCATATTAGAAACAAAGTAATTAAAAATAATGTGATGGTGTGTTTTTCCCCTCACAGGGAGTGTGTGAAGAGATGTCCTATGAGGAGATTCAGGATCACTATCCTCTGGAGTTTGCCCTGAGAGACCAGGACAAGTACCGCTACCGCTACCCTAAAGGAGAGGTCAGCTTTCCACTCTTCATTACACTCACTGGACACAGAAGGAGTTTCAGTGTCTTCTGTGAATCATGCCTGGAATTTGTTTTTCACTTGAGGGCAAATTAGATTGACATGTTGACCTGTAGGTAGGATGCTGGTTATATCTTTTATGCGTTTGTTTTGCCATTTTTCTTCAACTGCAAAACCGCACTCCCGTTTTGACTAGCTCCTCCTACTTATCGTGGGAGTTGTTGTCTCGGGCTTCACCAGACTTAAGGTTTGTGTGTGTCAACATAATTACTTCTGAGGCTAGTTGATTCTCACCCTCAAAAACAAAAACACACACTGCCACCCTGCCAAGTGCAAGGTAAACATGTCATTCAGAACCCTTAATGAAAGATGTGGACTTTGTTTTCTCACGCATCGGTACTGCTTGTAATCGTTACTGTGTCATCCTTCCTGCTTTATTTGGAAAATTTGGTTTCAGATCTTATAAACATGCCTGTTTAACTACATACGTTTTTGATCACAGGGTTTGTGTTTTCTTCTTTACATGCAGTCTTATGAGGATCTGGTCCAACGTCTGGAACCGGTGATCATGGAACTGGAACGTCAGGAGAACGTTCTGGTAGTCTGTCACCAGGCCGTCATGCGTTGCCTGCTGGCGTACTTCCTTGACAAGAGTGCTGGTACGTGTTTATAGACTGGAGATGGGGCATTGCGCAGAAGGGTTGCAAGTGAGCCCAGATGCCTTTCAGAGATGATTTGCCTAAATCAAAACTATATAACTATACATTAGTAGTTATTCATGCAGGACATTTACTTCCATATTGGCCTGTACTGATTTCGTTGATTGTCTTGTCCATTTGTGTCCACTTTCAGAAGAGCTACCTTATCTGAAGTGCCCTCTGCACACAGTGCTAAAGCTTACTCCAGTTGCTTATGGTGAGAATTTCCCAACACACACACACCTGTCACCACACACTCATTACAAATTATTGACCATCCACATAATTAGCTTAATTTGTATTTACATTTTATGGTAAAACCATCAGAAGGCCTTTTTTGACCGTATAAACCTACAACATTTTCTTAGCCACTGATCTGAAGAGACCACTGATTTTTTTTTTTTTTTTTTTTAACTGAAAGTTGTAGCGCTGTCTTCAGAACTTCTGAAAAAAAGAAGCCATCTAGTGGCTAAACAGATGTCATGGCATGTAACACCCTATGACATAAGATATAGTATATGCTGTATTGTCATACACATTGCAATAGGGTAACAGTTTTAAAGGGTGAGCACAATTAGTGCATTGATTCTGCAAACTGAACATTCAGTGTAAAAAAGGTCATCTTGGGTTTGCATATTAGCTTGACACTCAAGTTTCACCTGCCACATGAAACCCCATGTTGTACCTAAACTGCTTTGTCTCTGTCTGCAGGCTGTAAGGTGGAGTCCATCTTCCTCAACGTAGAGGCAGTGAACACGCACAGGGACAAACCAGAGGTGAGCTCAGACAGCCTCACAGGGCACATTGTTCTATTGTAGGTCGGTTACACTGGTGTAGGATTTCTGTCCTCAGAAGACTAGTCACAACATTAACACTCCCAATCCCCACTCCATGGTCATTTTTGTTTTGAAAGTCCTTTTTCTGCTTCTCTCTCTATCCGCAGAATGTGAATATCTCCCGCCTGGCAGAGGAAGCCTTGCTCACAGTCCCCGCCCATCAGTGAAACTGAGCATGTGCAGGACGCTGATGTGTCCCCATGGCAACACTCCATTAAAGGGCTACTGATTTGCCTGTGTCAGTAACCACCCCAGTGTGATGGTTTCGTTTCTCCCCTCTGCTGTTGGTTCTGTGTTTCAGGAACATAGACCAATTATTTACAACTTATGTTTAGTATCATTTTCTTTCTATTTAGATTGACATTCCATTTTATTCTTTACGGTGTCAGGATAGATAACTGGAATCCAGTTCCTAAATCAGTGGCAGTTTAACCCTGCTAATGTGTGGGGTGTGTGTATGAATCTGTATGTTTGTGTGAGTGAATGTTAACATTAAGCATTTCTTTCTGATTCAAGCTTGACTAAAACTGTGACTGTGAAGCTTATGACAAACCCTTTCTTTTCTACATGACTTTTATAAAGTAGACACTTGGCAGATGCTTATACAGACAGATGTTTCGTTTGACCCTTCCCAAGTCACTTTGTATATGTTTTTGGGAACGTCTACGTCTTTTGTGTGTGGTTGAAATTTCAATCAGTACAATCTGTGCATGCAATTAATGCTTCTAAAAATCTTTGAATGCACATTACTTTTCAGTTTAATTTTTTTTGTGTTTAAATGTTGGTGCAAACTGGAGAAGAAAAGCCAAAAAAAAAAAATATTCGTTTACAAGCAGTTAAAGGTAACGCACACTTAGCTCTAGACCCAAGCTGGTTTTGTTTTACAGAATTTGCACATTTTACTTTGACATTTTACTGCTGCTATTGCACACTGAAAAAAATAGTTCAGGATTTTTTAAGTTTTATTTTGTTTGTGGTAAATGTTCATAGGGCTTTGTCTCCACTCTGTTAACTACAACATTTCCTTGAGCTACAAAATCCATACAATAACTGTACATAAAATGTATAGGGGAAGGGAGATTTGTTTTCATGCTTTTTTTTTTACCAGAAGCAATGGTACTAAAAATGGCAATAAAAAGTTTAATGTCGCTTTCTTGTTTGTGTGTATACTTGCCTGCCTCATGACCAGACAGCTGGTGGTTATTCCAAGTATGTGGTTTAATGAGAAACCTGAAGAAGGTCACTCGGAATGTAACCTTTCGACATTATGAGGCCCATGTATTTGGTGGTTTCCCATACACTTCAAGTACACCTACTCTATCTAGGATTGTCACCATGCTGTGTACTTGTAATACTCTCTGAATCCATAGACGGTGGGAATCACAGTCATCCTCATCAGGCACTGTAGATCAATATGTAATTGGATAATGGTTTCTCAAAGAGTGAACTCGTAAACATGAGCAATGTTGTACAGTGGTCGTACAGGTTCTCTTTGTCTGTGTGCTACACACAAATAAACCAGTCTCACAGCCACAGAACCTCACAGTAAAACCAGGTTGCAGAGAGAAAGAGGAAACAAAACACACAGTGTACACTCTGTACAAACCAATTTCTGTAACCACTCAAAAGCCACACTTCACACTCAAACGTTATTCTGTGTTGTGAATTATTAGACATAAAGTGGTGTAACGTGTACGACATGCAAACATGCCCTGGTACCCATAATTGCACATAAAACTTCAACACACCCACACACAGACATACATATCATCAGGTCGTACCTCTTGTAACAGAACTAATACACTGAAAACTCTAATGTAATGTAGCTGTATCATAGTGGTAGTGACGTGGAATGAGAGTGATTCGGGAAGTGCTTTAGCCCTCCATGTAGGCCTCCAATATATTATTTACTTTACTTTTCCCCCTAGGATAATAATACGTTATTATTAATATTACTCAATTTTTAATATTATTAACAATAATACTTTATTATTATCCTAGGGGAAGGAGATCTGTCTTCTGCATTTATCCCATCTAGGGGGTAGTGTACAAACATTGGAGGAGTGAGCTGTCCCACAGTCAGAGCACACATACCCACACACAGAGCAGTGTCATTAATGCGGCGTCCAGGGAGTGTTTGGGAGTTGGGTGCCTTGCTCAAGAGCCCTACATTTTTTTGTATCTGTCGAGGGATCAAACTGACCATCTCTGGTAACCGGTTTAATTTCCTAACCAGTATACACAGTATCCACAGATGCCCCAGGCCTGAAAGCAGCACTATGCAACTTTGTGTTCTGTTGTGCTTTTTCTCAACGGTGCTCCCCCTAGTGTCTCCAAGTAAATGGACACTCTCCTAAAAATTGACTGTTTTCCTGTACCCTCCCCTCCCCCGTGCTTGTGTTTTTAACTGAACTTATCTGAGTAACAGGCGAATACGAAAGTAGTCATAGCGACTGAGGTAACTCAGTCAGAATTTCTTCAGAATTTAACTTTGTGACTTTGAGACTTTGTGAGACTGAGGGTGCTGGGACTGACATCCAGATATTGCAAGCATGGTATTCTGTCCACAGACAGTGAGGCAGTCAAGAAAGTCTTCGTTTAAGGACAATTTAAAGACATACTGACTTGTGAAGATGATTAACTCGGAAAAGTTGCATGGTGCTGTTTTAAAATTTGAGCCTCACAGATAAAAGATATTAACCATTTATGGTAACTGCTGGGTTTATGGGGGATACTAAGCTGTATGTGATGGTGAAGCAATTAAATATTGTGCCACTGTGGACTCCAGGTGAAATGCAATTTAGAAACATAAAAGTGATTTTCTGTAATAATAAAACTTTCCTTCATAATTCCCTCCATATGTCTTATATAAAAGTTATAAAAAATATAACCGTTTGGCACTTCTGGTAATGTACTTGGCTAGCGTCACACTCTTTTAGCTGACGTGACGGTCTCGTCACTGTACTGTGACACATACCAACACAAACACACATGCACTTGTATGCGTACACACACACACACACGCGCGCACACACACACACACGGGGCATAGAGGTCACGCAGGCTGCTGGGCCACATTGAGGTGGACGGGGTTTCCAAGCAGACCGATCCGCTGTTTATGCTTCCTCTGCTCCGTCATCTGGGAGAGAGAAGCAGTAAGGGCTTAGACACTCAAGATACACACACATACACACACACACACACACACACACACACACACACACACACACACACTTACAGAAACACGCAAACGCCGCCCACACCCACCCACACACACACACAGTGATTTACAGAAACACTCACTCGGCGTCCACACCCACATACACACACACACACACACACACACACACACACACACACACACTCATTTACAGAAACATGCGCCTACACCCATACACACACTTATACAACATATCATCAGCATCAAGAGTGTCAACCGATCAAAGCAGACATATGTGCTGACACATTTAGCCATGTAAAGAAACACACACACACACACACACACATATACACACACACAGACACACGCACACGCACACGGGTCACTGCGAAAAGTGAGTGGCCTGGTCCTGACCTGCTCCTTGAGGTCGCTCAGCTGATTGGTCAGGCTGGACACGAGCTTCATGGTGGAATCCAGCTTCTCCTGCAGACAGCGCAGCTCGTTTTGCTCGCCCTCGCCATCACTGCTCACCAGCGACATGGCGCGCATCCGCGGAAACCAGTCCAGATTGTGCTCCTAAAGGGACATCATGGAGAGAGAGAGAGAAATTTGATTTAATTTGATTGCTTCCCTTCTTTTTGTTTTTCCTAAAACAGATACGATATCTGTTTGCATTGTCATATGTCAGCTTTGGCAATACTACTTTTCTGAGTCATGGCAATAAAGCTCCTTTGAATTTGAGAGAGAGAGAGAGAGAGAGAGAGAGAGAGAGAGAGTGAGAGAGAGAGAGATGGAGAGGGTTGGAAAGAGGGAGATGGAAGTCAGAGTGACCACTGCTACGACCACGGGAAATGAAAGTTACAACTGAAATATTCTATCTTGCGAAAGCCAACAGCAAACTCTTGTCCTTGTGCAGTTTTAGCAGTCTTCAGTACACTTTTGCCGTCTTCTGTAAAATGGTGGCATTACACAAACACTATGAATATATGGCACACAACACACAAAATAACCTCAGCAGGCAAAGTATTCTCAAACTATCAGCACTGCTGTTTTTAGTATTTTTTAGGCTGGACCACTAGATGATTCCTGACTGACACAAACAGCCAATGCGCATGATATAGGCCTGACCATCAAGTGGCTATTTGTCTTGTTTTGATGATGGGGTTTTGATAGTGACCTTAAAGGAGAACTTCGGTGTAAAATTAAAATTGGCATGTTAAAACATCATACTGAGTTGGTATGTGTACCGAGGAGCAAAATTGATTTAGCCTGTTGCATTCAGAGTTTAACTATTTTTTATTGTTTGTCCCAGAAGGCTAACAATGGAAGTGGTAGGTGCCCTTACACGAAGCATGACAACTACACTATTTTTAAACCATTAAAACAGCTTGAAGAAACTCCACACTCCATCGGTAGGCCCTGACATTAAAAACAAGGCACTGAGAACTTTGTAAGTGTACACAACATTTATTAATAAAACTGTTTTGACAGGCAGTACCTTGCTGTAGTTTCTCGTCGCCGCCATGATGAAAGTCCGCACAAGTCGATTGACGAACACGAACCAGTAGGAAGAATAGGAGGAGAGGTAGTACAATCGACTTGTTTGGACTTTCATCATGGCGGCGACGAGAAACAACTCCAAACTCCTGCATGTAAGAACAGTTTTTTAAATAAACGTTGTGTACATTTACAATATTCTCAGTGCTTTGTTTTGAATGCCAGAGCCTTTGTTCTACTACCGATGGAGTGTGGAGTTTCTTCCAGCTGTTTTAATGGTTTAAAAATAGCGTAGTTGTCATGCTTCGTCTAAGGGCACCTACCACTTTCATTGTTAGCTTTCTGGGACAAATGATAAAAAATAGTTAAACTCTGATTGCAACAGGCTAAATCAATTTTGCTCCTCAGTACACATACCAACTCGGTATGATGTTTTAACATGCCAATTTTCATTTTACACCGAAGTTCTCCTTTAACCTCCTTGAGGTCTGTAGGCACTGCGCCAGGCTTTGACTCTCGCCTAAGAAAGTTACTTCAGGGTCCGCCTCTGCTTATCTGAAGGCTATAATAAAAGCTTATGTCCCATCCAGAGCGTTGCGATCCTCACATACAAACCGTCTGGCCTTGCCCAATCCTCACACAAGGCGATCTCAATCTAAACTATTCTTCGTTGTTATCCCTCAAAATGGTGGAACAAGCTACCAGCTGCTATGAGAGCAGGGTCATCCCTCTCTACCTTTAAGAAGCTTGTGAAGACTTTTCCCTTCCTAACAAAACTAACCTCCACTCACCAGCACTGTCCTGTAGCCTGGCTGCACTAACTTTGTTATACCTTTGCTTACTCTGTGTTCCTCTGCATATACCTTGTTTATGTCCTCTTTTGTAAGTTGATTTGGATAAAAGCCTCTGCTAGGTGTAATGTAGTGCAACGTAATGTGATGCCCTCCAGGCGGACCTTGATCATCTGGGCCACGTAGCTCTCGGGTCCCGTGTACTCGGTGGAGTCCTTGACGCGCACCAGCACGATGAAGTACAGGTAGTGCCACAGGTTGTGCTCCTCCTTGATGTGCTCCTCGAACGTCACCGTCTTGTTGTCAAACTTGTCACGCTCCAACCCTACGAATGGTGTGCAGGAGACATGACATCGGTCAGTGTGTATCAGCAAAAAGATTTGTTTATTTTTATATTTCTTCATTTGTTTGGTATGTGTATTTGGTATGTGTAAATACAACTGTGTGTGTTAGTAAAAGGCCAGAGAACACAGATGCTTACTTTTGCTCATTTTAGATGAAAACAAGTAGGACTTATGTTTCAATGTACAGGGACATCTTCTTTAGAGTCAGGCAGTGTATGTGTGTGTGTGTGTGTGTGTGTGTGTGTGTGTGTGTGTGTGTGATTCCATGTGTGTTTTTCTCACCACAGATGAAGCAGGTGGTCTTCAGCACCTCCTCCTTCCTCTGCTTCTCGCTCCTGAGGTCGGCGAAGGTGTCGATGATCACCCCGAAGATCAGGTTGAGGACGATGATGATGACCATGAAGAAGAAGAGCAGGTCATACACCACTCTCGCTGCGAAAAGGGGCTCCTACACACACACACACACACACACACACACACATACACACAGACAGACAGACAGACAGACAGAGAGCATCAGACTTTATTTCTTTGTTAAAGCAAAATTGATATTACAGATTCTGATCTCTTTGCAAAAATAATGACCTTTTTTGTATAGCACATTTCTTACAAAGAATGTAGCGCTTCGACAGTTTGGCAAGAAACCACAAGATGTGTGTGTGTGTGTCTACCTCTTTGGATGGTTTGCGGAGCACGTCTCCCACCCCTCCTCCGCTCCTGAGGCCGTGACTGAGCACAGTGACGATACACATCAGCAGAGTGTCACACGCCCTCTCAGCATCCGCCTCTACACACACACATACACCCAACAAGACATCAACACATCAGCATAATGATCTAACCACACACACACACACACACACACACACACACGCGCGCGCTGTCTTTTGCCAGAAACCCGTACCATCCTCTTGGTCTTCTGGTGATGGACAGGGGTCTCCATTCTCTGTGCGACACACCCCCTCGGGGATGACATCACCAGGCGTGCTGGCGCCCCCCTCCTCTGGAGCAAGGGAAAACAGCACATCTGAGCTCACATTCACTATCTGAGGTGAGCAAGTCTATTTAATTATGTAATTGTTTATTTATTATTATTCTTATTCTTATTATTCGTATTCTTCTTCTTATTATTATTACGGTGGTAGTGGTTGTAGTAGCTGGCTATCAGAAAAAAAACAAATGCTCACTATAAAAACATTTTACTCATAGTCTTATGATACCAAGCACTTTAGCCAATCAGTCTTAAATTTGAAGTGACAAATCAGTTTGTTAATCAGGAAGAATGTAGTGCAGAGGTGAGCAGTGAATAGTAAGGACTTTTTGCGTATGACAGCATGCAATGGCTGAAGATGTGCCTGTGTGAGTGTGTAGCGTCCGTTTGTGTTTTACCCATGGTGCTGTTGGGCATCCTGTCCACCTCCAGGATGAAGTCGTCCTTGAAGAAGATGTAGCCCACGATGGAGAAGAGGTAGACCAGGATGAGAGCCAGCACTGCCGTCAGCACGATGGAGCGCCCGTTCCGCGTCACGCTCTTGATCACGTTCAGCAGCGTCTCCTCACGATAAACCAGGTCAAACAGCTGCATCACACACACACACACACACACACACACACACACACACACACACACACACACACACACACACACACATGTACACACACACACGTACACAAGTACATGTATAAGAAAAAGAAAAATGTTAATAGATTCTGTCTAAATTGCAATTTAAAGGAGAGGTCCATGACAAAAATCAATTTTTTTTTTGTCAAAGTCAAGGAATTCCTAATGGGTGCTTCTCTAGCTGTCTGTTTACAGTGTGCACCTTTAAAAAAACTCATGTAACAGTCTTACAGCTGCAAATCTGAGAAACACAGGGGCCAAAACAAGCCTCAAATAATTCCAGCCAATCAGCATGAAGAGGAGGGGAGTATTGTGATCGAGTTTTGTGCTCATATATTGACACCCTTTTGCCAGAATATCACCCTCTGCCTCTCTGATGGTTTGGAGTAGTAGCGGGCCTGTCCTGTCTAGGGTGCTGGTTGTTATTTGAATGTACAAAATCTCTTAATATGTCACCCCCTTCAGGGCAGATGTGAAAAAACAACAACACAAAAGAGTTCAGATAGAGTTCAGATAGAGTTCTGAGAGAGTTCAGGTAGATTTCAGGTAGATTTCAGACAGAGTTCTGAGAGAGTTCTGAAGGTACATTTTCAGCTATGGGCTATGCCTTGTTGGCAGCCTCCAGGAGCAAATAATGTCAAGCCTCTCAACAACATTCCCAATGGTAGAGCCCCAGATGCACATTGACAAAACTGAAAAAAAAAGTATGCCTAGCCTACACGGTCTCATGCAGCCGTTTGAGCAGAAACATGTAAAAGCTCTTAGTCATCTTCCTGCACATGTAACAGTGGTTGGGTGCCTGTGCTGTACCAGAAGACTGTAGAAGAAGACGTGCCCACAGAGGCCCAGTGTACAGATGAGTAGGTACAGCAGATGGTACAGGAACTCCATGTCCAGCACCATGGCTTTGTAACCGCGAGTAAACGTGCCCCGGTTTCCCACAAAACTGAGCAGGAAAATCATCTTGTTACAAACCTGCAGTGACACAAACAAAGAAAGGACAGTGAATTCGCTTGCAAACAGTTACAGGCAGGTATGTATTAATATTTCTGTCCTCTTACTGTGCTGTGTGTACTGTATGTGTGTATACATGAGTGAGTGAGTGACTGACTGAATGTGTGACTGGGTGAGTGAAAGTGTTTTCTGTGTGTTTGTGAGAGTGTATGCAGTATGTATGTGTGTCTGTGATGCATGAGAGTGTGTGTGTGTGGGTCCATGTTATGCTTCACAGTGCTATGTTGAAGTTGCACCATTCAAATTAAAAAATAGAAACATTAGCTTAAAAATCCATAATTCATTCTTTGGGACTACTCTGTAAATGTGTTGCTGATGCTTGTTTAAATTTTCAATTTCTGACAAATTGAACAAAGCACTGCTAAGCATTACACAGAGTGTGTGTGTGTGTGTGTGTGTGTGTGTGTGTGTGTGTGTGTGTGTGTGTGTGTGTGTGTGTGTGTGTGTGTTTGTGAGCATGAGTGTGTGTGTGTGTTTGAGTGTGTGTATGCATGTACAGTACTGGTGCAGGTGCCTAAAGGTGCAGGTGCCTTTCTCTTTTGTTCATTCATTGCATTTTGTTGATTGATGAAAATAAATGATTAAAGGTGTACTTCCATCGTGTTTTTCATTAATTCTGCGGTGGTCTCTAGTAATAATGAATGCCCCGTGAGCCAGTTTTGATGAAAAAAATGCTTTAGTTGCTTCCGTTTCAGGCTGTTCTAGTTTGGTGGAGGAGATAGAGCAGGGAGAATGACAGGTTCTCGGCTATGCTAGTCACAGGCTACAATCATTCATAGCCCATTCGGTCATACTGAACCAAAAAGATTTAAACGTTCTACACAAACACACATACTTACCTATACTTCGCTAAGTGAATGTGTGCTGCAACAAAACTTCTCCAATAATCACAACTGTGGCATAACTTTTTCTATTTCACAAACCTACGTCACTTTGTTGGCATTTTTCTTATTCACTCGTTTTTCCACCTACTTCCTGTATGGTGTGTTTTTGTCCTGCTAGTTTTTTCCTAAGTGCGCGTATCTTGCTATTGCTGCATGGTATGTTTTGTCCTGTTTTTTACTAAGTTGGTGTGCTTTATCCGGCCATTGTCCCAAACTCTGCATGTCTTGCTTATCTGCATGTGTTAGTTATGTCCATACTGCTATGTCTGCATGATTGCTTGATGTCTGCTTGATTATGTTCTGCATGTTTGTATGTCCTATTCTTAATGCCTTTGTTCATTTTGTCCCTTGTGAGATGGTGTTGTCTGCTTCACTGCTGTGTTTGTTTGCATGTGCTTTTCATATGATGCGTTTGGCCTCCTGCTTGCTTTCTTGGCTAGGGCTCACTTGGAAAAGAGGTGACAGCCTCAATGTGACTACCCTAGTAAAATAAAGCAGAAATAAATAAAAAAAATACTTTCTTTCACTGACTAATGGAGGTAATCGGGTTAGAAGAGCATTTTCACGTGCAGCACGCATATGCAACTCGGGGTGACCTGTCGTATTTCAAAAGAGCAAGTACTAAACGGTTTATTGTGGAAGTACTCCTTTAACACTTCCATTTTTGAAGGCCTTCCTAGTTTAGAGCATTTTTTTCAAACCTGCCTGAAACCTTTGCACAGTACTGTATGAATAAGCGTGTGTATGGGTGTATGTGCTCCCTCACATTGAAGGCCCCGAGCAGGAAGAGTGTGGGCTCCAGGCCCACGGAGAAGCTGAGCCTGAGGATGGTGAAGGCGATGAGGGCCCGCACACCATGCGGCTGGGGCACCACCAGCACCATGCCCCACGACGCCAGCACACACACCCACAGCAGCGCCGACAGAGATGGGTCCAGCGTACCTGCCAAACACACACACACACACACAGGCACACACACAGGCACACATACACATAAAGACAGACAGAGGAAAAATGTTGAAATGATTGTTCACAGTGGCATAGCGAGCTTCTCATTTGTTTAGGCAACCTCACTGTCATATCCAGTGCCTGAGCCAAGACTGAGCTCTTCAGTGTCTGCTGGGAGCACGATGCTGGCCAGCTGCGTGCCAGATTGACATGATACCCTATTTGGCAAGATACAGACATTCTGATCAGTTCTCAGTAGTGTGTATGGTTAGATCAAATGCCCTCATGGTCTTATGAGGAAAAAGCTGAATGTCAGTGGGGAGAGGCTGACAGTCCAACCAAGTCCCTGTTGTGAGTGATATATGTTCAGAAATACATAAGCATAAGCAATGAAAGAAGGGCTGGTTGTCCACACATGGACTAACTTAGCCCTAAATAAAAAAAAAAAAAAAAAAAAAACTCCAACCAAGAACTCTCATGGATTAAAGCTTAGGTTTAGTCCATGTCCAAAAAACAGCCAGAATAGTTTGTGCAGTCTTCTAGCCTAAGAATGTAATCATACTTTAGCATTAGCAAATAAAATTTCCATCCTTGTTACAGTCTAGCACAGCCCATTGAGGCTCAATAGCTATTCTCCCAAACCTGGCCCGACCAATCAAATCGGTCCATCTGTGTAAAGAGTCAAGGGGCGGGCTTAACAAGATAACGATGACAGGGCTGCGATTGTGCACTGGTGTAGGCATAGACATCCTATACATGTAGGGTGTAGGGCTATGGTAAACAAGTTTGCTGCTCTGATTGGTCGTACAGTATTGTGGACAGAGGCAGTTTGAAAGACAACTGTTGGTGCCATCCATTGTCCATTGGATTACGCCTGGCCTATCCTTGGACACTCACCCCCACTTACAGCCTCCAGGGGGTAGAACAAGGCCACCAGCAGGTTAATGAGCACGGCCAGGTTGAAGGATATGTTACTCCAGAAGGACATGTTCCTGGAGCACCAGTACAATACAGGCTTGGCTGAGAAATACACACACACACACACACACACACACACACACACACACACACACACACACACACACACACACACACACACATGCATGTACAAATGTACACACGTGCGCACACACACACACAGAACAAGAGAGACAAAGAGAGTATAGCAGTTAAACAGCTGATAAAAATCCTATTCATTTTTAGAAGTTTAGAAGAGAGTTTTTAGACTTCACATAACATAATTATTTAAAACATGGAAAAGCATTTGTTCATTCAAACACACTTAGGAAGGTCCTTACTTGACTGTGTTTTCTCTAGCAACTTTCTGAAATAGTTTTCATTTGCTGTGAATGGACTTGAATTCATTATTTCCCATTCATTTCCACTGATTATTCTGACTGCAGCCATTAGATTCACTGCCCTTCTGAATGTGTGTGTGAGAGAGATGTGAGTACCTCGTAGCTTCTTCTGCCACCTCATCTCGCTGTAGAGGTCGTCGGCGCGCAGGAAGAAGTCGTTGATCTTGCTGCCCTGCTCGTCCCTCTCCGTGCTGTAGTAGATGCGCAGCTTGGACTCGGTCGTCAGAAACGAGCAGATGTTGGGCACGGGGAACACGATCTGCTCCATCGTGCGATCCTGGCGCACTATCTACACAACACACACACACACGCATGCATGCACATGAACATGTACTGTATGCACACACACTTCAGGAGAGCGGACACCCAGCACACTCCCCTAACCACCAACAGCGGTGTGTGGAGCAAGCGGTGTGTGGAGCGGGTAAACATCACCAAGTTCCTGGGAGAACACAACTCAGAAGACCTCTCCTGGTCAAAGAACACGGCATGACTGCCCAGCAAAGCCCAACAGCGACTCTACTTCATCCGCAAACTGAGAAGAGCCAGAGTACCATCTACAGAGGCACCACGATGGAGCATCCTGACCAGCTGCATGACTGTGTGGTACAGCACTTGCACTGTGTCCTGCCGCAAAAACGTACATCATGTAGTGAGAGAAGCTGAAAGGATTGTGGGTGCCTCTCATCTACCTCCAGGACATCTACCGCACCCGCAAAGCCCTCTGCATCTCCTCCCACCCACCCGTCCAACAGCTTCTTCAGTCTGCTGCCATCAGGAAGGAGACTTAAAATCCTCCAGTCCAGCACCAGCAGACCGAGAGACAGCTTCATCCACCAAGCTGCCAGGAGGCTGAATTCTCTCTCTGCCCTGCCCTCCCTCTCTATTTTGACCCCCGCACATGCAAACTCTGTATCCTCACTCCCCTCCTCCCTCTGTAACTACCCACTTACACACACGTGACCCTGACACCCCCAGAACTGTCTACCAGCATACACACCACCATAGAACTGGACTCGCACCTGCACTTTAAATCAGCTGCTGCTATGTGCCCTCCTGCTGCTTGAATGGCATCATTTGAGCTAAAATCTTCACAACATCTTGTGCTATACTCATTTGTGTTATATTTAAGTTTTTACTTATCATTATTGTGTTTATGTATGATGTTTAGCACTGTGGGCCAAGGGAGCACTGCAATTTTAAATTCTGTGCATGACCTGTACATATGATTTTGACATTAAAACTGACTTTGGACTCTGGTTGCTGGTGTCCTGAAAGGCAGTAGGTTGTTGTATTACTCTATTATGCATTGTTCTACTGTATCATGCAAGTCCCCATCCTCAACTACGGTTAAGTGCTCTCCCCTTGACTGGTACCTCTATTTGGGCAGTGTGCTCAGTTTAGTACTCCAGTGGGCTGGTACCTCTATCTGGGCAGTGTGGTCAGTATAGTACTGCAATAGGCTGGTACCTCTATTTGGGAAGTGTGCTCAGTGTAGTACTCCAGCGCCTGCTCCTCTCCGCCAGGCTTCAGCAGGATCTGCAGCTCCTTGTTGTGGCGGGACAGCTGTGGAATACGGAGAAGCAGAATAAAAATCTGTTCATGACAGATCTGTGTGTGTGCATGTTTGAGTGTGTGTGTGTGTGTGTGCATGACAGATTTGTGGTAGTGGCGTGAGAGTGGTGTGTGTGTGTGTGTGTGTGTGTGTGTGTGTGTGTGTGTGTGTGTGTGTGTGTGTGAGTGTGTGTGTGTACATGACAGATTTGTGATAGTGGTGTGAGAATGGTCTATGTGTGTGTGTGTGTGTGTGTGTGTGTGTGTGTGTCTGTGCCAGGTTTTAGTGGCTGTGGTGGTGTGTATGTATGTGCATGTGTGTAAGTGTGCATGCATATATAGTTGTATACCTGGTGTGCAAGAATATAGATGTTGTGTCCGACGTTTCGTGGCGATGCAGCATAATCATCTCCATTCTCCTCCTGCTCCTCAGCATCATCAAACTCTGTCTCCCCCTGCTGGTAAGCCTTCTTCATCACTTCCACCTGAAACATTGTTCTGTTGGCTGAGCATTGCTTTGTATGGCAGTCAGAGTACGAGAGACTTACAAATGTGAGTAATTACCTCTGACTGTATGCAGTTAATGAGTATTACATAAACTATGCAGCTATGGAACAAGGGTGTCTTTGAGGCTAGGGTTACAAAATGTCTCGTTCATCTCAAAACATTTCAGGGTCGGTGTGTGTGTGTGTGTATGTGTGTGTGTGTGTTTGTGTGCGTGTGTGTGTGTGTGTGTGTGTGTGTGTGTGTGTGTGTGTGTGTGTTTGTGTGTGTCATTGACTGTATATAGAATATACAGTCTTTGGTGTGTGTATGCGTATTTTCGTGTGTATGTATGTGTGTGTGTGTATGTGTGTGTGTGTGTGCCATCCAGCTGACTTACAAGTTCTTTCGGTCTCATGTTATAAAGGATCCTTTCTGCATTTTCACTGTCATGGCGACTTTCCATTATGGCCAGCAACAACTTTGAAGCATTGTTCTACAGGTGGAGCACAAGACACATTAAAACATAACAACCAAGAGCCTTGTGCTACTTGCACAGGTATGTTACTTACTGACACCTACTGACTCTACTGAAATACTGGATCTAGCGTATCCACTGAATTTAATAGAAGAGTATTACCTTCAGTTCTAAAACCAAGTCCATTCTTTTCCTTCCCAGAGGATTAATGTCATTCAGGATCAAGGAGATGATGATGTCAATGCCATTGGACTCATGGGTAGCAATACAATTCTGAGAATACACATATACACATAATTTTGCCGTTAGTTTGATAGCGTGAAAATGTACAGCTCTTGTTAATTACTGGTAATCTTGCAACGTTTCGGTCATTGGCCTTCATCAGGTCCAGTACTGAACCATTGTATGATTAAATAAATCTTAATTGCACAATGACCAGTGTGCGGGAGTTTACATTTTATTAAGCTGTAGACTGTAGGTCACCTCCAACAAATCTAGAGGTGGGCAAAAGTTCATTGTTTTTCGAATATTTTCTTCCAATTATAATAAAAATTTTATAATAAAATTTGAAACATTTTCAGGCCAATTTTCTAGTTGCTAGTAACCTGTGGCTATACTGTGTGGACAGTGCTTATTCTTATGGAAGATGTCCGTGTGCAACTGCCTAAAGTATCCACCCATGTCTCCATGTTGTTGGCCGTGCTGACCTGGTTCTCGTGGCAGGGTCCCTGGCAGTACTCGGTGAGGCTCTCCACGGTCTGGTTGATGAGGGCCACGTTCTTCTCGTTGATGTAGAGGCCCAGCAGGCCCAGGCCTCCTGTGGTGCTGCCGCAGATGCAGTCCAGGAACTGCAGCGTCTCGCACACCAGGTTGTAATTGTTCTTGTTGTTCTGGCACCGCAGGAAGTTCTGAACGGAGAGAAGGTCCATTTTTATATGTGAACACACCAGACACAAGCACGCGTACACACACATGCAGACACACACAGACCCACACTCTCTGTCCCTCAACAATAAGACACATGCAGGCCTGTAGAGGGAGCCAGTAACACATCTCTAACCAGTAGGAGAGCATAAGGACATGATACATACAGAAAGAGAAAGAGAGAGGGAAAGAGAGAGAGGAAGAGAGAGAGAGAGAGAGGGTGGGAGGGAGCGAGAGAGAGAGAGATAGAGGGAGGGAGAGAGAAGAGAGTGAGAGAATATAAACACACGAACACACAAAAGTCTGTATACACAAATTCACTGTATGGAATGGTTTATACAGTCAGTTTACACACAGAACAAGAAAGACAAAAGATAAAGACTGATTGAAAATTAAGCACAAAGAGCACAAACACTTACATAGGGGCACAAACACACACACACACACGTAAACACACCTGAAGGTCTCGGTTGTGGTTCTCACAGAGCAGCTGCAGGAAGCGCAGGATGGGCTGCATGATGAGGATGACAAAGCTCATCTCCCCGTTGTCCGCCGCCTTGTCCCCCGAGCTCTGCTGGCCCTCAGCCGGCCCAAAGACCTCCTCGGGGTCGGCGTCACGCCGGTACGAGCTGTACGCCTTCTTGGTGATGGCCGAGGCCTCCAGCAGCTGCTCGCGCGCCTCGTCTGTCACCACCACCCCGTCCTTCACTGCCCAGACATACAGCAGGGGACACGGCACAGCAGACAACAGTCCAGTCACCATTCAGCTTATTTACATACGTTACGGGTAATCTAGTAATCCAGCTTAACAACTAATGTGTGTTGGGTCACTACAGCTGTTTTCAGACAGGCCAGCCCGGTGTCGGGGCCGGTTCCCGCACCAGTTACACTGGGAACCGAAGCGCCTGCCCGTTAACAGTCTACGTTCATACCATTGTTGCTTCACCACCAAAAATCATGTCGTCATTGTTCACTTAGAAAAAACAAGTTCCTGAGCGCTCTGGTTTTCGGTGTAAACGTGTCTGCTGGTTCGAGATTAGGTGCAGGAACCAGCACCGGCACAGTTCTCTGTTGGTCTGAAAACACCTTTAGTGGGTTGGGTGGGTTTTGATTGGGCGACTATTTATATTTATCTTATCATATTTATCATTTATGAATGCACTCATGTGGGTGGGTAGACTGGGATTGGGTCACTATTCCTTTATGTATTTGTATTGTTGTTAAGTCTTTGATGTCTCTTTTTTATGTAGCTTAAGCCGGTACGTCAAGCATCTTACTACTAGTTCACCATATCAGATTATCAGAGTATTTTGTACATAAACAGCGTAAATCCAAGTCAGTCCCCAACCTCTTTTTCTCTGTGGCGTGTCTTTGTCTGTGGCAGGCTCGTCCTGGCGCTTGTTGCCAAGGTCGCTGGTGTTGACGGTGACGGTGGCTTTGATCTCCTGCTGTGCGGCTTTCATGCGGTCGTTGAACACTCGGAAAAACTTCTCAGACTTCTTATCTTCCGTCAGGCGGCAGAAGAAGGAGCCCTTCGTGATGAAAATGTTTTGTGCTTGAAACAGATATACTGAAGATGGGTTCAAAGTATGACAGTCCCAGAACAGAAAGCTAAATAACTCATATAAAATTTATTTCTGTGCTGTTAAAAGTAGGTACACACTGTAATTTGAGGTAGATTACACACATACACAAACAAACTCATGCATACACACACAGAAACACTCACCACACCAAAGCACATACACACAAGCACATACACACACGTGCATACACACACATGTGCATACATACACACACACAAACACACAAACACACACACACACAATGTAAGTATAACAGGAGCCAACTCATTGCAAAGAATCTCTGGCAACAGTACACTAAGTACCGCTACCACTGTGCTTGTGTCAGTAAATGATGAATGACCACAACAAACCACAGAATGAGGCATTAAATAAGCGAATGAGAACCAATTCGAGCAAACGGGGCAAGAGTGTAAGACATTGTGACGATACAGAGGACATGCTACACAGCCTTATAAGGGTAGCTAAAGGAATTAAGTGCACCTAGGGCACTAAAAGGGATTTCAGTGTGTGGGTTTTCTTCTCTAAAACTGGAGCATAGAGAGGACAGACAGACACACGGAGCCACGTTTGAAGTTATTGCAGGAGAGCTCACAATAGCACACAAAAGTCTCGAGGTATAATCTCAATCACAAGATGCAACCCCCAAGACTCCATGCAAGGCACTATTTATGCTCTGCAATATACTGAGTTGATTAAGTTAACTTCCAAACATTCTTTTCATTTGGGATGTTTCTGCTGTGAGCCCTTTTGGGAACAAAATACTGGTGTTGACTTTAACAACCTAATTTTTAGGCCTGTTCTGTGGTCCAGCAACCAGACTTTAGATGTGGATGTGGATGTGCATGTTTCGTTTTACGTTTTGCTCTACAATATGCTCTGCAATGTATCCCACCTGTATAGTGGTGTTCCCACCCTCCAGCAGGGCGATAGCCAGTAGGATGCTCTCGTGGAAGACACGGTCGCTATTGGTGTTCATGATGAGATCGATGACCAGGTCCGACGCTCCCTCACGGTCCAAATGACACTGGACTTCTGCCAGTGACATCTCTGCTCGACTAAGGATCCCACCAGCTATTTACACATACATACATACACACACACACACCAGACACACACGCAATCACATACACACGCAAACAGACACACACACACACACACACACACACACACAACAAGCACTCAAACACACATACACAGACACACAAACACACACCAGACACATACAAACACATACACAACAATCACTGCATATACACTTCTTATTTGAAAAAGAGTATGTGCTGTAAGTAACCAGCCAATAGGGAGAAAGGACCTCTCACCTGATTGGCTCTTCACTGGCACAACAGGTGTGAGAGAGGAGTTACTGAAGGATGTCAGGCTCTCTCTTCTCCCACCACCTCTGAAGTTACCATAGTAACGATTCACCAGTATCTGTCTGAGCGCCTCGCCCTATACAAGGAACCTTATGAGTGCATTTACATATCACGTCTCTGTGGTTACTGGAATAATTGTGTTAGCACCACTTACCAAATTTGACAGTTTGATAAGTAAACCAACATATCAGAAAATCACTTTTTTGTAAAACTGTGATTAGAAGTAAAGGCAAGCACTAACAGTATATTAATCTTTGATAATGTGTGTGTAAGTGTGTGTATTTCTTAGTGTCCACAGGTTTGCATGAGTGAGTATGGCAGGCCCGGTCAGCAGCCTCATGGATGGTTAAAGGTTAGCGGAGGGTTCGAGAGGTCAGAGGTCACCTACCCTCCTCTGGTCCTCGCGCTGTTTGAGAGGCTGACTCACATCCACCTCCTTTGGCATTGTCAGCACAACAACAGACAACAGACACACAGAGGCTGAGTATAGCAGTGTTAGCAGCACCATGCAAAAACATAGGGGTTCATGCTAAAGATGTTAGCACTAGGCTAGTGTCTGAGCCAGAGATTGTGCTAGCTGTGGGGATAGAAAGATAGCATGGCTGGTGCCCAGTCGGCAGGAAGTCACTGCTACCACAACAGCAGGAGATAAGATATTCAAATCGGCCTAACAGCTACAGGTTATCGCCACTAGCCAGGCAGTCTAAAAAACACTGACTGAATCAGTTGTAGCCACTGTAGCAATTAGCTGCTGTGAAATGGCCATGTTTATAATTAGAATATAATAAAGTTACATAAGTAACACATTACAACACAACAGAATGAGAACTTGACACTGCGAAACACCTTAAAACTCATAAATCTGACTGCATAGGAGAACTACCCAGAGGGAAGGAGGACTACAAAAGAGGAAAAATAAATAGAGAATTTGAACTGAGAGATAAATAAAAGAGAACAACCTTAGCTCCATCCATGTCATCATCATAGGTCATGAGCTGAAACAGAGTGGGGTGAGGTTAGTGCCTGCGCACACAGCACACTCATTTCATGTGAGGAGTTAGAGTTAGAGACTGGTGATGCAACGACCATGCAGTGTGTGCGGGGATGCAAGCTGATTGCAGTGAGTTCAGGTTAGTTTTAATCATTTATATACGCGCAGACTTGCTGCTAGCAGATGTAATGGTGGTGTGGGTAATCTTGTGAGATATTTTGATGTGAGGTCCTGGTTGTAGGCTCCTCCTCTTACCTTCTCTCCATAGCCGCGGTCCTTGGTCATCATCTCCCTGAGTGTCTGCAGCACTTTGATGCACAGCCGCTCCTCATTCTCCTCCAGCAGCTGTTTGGTGTGCTTAATCAACCTGCGGAGGGGCAGAGAGAGGCAGGAGGAGACACACGTACACCACAAAAGCACAGGAGAAAAGGAGAGCAACAGAGATAGAGAGGACAGAGAGAGAGAGAGAGAGAAAGATAGAGAGAGAGAGATAGAGAGAGAAAGAGTATGCGTGAGCACTCATTTACAGTAAACACAAATTGAAAGGTATTAGAGTGTCTTCTTTTTAATATTGTATGTTGCCTCCAAAACACACACACACAAACACACAGACACTTGAAGTCCGTTGTCTCACTTGCAGATGAAGCCGCCGCTCTCACACTTGCGGTGGGCCTCGGTGTGCTCTGGGAAGAGGAGCTCGGGCCGATGCAGCACGTCCACCAACACCGACAGCTCAGCCTGCACCAGTGGCCGCAGCCTCTCCTCCAACGCAGACACTATGTCCTAGTGTCACACACACACACACACACACACACACACACACACACACACACACACACACACACACACACACACACACACATATATATATATGCACACACATGCGCACATACACACACACATATAAATGCACACACACACACAGTAATCTCAATTACACATACATGCAGATATACACAACCCCAAACACACACAGACACACAATCTCAAACAAACACAGGCACACATTTACACTGAGTTACATCCAACAAATAGAGTCAGGTGGTGTAATAACACTGCCACCTGGAAGCTATTAGCAAACACTAGGTTTGTTAGCGACACTGGGAAATAAACACCAGTTTTAGCACATGACTTCCTATAAAAAATACAAATAAACACACCTGGCACTAAATATCCTCATGCTATTTGGTCTGTAAAAAAAAGTACCACAGGTAACAACATCTAAAAATCTAAAGCTATGATTCTGCCCTGCCCTGTGAAATATCATTCGTAAAAGCTAGACACAATTTCATACAATCTCTCTTTCTCTCTCTCTCTCCCCCACACACACCTAAACACACACACAATGGTTTAATATGATAATAGAGGTCAATTTCATTTAACATTTACAGCATATAAACACACAGGTTAGAGCTTGTAAACAGGTAGCACAGATAACAACATTTAAGAATCTAAGGCAATCATTCTGCCCTGCCCTGTGAATTACCTACTGTTAAAGCTAGACACAAACAATCTTGCCTGTACAATTTCTCTTTCTCCCCCACACACACACACGCACACAAACACACCATGGTTTAATGTGAAAAGAGAGGTCCATTTCATTTGACATTTTAGAGCTTGTAAACAGGCAGCTGCCCCCCCCCCCCCCCCCACCTGCAGTCTCTCGATGATGTTTCTGTAGTCTCGGGAGGTGGCGAGCACCGACTCTTTCCGTATGGCGTTCCGCGCCGACTGACGCCAGCTCAGGGCCGTCTTCTGCACAATGTTGTTGGACTTGACGAAGAGGTTGTTCACCTGGCAGTCCAGGTCCACAGGGATGGCTATCGCTCTGCTTTTGGCTTTCCGTGCGGACACACAATACCACAGAACACACAAACACAATAAATCAGACAAACAATTACCTACAGTAGTTGGCAATGTTTGGAGACCCATGGGAACTGTTTAGCATGCAGCAATACTACCAGTCCATCACCATGACCTAAGTTTATGAAAAAGGCTGTTTGGTCCTTAGACATTGAACACAGCTACTTTCCCATTCAGTGCCAATGTGTGTTTTTTGTACCCCAACACGTGTTAGTGAAACTGGCTGTTTAGTTTTTCAATATTCAATATTGCTACTCCCTCATCTGATTTAATTGTTACCACCCCTCCACCATGTCCTCTGTCTATTCATAACTCAATGTCCCACACGCCCAACATCCCTGTAGCATACCATGCATGCACAATCATAAAATATGATGTGTGAGTTCTGACATGATCAGATCTGAGCGCAGTTCTCACCCACATCGCTGAGCACCTTAATACAGTTCTCCACGTTTCCCTTCTGGCCTGGGACCAGCCAGTTGCAGTGGTAGACCCGAAACACGCCCTGCAGGAGCTGTACAAACACAGGCTGCCGAGTCTGGTCAAGAGAGAGAGAGAGCGAGGGGGAGAGGTTGTTAGCAGGGGTGCCGCTAAAAATTGTGGGCCCCCTGAAAGAAAATAAATTTGGGCCCCCACCCCAACCATATCATAGTTCTCTATGGACCCCTGTGAAGCTCTGGGCCCCCAGAATCATCCTGATCTAATTTGAGATGAATGAATAGGCAAGTAGGTGGTTGCATGGGTGGATGGACAAATAAATGGATGGATGGATAAAGTGATCTCTGAATGAATGAATAACTAAATGAATAAATGAATAAATAAGCAAATGAACAAAGGAATGAATGAATGAATGAATGAATGAATGAATGGATGGATGGATGGATGGATGGATGAATGGATGGATGAATGAATGAATGAATGAATGAATGAATGAATGAATGAATGGGCTGTGCTGTACCTGCAGGCTGGTGCTCTGGTCAGAGAAGGGGGAGCTGAAGAAGGTGGTGACGATGCTCATGACCGTCTCTGTCACGTAGCGCTCCAGCACCGTGTCAGCATGCTTCCTGTCACTCGTGTTGTTGCACACCTGCAAGTCACAACTCCAAATTCAGTATAATGTTACCATGTTCTGTGTGTGTGTGTGTGTGTGTGTGTGTGTGTGTGTGTGTGTGTGTGTGTGTGTGTGTGTGTGTGTGTGTGTGTGTTTGTGTGTGTGTGTGTGTTTGTGTGTGTGTGTGTGTTTGTGTGTGGCTTCTGTTGCAGTGTGACTTGCACACCTGCAAGTCACAACTATCTACTGTATGCATCTGCTATGTACTGTTTGTGTGTGTGTGTGTGTGTGTGTGCGCGCGTGTGTGTGTGTGTGCGTGTGTGTGTACCAGTGTGTTTGCTTCCTGTTGTGTTATTATACATCTGTAGGTGACAGAGCACCAAATGAATGATAACTGCAACTGCATGCTGTATGTGTAAGTGTGTATGAAATCCCTCTAGATGAGCTCACGTGTGTTTGCCAAGGTCAGTGGGGACTGAATATTACTCACTCTGCAGATGTCCACCAGGAAGTCGTCAAAGAGCGTCCACATGTGGTTGCTGGTGTAGATCTCCTTCATCTCCACCTCTGTGTCCACATAGCAGTGGTTCAGGAAGTTGATGTAGGCCATCTTCATCTGTAGAAAGGCACAAAAATAACACCTGTCTAGCCAACCATCACATGCAAACTCACTCACAAACATCAGAATCAGTTTTATTGGCCAAGTATACTTACATATACAAGGAATTTGACTGACAGATGTTAGCTCTCTAAACATTCAACATACATTACAAATGCACACATTCAAGTAAAAACCTACAGGGCACATATAATATAATATAATATAATATAATATAATATAATATAATATAATATAATATAAAATAATATAAAATAATATAATATAATATAAAAGAATAGAATATACAAAGCAAGTCTGTGTATCCCCTCCATCCCGTGAAAAACAGGCAAGAAATCATGTGAGAACGGACATGAAATCCTGTGACAATGGGCAAACCCTAGTGTAATAAAACAGAGAAAACCAGGACAGTACAGTACACTACCACAGTAGGAATGGCAGCTTGCCTCAGGGATGCAGTCCTCATGCTTGACCACGCGCACAATGTCGTCGAGCGGCAGCAGGGAGTTGCACTTGATCTCGGTGTAGACGTTCTTGCCCTCGGTGCAGACGGCCAGCAGCTCCACCAGGTGGATGTGGTAGCGCAGGGCGCTGTTGGGGTCCAGCCGCTCGCGTTCCAGGCGCATCATCTGCACCAGCGTCTGGAAGGACGCCCGGTCGTTGTAGAACACCAGCACGTCCTCGCCCGCATTCACCAGCTACAGGAGAAGACAGAAGACAGAAGTGTAGGTATTAGCGAGACAAACACATATTTATGTATGCCAGTTTACAAGAGTACATACATGCAGGATGGTACTATGGTGAACCTCAAATGAAATTAAAGCCATAATGTCAACGTATCACGATCAATATAATCGTTATAAAAGTATAAATGAATCAAATCCAGCATCTTTGGGCTCTGGTGACTCTCAGTTACATAACTGGACACTGAAGCACCAGATTTCTGCCAATGTAAATAGTAGTTTCCACTATTGACATCAGTCAGCACAGACAAGCAGAACACATACCATTTACTCACACCTGCAGGTCTTACAGCAACACAACCCCCCCCCCCCCCACACACACACACACACACATGCAAGTGAGCTGTTCATAGGACACAGCTATATTTACAATATCAGGCTTAAGTGACTGTTATTGTGATTTTTTTCAGGGCTGAGTGGACATCTGAAACTGATCTTTTCAAATCAGATGTGAGTCACTTTAATATATGGCCCTGCATTTGGGACATACAGCATGCGATTTGTAACCAAGCAGTATAAACGAGGACAGTCAGATTAAAATCATGTGGGCTTTATGCCTGCGACCATGAGCTGACCGCTGTCATCATCAGCCGGCGCCAGCAGCACAGCTAAACAACAGCAGGGGGGGGGGGGGGGGGGGGGCGAGCTATGGCAAGAGTCAGCTGCAGCTGAATGGAGAAGTTGGCAGTTTACTGGATATGGGACTGGCAGTCATCCAGGAGCGAGGTACTCTGGGCCTGGTCATTAACATTTAAAAGAGGCCCCATCATGGTGTTGGGCAACTTTTTTCAGTCAATGTTCAATGTGTTATGAAGCTTGTATTTTCATATTAAAGCCCTGGCAAGTCCCAAAAATCCTCATAGTTCCCGCCACAGAATGTCTCCAATGCTGAGAAAGTGATTTTTGTTTTAGCTTGAAACACCTTTTTCTACCAAGACTAACGTCTAACATCACTAGGCCTTCTGTGTGGCTTTGATTTGCAACCATTTACAAGCTAAACACGCTGCAAAACCATTGAGAAAGACTAGGCTAGTGTTAGCTTTCCAGACCCGTGACATGCCAGCATAAAACACGCCAGCAAGCTGACCAGTCACAACACACTGGCCTTTCACTGGCCCTCTTTAGAGAGAGGAAGGGGAATGAGATTGTTTCAGTCACACAGAACAGGGTTAAGTACAAGTTCTACAGTAAGAGAAAAATAATGCATTTAAAACCGACTCTGCACACCTTGGTATTATATTTGAAGGGGCGGCTTTTTAGCGATTAAACTTTTTTTTAAAAGAAAAAGCGACACTGCTGCTTTACAGAGTCACTACTTTATTGGCTGGCATACTAACGTTTATTTATTTATTTTCTTTTTAAAAAGGATACAACAACTGAAATAATAAATACTACAAACGGTTGACCTCTAACCACATTCACCTCAGCCATGACGATATCCTGGCACTTCTTGATGAACTTGTTCTCGGCTTTGACGATGGTCTGCAGGAACTTGAGGTACTGCACGTGGCGGCCGTGGGTCTCAATGCAGTGCACGAAGTGCTGCACCACCCGCTCGTTGATCTCGCTGCACAGCTGGAAGTTGTTCATGAAGATGTGCTGCATCGTCACGGCCTCCAGGATCTGAGGAACAGGAAATGAGGGAGGTTGGCGGGGAGGAAGCCGATTGCCAGGCTGAAGTGGTTAAGCTGTTCCAGAAAACTAAACAAACAGTGTGTGTGCATGAGTGTGTGCATGAGTGTGTGTATGTGTTAGTGTTTGTGTCTGTGTTTGTGTGTGTGTGTGTGTGTGTGTGTGTGAGAGAGAGAGAGAGAGAGAGATTCAGAGGGACAGAGAGAGGCGGTGTGTGTGTGTGTGTGTGTGTGTGTGTGTGTGTGTGTGTGTGTGTGTGTGTGTGAGAGAGAGAGAGAGAGAGAGAGAGAGAGAGAGAGAGAGAGATTCAGAGGGACAGAGAGAGGCGGTGTGTGTGTGTGTGTGTGTGTGTGTGTGTGTGTGTGTGTGTGTGTGTGTGTGTGAGAGAGAGAGAGATAGATAGATAAAGAGAGAGATTCAGAGGGACAGAGAGGCGGTGTGTGTGTGTGTGTGTGTGTGTGTGTGTGTGTGTGCGTGCGTGTGTGTGTGTGTCTGTGTATTTAAAGGAACTCTCATCATTATTGCTTACCCCTGGGTTGAGGAACAGGTTGATGTGCTTGTGCAGCAGTGCCTGGTTCTGCTGGTTCCCAGCGCAGAAGTTCTGCAGGAACTGGTGAGCCAAAGTCATAATCTCTTGCATGCGAACATCCTCACCCTAAATCAGTGAGGGATTGGGGGACAAACAAACATTGGGATGACAGCCTGTAGAACTGTGTTGGGGCCAACAAGGCATAGCCCTATTATGAGGCAAAATTTGGAGAAAATATGTAATTGCAGGATGCAAATAAAACATCTTGCAGCGATTTTTTCTGACAGATATTGTAGATACAATTTGTTTTTTTGCATTTTAAAAGTTAAACTTTAGTTAAGTATTTAACATTTTGGTTTTAGTTGGGCTGCTTCTGAGTGGTAAGCACTGACTGTAAATGAAGATTACAAAACTGCTACACACACACACACACACACACACACACACACACACACACACACACACACACACACACACACACACACACACACACACACACACACACACACACACACACCTTCTCGTAGGGGATCTGCAGCAGCTCCAGCACCACGCTGTGGGCCCCCATGTTCCTCAGCAGCCTCTGCTGCTGCTTCTTGCTCTTCTTGCCTGACAAACTGTCCAGCACACACAGCCTGCTCAGACGCAACAGCACCTACACACACACACACACACACACACACACACACACACACATACACACACACACACACACACACATACACACACACACATACACACACACACATACACACAAGCACCCACCACACACACACACCCACGCAAACACACACAAACAAACACACAAGCACACAGATACACACAGACACACACAAACACACAAGCACAAACACTCACACACACATACAATAATACACATAAACACGCACACACATACTCAAAATTACAAATGCATGGGAGTTAAAGAGACATGTAAATGCGTTATATCAGCACAGACATTTGGGACCACGCGATTATAACATGGCATTAGCCCCTGACACACTCGTATATAAGAGCGGCTGGTGGTCCCTGAGCTAGCGAGGGCAGCAGGTGGCTCACCTCTTTCACCAGTCTATAGTTGGAGCTGCTGGTGCTCTCTGCTTTCTTTGGGTTGTCTGAACCGCCCGATGTGGAATCGCCCTGCCATGACAACCAACATGGAAACAACCATTCGTCAGGACAATACATATACTGTATACACAAGCAAGCAGCCAAGGCAGTCCCTCTTTCTCTCTCTCTCCTTCTGTGTGTGTGTGTGTGAGAGAGAGAGAGACAGAGATACGATGAGACAGATAGAAAAACAGAGAGAAAGAGAGAAAGAAAGAAAGAGAGAGAGAGAGAGAGAGAGAGCGAGATAGAGAGAAGGGTAGCTTCCTGTGCCAGTAGGTGGAGGTGTAAATAACCAGGGCTCTCCTGCACCATCGTCCTCTCCTGTGACACTCAATGGGCAAGGCATTTAGCTGCACATCGCTCCAGGGGTACCTCATTCACTGCAAGTTGCTTTGGACAAGTGCTTCAGCTAAGTGGCATCTGATGTATGCTTGTGTGTGTGTATGTGTGTGTGTGTGTGTGTGTGTGTGTTCATGCGTCACCTTGTGGCATGTGTCTGTGGCCAAGTTGCCCCAAACTCCACAATGCTGCACAAGGGAACTATCTCTGTACCTAATTCACTGTAAGTCACTCTGGAAAAGTGCATCACCAAAGTGGCATGCGATGTATGCTCGTGTGTGTGTGTGTGTGTGTGTGTGTCTGTGTGTGTGTGTGTGTGTGTGTGTGTGTGTGTGTGTGTCTGTGTGTGTGCGTGCGTGTGTATGTGTGTGTGTGTGTGTTCTTGCGTCACCTTGTGGTACGTGTCTGTGGCCGAGTTGTCCCCTGTGTCCAGCCCCGAGTCCCCGCCCTGCCTCTTGTAGACCCACAGCTCCGACTTCTCCACTATGGAGCGCAGCTGGTCCAGGTCACTCTTGATCTGCTTATAGTTGTCCACATCCTGACTGGTCACCAGCAGCTGGACCTGCAACACAGACATTAGAGGGCAGACTACAAGAGTCAAAAAAACTCCTATTTGTAAATAATAATAGTAATAAATAATAATAATATTATTTACTTCTATAGCACAATTCATACAAGCTGCAGCTCAAAGTGCTTCAACAGTTTGGCAAGAAAAACACAAAACAACCAACATTCTTTGTAGTCCAGTGACACCAGAAGAAAAAAGCCAAGTGGGCGCTGTCGAGGTCAGTTGCTAGTATCCCCAGGGAGCGACAGGGGTGAAGAAAAACTCCCTGCTTATGTTTATTTGTCTAATTTTAGGAAGAAACCTCAGGCAGCACCACGGCCCCCAGGGGTGCTCATCTGCTGGGGCTGGTAGGGGGGAAATACGCTGTTGTTTTTTTTTCCTGAGACTGTTGTGTGTGCTTTTGGTGTTTGGTGTACACAGTATGTGACTGATGAATTGAAATCAATGCACTACAGAGACACATGTTGTATGTTGGATGTCTTCAACAGTTTTCAAGCCCAGGCCTAGAGAGAGGGAGAAGGGAGAGACAGAAAGAGAGAAAGAGAGAAAGGGAGAGAGAGAGAGAGACAAAGAGTAAGAGACAGAGAGGGAGAGAGAGACAGAAAGAGTTAGTCTTACCTGTTTGAAGGCCTGCAGCACCTCCTGTCTCTGGCTGAAGTGCCTGAAGAGCAGGTGGAGGGCTTTGGACACCAGAGGGGGGTAGTCGTGCATGGTGAGGTGGAGCAGAACCCTCAGGAACGTACGCCCACCGTGGTCATCCAGATCCAGACGAGTGTTCTCCTCACTGCACGCACACACGCACAATCAGTTGTACTGTATATCCAAATATGCGAACCCACTCACACCTAGATGCATACAAACACACAGTGAAACACTCCCACCTACATGCACACACATACACGCACGCATGCACACACACACACACACACACACACACTGAATCTTGGCCTAATTGGCTATTAGTTTACCTTCCCCCAAAGATGCCTTCCGCCTGCTCTTCTATATGCTCAAAGTCCAGCGCACCTAAAAAGATTAAGAAATAATTTACTGCCTCACACGCACACTACTAAGCAGTCTAGTCACAAGCAAAGATGACCATGCCTCCAGTGTTGGTAGGAAGGGAGAAGGGAAAGAAGGAATGTTGGAGGAGGATATTATCTTTTCTGTCTGAGGCTATTAAGTCTGATCCTGATGGGACGTGTGAGGGCTGAAGCAGAAGGTTGAGGCATACACACAAACAGACAAACAGAGAGACAGACACACAGACACACATACACACACAAAATACACAGACACACACAACGCCTTCTCACCCTGTACATTGGCCTGTGCGTCCTGGTTAGTGGATGGGTCAGCTTGAGGGTTGCTCTCATCAAACTCATTTTTGAAGATGCAGAGCAGGCAGGAGATGCGGTAGTCCAGCCTCACATTCAAAATGAACTGAAGCGATCAAGTCAAAAGAGAAAGAAAGAAAAAAAGAAAGTTGTTACACAACTGTGGCAGTGTTAGTGGCCCCATTACATGCTTCCACACATAGCTGTAGATATTCACAGCAACTGCTTTTTTTTCCAGCCCATAGAGCAAAGCAAACGAAAACATCTCCTACCTGGAGGATCTCGATGATTTTCAGCTTGGTGTCCATGACCAGGATGTCCTGTTTCTGGGGTTCGGTCACGGTCTTCACCACGTCTCCATCTTGGGGGGCTGAGGATGACAGGGGCAGGAAGCCCCCGCCCCTCAGCACCACCTGGGTCATCAGCTCCCCCACTCCGTGGATGGAGCGCATCACATTACTTCCTGTATAGAGGGATGACACACAGCTGTAATCGTGTGCACTGACAGACACTGAGGCCGGTCGGTGTGGAATACTGTCTCTTGTGAATACTGTATTGAGCTCTAATCACATAATACACAGACAGGGTTATATACTTGTGTTCTCCACAATTAATTAGTACATTATGTTAAAAGTTCTTACATACCTAATTACTCATATTTATGTAGTACATATACTGCAACAGGGACTAGTAACATAAAGTGTAACTTTTTTTTCTAATTTCAAATTGTATGTGTATTAACAGCCATCTGATATGAAGAGTTGTATTTCTACACCTATCCAAAACTTAAATTACTTATATTTACTTGATAATGTTTTATTATAAATTACTTATATTTACTTGATAATGTTTTCAAGCGGTGTAGTGGAGGGTAAACACACATTACTGAACCGTTTATTACAAAATTTACTAATGTTCGTTTTACCACTATACCACTGATGCTATCTCACAGAGATGTGTACATGAGACCAACGTTTGAGAAGAAGAGTATTCTGCACCTTTCCCCGGCTCTCTGTCTAGTTTGACGGGGAAGGTGGTGATGTGGACACAGTCGAGGATGGCCAGCAGGATCTTGGTCAGCCGCAGCAGGTCGTTGAAGTTGTAGAAGCCAAAGTAGATGAGGTTCCTGGCCAGATTCACCACCTACATGCGCCCACACCGGGAGAATGTGGACATTTGTGAAACAGACACGTCTGTCGAAACTGTCAATGTGGGTAATGCACATGATAAGGGTTAGGGTTGGGTGTGTGTGTTTGTGTATGTGTGTGTCTGTCTGTGTTCATGTGTATGCATCAACACGGTCAGTATTCCATGTTCACTTACCTCAAAGGTGAGCTTGTTCTTCTCCTTGTCTGCGAAGGGGAAGCTCTGGCAGACCACGTCTCGCAGGTAGTTCTCCACAAACTCCATGGTCTGGGAGAAGCGCTCCTTCACCTCATCCCTTGATGTGCCGTCATTGTCATAGCTGGATGGGGGAAGGAGGACAAAATCCACTACCTTGAAGATGTGTCCCTTAAGAGTACAGTAATCCCCTGTCTATCGCAGTAGTTACATTCCAGAACTCCCCACGATATAATGAGTTTAAGCCTTAAAATTCCCCTTCCACATGCTGTTTTAATACCTTTACTGTACATATATATTATTGAATTTTAATCAATATTTATATGTTACAGTATAGTTATAATAAATTATAAGATTGTTCTGATTAACTGTTCTTTAGTATGCATATCATGCATATAATAATGAAAAAAATTCCAGGATATAGTGGGACCGCGAAAGGTGAACCACAATATAGCTGGAAATCACAGTAGCCTGCTTTCTGACTAGCTGTTGGGTGAGGGGGGTTGGGGGCTACTTACTCGTCGATGGAGATCTGGGAGGGGATCTCGGACCAGAGGCGGGCGTACTTGACGGGCGTGACCTGCTCCTGGGGGTCGCGGTCCACGTGCATGTGCAGCATGAGGCGGCAGAAGGAGGCGCGCAGGTCGTAGGGCAGGTCCTCGTCCGACATGCAGCGCAGAATCAGGTCCACGTCCAGCTGGCCCGAGATCTTGTTGATGGCCAGGTACTGCCGGTCCAGACACATCCGCGCAAACAGGTTCAGCTGGTACCTGAGAGAGTACATAAAATACTAATTTGCTCATTTTTGTAGATTAAAGAGGAGAGAATAGCTTGTTCTGTTGTTCTGTATATTATTATTGAGAAAGAAATAAGATATTAAAAGAAAGAAAGCAGCAAAGTCAAGAAAGAAAGACAGAAAGAAGGAAAGAAAGAAAGAAGGAAGAAAAAACAAAAAGAAAGAAAGAAAAGGAAGAAGAAAGAGTCAAGTCTTTGAGAATAACGTGCGTGATACTCATAGAGTTAAATTCATTGCAAGTAATTTAATAGAGTGGAAAACAAAGTTTAGTTGTGTGTGTGTGTGTGTGTGTGTGTGTGTGTGTGTGTGTGTGTGTGTGTGTGTGTGTGTGTGTGTGTGTGTGTGTGTGTGTGTGCGCGCACATATGTGCATGTGCATGTGTTGCTCCATGGCCACCTGTAGTAGCTGATGACCTCCTGGTCCTCCCTCTGTCCCTCCTTGGCGTCCTGGGCCAGCTCCCTGATGCTCTTGCTCTTCACCTCCCCGCTGCTGTCCTTCCAGAACAGCCACACCTCCTCCTCATCCTCCTCCTCCTCCTCTGCCGTCTCACCCAGCACGACTCCTGCCACCTCAAACCTCGACAGCACCAGCCTGACACACACACACACACACACACACACACACACACACACACACACACAAACACACAAGCCCACACACACACACACACACATGCGTACACTCGTAACTCACACACACACACACACACACACAAACACACAAGCCCACACACACACACACACATGCGTACACTCGTAACTCACACACACACACACACACACACAAACACACAAGCCCACACACACACACACACACATGCGTACACTCGTAACTCACACACACACACACACATACACACACACACACACACACGACGCACACACACATGCGCACACACACACTTATCAGATGACATCTGGCACTGGTGTGCCGCTAAGTGTAAAACTGTTTCATGGCTGACTGGGGAAGCAGAAATTAGTTTCAGCAATGGGTTCGGCGAGCTGCACACAGTGCTGAAACAGCTGGGTTTTACTGTGAAAGGGGAGAGAAAACCAGAGCTTTACTTTGTGTCAATCAAGATGTCTGCGTTAGCTGGGTCCAACACAGCATTGCAGATGAGCTCCTGAGTGACGGGTATGGACTTGTTCATGGACACACACAGGTCCGACAGGTAGTCCAAGAACCTGCAGACACACATGAAGACACATACACACACAGCAAAAATATTAATTACAGCTGTTCACACACAAACACACATACACACTCAGGCATACATGCAGATATACACATGCACCTGTGTGCACACACACTTCTTTATTTCAGTCCACAATTCACAGTAAATGCAAAAAGAAACATATATTTGGATGATGCATGATTTCAAATATGTCACATCTTTAAACAGCAGCCCTTCAAATCTCACAGATAAATGCTATAGTTTTAAATGTGGCAACTGCAAATTGCAGATGATGCAGATGCAGATTTCTCTCTCTCTCTCTCTCTCTCTCTCTCTCTCTCTCTCTGTCTCTCTCTCTGTCTCTCTCTCTCTCTCTCTCTCTCTCTCTCAGACACAGACACACACACACACACACACACACACACACACACACACCGTGGCTCTCTGTTCTTCCTGACGAGGCTGACGAAGGTGTCGATCTCGGCTGCGGTGATGTGCTTCTCCAGGAGTTTGCGGTTGTTGTGCAGCAGTGCGGTGATGGTGTCCTCCGCCAGCACGTCGTAGCCAATCTGCTTCTGCATGAAGCGGAACTGCTTGGCTATGTACTCCTACATCCAGACAGAAAAGACACAGACACACACACACACATACGCACATGTACACCCAGACAAAAAACACACACAAAACAACAGGGATGTCAAACGACATAATGCCAAAACGAGGGCTTTGAACCGAATGTTCCCGAACCAGTTAAAATGCAAAAAATAACATTCCTGAACCAGTTAATAACGTTCCATGTCAACTGTAAGACATACAAACAGTTACAGTAGGCTTAGCTTTAAAACTGTGAAGTTGGCAGGACTAAAAGATAGTGTTATTGTCTATTAAAGCTGCTCTTCACCAAACATATGAAACAAGTCTGCAAAATTCTGAAAACCAGCAACTGTTCTCTCCATGCACTGAGTGAATGACAGGAAGTGGAGTTTAGAGTGTCAATTGTAAGCTAAATACAAAACTTTGTTAAAGAATGATAAAAAACGGTATTAACTATTAATTTGAATGAACGTTTCTGTTCCGGAACATAAAACTATATAATGTTTCTGGTTTAATTTCAGTTCATAGCAAAATACCAAAAGTTTCTGTTTTTTGTTTTCCTTCCATGAACCGGTTCATAGGCTTGGCCAAAACAAGATACAGAATACAGTGCCCATATCTGCTAAGGATCCATCCTCCTCTAGGTTTCTGGAGAGTTGTGTCCTTTATAGTAGGAACACTTTTCTGAATGTAAAAAATCTGTTCACAGTCAAGTCTTTTCTGAACACCATCAACACCTCAACATCCCTTGAATACTTCGGTCACACTGGCATGTGCTGTTTTGTATGTAAAAAGCTTAAGGGCCCAAACAACCCTGAGGTTGGCCCAGCCACCCCTGAGGTTCCATGTGCTGCTGTGGCCCTTGGCGCCTTGGTTGGGCTTCTCCCTGCTGCCTGTGCCTCACCTGGTTCTCCCACACCCCCACAGACATTGAACTAGGGCTGGGCGATATGGCTGAAATCTGTATCACGATATAAGTGTTTCATATCGGTCGATATCGATAATTATTGAAACATTGTGTGACCTATTTAAAAGTAACAGGAGGGAAAAATCTATTCATTTTTATTTTTTTAACTTAACCTTCCTCTGACAGGCAATAAGCATTCAGGCAAAATGACTGTCAAAACACGTTCAATGTTACGATCACAATGAAAACTGAGTGATCCGAGAAAGCTCCGGCTGTCTGAACAGTGTGAACACATTAGGATAAGTGGTTTTGATAAAGTGGTATTGTATCATTGAAAATATATCGATATGGCGATATAGTGTCAAATACATATCGATATAAATATTACGATACGATATTACGATAATATCGATATATCGCCCAGCCCTACATTGAACCAACCAGTCCAACGAGGGTCAGATACCACAGCACATAAACTGACCTCAGGACCCATTCCAAAAGAGATCTTTATCATGGTGGTTCGCTAAAAACCCCACACAAACTAGAGAGGTCAGATTACAGGGCCAGAAAGCTGTGGCTCGGCTACGTCACCTGGTTCTTCCTGTAGTCCTGCTGGGAGTGGCGCAGGACCCGGTAGCAGAGGCGGCAAATGTGTCGGAAGGGGGCGTGGCGTTGGTCGCCCAGCTCCTCCAGTCGGAGCATGGCGCCGTTGGGCCCAGTGTCTGTGAACGGAGCCTGCAGCAGCTTGAAGATCTGAGCAATAACAATACAGGGTATGGTTACTCATTGAGGCAGAGTTTACGATGCACCTCTCTATAGTGTACGTTATACCGAAAGAAAGAATGAAAGAAAGAATGAAAGAAAGAATGAAAGAAAGAAAGAAAGAAAGAAAGAAGGAAAAAAGAAAGAAAGAAAGAAAGAAAGAAAGAAAGAAAGAAAGAAAGAAAGAGAGAAAGAAAGGAATAGAGAAAGAGAGAAAGAAATGGCATGAAAAAGAGAAGTAATAGAAGTGATGATGTATGAAGGTGTAATGTCCAACCTGTTTGAGGATGTTCTGTTCCCTCATGAGTTTCTGGCGTTCTCTGTTGGGCTTGTTGACCATGATCTCCAGCACGTCCTGACCACTGTTGGGGATGTCCACCACAAAGTACACCAAGTCCTCCAGGAGCTTGGTGACTGCCCTGTGTTATTAAACAGAGAGGATCATAAGAGGGGACATCAATAGACAGAATACACAAAAAGAGAGAGAGATAGACCCAAAGAATGAGGAGACAGCTTTTATTTGTGACTGTGTGTGATGTATTTGTGTGTGTTTTTGAGTATAGTAATAGTAATAGTAGTAATAATAGTAATATAAAGTATTAAAATGTATGTGTATGTGTGTGTGTGTGTGTGTGTGTGTGTGTGTGTGTGTGTGTGTGTGTGTGTGTGTGTGTGTGTGTGTGTGTGTGTGTGTGTGTGTCTGTGTGTGTGATAGAGTGATAAAAATCTCAGTACTGCTCAGGAGGGACAGTGTGGCTCACCCACACAGGAGGAGGAAGCAGCCCAGCAGACAGAAGGAGAGAGTGAGTTTCAGAGAGGAAGAGATAGCGGGCCTCGGGCCAGACCAGGGAAAGCACTTCAGACAAAACAGAAACACAGAAGACAAAGCCCTCACAGGAAATGAGTCGGAGAAAAAGAAAAACAAAAAATGGTCATTAAGGATTTATCACAGGCTCATTGTTTTGCCGACTGTCTGCACACAGCGTTTCCTGGTGCCGATTGCAGGCAGATAAGGCGGGCAGATGAGGTAGGGTGAGGTGAGGGGAAGTTAGGGTGATGTGAGGTCGAATAAATCGTGTGTGTGTGTACTGAGGGGCTGCACAATAGCGCAATATTAACTTACACAAAACATTACATATGGCTGAACTGGGCTTATAAATCCAATAAATACATTTCCTTCAGATATGCCTGCATGTAAGGCTGCTCGATTATGGAAAAAAAATCTGAATCACGATTATTTGGGCCAAAACTGGAATCACGATTATTCAAACGATTATTTTGTTTTCCTCAGTAACATGCTTCATTTATTGAAAATGTATTCAAAAACATTTCGAAAAAACATTCTTGTACCTTCGAATTTTCCCTAATACCTTTCTTCGTAAACATTAGTAAGTCTCCTTTGATGTCTAATGTACAAACAGTAGAAATGTCTAATGTATACATCTAATGTACAGTACACACAGTGGAAAATAATTAGGACAAAAACATTGTTGCTCTCGATTTTATTTGCTTTGAGATCGTTTGGCCCTGAAATCGTTATCACGATTAGAATTTGATTCATTGAGCAGCCCTACCTGCATGCTCTGCAAAATCAAAATATTAAGCCAATCAGATTGAGCCCTGCTGCTCTAGATGCCCTCCCCAAGAGTGTCAGCTAAGTTTAATGTAATGTAATTGTCATTGCAACAGTTAGCAATGTAATTACATATTGCATATTTTCCGGTCATCATGCAGGCCTACTGTTTTGCACCTCCCCCTGACACACCAGCGTAAAACTGCCTCTACCTGCGCTCGTTCTGGGTGATGGTGCCCTTCTCCAGTTTGCCCGCAATGGATGCCAGGACTTTGCTGGCGTCGTTGGCAAAATCCAGGTCTCGGACCTCGGCAGGGGACACAGGCACGATGGCAAAGGCCTCCTTATCCTCTTTCTGGGCAGATGTGCCAATCTAATATCAGAGAGTATAAGAATGAGGCCTCCTGTGACTCATAAGAATAAATAACAAAATAATAAGAATGTATTCATTAAGACGGGTCACAGGCACATACACACACACATATACAGACACATATACAAACAGACATACAGACAGACAGACAGACACACACACACACACACACACACACACCATGAGCATGACTGGTTTCTCCTCCTCCTTGTCTATGGGGTAGTTGGTGCTGTGGACCCATGTGTTGGTACACAGATGTCTCAGCCTTACGTAGGAGTTCCTGTGAGAAGACCATCAAGTTAAGCCAACGTGTGTAGAATTTCCCCGAAGTTATCATGATTTAATTCTGCTATTTTAAAGGCTGGAGAGGTTCCTCTGCTGATAACTTCAAAATGAAGAACCTAATAAACATTTATTCAGTCATTTAAAATAACTACAATACCCAACGCCACTGCCCTTATCTTTAGGCCTATTTAACATTAGTTATAGACCTTGCATACCACAAATAAGGAGTTCACAGGAAAAACGGGCATAACGGGCATAGTGACAAAAATCACATTTTTCAAGTTACTCCTCCTATTGGTAGTTGCATTGAAACCCCAGCTTTTTCAAAAGGAATCCTCTGAATAAACGAGCATAGTCTGAAGCTAGAAGCACTTAAAAAAGCATTTACTTAGAAAATGAAATGAAAAATAAAACGGATAAATTACATTTTCTCCGTTCCTGCATTTTGTGACCATTCCCGTTTTTACCCATGAACTCCTCAAATGATATATGGAAATTTAAATATTATAATCATATAAGGGAAGATACCACTGAGCCTTACCTAGGCACCAGGGAGTCTCCCCCTCTGAGAGTGGTAGGGTCCAACTCAAAGATGGATGAGATGTCGTTGCCATCAGGAACAGCCACCAAAGTGTACATCACTCTGTCCTGAAAGTCGCAGCAATATCACTGTATACCTTCCTGCTCTAATTCATACAATGGTTTAGTCCAAATATCCAAATAGGTGGAATTGAGAAACTAAAGGTTGCACACTACTACTACACACACACTAACTCAGCTTTATACACACCATCATTTTTGTCACGGGACCCATCACAATTATGCAGTAAAACATAGTGGCATGTAATACAACTGCTGATGATTTGTGTGGTGACAAATGAATAACCTACGATAGAGTTGCATAGCTGTCACGTTTTGGAATTTAAATTCATTTAATTCTGTCAGAACACACACACATGCACAAAGATACCCACAGACGAGCGAGACTCCAGGCACTCATCCTCATAGTCTGTGTTAACCTGTGAACAAAACCACAAGATGCTAAGTTTAGTTCGTATATCTGACATAACCCCTCAGGAGTCTCATCTCTATGTCTTGACCATGCCTGACCTACCACTCCTGCGCTCCTCACCTCTGCTGCTAGGTAGTGTCCAGTGGCCAGGTGCTTGAATCGAAAAAGACTGTTCCAGTATCCAGCTCCCCCTCTGCATGGATCATGCTGGACCACCTAAAGCGACCACAGTAACCAAAGTTACCATTATATATTTCCCTCCAGAATCACAATGCCTCAACATGGTGGTGCATCTATTCATGTAACTTTCTGAAATGTCTAAACTGTGTAAACCTACCTCCACTTCCCACAATGCTTTGCTGCTGGTGGCCGAGGTAGCGGACTGGCGTCCGGTGGTGCGAAGGAAGACGTACTGTTTCTTCCTGTGGTCGTCGCAGGTCAGGAACTTCTCCTGCTCGGCGTGGAACAGGCGTACCACATCACCCTGGAAAAATACACATGAACAACAACATCAACACACACCGCTAGACACATCAATGCAAACCGGTAACCTTTAGCTTGGTGACAAATAACAGCGACTGCTGTTGTGTGTGTGCTTGCCTGTATGCAAATAAATGTCTTTATGTTGGTATTTGCATTTGACTTACTCCTTTTAGAACAATTTCCTGGTTATCACTCCATTTCATGAAGAGAACAATCTTCCAACTGGTGCTACAGTTAACCGAGTTCACCTGTCAGTCCAGAGAAAAATGTTCAGTAAAAGGGACAGAGAGGGTCACGTCATGTCTGTTTTGTATAGCACATTTCACATGGCAAGTATACATTTTATGTGCTTTTCCCAGAATACACACAATGTCCCACTCAACATGACTAAGCATATGCGCTTCAAATTCAAGCATTACATTTAAAATATAAGTGAGGATTATTACACTGTACATCAAATGCAATATGAAGTGAAATGAGGTAAATGGAAGCTTTATTATATTTGTGTATTTGGCCAAACCTCATTGCATCCTGGGTTGTCCACTAACTGATGACCGCTGGCATGAAGAGGCTGTCCTGCATTTACAGGGTTTAACACCACCTTGTCTCCTATGACCACCTATGACATAATCACGAACACACACACACACACACACACAATCATACACCCACAAAGTGACGTCTTAGATACCCTTCATAAATGTGGTTGAAAGATCAAATGGCATACCAACCCAAACAACGGAAAACATCATGCTACCTTGGTAAACAACTTATAAACATCAAAGCTTGAAATATATGCTTGTGCAATACTGTAAAATCTACCGATGGTTAACCCTGTCAGCAGCTGTATACAGTGATCCCTGTCTATTGCAATAGTTAGTCAGTATTGCAGAACCTTAAAATACCACTCCCACATGCTGTTTTAATACATGTATGTATAATTGAACTCCTAGTACTTTTTTATCAATATTTATATGTTACAGTATATTTATCATAAATTATAATATTGTTCTGACAATTTTTTTTTAGCATGCATAGTGACATATATTAATGAATAAAATCCGCGATATGGCAAGATCGCAAAAGGTAAACTGCGATATAGCGGGGGATCACAGTATATACTCACGCTGTCTCCTATGGAGCGCAGCTTGTAGAAGGGCTGGATGTAGAACCAGGAGCCCTCGTTGCCTGCAGCATCTAGGGTGACACGCATGGCATTTTTCTCCAGCAGGGCGGGCAGCCGCTTATTCACCGTCAGGTATTTGTTACTCTTCAAATGGAGCAACTGTGTACGTGTGGACACACACACACAGACACACACACACACAGACACACACACACACACACAGATGCTTTTGTCACAATCCAACATTTTGGACTTTGCAAGATGAGAACAAATTAAAAACCTTACAGTGTTATCTTTACTGGAGCATCCACCCTCTTTTTTAAACAAACTTAATTTTGAGAAAGCCATCTGTTCAAGCCGAGGCTGTATGTGAGCGCCAGATATCCACAGGAGACACAACCACCTGTTAATCTATCTTATCATAGTGTCTGCTTTAGCGGGCTAACGAGCACATCTTACAGGCAGATCTACATGGAAACTAACTTAGTGAAGGCCACCTAATGGGCCTCTAATTAAATTGGGAGCTGCTGAGGAAAGCACAAAGGGTTTGTCTAGCCTCGTTCATTTCAGGACTGCCTGATAACGTACCAGTGACACACTCCCTGGGGTTTCACTCAACTCATTTGCATCAGGTATGTGCTATTCATAGTTATTCCACTAAAGAAGAAGTGCATCTGTGGTCCCATTTGTGTAGGCACTGGAAAAGGTTTACGGCTAGGATTACCTATTTGATGTGAAATTTGCATTGAAAAGTTAGATGGAAACCCGCTTACGGGTAAGGCTGTCACCTCAAACCACAGTGTGAAATCAACAGTCTCCAAAGCTTTTCATTTCCGGTGCTTCATGCTCACTCACCTGGATGACATTGCCGTACTGAATCACAGTTCCCAGGAGCTTCTTGTTTTCAGACTCATTCTGTTTCTTTTCCAGGTCAGCAGCGTGCTGGGAGGGGCATGAAGGCAAGAGACAGGAGTTCACATAGAGCATCACAAAGAGGCAAACAAAACTTGTACAGCTCAAAGGATCAGAATTTGGGACATGCATTTACTAACACACACAGTCAGAGTTGTCGACACATACAAGCACATACACACACATACACACACACACACACACACACACACACACACACACACAATACCAGCCTATATACAAACATCTGCATATAGAACCTCTCATCTCTTTTAACTCAAAACTGAGCACCTCACCTCTTCTACTTATATGTCTTGAACTAATACTTTCTTTAATTTTTATTCTATATTATAAATATATCACATGTATGTCTCTACTGAAGAGCGAGCTGCTTTCAATCTCATTGTGCATGTGTATAGTGTAATTTGTACATGTCTACACTCTCCCACACATAAACACACAAACACACCTGGTGTGGCAAATAAGTAATGAAACTGATTGTGCAGTTCAATTGTAATGAAACAAAAAACATATGTACTCGTGTACAGTCCCATGGTTTAATGTCCACACCTCATACATACATAGACAGACACTCACATGAAGTTTGTTGAGCAGGACAGTATCAGTGGTGCTGGTGCCTCCGGGTTTGGCTGCCTTCCAGAACTGCTTCTGTGCAGAGTATCTGTTCATGGGACACAGTCTAAAGAGACAGTCTGCAGAGGGACAGAAATAACACTGCATCAGAATCACATATACACACATATACACCACACATGTCCCTGAACCAAGAGCATGCACACACACACACACACGCACACAGACACAGACACACACACACGTGCGCACGCGCGTGCACGCACAGACATACACACACACGGAAATATGGACATACACACACAGAAACACACACACACACATAGTTGTTTTTCTATGCTTGTGAAGACCTTTCATTGACTCCCATTTATATCTAAACACACACACACACACAGAGCAGTGTGAAAAGTTTAGGACAGGAATAGATATCGAGACCAGGGCTGCATTCCCCAATAATGTGAGTCTCTTCGCACTTAATAAGGACTCAAAAGTTGCTCACTGATCTATGTATGTCCCCCTAGGTTTCAGGAAACCCTTCAAAACGTGAAAGCACAGCCTTACAAAAGCACAGCCTTACAAAGGTACAGCCTTACAAAGGTACAGCCTTACAAATGCACAGCCTTATAATGGCACAGCCTTACAAAGGCCCAGCCTTACAAAGGTACAGCTTGTGAATGAGGTGGTACTAAGAAGGAGGCTTTGAGAAACATTCAATATCTTTTATTTACTGTTACCATCACTACTGTTACTATCACTACTGTTACTATCATTACTGTGACAATCTCTTATTTAGTAGCGTAAGCAAGCCTATTATCGTCATACTGCCTATTATCAGCCATGTGGTTTCTGATCCACTTAAAAGGAGGCTTTACCCTATGAAAAAAATTTTATCCCGTGAAAATAGACACATTCAGCTCACGTAAACTGGCAGTTCCAGTAAGCCTTTATTTTTAAACTGATTTCCAATTGAAATATCTCTCACCCGTCCAATAATGACTCGGCCGATAATGGGCTTGCTTATGCTATTGGTGTTCCTATCATACATCAGGGGATAGTGTGGCTTTAACTAAAATGAAAAGCCAATGCGAGGTCTTTCCCCAGCGAGGTAACTCTCTATACACATGGCAGTCCTCCCCCACCCCACCATGAGAAAAGGGAAGAGCTGAATATGGAAATCAGTATGTAAACACGTTGAGCGAGTGTGTGAGTGTGTGAGCCTGTGTGTGTGGGAGGTGGCGTGGCTGTTTCAGTTACTTTTCCACATGAGGGTCAGTGCCGTGCCCTGAGGTGTTGAAGACAGACTGGGCACGCACACACACGCACGCACACACACACACACACACACACACACACAAGCATGCATACACACGCATACACACACGCAGACAGCCATGTAGTTTCACATCCCTCAGATGCCCTACACAATGTACATAATTATAACAAATGAACAGTATATATCTTTCAGTAAACAGCAATAAACACAACTTCATTAATTACAACTATTATTATTATATTCACATAGAGACTTCCAACAATAATAGAAAGCAAAGGCTATTCTTGGGATCACTAACAATACAGCTATGTAGACATCTACTGTGTAACTCACACACTACTAAACAACTACTAAAAAAGCATTTCCGTACTAACTGATTATATCAGCAGAGGGCAGTTCTGTATCCTCTACCCAGACCACCCCTCTGATAAGCCGGGATAGTTTAGACGGGTGGGGGGGGATCATCCCTCCGGCCCACCCTCATTCTCATTCTCTCACTCTCTCTCTCTTTCTCTCTCTTCCTTTCCTTCGCTTTCTGGTCCTGTAGACCACAGCCTGACCAAATAAGGAGAGAGAGGCATGGAGAGAGAGAGACAAGGAAGTGAACAGTGAGGCATACAGACAAAATGATACAGACAGCAGGAGAGGTAGAGGTACAGGAGAGAAAGAGAGATGGAGAGATGAGAGAGAGAGAGAGATAAAGGGAGAGAGAGAGATAGAGATAGAGAGGGTGGGGGAAAGAGAGAAATAGGGGGAAGATGGAGGTGGGAAAGGAGCAAAAAACGGAGAGAGCGTCTCTGGAGATCAGGCTAATAAAACAACCGATGGGATCTGATCCGGGGTCACACAAGGAATGTGGGACACACACACACACACACACACACGTGCAAGCATAAGCTTTTTCTGTCTACCGCTTACACACGCAGACAGAAGCTCTTTATACCTTTCCATATCTCTGTAGAACACACACACATAATCAGAAGGCCTGGCACACACACACATCTGCCCATGCTTCTGCAAACAGAAATGCTGAGCTTTATTTTCACAGTTCACATTATCTGTATGTGTTCTTCTTTTTGTTCTTCTTCTTCTTCTTCTTCTTCTTCTCTCTCTCTCTCTCTCTCTCTCTCTCTCTCACTCGCTCGCTCACTCTCTTTCTATACATACACTCAGTATTATTCCACTCTTCTTCAGACTAACAGATCTGTACTTCCATCAGACACAGTCACACACTCATCATTCAGTGCTGGAGCTATTATGTGTGCATGTGTAAGTGTGTTTACTTCAAGAGGAAATGTTATGCATTCCACCCAGTTGGGGTACAGATACTCTGTCTGGTTGTGTGTGTGTGTGTGTGTGTGTGTGTGTGTGTGTGTGTGTGTGTGTGTGTGTGTGTGTGTGTGTGTGTGTGTGTGCGTGTGTGAATGTGTGTGTGTGTGTGTGTGTGTGTGTGTGTGTGTGTGTGTCTGTGCGTGTGTGAATGTGTGTGTGTGTGTGTGTGTGTGTGTGTGTGTGTGTGTGTGTGTGTGTGTGTGTGTGTGTGTGTGAGTCTGTGTGTGAGAAACTCTATGTCCATATTATTTCCGAGCTTCTAAGCTGTCAGACTGGCACAAAGGTACAAACAGAAGAAAATACATCGCTGGATAACTCTATTACCTCAGAGGCCTCAGAGGAAAAAAAACAGTCTAAATAAAAGCACAATCCAATCCTCTCTCCCTCCCTCCATCTCTCTCTCTCTCTCTCTCTCTCTCTCTCTCTTTCTCTCAGGACTGTTTTGTGTCACTAGCAGATGGGCCTACAAAGGGTGGGGGTTAGAAGGGCCACTGAACTTATTCTACACATACATCCCCCCCCCCCCCCCTTCCTTCCTCCATCTCCCTCTCTCACTCTTCTCTCTCTGGCTCACACACACATACACACACACACACACACACAGACACACACATTACACTGAGAAACTACAAACACAAGATGCCAGAGCTTCTGGGTTTGTGTTGGAAACAGTTCCCGCGATGATATAAACTTCAGTGATTTCAATATGCGAGAACGACGCCTCGCACTCACGGTCACACACATGCTGAAAGCTTTGATGGCCCCGGACTCAAAAGCCCATCGGTCACCAGGGTGCCCCTCTCTCCGCCGCCACCGGTGTTTACACGAGCGCGCTACACTCGCATCCAAGTCCACAGAACGCTTGCCGTTCCGTCACCACGGCAACCAATGGGTTCTGACCCCCAGGAGACCGGCTGATCGCTGACCACACATTAGACATTCTCAAACACAACTTCCCGTGTCAGAGCCAAAAATAAACCATCCTGGAGAAAAACACACACACACACATACACACACACACACAGACATAACACACTCACACACATACCTTTTTTCTCGTTTTCTTTTCTCACTCTCTCTATCACTCAATCACTCACATCTGTAAAAACAGAAAAACATATTACCTCGAAACTTCTTGGGTGGGTTGTTAAGGTCCCCTGCATCTGGCTGAACCACACAGCGATCGTCAACCAACCTGGTAGGACAATTGATTGCCGTGAGTCAAAAGCTTCATCGTGACAGTGTGTGGTCCACATCCAAAGACCGTAACATTCAGTGTGTTTATGACAATGTAATACTTATTAATTGTTCACTCTCTTTCTGTGCGTGTGTGCCTGTGTGTCTGTCTGTGTGTCTGTGTGTATGTGTGTGTCTGAGTGTGTGAATATATCCTATGTTCTTTGGATAGTTTTAGCATTTTGTGACTCAAAATACCTAGTTACTGGATGGTAACCAAATTCCATGGCAAATTCCAACAACCACAACTTAAAGCTCAAACACACTATGACACTAAGCCTGTTGACAGCTCATACACGCACTACTGCATACAGTAAGCCCAAACAATTACAATTGCAATCACACACACACAAACACACAACTTTTGTACACCACTCTCACACGTTTTTGGACAATGCATAGCTGTATTGCATTACCTCAACAGGCACAACCGGTCCATAATACATTCCTGCTGCACCTTGCCACCTTACACTGCCTTTCCTCTTAATATACATGTCCTCAACACCTTACGTATCATATTACATGTTCTTATTCATAATCAAATATTTCATCTTTCACATTCATATTTAACATTAAACAATTCTGATGTACAATAGCATATATTACAGCACATAGTTCAGCGTCCTGTTCACCTCTCCTCTTCTTTAAATGACTGTCTTTTCAAATTACTGTGTATGTGACTGATAAAATCTTGAATCTTGACTGAGTCATGTTTTTGGTAAATGTTGAATTGTGTGTATATACGATTAAGTGTGAGCGTGCGTGCGTGTGTGTGCGTGTGTGTGTGTGTGTGTGTGTGTGTGTGTGTGTGTGTGTGTGTGTGTGTGTGTGGATTGCATATGATACAGAGAAATGTCGGGCAAATGTTTTGAACACACGATATTCCTCTATCTTTACTACTAGTCTATTTTGTGTTTACTGTAATGGTTCACAATGCCATCTTTAGTAGAACTATGTACTGTTGGAAAATTCAAATACCTCGCTAAAGTTATCACTAACTGTGAATAAACAGATGTATAAATAGATGGGACTGATAGATGGAACAAATTATAAGTGATGGATGGATGGGTGGATAGATAAATGAATGCATGACCAAATGAATGAATGAGTGAATGAGTGAATGAATGAATGAATGAATGAATGAATGAATGAATGAATGAATGAATGAATGAATTGTGGCCTTACCCCAAGGTGCTAATGAACCCACAGGTGGAGCCCTCAGCATACAGGGAGCACACATCCCCAATGTGGAGGAAGCTAGACATTTTATCAGACATGGCCATCACAGTGACACCGGCTAAAGAAGAAACAAGAACAACAACACACACACACACACACACACACACACACACACACACACACACACACACACACACACACACACACACACACAGCAGCGGTGTTACAAGTATAGGACAGAAATGGAGATTGAGACTGGGGCTGCCGGGGCTAATAATGTTGTTTCTAATGTTGTTTCTTCACATTTAATGAGAAAAGTTGTTTACTTTTCTATGTATCTTCAGCAAGATCAGTAAGGGGTACGTGTGCTGAGAGTTACCCTATCAGACACTGAGAATGAAAGAAAACAAAGACTCACAGACCCCATCCCAATCTTTCAACACAGAGCCATTCTGTTCTTATACTGGGCCTATGAAGTTCTTTTCCTTGGCTGTCGTACACAGAGCCGTGTGAACTCTCACCAAAGCAAGTACAGCTCTTTGCCCATGCCTGAGCATGCTGTATACACCTAAATAATGACTTCAAAATGCAGTCACTTTTGTCAGATAATCTTTAAAACATTTGCTACACTAATGACCTTGTAGGCTAGTACACTGGTGGACTACTAATAAGCGTGTTTGAGGAGTGTCAAATGGCTCAATTGATCACCATAAGAGGCATAAGAGTATAAGCCTGGGTTTATGCTACCTGCATTGTTTTGCCATTATAATTCCAGATTTGATAATTCCAGATTGTTTTGTTTGATTTTGATTGATTTCAATAAAGGCCTGGAGTTACACCTGTGACATCATGGGCAGAATGAAAACTCAAGCCTGGTCACATGGGCATCAACATGAAAATCAACAGGAAACACAGGTCTCTCTCTCTCTCTCTCTCTCTCTCTCTCTCACACACACATACACACAAACACACACACCAACCAGGCAGCGGAAACCCTGACACTGCTGTCACAGTTATGTGGCCGTCTGTCAGGGACCAGCAGATACAACTTTGCATAACAAATGAGGTGTCACACTGTTTGGACACAAGGTTTTCACACAAACACACACACAGGTAAACCCCACTATGTGTGCAGGGTGAAGAAACTGACAGGGAGAGAGAGAGAGTGTGTGAGACAGAGAAAAAAGAAAGAGAGTGACAAAGAGCAAGAGAGAGAGAGCAAGAGAGAGAGAGAGAGAGAGAGAGAGAGAGACTATACTGACATTAAATGTGTAGTCAAAAGGGAAGTGAGTGTGCTATGTGATCAATATATGCATTTTGCATCTCAAATGATAGACTGAGAGAGAGAGAGAGCTGCCTGTACTGATGTACTGCTTGTCCTTAATCTTACAAACAAATCTATTCTGTCTTAAAGCATTTACCATAAAATAATAAAAAAAAAACATGCTGCCATACTTATTTTGATACCTGCTCAACACAACATCATTCAGGTGGGATTTTAGGGCTGATGTGACTTAACATTCTCCTAAAAACTGGCAGTCATCTGTTAAGGAAGTTGGTTTGGGTATCAATCTCAACCTGACATAACTACATGGATAAAAGCATGATAAACAATAACCATCTTAGTTAACTAATGGAAATACACAACAGCTGTACAAGATAATGAGTGAGTCATTCCCCACTTTAGAGGAGATCATTAGCAGCTTGTTATTGTACTTGGTATCTTGGCAACATGTCAGAAATTTGTATTTAGCTGAAAGATAACATTGGTGTTATAATAAATGAATCTACTTAGACTGTGTGACAACTCTTGTGAATAAAGTTGATCACAATGTGTTGATTACAATTGAGGAAATTAGTAAGGCAAATGAAATGTACTATCCACACAGTAATGTGCCAAAAGGTTAACCGGACATCTTACAATTTCGAATAGGCTGTAGCCTCCCTCAAGCTATCAGAACTGGGCGCACTGGGTTGCGCGTCTGAGTCAACGGGACTCAAAGAATCTCATAAAACGTAATGGTCAATTTGCAGAAAAGGAGACATCAAACATTAGATATTAACCATATAATATTACTACAGTTATGCAATCTTAAAAAAGAAACGTTTCCAACAATCCTTTAAACAAAACTTACCGAACTTTCTTTCGTTTCAGTGGGAGGGTTCATGCACGGGCGGATGCTGCTGCTGAGGGTCTCGAGCGATGATTTAACAACGGAGACACAATTTCCAGCATTTCTATTCTTCTTCCTCGCTTTAGTCGTTAATCAACTGTGAAATCGCTTAACTCAACCATTTTACAACTTTTTGTTAAGGTAAAAAGATAACTTTGATGTGATAACTCCACTAGACGTTATCAGGGAGCAATGCCCCTGTTTGTGCGCGTGCTGCTCTCAACTCCATGGTCCGGCAGCTAGTTAGGGAAGGGAGGGAGGGCTAGCGGACGACGTCTAAATAAATCATTAAACTCGGCCCTTTTCGCCACTCTGCTCTGCTGTTCCCAGATCTGGCGTCGCTGCGAAAGCTATTTATAAACCTGCACCGTATTCTGGGAAATTGTGTTTACTACAAAAAATCACTTGGTTTCATTTCAGTCACTGTAGGGTCGGTGACTACAAGTCCCACCTTGCAATTGTTCAGCCATTTGAAGTAACTGTGGTAACTTTAAACCTATTCAGTCTGAAAATCGCATGAAAACACAGGTGCAACCGCCGGGAGCTTATTTCTGCCAAAGTGGTCTGAAATGGTCAAATATATTTTCGGTTAGAACAGAATACAGCGTAGGCCTAATATATCTTATATCCTGTAATAAACATTGCTACGCTTAATTATCAACACCAACGTATTCGGTAGGTTATTTATTGATAATTAAGATGTTGTAGTCTCTTATAATGGGCAGAAGGGGAAACGTGTGTAAGCACAACTGTTGTTAGACCAAATAGGCCTATAAAATTCTTCACTAAAACACTTCCAGGGCCACATACTAAAAGCTACCTTCTACCTCTGCCGGCTGTGATTAAATTAGATGTTTTCCCTCCTGCCTATAGAGCTAATTTTGTGAATGGCAGAAACAAGTACATGGTGGTTGTAGTTTCTGAAGCAGGCTGTCCATCACTGCTAATTGTGGTAGTTTACAGTCATGTTTGTTGATTGAACAAATACAGTATCACAACCAGGCCTGTCTCTGTCTACACATCAGGATAGCCTGACGTTATTTTCTAGGGTACAGCAGTTGTCTTCATCTGTAATTTGAACATGATTTGTTACGTTTTTATGTGGTGAACATTCTGGACAGTTAACAATTAATGCAAGATCTAGCGCACCACAGCAGCACTGGGATGGGATATTCTAAGTGCAGAAGAATGCAGACCTAGGTCCTAAGAGAAGTGTCCCTGTTAAATGCATACATTTTGCATGTTAGGCTCATAGAGTTGAATAGAATACTAGAGTGGACACGGCATTGGCTGACCACACGGGAAAACGTCCGACGCGGCCGCCATCTTGCGTGTGCTAGGCACTCAATGTGTAATAAGCGTAGAATGGACCCACCTCTGTCAAAAACGGCTTTGTTCTGTGAAAATATCCACTGACACACTATACAATGATGATATTTTAAATGCCTGACTCTATATGTACGTAAATCGTATCAAAGAAAACGATAATTAACGATAATTAAAACGACACAATATGACATGTCATTGGTATAAATTGACACGTACGGATCAACAATGAATATATTAGCTAATATAAAATATCAATTTATTATACAAATCGATATTTGTGTTCCTTACTCAGCACTGTGAGGGGGCCAGCAGTCGCAAGATGGCGGCCACGATTGCCATGAGCAGTGCGCCTGTGTCCACTCTAGTATTCTATTCAACTCTATGGTTAGGCTACTTAAATGCACTAAAAATGAACAATATTCGAATACAGACAGAAATAATTCATTGGAAACTTGGTTGAATAGCCTAACCTATTGGTTCCAGCTACGCGTCCTCACGCAATGTGACACCAGAAACTGGACTTTAGCCACACTCTGTAAAACTAACGGTCTAAACAGTCAAAATTATAAGTGCTTTTACAATAGTATATAACCATGTTATTTCTTAATCTTGTGTGCCCCTGTTTTTACGTCTGCACCACAGAGAAAGTTAACCCTTTAAAAGTAAGAAAGTTTAACTCAGGGCTGATCAGCTGATCAGTCACATGACCTAAAGCGTCCGCAAACATGGCGGCGTCTCGAGCACTGGTAATGTATTGCAAATAGGAAGTACAATGTTGTTTGTAAGTTGCCTATTCTTCGTGTATTTCCAACTTTGGGTGCCCGTGTATTGCGACACCGAACAGCTTGGTTTCTTCTCGGGCTCAAAATCGTCTGGTCAAGTAGCAAAAGAAACAGGGAGCTCGAGCTGTGGGTGTGATGCATTAAAAAGGGATGTTGGAGTCGATGTTGGTGAGGAATTGTCTCCACACCTTGAAGATCCCGCAGAGAAATATTCTAAAGCGGCAAATGAAGACAATGTTGAACATCATGGAGAACAGGACATTCGCAGCAAGGTATGGTGAAAATGTCGAATGTATATTTTTAGTTTATTTTCTTATTTTTAAAGTTATGTCAAGCTGCTCTGCCATGGTCTTCAAACACACAGGCATCTAGCAAGCTGACAGTAACAGATTTGACCATCGGCATTGCCATCAACTTATTACAAGTAATTTACAATGTTATATAATTTTACACAATATCCAATTTCGCCTGGATGTTTATTTGCAGATGGTGTTGCTCAAATCGTCGTGGTTCTTCATGGGCACCGACAATCCGGGCATTCCACCTGACGGGGAGGGACCTCAGAGACGTGTGTGGGTTGACTCTTTTTACATAGAGCAACATGAAGTCACCAACAGGCAGTTTCAACATTTTGTCAACCAAACCCTCTATGTCACAGAGGTAATATGCTATTAAAAATATAAATAATAATAACGATACTAAAATACAAGACGGGGTGTAGACCTGCATAATTATGAATAAAGTAAACATCTGAAGAAAATCTCACTGATGATGGCTCAGAGACACTCCTTCAAACCACCCCTTCTCTCCAGGCTGAGCGTTTTGGAGATTCCTTTGTGTTTGAGGAGCTGTTGACTGAAGAGTTGAAGAGCAAAATATTGCAAGCTGTAAGAAACGCCTCCTTTGCAATACAGATGTGTTCACAGTAATAATTCATTGTAACAGTCCCTGTTACAGTGTATTTACATGTAACAACATGGAACATTGTGTACTTACTGCAGTACTACCCCTGACCCTAAGGTGTATTGCAGTGTAAGTACATTATGTTACTTGTTGTTACATTACGTTTATTGTTTTGAGTCAAACGCCATGCCATGATAGCAGCGTTTAATGTTTGCAGGTGGCTGCTGCCCCCTGGTGGTTGCCAGTGAAGGGTGCCGACTGGAGACATCCTGAGGGTCCAGGATCCACCATCTCAGACAGGTAGCTGCTTGAACTTGGTCCAAATCTCTGACACGTCAGCATATTCACATGAGACAGAAATACATCCTTTAGATTGTGTTACTGTATCATGTAGTTGCTTTTTTTTAGCTGCTGTTTTCCTGAGATTAGTCTACATGTGTATGTATTAGATAACATGTACAGTGCTGTGTATGTATAACGTGTATGTATTGTAGAACATGTACAGTATGTATAACATGTATGTATAACGTGTATGTATTGTATAACATGTACAGTACTGTGTATGTATAACGTGTATGTATTGTAGAACTTATACAGTGCTGTGTATGTACAATGTGTATGTATTGTATAAAATGTACAGTGCTGTGTACTCTATAGCTTCTCCAATAATTATCTTGCATGTTTATATATTGTTGAAATGGTTAATTTAATGTCTTTCTGTCACGTCATTTCTGTGCAGGCGTCTTTAACACGTTTAATTCCTCTCTGTTTATGTAGGCTGGATCATCCTGTCCTACACGTGTCGTGGAATGATGCCCAGGCCTACTGCAAGTGGGCCCAGCGCAGGTTACCCACAGAGGCCGAGTGGGAGTATGCCTGCAGGGCAGGGCTGCAGGACAGGTGAGCGCACGTGCACGTCACTTGTGTTTTCGTGAACTTTTGTTAGCTTGGCGGTTTCTTTTCTCTGGGGTGTGTGGGGTGTGATTGTCACTGTCAAGCCTGTTAGGTTGAGTTATTTACAGGTTGTATTGGAGTAGCCCAGTGGGCAACCCCAGAAGTGGGCAACCCCAAAGGATTAAAAGTCCTGCCGTGTGTTAGTCCTACATGAGCATGCAACGCAGATCATTTTACCAGTTACCAGTTCACCTACCTGATGTTTTGTACTAATTAGAATCAAATAGTCTGTGAACACTTGGAACAAATATCTAGTATAGCCTTTTACGCATGCAAGCCAGTTTAACCATGGCTGGTGTGAATATGGCTTTTGCTCTGTTTCAGGCTCTACCCGTGGGGAAATAAACTACTGCCTAAAGGACAGCACTATGCCAACCTGTGGCAGGGTGACTTCCCCACTACAAATACCGCAGACGATGGCTACATCGGCACCTCACCGGTGAGGATCAGAGCTTCAGGTTGATAAAGGGGGATTGGTGGCCTGGTGGTTAAGGTAACGAACCTTGATCAGAAGGTCACAGTTTTGAATCCACCAGGTAAGGTAATGGACCTGTGACCAGGGGGTTGTAGGTTCAAATCCACCAACTACTAGGAGTGCCACTGAGGTACCCTGAGCATGGTACTGTCTCCACATATTGCTCCCCGGGTGCAGTTGTCATGGCTGCCCCCTGCTCATGTGCATGATGGGTTAATTGCAGAGGCTAAATTTGTTGTTTGTTGTGGTGTGCTATGTAATCACAATAACAAATGGGAATCACTATCCCTTTTATAAAACTTAGACTATGATCAGTCAACGAAAAATGGAAGTGTACATCGACAAGTTTGAATGGAATATATATTGAATGAAATATTTCTCACCTTGTTTTTTTGTTTTGCAGGTGATGTCATTTCCTGCAAACAGCTTTGGGCTGTATGACATGGTGGGAAATGCCTGGGAATGGACAGCGGATTGGTGGAATGTTCACCACACACCAGAGGACAAACACAATCCTGTGAGTCTCTCTCACACTCACTCTCACACATACATACACACACACACACACACACACACACACAGTTTGTGCTTTACATGATCATTTATTTCTATCCTTAATCCTCAATCTGCAGACTGGACCAGCCACTGGTACGGATCGTGTAAAGAAGGGAGGCTCATACATGTGTCACAAGGTACCGCATTTCTGCTTGTTGACAGACCTGTCTCTGTAACTCGCAACACCTTGTGAGGTTCAACTCTTCATAGCAGGTGGCACATAGCAGATGACTGATTAACTAATTAAATTTGTGAATGTGTAATAGATAGACTTTAGTATTGGCTGCTCTTTCTCTTTTCTCCCTCCTCCTCACTCAGTCTCAAATTATCTTGTGTTTCCCTCTCCCTCATTCTGCCGTGTTCTTGTGTCGTCCTTTCTCTTTCTTTCTTTCTTTCTTTCTCTCTCTCTCTCTCTCTCTCTCTCTCTCTCTCTCTCTCTCTCTCTCTCTCTCTCTCTCTCTCTCTCTCTCTCTCTCTCTCTCTCTCTCTCTCTCTCTCTCTCTCTCTCTCTCTCTCTCTTTCTGTAGTCTTACTGTTACAGATACAGATGTGCAGCCCGCAGTCAGAACACCCCTGACAGCTCAGCCTCCAACCTGGGCTTCCGCTGCGTAGTGAATCCATCTTGAACAGAAGTGTTCATTCTTCTCTGCATAACGCAGCAGCTCATCGCTGGAGCCCATGCCAGCATAGCAAAGACTTTTTGGGCACAATGGACGTTGTGCTGCCTCTAAGCAGAGACAGTAAAGGGCAGCGTACACTCTTGTCACAAACTGCGTCAACAGGAATCCTAACTTCATCATCATGTCACTGGCATTTCAGGGTATAAGTGTCCCAAACCCTAATTAATAACTGGCAGAGATGCACCCATTTATTTTAATAAATGTTTAATAAATAAGACTTGTACATTAATTGTGCTTCACTGTTCAGTCTTTTGATTGTCCACAAGCATAAAGTTTCCCACATGATGCAGTTTCCCACATGATGCAGTCATGGTGTAAAAAGGTAAGGAGTATTGAAGCAAAAGAGCATAGTAGGAAGGAAAAAAGAGAGTGCGTGTGTGGAGGTGTTGGTGACTATGGAGGTGTCGGCACACAATGTTTTTGATGGTGATAGAGATGTTCCGATGCAGTTGAGAAGGTGTGTGAGTGTAATATCCGCAGAAGAATCATTGGTAGACCAACGCCACAGTGTGCCTCAGTCATTGTACATGGGGGCTATGTGATCACAACATTATATGTGGTCTTTTGTGATATTTGCAGTGGTAAACATTAACCGGCTGAAGGGTAAGAGTGAAGTAACTCTCCACACTATGTGACTGTAAAGAAATTATGTCAATTCTTCAGAACATCAGAATTTTACATCACTTCCTCTTTCTGCAGCCCACACTTCCAGTGTGTGTGAGGCAATAAAGCAGCTGAAAAAATATGGCATCTACTGACATGGCTTCTGAGGATATTTTAAGAAAAGTAGAGTTTTCTGTTCAAGTTGACCAGTAAGGTGAACTCGGAACAAAACATCAAGCCAGTGTGTTGTTGCAATAAAAAATGTTTTTAGTTTCTGGGAGTAGTTCCATCATCCTTTTCCAGCAGATCTGCTGGTGGTCTTCACCACTTGACCATGTATTTCACAAATACGTTATTACAGATCATGGTGGTAAATTATAGACATTACAGGAAGTATGAGTAAAAAACATGGCAGCAGTGTGTGTGTGTGTTTGCACGTTAGGCAGGACTGTGAAGGTGCGAGCATCCTTAAGAGACAGAAAGCCAATGACAGCAGAAGCAGCTGAGCTGTTTGTAGGAATGGGGATCCTTTTCATTTTCTTTTGCTGGACGATTAGAGTCTCAGCAGGTGAGTTACTACGACTGAATTAGTAGTTTCTAAATTAGTCTCACTTGTTTTCAGAGTGTAAATACCTTAGACATGAACTACTCTGACTGAGAGGGTAAAGTGTTTGCTGTTTTTGTCTGTACGGGACACAGTGAAATTGTCACGAATCACATTGTTTTGCCTTTTCAAATGCAGGTTACTATGGCACACAATAATCATTTATTGGAGACATTTAGTGACCATTTAGTAATGCAAATTTTTTCATGTTTCCAAAGGCTGCAGTCTGCTACGCAACGACACGATTAACATTACCAAACACCCTGGCGAGTCTGTTCTCCTGCCATGCTCCTGTGCTGATGCCCAGGATGACCGTCAGAATGTCTCATGGGTGAAAGTATCGTCTTTATATTTCTTCCAGGAGATTTACCCAAATACACACAAAGACTACTTACACATGATTCAGGTGTTTTATGAGGATTCTCCAGGAAATCTCTCCTTGTTCATATCACACCTGACTGAGGAAGATGAGGGAGTCTTTGGATGTGTAGACTTCAGTTCCAAAATGTACAGATTCATTCTACTCCAAATTATAGGTAGGACATAGCACAAAACAAGTACAGTTAAGCAAATGTAGACCCTCTCATCAGGATGTTACAACACAATGAAGGTATAGTTACTCTAGAAGAAGACCTGGTTGACCATGTTGGAGAATAAAGATATGGGGACCTTATATTGTACTTTTTCCTTTTTTAATCTAAGTGGACACACACACACAGATTGTAAGATTACAGCAGGGTGATTACAATTTCAGCATTTTAAAGACACATCCTATGCTTTGCTATTCTATGGAGTTATACTGTTGGGATAACACAATTGTCCTAAAGAGCCTGTTCCTTAACAAGATGTGGCTGACTGTAATAATACTGTGGCTGCTATCATGCACATGCACACACACAAATGCACATGTGTAATTACTGGCCATGCTTGCTTTCCTGTTAATGCAGACACATTCAAATCATTTAAAAAGACTTACCCTAAGCTAGACAGGATGAGCATGCCTGCATATGAAGTGACTTACACATTACTGCCATGAAATAAGACATGTTCTTGTCGAGTGAAACTAATACCAAATATTCGCACATGGAGGTTTGGTAATTGTGCACCAAAAGTAAAAGCGAAAACTTACCTAAAGAAAAGAAAAGGGGAAACTTAGCTTAATCTTTGACTGGTCTTGACTGCTGTTGTGATTGTAACAATTGTGGAAACATGTTCACAGTTTTATCCTTTTAATCCTTACTCTAAAGCATTTGATGTAGGGTAATATTCTAGGTTTGGATTGTGTGAAATCTGTATGTTGTTTTAAAGGTTTTAATTCCGCCCAGAATCCAAACTTCAAAGCCATGGCTCTTGAGCATATCAGAGTCTTTGCTCCCTGGCTAGATTAATAGCAAAAAAGTGGTTAAAATCGATCGTGCATTTGTACAACCAACCACATACCAGATCACCACCAACGTCTTTGTGGGCTCTAAAATACAATATACTAACACTGTTTCACTGTGTCTTGTTACCTCCGGAATGCACTCTAACAGTGCTGTTACTATCGTGACATTGATATATCTTTTAGTAAAGTCTTTATTTAATCCAGCACCACCAGCAACTACACAACCTGAAATGAAAACAACAATTCCAGAAAAACAAACACTGGTAACTAAGGAAAACGGTTGGTGTCATTTTAAACAATGTGATTTAAAAAAGAATAAGTCACCAGCCTGCTTTATTAAACCTTGATTGACTGAGTGTGAACAAGTTAGAAATAAATAGTGGGAACATTTTCACAGCTTTTTCCTATTAACCCCTACACTAAAGCATTTGATGTACGGTGCCATTCTAGCTTTGGATTGTGTGAAATCTGTATGTTGTTTTGAAGGTTTTAATTCCTTCCAAAATCTAGACTACAGAGCTAGGGTTCTACAAATATGTACAATATGTGGATATAGTGTATACACATGCGTGCGCACACACACACACACACACACACATACACACATACCTACACACATTTTTTTTTTTTTTTTTTTACCAAAGTGACCACTTTGACTGGACATCTACAAAATCATGACAAGAGATTTGCTGAATTTGACAAAAGTGTGTTGCAGTAGAATATCAGTCTTCAAGGGTCGAGGCTATAATGAAGTCAAAATATACGTTCTGAATAACCAGCCCATTGCCTGCAAGAAAGATCAAGCAGAGCTGACTTTATACCATTAAGGTAATACAGCTTAGATACCCAGAGAATCAAGGAAATTGAGGCACATTTTGATTTGTGTTCATTTCTAGAACCCAAGAATGGTGGTGAAACGTCACCTTTCCTCTACAGCGCAATCTTCATTCCTGTATTCCTGCTCCTGGCTTTCAGAGGATTTGCAGTCATTTTCTGGAGATCAGGTACAAACACACAGGTGCTAATCAATAATAATTGTGCTTGTTTATATTTGTGTAATGAGGTCATTTATGCAATATACCCCTGTAAACTTCACAATCTACCCTCGTTGTTGACGTACATGACTATACAATTGCCTACAGAGTCAGCAGGGCAAAAGGCTTACAGTCATTGCAAGATGGTAGTAGGGATAGTTTTTGTTTTGTTTCTTGAAGGTGGTGATATGACAAGTTTTTTTAGGATCTCAGGTAACACTTTACCAGTATTGTAACATCTGCTTGCTTGCAGAAACCTTGAGTGGTATGTCGCACACACCAAAATAGTCAACCAAAGGAAAGATCTGTTTTTAACTGACCCACCATTCTGGTCAGACTATGTCTCTGCATTTTAGGTACCCCTCTCCCTTTCTTTCTCTCACTCCCTCTCTCTCTCTCTCTCTCTCTCTCTCTCTCTTTCTCTCTCTCTTCCTCCCTCTCTCATTCTGCTGTGTGCTTTCCTCAGCACGGAGAAATAGACAGATGGTGAATGCCAGCAGGCAAAGACAGAGCACAGACCAAGTACCTGATGTAAGCACAGCTAAAATATTTTACTTACTACATCTGAAAGGCAAACATGTTTGTTTATGATCCCTCCCACAACACACACACACACACACACACACACACACACACACACACACACACACACACACACAATAAATTGTTCGAATGACAGACAGAAAGAAAAAGGGTGACTGTGTGTAAAGTGATGCACTGTGTTATCTGTACAGTGAAGCCACACCAACCTATGCAGCTCTTCAGTATGGCTACAGTGAGCAGCAGATGTACTCAACCATTGGACCCAGCACTGGGAATCAGGTGGGTACATCTCTACTGCTGTCTGGGGATGTGTGCGTGTATGTGTGTGTGTGTGTGTGTGTGTGTGTGTGTCTGTGTGTGTGTGTGTGTGTGTGTGTGTGTGTGTAGGTGTGTGTGTGCTGTTTAGGGGGTTTGCTCTTTTCAGTTTTAAAAGTTTTAAAAATGTAAAAGATGCTCAGATATTAGAGCACAGTACACCTAAGTCCATTATTTAAACTACTAACCGATGCTCTGTCAATCTATTAATACTTCATACAGTCAGTCAGTCAGTCAGCCAGCCAGTCAGTCAGTTCAAATGACCATAAGGTAATGCTGTGGACTATGAGAATGTGTGACTGGACTGATCTGTCTGCATGAGACACTGGAGGGGCCCTAAACCAAACTGCCTGTTAGCATCATCTCCACTGTGCTATGGTACTTCTGAATGACTTATGACAATATTGGATTCATGACTGTATGATTTTCTTAAATGTTTATGTCTTTATATCTGTAGAGTGTAGCCACACCAACCTATGCAGCTCTTCAGTATGGCTACAGTGAGCAGCAGATGTACTCAACCATTGGACCCAGCACTGGGAATCAGGTGGGTACATCTCTACTGCTGTCTGGGGATGTGTGTGTGTGTGTGTGTGTGTGTGTAGGTGTGTGTGTGCTGTTTAGGGGGTTTCCTCTTTTCACAAGTTTTCAAAATGTAAAAGATGCTCAGATATTAGAGCACAGTACACCTAAGTCCATTATTTAAACTACTAACCAATCCTCTGTCAATCTATTAATCAGTCATGCAGTCAGTCAGCCAGCCAGTCAGTCAGTCAGTCCAAAAGACCATATAGCATTACAGTTCAGTTAATCAATACAATGTGAGTGGTGTTGTTGGCTCTACAGGAATATGTTGTTTACAGGGTCATAAATATAACAGTCTGTGTACAGATACACTGTTCCTTGTGTGTGGATCTTACTAAGTGGTCCTCAACTAAAATGTGTTTTAGGTTAACGCTGTGGACTATGAGAATGTGTGACTGGACTGATCTGTCTGCATGAGATACTGGAGGGGTGCTACACCCAACTGCCTATTAGCATCACTTCCCCTGTGCTATGGTACTTCTGAATGACCTATGACAATGTTGGATTCATGGCTATATGCTTTTCTTAAATGTTTATGTACATAACTGTGTTGCTTGCAATGTGTTTCTTTTTTCTCATCTTGTTTTCTTGTCTGTTGCTGTTTACGAAGCCGGAAAGACAGTCAGTAATGAGTGGAAGTTGGGTGACTAATACATCTGTTAGCTGTTTAGATATGATTCCCCTATTTTCTTTAAATAAATCTCGCGCAACATGCTAAAAATAGGAAATGTGTTATGTTGCACTGCAGAATTTAACGCAGGATGTGGTGGTATGATTTGGAGTGTGACTATTTACATTTGTTAATGTGATTACTGAGAAGCTACATTTTGAAAGTATGTGTAGCCTATCTAAACTAGTAGGCCTTTGTGTATAATTCTGGACGATTTGATGAAAAAGTGAACATATCTATATGTCTGGCAATTTGTTTATTGCAAAAGTCAGTGTTTAATCTAGAACAATCTTGCTGGTTTGTATTTGTGTAAGGAGGTAGGCTAATTTATACAATTCTATTCCCTTCTGTAAGTTAACCTATAAATATTAAAAAAAAAACAATGGTTACAAGTAAGTGTAGCCATGTCACAGAAATTATGGCTATGTATCGGGCCACTGAGATATTTATCCCAGTTAGCCAGCTAAATAACTAGCTTCAGCCCATCTAGTGTCATAATACCAGTTTCTGCCACTTTGTGACGGTAGCGAAAAACTAGCCTGGTAAACCAGCCCCTCCTACTACATTTTATTTTGTACAGAAGGTTTAGCAATGTTGCATTGAGAAACGATTGCTGCCTAGAGGTGTACTGCTGAAGTTTAAAACAATTGGATCTGCCTTTACCCAGTTGCTAACATGTGGTCGTGATGCATGCAAGGCTATAAGCTATAAGCCTACACACTATAATTCAAATGTAGTACAAAGTCGACGTCATTGCTTACGAACACTCCCTCTGTTTGCTGATTGGCCCAGTAAAGATTCCACTGTAGGGAAAACTATTTGAGCGGAAGTGTGTAGAAAGGCTCATAGCCAGGCTAGCGACAAAACACTGCGGCTCACAACTTTGTGATATTGAACTGAGATTTGGCTGGCTTATGTGTTGTTCGTTACCACCACAAAATGGCAGAAACTGGGGAAATTTTAACCTAAAAATGGCATAGGCAGCTCCTTTAAAGTCCTTAACATCAATGACCTGTCTGAGCGTCTTGTTATGTTCACACAGTCACCTCATAACCAGTTTAATGTTTTAAAGTCTACAAGCAGCCTTTTCAAAAACAATTTGTCATGTCTTACTTTTTCTGCATTATTTATTTTTTAGTAATTGAAGCTAGTTCCTCTGTTTAAAGACCGCTTTAGAAATAAAAATTATTACTTCTTGTACATTCATAAGCATCAGTGAAAAATTATAGTGAATCATACATGAACAAAGATTATTATAATTATGTATCTAAAGCTGTATTAACATTTTCCAAGCGGAAGAGTAAGATGTGTCAGATGTTTGTTGTGACACAAGTTTTATGGAAAGAGTACTACTTTCAGTAACAATATTATTTGTGTAATAAAGTGTCTCCAAAGCATCAAACACTTGTATTTGCACTATTTATTTTTGCTCAGTTGCACTGTGATGGTGTGTGTGTGTATCAGTGTGTTCATGCAAATCTTGTAGGAAATATTCATGGGAAGGCTGCCATATCATTGCCAGTAAAAATGTCCGTAAAATATAATTGTAGATCAGTACAATACAAGTGTCCGTAAAATATAATAACTTGCTGCAGTCCCCAAACAAAATGTATTCTCTTTTTTGTGCCCCCAAACTGTAAAAGAAACACCAAGATGCAATATAAATTCAAAAAATAAAGTTTAATATTCAATATAAAAATATTCCTATATTATATAATGTGTGTGTGTAATTATGTATAATGTATGTATTAATGTATATGTGTAATTATGTATTGATGTTCTTGATTTTTGATCCCAGTCCTCCCCTAATCTTTGCTGGAGGTGCATTTGCATTGACTGCCCCCTCACTGTCTCAGGCCACTTCTGTGTCGTTAGCTGCTGCAGCCTGCGAGTCTCCACTGGGGGCAGAAAGGGTGCCGCCATCTTTCTTGCCCCTCAAGGCCTCTCTCCGCTTATAGAAGTCCTTTAGCATCCTCCTCCTCTCCTCATCCAGTCCATTTCGCTCTTCAAGCACATCCAGGTGTTTCAGATCTTCAGCTGTTATAAAAGAGATCAAAAAGCAGTCAGTTAGCGCAGGAGTAAAAAAGGACCACAGCTAATATGCCAGAAGGAAGGAAAGAGATGAGGGGCTTGAAGTTTGCAGAGGGCAGAGTGCTGATGATATTACATTACATTTAGCAGACACTTTTCATCAAAGCAACTTTCATGAGAGCTACAGATACAGAGGAGAACAGAATAAGCAGGACTGAAACAAAGTTAGTGCAGACAGGCTACAGGTGGAGATTAGCTGTGATAGATCTGATACTTACTAGTGAGCAGCATTCTCTCCTTCTCCAGCTGTTCCCTCACGTCGGTTATCAGTTGTCCACTTCCATGGCAGATCTCCTCGGCTCTCAGTGGCTCAGGAGTGGCCAGTGAAAGGGTGTCCACAACTTTCTCCTCCTCCTTCTCTTTCCTCAGGCGCTTAGCCTTCTTTGTCAGCTGTTTCTTGCTGGGCACAACATCCTGACTGGGCACTGCAAGGCAGCAGGTGAAAATCCTGTAGAGCTTTCTCATTTTGCAGCTTCTCTCTCTTGTGTCTCTCATTAGACTGAGCAGTTTCTGTTCACTTCACTGAAGATTCTAGTTTGCTGTTCTAGAATGCAGATAAACATTCCATGAAGTTGTCACGGTGATAACTGTGTTCTTTCAAATCTGGGGCAGCAACAAAGGCTTTAGAAGATTCAACACCTGTTCACTACACTGACCATTTCTGTTCTGTCAAATCTATTTATTTTATAGCACATTTACCACAATGGGGCTGGCCCAAAATGCTCTAAAAATAATAAAATAGCAATAAACCATAATAATGAAAAAAAAAAACAAGTATTACTACTAATAATATGCATTTCATTCACTTTGAATTTTCTTATACACCACTTTGTAACTTATTATTATTATTATTGTTGTTGTTGTTAATAATAATAATAATAATAATAATAATAATAATAATAATAATAATAATGCCTACTTGACAGCTGAAAGATGGAAATGTGCTTTGACAAGTCTGAATGGAGTTTTTATTGAATAATATGTATTACTCACATTGTTTATCATTTTGCAGGTGATGTCATTTCCTGCAAACAGCTTTGGGCTGTATGACATGGTGGGAAATGCCTGGAAATGGACAGCGGATTGGTGGAATGTTCACCACACACCAGAGGGCAAACACAATCCTGTGAGTCCCTCTCTCTCTCTCCTCTCTGTCTCTCTCTCTCTCTCTCTCTCTCACACACGCACGCACGCACGCACGCACGCACGCACGCACACACACACACACACACAAACACAGTGTTGTGCTTTACATGGTAGTTTGTTTCTATCCTTAATCCTCAATGTGCAGACTGGACCAGCCACTGGTACGGATCGTGTAAAGAAGGGAGGCTCATACATGTGTCACAAGGTACCGCATTTCTGCTTGTTGACTGACCTGTCTCTGTAACTCACAACACCTTACAAAGATCAACTCTTCATAGCAGTTGGCACATAGCAGATGACTGATTAACTAATTAAATTTGTGAATGTGTAACAGACAGACTTCACTATTGGCTGCTCTTTCTCTTTTCTTTCTCCTCACTCACTCTCAAGCCATCTTGTGTTTCTCTCTCCCTCATTCTGCCATGTTCTTGTGTCTTCCTTTCTCGCTGCCAATATTGCATTTTTCCCTAAGATAACTCTTACACATTTTACACCGAGACAGAATGCATGTATGCGTGTATGCATGTGATTAATTTATGTAGAAAACACAGGAAATACAAAATACATTCTGTCATCGTTATCTATTTGACTGATGAACACAACCTAAAGACAGCCTTTGCACTACAACACTTTTTTCCCTCTTCCCCCCTGCTCTCTCTCTCTCTCTCTCTCTCTCTCTCACACACACACACACACTTCACTTACTATTTATTTATTTATCTTTTTTTTTTACCGAGGAGCAAAAAACACAAGGAGTTTTACTCTCTTACACAAGTATAATGTGATGTAATGATAAAATAATCTTGAATTTTGGATCTTGAATTTGTTGCTTTTAATTGTTCTTCATCTGAATGTCATCCCAGCAGTTCATCTGACATTCAACAATTTTCTCTTTAAAAGGCAATGTAAACAGCAACAACAGTGTTTTTGGTAGAATTAATAGATAATATTTCTTACTGTTGATAAAGACCACAACAATATAATGATTAATGTAAAAAATGTGAGGGCTTGCATTTGTTTGAATGAAGGTCACCCGATATACCCTCTCTGACTGCCCTTCTACATCTGCAGTATGCTGTTTTGGTTCATTTTGATTTCTTGTTTAGAGTTTGTTCATTCACACTTCAGCTGCTCGCAGGCCTCCAGCTGCTTGGAGAAAATCTCATGGTCTTCACGGGCTGTTTGGAGCTGTTTCTCACACCAGTCGATCAAAGCTGCTCTCAGCAGGCTCACCCTGGCTTCGCTGAAGCGCCCAATCTGAAAAACAGCAGCAACCAACAATTGTACATAGAGGAGCCACAACTACAGTGCCATGAATATCAGTAAGCTCATGTGTGACAAACAAATGTTGAGGTGTGGGGACTGGTGGACCTCACCTCCTCTTTGGCAACTGAAGAGATCTTCTCAAAATCCTTTTCAATCACTTTCTTGACTTCTTCCATCTTTTAACGAGCAAAATAGAGAGAGCAAGAACAAATTGGACAAAGGTAAGTAGCTGGTTAATGCTGAAATGCTAATATGCTTGCAAAACTGTCAAGTAAGTTTGTGAGTTGTCTTTTTGAAAGTTGCTTCAATGTCATTATACATAACAATAAAATGCAGCTCCCAAAGCTGAGACATTTGTAATGAGCAGGATACTAAGTATTTGTGTCAGTGCAGTAACACACAATCGCTTTCTTGTTGGGTTTCGCTCTCTCTGCATTCTTCACTGCTGCCTCCATCTCCACTAGTTTGCACGTTCTTCTGAACAGCATGTCCTGCGACACAACATGTAGCATCAAATAATCAATTACCGGAAATCAAAAGCAGTAGAAAATAATTTGAATGCTTGTATTCAATTAGATTAAACCATGTCTACATGAACTACTTAGGTTGCACATTTTGCTGTACTTTACAACAGTGGGACAATAGTTTAATCAAGGCACACAGTTTATGTCACTTCCTTTTGAAATCAAAGCATTAAATCTGTTCTATTTAAAACATTTTTGATCATTTTTTTTGCACTGAATGAAAATGTTTGTCCTTAGCGAGTGTAGTCAGATAAATGCATGGGGTTGGTTGTCACAAGCTGTCAGTGTCTATTTGGCAGCCCATATCTTTTGAACACAATGAATTCAAGGCGATTTACTACTCTCCAGTCCTACCTGACACTTTAAGCTTACATTATACATTGAAAGGGAATCTATTCCTAACACCGTTTCTGAAGGATTCAAATAAAACCAAAAAATGTGACAACCAACCCCGGTCTCCCCTACTGATCTGTGAGCTGCTAGCAGCTAAAAAAAGGCAGGTTGGGGCAGGCTTGCTCCTGCCCCTATTGGACTCTATTAGCGCTGCTTGCAATTCCGACAACTGACGCCAGGCGAATACGATAAATTAATAGATGAATGTGGGCAGTGACCGGTCCTGCCCCATAACTGCAATCAACAAAAGTATTTGAGATTCAATTCCACAGTGGTAAATAAATAGTTATAAAAACACATACACAAACCATATACGACAGAGTAGTTAAATAGGTAGCAAGCGGAACAGTTAAGTAGGTACTATGTTTTGGGGTGGATGTTTTTTGGGAGTGCGCTACCCCACCTGCCCATATTGACAAGCCGCGCCTGATGCTGAATTATACAGGCTTTGCTATAAGCCTGCCAGCGCACTACAGTTCAAATGTAGCGCACAAAGTCTACGTTATGGCTCATGGCCCTTAAGACTCCCTCTAGTCACTGATTGGTCTGGTAAAGATACGACCAGAGTCAACCATGTCAATTGAAGCAAACCCAGAGACTGTAGGGAGAAAATAATCGAGTGGAAGTGCAAAGGCAGGATTTACTGAAAATATAATATTTGTGTAAATCATTTTGAGTGACTGTTAAACCACCTTTTATGGAGGAGACATACAAACCTTCTTAGCCTCATGACCACGGTAGTCCATTTCTAGACCAAGCCCCAGCGTGGACACATTGTTTTCTGACACTTTTTCCACGTTCCTCTAATAAACAAAACACATCCAAGAACAATGAAGCAAATTCTGAGATGCTCAAATACAAGGATACAAGGATATTACTGTTACATGCATAGACATACTGGTTAGAGCAGGACATGCAGTAAAATTGAATATGGTCCCGATGACACAAAATGTATATAGACGTATCGAATAAAAAGACAAATCCCACCTTGACTGCATCTATTACTTCTGAGAACTTCATGCAAATCCTGTTGACAACCATACATGCAGTCAATGGCATTAACAGTGTTGGAAGTAAGCTATAGCCATAAGGGTACTAAAAGGTGGGGGGAATTTAGAATTAAGTGTGGTGGTGGTATATTCTGTCATAGTGTCCAGAATGTCCATCAGTGGGCTGAGTCTGTACCCTGTCTGACTTGCTGTCAACCTTACTTGGAGAAGTTGGCAGCATCAGGGCCATCCTGAGATGCACACAGATGGAGAGAGGTGGAAAGATGTCCACAGGCAACAGCTAATCCTGGAGCATGAAAGAATAAAAACCCTTGCATAAAAGTGCTTAATCTGAAAAACACAAATAACCAATGTGTGTAGATGTTTGTTGTTAGCTCTCTTACTCTGTTCTGTCAGTGCAACCTCAAAAAATTTCTGGAAAAGATGAACATTCATTGAAATTAAAACTTAAACCAACTGAAAGTCTACATAAAACATATGAACACGACCTGACCATATCACAGAGGAACTACATTTGCATTATGGACTGACATAACAATGGTTTATATTACATAAATATAAACCTATGTCCACCAAAACCTTCACAGAGCTAAAACATATGCATCCAAAAACATGTATATCAACTGTAAAGGACTGAAAACGTTACCTACCTCAGAGGCAGCCTTTGTGAAGTTCGTCATGTTGAAGTTGTTATTTCTCTCATCTTGAAAAAAGTCATCAAGATCCTAGAGGGATTAATATCAATCATGATTACATTCGCTGCAGTAGATTTGGGGAAAAAACACTATAGAACACTATGCTCCCCATGTCACTGTGGCACTATCTTCCACATGCATATGGGTGTGGCAAGACGTTTTAGTCCCTGTAATATAATACAGTTTTGGCCCACGTTATTGCTAATAATATTGTTATTAGTGTGTTCAGTGGGCACTCTACCAATGATCCCTTTCATTCATCCTTACTCCCCCTCCTGGTTACAGCCCTGGGAATGCGTAAGGCTCAGCCAACACAGTACCTGTACAATAGTACAGAATAGAAAAATGGTAGAATAGTTTCTATGATGCAGCTACTTTGCTTATTATTTACTATTTGATAATTGTTTACAATTTGGCTAAATACTCTTTCAGACACTCTGACCCCACTTCAGTAACATGTCTGCCTTCAGCACTGTGTGCTTGCACTGGTGAGTCCAGACTGTGTACCTTATGGTTTTCTTTCCTCAGCTCCCCCATGGCCTGGCTGAGCCGGCTGAAAATGCCTTTGTGCACCCGCTGTTTCCCTGGAGGCTGAAACACACATATGTCTATTAGGAGAGCAGAGACAGGGAAAGCACTGGGGGTAATTGTAGCAGTACAAAGCAATGTTTGTTTGTATAAGGGTATGACTGTAACATTAGTGAAATGAAATAAATCATTTCATTTGTTTGCTTTGATCCTTAACCTCAACAAGTTTAAAAAATATATATTGATTTTTTTTCAGTAGAGTCGTACACCACTTATAGTGGAAGTGAACACAATAACCTGCTTGAATCATGAATTTGATCATTCTGAGAAATGGCTTAGCTCAACTATGAGGGAGATAAATACGTATGTGTAAAGTTCTGCTTTCAAGTTGTTTGTCAATCATTATAGTATTGGATAAGCTATTGATCATATCAGTTGCATTTTAAAGTTATAGTTCACACATATTTTTATTTTATTTTGAGAAAACCAGTAGAACTTTGTGGAATAGTGGAAGCTTGATTGAGACTTATTTGTTTTTAAATCCCTGTTCTCCCAAGGCTGTTCTTCTCCTATTAAACTGTCTGTGAGTCGTATGTAAAGACTAGCAAAAAAACATTATTGATATTTGGACATGATTCACCTCTGAGTTGGTCAGCAGACCTTCTAGAGCCTTGTTCTTGCTGAGGGTGCTGTGACTGGCCACCTGTTGCAGGTAAATCTCCAGGGCTTTGCAGTATGACTTCCAGTCATCACTGAGGGCCAGGCAGCCTGTCAGGCACATGTGCAGACATGACACAGTAGCTTGGGTTAGGCAGGCTAATGGCAGTCCCAGGGGTTCTCATTCACAGCCCAGCAATAAAATGGCCTGAGAGATGTAGCTCTAAATCCCATGACTGTGGCCTTACCCAAACTCAGATGATCTACAACAGTTAAGGCAAGGCCTGATTATTCGTATGATATTTCACAAAAACAAAAGCAAACGACTAGCTAAGGTCAGAGAACATATCAAATGGTCAAAAGTGAATAGATAAAAAGGTGTGAACCAAAGATCGCAGTTCAGTGTCATTACAGGTTGGCTTCAATCCCTATTTTTCACACCAGTTAATTAAAGTACCAGTACATTGCTGTAGCCATAGGTCATAATGGTTTAGGTAGAGTAGTGAGAGTATTACAGACAGGTGTGTACCAGCACTGAATTATTTGTCATTGTTTACCAAGTAGGGGTTATATGTCAATGTAGTATAGGATCGTATAAATACATACCAAGTTGTTTCAGGGCTTTGGCTTGTGCTTGAGGCTGAGAAGACGGTAATGGTTTTCCTGGAAGAGGTGGAAACTATCGGAAAGGCGTAAACAAGAAAAAAAGGCATATCCCACTGTTAAGTGCAGCACTGCTCCACAAAAGCAGGCCGATTATATCATTTATGACAACTGCAACAGACATCATATCCTCAGCCAGGGCTACTGAGTGAAGCAGGCATGATGGATTTCCTAGCTACCATAAATAGGCGTTAGAGTAGGAATGGCAAAGTACTGACAATGATTCCCTGCAGTCCACGCACATCCTCCTGATCAAACAGACTCTGTTGCAGCCACTCAAAGTCTTCAAATGTGCGGCAGACACAAACCCCCACGTCATTGTTCAACTGGTCAAAGAGGGGGAAAAACAAGACAAGAGAGAGAGAAAAAAGAAAAAGCTTAACACAAAGGTAAAATAGTTACATCAAGTGTGATTAGACATTGGTGAGGCTCAGAGGTGTGCTTAGTTAAAAGAAAGGTTGTTTAATGATATGCCCAGTGTTAAAAAGGTGGATAAACTACGCATATCTGCACGGGAACTGCACTGCTCACAGCCGTGGTGCAATAAAGAGGGTTGTGAGGACATCTCAAAAGATCTGCAGCTGTGAGCTTCCCTCCACTGACAACATCCACCGGGAGAGGTGCAGGAGGAAGGCCCTCAAAATCATTAAAGACACCAGCCATCCCAACAATGCCCTGTTCCAGCTGCTGCCTTCTGGCAGGCCGTATTGCAGTCTTTGAGCCAGAACGAGTAGGCTCAGGGACTCCTTTTCCACCACACTATTAGACTCCTTAACACCCTGTGACAATTTGTTGTTTAATGTATGTATTGTTTATTTATTTATGTACATATATATATGAGGTTGTGAGAGGGATGGGGAACTAAGATATTTGCTCTTGCATTATATAAAACTATAATTTCAGATGCAACAATAAACGTGGACTTGCACATTTACATGCGTTGACCTTCCACTACACTACTGGTGAGGCTATGGTATCAGGAGGGTGGGTTGGGATGTGAGTTTTGGCACGTACCTTCTGAGAGGTGATAGTGAAGACCAGAGTGTCTCCATCCACAGTCACCTCTGGGACTCGAATGCTGTGTGCACTGACACTCAGGGTCCACTCCCCCTGAAACCAGCAGCAGTGCGTGCAGAGCACAGTTTAAGTGCATATGTTATATGTTTTAGATAATTCTATTTTATTGTTGTTATATATTTGTATACTGTATTTATACATATTTTGTGCATTACAGTGGGTATAGTAACTAATGGCATGTCTAATGCAGATGAAAAAAAAAAAACACAGCATAACACAACCCCCCATAGAGACTAAAGACAATTTGATTATGAAATTGAAAAGACTATATTGAAAAGTCCTCATTTTATGTCACAGAGATAAATACTTAAAGTAGTTAACACAATAAATTAGAAAGCAGATTTTGTTAAATGAGTATTTTCATACAAATGATAAAATTTGAATTTCCACTCTGTAGTGTCATCACAGGATAGCAGTCATGTGGTCACATGATAAGCACGAGCAGCAGAACTGTGAAAATTCCAAGGAATTCTTACCATTCTCTTCCAGAGTGAATGCGCTTATCAGTGGCGCTTAATAAAGTCCCTGAATCTGGGATCCTGACGTTCCTGACGTGATCCTTTTACCTTTACAGTCCTCTCGTACAGAAGAGCATTCCAAAAGAAGAGCAAAGACTATTCCGCAGCATAAGCCACCGTCATCAAAAAACATCTGAGCTGACAGGATTTCCTTTAGGTCAAAGGTCACCGCTGCCTCATAAATGTGTTTTCTGGAGAAGCGGGCGGGGTGTTACTGAGTAACAGCTATTTTATAAGAGCAATGCAAGTAAGTAAGTAAAATGTGTCTGTTCAGCGCTTTTCACAGACAAGGCAAGTCACAAAGTGATTCACAGTTCAGGGTAAAAAAAGAGGCAGGGAAGAAGAAAAGTGACACAATGCTTTAAATTGTGTTTAAAAGATTTAGGACTTTTGGTGTGCTTTTGGTGAGCTCAGGGTGAAACAAAAAACAATCAACAGCTTAACATACATTATTAGGCTACTGTTCATAAAACCATTCCACATAACTTTCAGAGACCTTGCTAAATGTCAGAGGGAGACTACAAGCTCCACACACACATGCACACATGTACACAGATTTCTAAGGTCACATCATGTCCTTCTCCTAAACAACAGCCAAAATACTGTTGTTCTAAGGACCATAAGAGAGGTAACAGGTCTCAGACAAGAGTGCTGTGGCTTCACAGTACGTGCGCACACACACACACACACACACACACAATATCTCTGGCCATGCTTGCTTTTCTGTTAAAGCAGCACTAAGTAGTTTTTTCAACCTTGAATTAATGTTTCCGTGTTAGTTGTTCATCAACTTGTACCCTGTGTTTTTCTAGAGTAAAGACAGATACTATTAATAGTTTAACACCCCCATATTGCATCCAAATGTGTACACACACACACACGTTTGAATGGTAAAAGATGTGCTTTAGTTTCTGGGAGTAGTTGCGTCATTGTTGTGCAGCAACTTCGCCATAAAGCAGAACCTTACTTGTGTGGTGGTCCTCACCACTTGACCATGTGTTGCACAAATATGCCATTGCAGAGCAAGGTGACATAATAGACATGACATGAAGAATATGTTTGCGTTTGTACATATTTGTGTCTTTGTGTGTGTGTGTGTGTGTGTGGGCGTGTGTTTGCACGTTAGGCAGGACTGTGAAGGTGCGAGCATCCTTAAGAGACAGAAAGTCAACGACAGCAGAAGCAGCTGAGCTGTTTGTAGGAATGGGGATCCTTTTCATTTTATTTTGCTGCATGATTAGAGTCTCAGCAGGTAAGTTACTACTACTGAATTAGTACTTTCCAAATTAGTCTCACTTGTTTTTAGAGTGTAAATACCTTAGATATTCAAATTATTTCCATTATTATGAGCTACTCTGACTGAGAGGGTAAACTGTTTGTGTTTTTGCCTGTATGGGAATCAGTGAAATTGTCACGAATCACATTGTTTTGCCATTTAAAATGCAGGTTATGGCACACAATATCATTTATTTGACACATTGGAGACATTGAGTGAAGTAATCCAAATTGTTTTATGTTTCCAAAGGCTGCAGTCTGCTGCGTGGCAACATGATTGTTATCACCAAACATTCTGGCGAAGCTGTTCTCCTGCCATGCTCCTGTGCTGATGCCCAAGATGACCCTCAGGATATCAGATGGTTGAAAGAACCGGGGTCTCATTTCATCCAGGAGATTTACCCAAAAACACACAAAGACTACTTAGACAGGGTTCAGGTGTTTTATACGGATTCTCCAGGAAATATGTCCTTGCTCATATCACACCTGACTGAGAAAGATAAGGGAATATACAGATGTGAAGTCTTCGACTCTAAAATTTACAGAGACATTACACTCCAAATTACAGGTAGGACATGTGGCACAAAACACGTACAGCTAAGTGAATGTAGACACACACACAGATAGAGACACTGAACCTATAGAGCCCAATTACAGTACAGCTAGCGAGTCCAGGGTAGATGTAATTTCAGCGTTTTAAAGACATTACATGCTTCGCTGATATAGACTGTTGGGGTAACAGAATTGTCCTAAATAGCCTTTTCTTTAACAGGATGTGGTTGACTCTAATATCACTGCCGCTGTGGCTGCTACTTATGCACATGCTTTGTGTGATCGAGAGTGGCCAAGAAACTGCACATGTACGCACACATGCACACATGTTTACTGGACATACTTGCTTTTCTGTTAACGCAGAACAATGTCTGTATACTTACTTATATACAGCTGATGTAGACACATTAAAGGCCTGATATCATGCCTTTACCCTAAACCAGACAGGATGAGCATGCCTGCATCTGAAGTGACGCACACATTACTGCCATAAAATCATCCATGTTCTTCTCAAGTGGGAGAGTCATCCAAATGAAGTTTACTGTAATTGGCACAAAATATTCACACATTGAGGTTTGGAATTTGTGCCCTAAAAGTAATGGAGAACACTTAGCTTTAACCTTTTGGTGCTCACGCCAGTCATATACTAAATGTTTCAAAGTGTCTTGTTAAAGGAGAACTTCGGTGTAAAATGAAAATTGGCATGTTAAAACATCATACCGAGTTGGTATGTTTGCTGAGGAGCAAAACTGAGTTAGCCTGTTGCATTCAGAACTGAACTATTTTTTACCGTTTGTCCCAGAAGGCTAACAATGGAAGTGGTAGGTGCCCTTTGACGAAGCATGAAGATTACGCTATTATTAAACCATTAAAACAGCTCGAAGAAACTCCACACAGTTTGTTATATTATTAAACTAGCGCGTTTGTCATTTGTGTTGCTCTTCCATCATGAAATGTCTGTAAGTAGCTTTACACAGGTATTTCACTTAGCTGGAGGCAGGTGTGTTGCTATGAAGTTAAATGGGCTTTTTAAGAAATACACTGTTATTTTAGATAGTTCAGTCCCATAAGTTGTCATGTATAGAAATAAATAGGTGGAATACTTCATCACCATACACACATTATGTAAACAGCATTTGTATGAAAATTATTCTGCTTCAAAAAAGTGTTATGGCATTACAAATAGGATCTCTCTAAGTAATTTTCACTGTACGTTTCCTGTCTTATTTTCATGTTAAGTAACATCATATTTGTTCTAACATTCAGCATAAGAAATAAAAGGCTTGATTTGTGACCAGCGGTCACTGCACTATAACACCTACTGACTGCTGTGTTCATTTACAGATAATGGAACCCAATCACCTTCATACCGTTTCATTCTTGTTGCTGTGCTGCTGCTGCTATTGCTGCTGGGAGGAGCAATCTTCTTGTACCTAAGACATGAACGTATGATAAACACACACACTCACACACATACGCACACACACGCACGCTCACACACATACACATACGCACGCACACACACACACGCTCACACACACACACATACGCACGCACACACACACACGCTCACACACACACACATACGCACATACACCTACATACACACACATACACACACACTCACACACACACACAGATGGACATGTATTTAGGTAAAATACTTATTTGTCCCATTAGGTCTCAGAAGGAGGAGTACACAATCAGCACAGATGCATAATGACAGACAGGTAGTTTTTCAGTGTTGTTATCACGGTTGTTTTTTTTACATTAAATAAATGTTGTTTTGTGTTGTTAGATGTTGTTGTTTACTTCATACAAAACATATTCATAGCATTAGATGATCTTTTTTTAATCAAGTATGTGTGTATTGGTTAAGTGTTTGTGTACTGCTTAACTACTTTGTGTGTACATGTGTGTGTGTGTGTGTGTGTGTGTGTGTGTGTGTGTGTGTGTGTGTGTGTGTGTGTGTGTGTGTGTGTGTGCCTTAATAAGGCATGTAACCTAAAAAGCCTCTTGGTGTGTTATCTTGATTCCCGTAGAATGACAGCAGGGTAGACTTCATCACTCAGGACACCAAAGACACTCAGTTAGACAACAAGGTAAATACCGTTTGACATGATGTGGCATTGTTCTGTGTATATACTTTTACATGTGTGGAGATGCAAACATGGTACACTGTAGGGTTGGGTATTGCCAACAACTTCATGATACAATACATATCACGATACAGGGGTCACGATACGATACGTATTGCGATACATGTGTATCCCAATACATGACCTTCAAGGCAATACATATCCCAATATTTTACATTACTTTACATGCATTTTTTAAGAAACCAGTCATATGTATACCCAAATGATATTTTTATTATGCTGGATAGCAAAAATGCCAGACTGCAGTGCAGTTACAATGTTATGCTGCCTTTGAACTCATAAACAGTGGCAATAACAACAACAGTTGATCTACATGATCTGGTTTTAAAACACTTCTCTCAGCTGTAAATGTAGGACAAAGAAATGTAAAAAGGAGTGACAATAAATAAATATGAATGCTGAATGCTGAATGAATAATGAATAAATGTGAAATATTGTGAAGAGGCCTGCAACGATGTATTGCCATATCGATATTTTGAACACACCACTAGTACACTGTGTGTGCTATGGCTTTATGTGTGCACCAGTCTGGAAATGATATGCGATTTTCTTCAGGATGACGTCACCTACACAACCGTGGTCCATGGTAGAAACCCAAAAGCAGCCCAAGTGAGGATAAACCCAGATGACGGGACAGAATACGCCTCCGTCAGAACCACATGAGCCATGACACCCACCACCACCGTCTTATACACATGATTCGACTGCTCTGAATCATCTTAGTCATATTGCAGACATTTATATCATGGGTAGCACTTTACAATCACTAATTCCTAATGAACATTTATTTTGCATTTCTTAACTCTTCTAACCATTGCTTTTACACTATTTCTCATCAGTAAATCATTTATAAACATACCAGCAGTGTGGAGATCGGTTGGCTATCTGTCTGTATGTCTGACTGTTTGTCTTTATGCTATCTGCCTCTCAGCCCACTGCCTTTCTGTCTATCACCTTCTCTGTCTGCTTTAACACTTGCAGATGTGTTTATAAATGATTTAGTGATGAGAAAAAAATGCAAAAGAAATATTTATTAGTAAATAGTTATTATAAAGTGCTACCATAAAATGTTTTGTATAATGATGGTTTGAACAAATTGTGTCTATTATATATATAACAGACTATGGAATCGTTGATTATGCCCATAACTAGTAAGCTCTGGTACTGATGTAGAGCCTGCTGTCCTCACTATGCCTCTCATCTATTTGCTGTACATGAAAATACATTATGTAGCTTTACTTACTTACAGATACGTTTGTGTCTGTGTAATGTGAACAAATGAAAAATGGAAATGAAATATTTTTACATGAAATATAAATGAATTATTCTCTTTATTCTCAAGTTAGCAATCACCTTTATCTGATGTGAAGTAAGTTAAGAATATTACAGTTTTGATGTGCAAACATAGTTTGTTGGGGACAGCTTTTACCTCTGCAAGGTAGAAACCACTAGCGTGGTAAACCAGACCCTCGTACTTCGTTTCATTTTCTACAGAGGGACCAGTGGACCAGACACAGTGAGAAACAACTTCTTCCTGGAGGTGTGGACTTTGCTGAGGTTTAAAACAAGTGCCTCGTCTTTACCCTATCACTAACCTAACGCCTGGTAGTCACGTATGCAATTAGCCTACCTACGCACTACAATTCAAATGGGATGGGGCGGGGGGGCGGGGCAGGAGGTGATTGACAAGTGCCTACGCCTATACATCACAGTGGGAGTTCCTGCATTCCTCCTCCTGGCAAATCTAAATCAGGAGAGTTCATGTGTTTTTATGTACTACGGTTTAGTTGAAATTCCCACTGACATGTGTTAGAGCACACCAACTCAGTCATCTTTGCAGTACACACGCAGCACATCCTTGATGAAGACAGAATGGAGAAAAGGCATTTGGGAGTCGACACACAAGGGTGGTTGCAGAGCGGACAGGAGTGTGTTCTGATTCTGGCTGTCTTTTTCGCTACCTGCTGGCTGAAATTTGGCATCACAGCCAAAACCACAGAAGCCTTCTTTTCAACTCCTCATCTCATTATGACCTCTGAGTACTGGGGGGGCATGCCTGGTGGTCAATCAAAAGTAGATTTGCCATATGTAGTTTTCACTGTTCAAAATAATGATGTCGTTTCCAGACTGAGACTTTCCCCTGCATTAGTTTAAGTGTAGTTATGTTCCTGGATAGTGCTATCAAATCTGCATTCTTGATTACTTAAGGTTGGGGTCAATTTCCGTAGCCCTTCGGATGTCTTTATAGGGCATGAGAGTATATTTGTTGCGTTACAAATGGTTTGCTTTGTTCTGGTAGTTCAATCATTACTTCATAGATGTTTACTTAGAAGCAGAACATTCTCTACTGTTCTGCACGAGTTCTCCTGACCTGACCAGAGGAGGAGTGTCTTGGAGTGCCAAGTGTCTGTATGAGGAGGAAGGAAGTGGTGTGTATGTGGGTGTGTGTATTCAGTACCATTGTAAAGTGCTCTTGGTGTGTGTGAAAGAGAAAGAGAGAAAAAAACAGCAAAGTGGCAGCAGGACAGTGAGTCAGATTGAAAATAATTTGGATTTTCTTTTGCCTGATGATTAGAATCTTAGCAGGTAGGTAATTATTATACAAGGCTGAATTGGGGCTGTTTATAACTTCTAAAATATCACTACTCATACAACTAATACTACTAATCCTAATCATACAAATACTGTTATTCAAATGTAGTTGTGTGCTACTGTGCAGTACTGGTATGCTTCCACTGTTACAAACACAGCAATACACATGCAATATATATACATACACGCACACTGATGATGTTTACGTACAGTCTTAATGAATTACCTTTATTCTTTACTAATGTATTAAGAGACAGTACGTAAAGTCATGAAAAAACTGATTCTATGATTCCAAAGGATGTGAATTAAATGATAAAACCAGCATTACAGTCACCAAATACTCTGGTGAGGATGTTCTCCTGCCATGCTCCTGTGGTCAACTCCAGACTAAACCTGTACTAAACATGAGATGGGTGAAAAGTCCAGGAGCTTCACGTCTGGAGATTTACCCAAAAACAGGCGAAACCTTCAAGGGCAGGATCCAGATATTTAATCAAGATTCTCCAGGAAATCTCTCCCTTCTCATATCACACCTGACTAAAAATGATGAGGGAGCCTACAGATGTGAGGGCCACGGTGCCTACAGCTACAGAGACATTACACTCCGAGTTACAGGTAGGACATTTGGTACAAAACAACAGCACTTCTATGATTGTAGACCACCACTTCTGTCTGGAAATGTAAAAGACAGAAAGTATGTATTTGAGCACACACACACACACGCAAACACACATACAGAGATTGATAGAGACACTAACCCTGGTGCCCAATTAATCAACAGTTAAGTGGTTGAGGGTGATTGATTGCAAGTTTATCATTATACTTATCATTGTAAAGGCATGTTATATGCTTTGCTGTTTTATTAAGATGTACGCTGTTTGGACGGTGTCATTGGACACAGACATAGGCTCAGAACAGATTTAAGATTCAGATTCAGAATTTAGTTATTGTACAGCTACAACAAAAGTAAAAAATCTTCTTTGGGGCACTGATAGTATTTACCAGGGATGGAAATTAACTTTTTTGTCCACCTGCCACTGTAGCAGGTAGATTCTAAAATCTACCAGCCACTCAACATTTTTACCAGCCACTTTATATTCAACCATATATTTCCATTATAATTCTATTATAATTCCTAGAAATATTTTCCAATTCATAGTTTGTTACAGAGCTGATTATCCAGTTGCTGTGTTACCAATACATGAGATAAGCCTACCATAACAATGTGTCTTTTTTTGTCATAATACATACTCTGTCCAATACATACTCTGTTGTTGCGAAACAGGAAAAAAAGACAAAGTGATTCAAAACAATGGCTTGAAATCTATGTCTTTCTGTAACTACAGGAGTTTACAGTAACCCAGTTTCAACAATATATAGATAAATATAAATATATATCTACCTGCAACTATAGGATGCACTCCATTAGCCTATTCCACCTGCATTGACCTGCTGTGGACACACCCAAAGAAAATACAAATGGTCACACCATCCAAGCTTTATAGTAAAGCCTGCCCACCCCCGCCTACTAGGGTACCAAGGGTGCTGAGCACCCTCTACTGAGCAATAATTAGACATTAATATCATCACTAATTTCGCTAATGTACTACTCTCATTTTAGAGCTCTTTTTAAGCTGCCAGAAAGATGGATGAGCTAGCTATAAATTTGAATATGGCATGATTTTTTTGTGTTTTCACACATGGGGAATTCAATGGTATGATTTAAGATCAGATTTGAAGAAAATGCTTAACTCATTGCCAGGCAGCCAATTCCAATGCAGGGACCCTTGTATTATCAACGTTATCCAAGATTTTGACTGACTTTTCAAGATCCACAGAAAATAATTTTCAATGTCTAGGTCAACACCAACTCTACAAAAAACATCTGCGATTTTAGATCTACTTTCTTTACGTCAACTTTCGTTCTTTTATTTCATGCCACCTAGGACTTAGCACAAAGTCATACTGTAACAGGGATTGAAAGAAAAGACCACGTTGCGCCCTTTCATATTGCCTGCATGTGAATATTGCCTGCGCGCTGTAAAGGAGGATGGAGGGAGATTTTGATACATTTGGAAAATAATTTGCTATGAAACTTTGTGGACTTTTTATGCAGCTAGAGGGGGAAATACACTTTAATTTTACTTTTACCCATCGGGTTCGCGCCTGTCCTGACAGAACGAGTCACGTGACTCGTGTCCTCTCTCACAGCGTAGCGCTGGGAAGCAATTATACAAACACCTGAAGGAAAATAAGAATTGCGTTCGTAACGCTATATTTTAACATTTTTGTTGATGGTGTCCTGGGCCCCTGAGATGTTTTAGGCCCTGGGCAAGTGCCCAGTTGCCCTAATGGTTAATCCGGCCCTGGCTAGCTGACTACTTGCGGTCAAGGCATGTGCCTGAGGAAGATGTGAAGAGAATTCATTTTAATATTAAATACACAACTTCAGAAGTTTTCGAAATAATATCTGGTATGCGATTAATTGTTAAACGGATGAACAGCTAAGAGAGTATCTGCCTTCCTACGGTGATAGACTTGCAGTTTTTGGATTCTGCAGACGAAAAGGACAAGAACCCAGAAGCTCCAAGTCAAAGATCTTGGAGCGACTTAGACCAAAGATTGCACGAAACAGAGGTGATCATGTTTCTGACAGCATCAAACCCAAGTACCCAATGCTGAGAAGAATCAGAGAAAAATTGAATTTGGATGGTTGCATTTTAGAGAGGGAGGATTTGTGCAGGTACGAACCAAAAAGGGTGGTGGAACTAGAAAAATAACTGTTCAGAAGAGCACCAAAAACAGGATTTGATTGATAAGCCTGTGAATTTGCTTTTTCCAGATGGAAGAAATGCAGAGGGGAGCCTTACTGATTTTGACATGGATTTAACTGACTTTCAGCAGCATTCATTAGAGGATGGCAGTACAGTTGCCAGATGAGAGTGACAGTTTCCAGCCCAATCACAGTTTGAAACCCGCCCAATCCAATAAAATCCCGCCCAAAGGCTTAAGTTGCCAGATCTCAACGGTATTTGCATTTATTAATCATACATGCGCAGGATCGCATAGGCTGATACGCTATCACCACGTCCAAGAGAATATAAGCATAAGAAATAGAATGGAAGTCCGTGTGGCAGGGGAGAACCAGATAGTGCATACACGATACAAAAAAGTAGGCGCCACCCACTTGTGGCCTTAGCCTACTCGACACTGCAGAAATATCTAGACTGTTACAGATAGCAAATCACAACCAAAAAGAGCATAATAAAACAATCACAGAACTTGCCAAATACACTTTGTGTATCCCAGTGCCAGGCCCAAGTTAACACAGCAGCAGTAACCACCTGCTATTTACACGTAAAAAGATTACTATGGACATATGGAGACCATATTTACATGAACAGTCACTCTCCACCAGGGTGCTAAAAGACGCACGGCGCTACAGCTGTTAGTCTACAGTTTGACAGCTAACATGGATCAAGAGCACACAACGCCGTGAAAAGTTATTTTAAGCCAGTCAGTAAATACATTAAAACAGTGGACGCAATTAACAAAGCTGTCATGGCGTAAATAATAAAAATCAATTACCTTTACGCAGAATCAGCGTCTTTCATTTGAAGAACTTGAAGCCAGGTCAGCTGGCTAATACATGGATGAATCAAATCTCCCCAACAATTGCCGGGGAGGTTTGAAGGTAGCGGATGTCCATCCATTTCTGCTCAGGCCAGAGCGCACATCCATGAGGCTGGAAAGGAGCCGTAATCCCATGCGGTTTCTTGTGTCATCCTTCAGGAGTGTCACTTGGGAGAACGCTCTCTCAACGTGAGCATTTGATATTGACAGAGCGAGCAGTCTAATCACACCGAGGGCTAATTCTTTAAAGCACTGGTTTCCACCAGCATCTTTGAATGCTTCAACTTGCAGCCAAAATGCGTCAATTGTCTGAAGCAACGTTTCTCCACTGGCACTCCAAGGTGTCATATGAACACAAGAAAAAGTCAGTGGGCAGATCTTTAACTCCTGGCCTATTTGTCGCAGACATCACAGAGGTCGGAGAAAACAGCTCCAGTTTGCGCAGCATTTCCAATGATGCAGGAAGGCGCATTTGATATTGCACCAGCACTTCCTTTAGAAAGTCAAAACACCGAGATAAAATCCTATCCTTCACTTCTGGTGCTAATGTACTGGCCTCCAACCGCCGCTGGAAGTCATAACCCAGATCTGCATCCTGGTGTGTAAGGTAGAGGCTTGATGATTTCAGGTCAAGCTCCCTGAGACGACTGTCATTGTTCATGCGTAGTACGCTGGGCTTCACAATTCTCCTCAGTGTAGACGTATATAGTCTGTCAAGATCTCTGAACACACCCAGTGAATCGCCAGTTTCCAGCTGAAAATATTTGTTCACAGTCTTGATCTCAATCAAGACAGGCCAGAGAAAGTGCATGTACATGCTGTTTGATTTGTCACGGTACATATTAGGCTTGTCCCGATCCAATATCGGCATCGGATCGGCCGCCGATATTGGCAAAAAAATGCGTATCGGTATCGGCGCGGCGGCACGGAAAAAAATCCGGTCCGGTCCGGGTTTTCGCGCTCAGATAATCCATTCCAGTTTTTTGCTGTGGTTTCGCTAAAATCTGGTCCGCATTTTCCAGCACACCAGCATTAGCGTCTCCCAGTTTGTAGATAGAGATGGAGCAAAAGGTGTGGAGGAGATTGGGGAGTACACCTGCTCAAGAGCAGAGTACTGATGCTGAGTTAATAGACTATTTTACACAGAGGTTATTTGTGTGTTTTGCTTTTTTTGAGTTAATAGACTATTTCACACTCAGGTTATTTGTGTTTTTTTCTTTTTTTTCCATACAGTTTACAGTCTGATTTGCACTTTTACTGACCACTGATGCCATCTCTGTTTGTTATGTTTGTAATGTTGTCTATTTTCTGTTTATCCCTGAATAAACAGGTCAGTTTCTTGTTACCAACCATTGTGTATTCAAACTCACTTAAGTCAGCTGGCTAGTTGTTATCAAGAGTAGGCTACTAAAACCCTTTTCAATATGAGTCTAATAACTAAGTAAGAAGGCTAAATAACTTTAATACATGCTCGGTTGGATAGGCCGGTATCGGTATCGGCCACCAGTATCGGTATCGGCTCGGAAGTGCAAATACAATATTGGTATCGGATCGGAAGTGCAAAAAGCTGGATCGGGACATCCCTAGTACATATCATTCAGAATCCTTGCAGCATAGCAGTGCTCTGCGCCTGATGTCAAACTGAAGTGTAGCTTGAGGGCATCTTCCTTATCTAAAATCCTCTCGATGCAATCTGCGATCACTAACCATCGGGTTGAGCTGGGTGATATTAATTTCAGCGGACAGCCGCCATCATTAATAGCCCGGTAGATGCTGTTATAATCACTCTGGCGTTTTGCAGAATGAGCAAACCAATTGTACCTTTCCCTGATCATGTATTCCAGGTTGCTTGGGAGAAGTTGTATTGCTTTGTTAGCAACAATGTCAAGTGAGTGGCAGACACAGCGAATACGCTGCAAGCTTGGCTGCTTCTCTTTAAGAAGTGAAAAAACGGAATGATTTTTCCCGACCATAACACTTGCACCGTCTGTGGCAATGCCAACCATATTTTTGATGTCCAGTCCGTACTCACTGAGAAAAGTCACTATTGCATCTGCTATGCCACAAGCATCTGCGCTGAGCAGGTTGATTAGCCCCAGGTAGGTACTTACAAACTTGCCGTGTTTCTGTGAGCGGTACTTCACACAAATGCAGAGGAGCTTGTTCACTGATATATCCGTGCTTTCATCCAGGTAGAGAGAATACGGAGACTCACCGATATCTTCCTTTAACTCATCTCTGAAGTGCGGTGCCAGAACAGATGTTATAACGGCCGTACATTTTGTCCTGTGCATTTTGAATGCACCCATCTCCTCTTGGAGTATATCGGACAAATCATCGACAGCATTGATGGATGTATGACAGGCAACGTAGGTTGCAATTCTAAGTTCACAACGTTTTTGATCATCTTTGATTGTGGCTTGTCCTGCACCAGATCCCGCTGGGACAGCAAAGGCTTTAATGCTGGGCTGACAGCGGGACTTGTGCTTTTTTGTAGCACCATGTTCTTTCAAGTCGTTGAGGTGTGCTCTTAATTCAACGTTACAATACCTGCAACGAGCCCTGCTGTCGTCTGCTGGGACAGGCGCGATCCAGGTTTTTAATTCAGGGTCGGTCTCCCATTCCTTCCTGTAAAGTTTTTTATATTTTCCCCACTTCGGCATGATGATTATTTCGCTATCAGAATACCAGCAGAGAGCCTAGAACCGTTTGAGAGAGCGCGGGCTTCTGCCTCAGGCTTTAGCGTCGGCGCACTACGCTAGTTTGTTGATGTGACGTCACGTTGTTATAGCGACTGAATAACTCACTGCAATGACCATAATAGGAGTGAGTGATGTATACTAAATTTTGTATTGTTTTTAAACCCATAAAATAACGGGTTGTTGTGCAGTTTTCACAATATTAAAAAAAACGCCAGTTGTTGGCAAAAGTAGCCCAAATTGTATATACCCGCCCAATGCATTTTTTCCCCGCCAGATGTAATCAAAAGTAGCAAAAGTGGCAACACTGCCAATCTTGCGTTTTTATTTAACAACCAAGAAGAGAGATGTTGTGGAGAATAGTGTTTCAACTGCACAAGAGAGTGAAGAGATACACCTGCTGTACCAGACATATTAACTGTATTACCAGTTTTTAGCAATAGATGCTGTGGAGGTTAATACAGATGTCATTAATAGTGAAAATAGCAGTGTTGCCAAATGTGAGCAACGAAAGTGTTTCCCATCTGAACACTGTAGTTGATCTAACACAGGATTTCACTTTGCCAGAATATGAGAGTACAGACTGTATCACTATCACATCACTATTTCCAAAAAAAAAAAAAAGCTTAGAACTTGGATAACAAGAAACTCACTAGCCGTCGCATGATTTATGGCGTCATTTTGAACATATTTGCTTCAATCGGAAATCTGTCATGTTATTGCCTTGTAATAAACGTTTATCTGAAATTATGCTAAAAATGATGCCATAAATCATGCCATAGCTAGTGAGTTTCTGTCGCACAGGAGAAAATTTACCGTACTGTTTGGATAACAAACTGTAGCCACAGCCCGTTTACTTTTCTATTCATGTTGGGGAAACATTTACATCAGTATTTTTCGAAAAATAAGCTTAGAAATTGGAATTTGTTTGTAAATGGAATCGCTATCTTTATGGATTTTACTATTCGATGCAAGTCAATTGAGAAAGATGGCTAAGCTAAGCTACACACTATAGCTTGGTATGTACACGCTAACTAGCTAGCTCCCTCGACATGCTGGCTTGCAAGACTGCATGGAACCAAAGTTAGTTGACGAAGAATGAAGTCCCCACCTACAATATTAGCCTCCTCCTCCAGTAAGTGATTGCAGCTATAATGGTAGAAAAATACTTATTAATGGAGAACTTCGGTGTAAAATGAAAATTGGCATGTTAAAACATCATACCGAGTTGGTATGTTTGCTGAGGAGCAAAATTGAGTTAGCCTGTTGCATTCAGAACTTAAAGGTGTACTTCCACGAGAAACCGTTTAGTATTTGCTCTTTTGAAATATGATAGGTCACCCCGAGTTGCATATGCATGCTGCATATCAAAATGTTTTTCTATCCCCGTTTTCTATATCAGTCAAAACAAGACGATAGGCGGAAAAACGACCCAATGCGAAAAGGGCCTTCGGCGTGACGTAGACGTGGAAATACATATAAGAGAAACTGTTAGCCTGTTTGACTGACTCGCATAAGATTAGCAGGCTAGTTGAATGACTGAACTGCATTTAGCCGGGCACTTGCACTGTTTTGTCATGCAAATATTACCATTCTGAAACGTTCTTTGACAAACGGTCAGGAAGCGACTGTGCTTGTGCCATCTCTCCTTCCTCTTCGGATTCAGGATCAAACACATAAGGCTGTATCTCCGTAGACATTCTGTGTGCAGTTTTAGCGCTGTCAAGTTGACTTTTCCCTTTTACCTTACTCTGCTATGAAGTTGACTGTGGGGCAAAGGAAGCTGCAGGGAGCGTGCCTCTGGTGAAATCGTGTCGTTCTCCAGGGCCCACCCCCTCTACCAAACTAAAACAGCCTGAAACAGAAGCACTAGAACATTTTTTTCATTAAAACCAGCGCACAGGGCAATTATTAATACTAGAGAACACCGCAAAATGAATGAAAACACGATGGAAGTACACCTTTAACTATTTTTTACCGTTTGTCCCAGAAGGCTAAAAATGGAAGTGGTGGGTGCCCTCAAACGAAGCATGAAGATTACGCTATTATTAAACCATTAAAACAGCTCGAAGAAACTCCACACTCCATCGGTAGTACAACAAAGGCCCTGGCATTCAAAACAAGGCACTGAGAACTTTGTAAATGTGCACAACATTTATTTTAAAAACTGTTCTTACATGCAGTAGTTTGCAATTGTTCCTCATCGCCGCCGCAATGAAAGTCCAAACAAGTCGATTGTACTACCTCTCCTATTCTTCCTGCTGGTTCGTGTTCGTCAATCAACTCGTGCGGACTTTTATCATGGCGGCGACAAGAAACTACAGCAAGGTACTGCCTGTCAAAAGTGTTTTATTAATAAATGTTGTGTACACTTACAAAGTTCTCAGTGCCTCGTTTTGAATGTTGCGGCCTTTGTTGTGCTACTGATGGAGTGTGTGGAGTTTATTCGAGCTGATTTAATGGTTTAATAATAGCGTAATCTTCATGCTTCGTCTGAGGGCACCTACCACTTCCATTGTTAGCCTTCTGGGACAAACGGTAAAAAACAGTGAAGTTCTGAATGCAACAGGCTAACTCAATTTTGCTCCTCAGCAAACATACCAAGTCGGTATGATGTTTTAACATGCCAATTTTCATTTTACACCAAAGTTCTCCTTTAAGAAAATGATCGCATGCTGTATGATTTGTGATTGAGCATCTACCACTGAATTTATAGTATTTGGGTTCACTGGCTGACGAGACCGTACGTCACCCCGCGCTTGCACAGTTGCCTGGTGACAAATTACAAATCTCAAAAATGCTTTAACAGCTCCTATTGAAAACGACGCCATCCCACGGTCCATTCTCTTCTACTGTCTATGGAAGCACCATACTAGAGTTACAGCATTTTAGTGGAAAGTCAATGCGAGATAAACGATAATGTCGACCATTGTGCATCTGAAAGGTTTTTAATAAACTGGATTACCAGCAGAAGTCATCTAGCAAGGCAGGGCAACACTCTTCATGACCTCCTTCAACATAAGGGGCAGTAAATCGCCCGTTCATTCCAGCCGGATTGGTACCAGAAGAGTGGCTTTGCGGGTGTGATGTTGGCAACAGTCCATTCTGCTTGCCTTGTCTGCTGTTAAAATGGCTCTGTAGCTCAGAATGAGAATAATTATATAGGGAGGGAAAGTGGAACACAGCGATCCTAGCGGTGGCGTTCCTATCCCCAGAGCGATCCTATTAAAAATCCCATAGACCGATTTTTAAAAAAATCCCACAAAGGTATGACACGGAACTTGTGCACCAGACATATTTTTCAGGCTATATATGGGGATTATCTACTAACTGTGAAAGTATTGTGTGAAATTTCGTCCTATTTAAAAAAATCTAAATTGTGCCTAACTTGTCATAAACGGACTACAACTCTGAGTCGCTCCCGTTACGTCAGTAACACAAGTTCACCATGCTGTAATTCGTAACTGATTGCAATCACGGAGAAACAAATGAATGCCAGTTTTCACATTTCATAAAGATTCCATAAAGCTACGGTTGTGGATTCTTATAATCAGATGAGTTTCATGTACACAATCGTTGGATTTCACTTACTTCTCTCGCCGGCAGCTAACTGTTAGATTTGGGCAGGCGCCAGATTTTGCGGTGACGTCACACACGCGCCTATCGTTCAGTGTAGTCCTTTATCAGCTTTTTAATTAACATTAAAAACAATTCAGATTAGTGAAAAAAAGGAAGTATGACCACCTGAATCGATAGAACTGCCCAGCATGCATATCATATGAAAGCCACTATCTTAACTTTGGAGTGTGAGCCGAAATGTAATTTTTTGAAGAAAAAATCCCATTCATTTCGATAGAGGTGGGGAACGCAACCAGCAGGGGGCGATGAGATTACTTTCCCTCCCTATTGTGGAAATGAGGCCTAAGTGTGATTCTGTTGTGTGGGCTACTGTTGGATGTTTTGGGCTTACACGCACGTTGTGCAAGCTTGGCCTATCATGGGCTAAAGTGTCAGAACGTTCGGTTAATCTTCTAAGCCTATGTATTTCGTTATGTGAGTGTCTGCGTATGCTACCTGTTTATTCAGTGGCTATATGCTTTGGAAATGGACCTGTACTCCTCTGCTATCGATGTTGGTTGCTATGTTGGTAGGTTAGGTAGGTAGGTTAAGATAAAATCACAGGTTGTTCTTTGGAATCAATTTGTGCGCATATTGCGTTATTATCACTGTGATAATGCAATACTGATGCATTTCTGGACAGTTAGGCTATAATCATCATGACTGAGCTTTCATTACTGCAAATTGGTGAACAGAAAGTTTCCTAGATCATATTTGGAATAACCACACCATTTCAGGACATGTTAAAATGATCCGTCTTTATATCTTGTCATCGTCATAGTTATATCATAGTTTTGATAAAAAATATGCACTTAATGTGCCTCAGGAATGGAACTTTTTTAGAGTCGTCAAACATCGGTGGTGGTTGGCCTAATAAGTCAAAATCACTGGAATTTTGCCCATATGGCGTTGGTATGGAACATCAGGTTCCAACGGGAGGGTTATCAAGTGCAATAAAATTGCATTATATATGTGAGAAGAAATACATCACTCTAATATGCAGCACCCCTGGCATACTGTAAGATGTGTTTTGCGTGCTGGAAGAAACGCTCTGAGTGTTTATCAATACATGGCTGCTAAGGCTGCTCGATTATGGAAAAAATTTGAATCACGATTATTTGGGCCAAAACTGAAATCACGATTATTCAAACAATTATTTTGTTTTCCGGATTTTCCCTAATACCTTTCTTCGTAAACATCTCATTTGATGTCTAATGTGTAAACAGTAGAAATGTCTAATGTATACATCTAATGTACAGTACAAACAGAAAATAATTAACGACAATAATTTGTTATTTCATTAAAATAATGAATGACAAAAACATTGTTTCCCTTGATTTTATGATTAGAATTTGATTAATTGAGCAGCCCTAATACATGCTGAGCTTATAATCACCTGCACTGTCTAACGGTGTGTTTCCATTACAGCAAATTTCACCTCGCTCTCATTGACTTTGAATGGAGGCGAAATTTCGCCTGATAGGGTGAAGGCAAGGCGAATTCGCTGAGAGAGGCGAAATACAGTTGGCGAAACCTGAACTTTATTTAAATGAGAATGATGTGATAACCAATTATATCAGCGTGTGATGTGTTTAGAGCATGACGCTGGCTGAAGAGGCGGGAGTTACAAAAAACTCAGACCAACATGGCGGACGCTCGTGAAAGTGAAACGTGAAAGTGTTTATATGATTTAAACTCTCTGGGTGACCAAAAGTTATGGTACCATCACGGATTGTTGTTTAAATGTCCCACGAACTGATTTAAGACAACCAGGCTGCTCTAGATTGCCATTTAATCACTCGAAGTTTTAAGTTAGCAGAGTTAGCTTACGACTAGCTAACCAATAGCAAGCTGGCTAACATATACGGTCACAAGCTTGTACTAGTACACGTCTTCCATTTGTAGAACGATATTACAGGCAAACCACCAATAGTAATAAGTCCACGTAGACCATGCAGTTCGCAATTCTGCAGCAGTTCTGTGCAAGACTGCTGTTATATGTAGCTGCTAGCTAGGCTATCTTGCTGGGCAGCTTCTGTTGGCCAGCCAGGCTGCCATGGTAGACTGGCCGACGACGTGATCACTGACATCGGATAAGATCCATAGCTGTCCCGCTAGCTAGATAACCTGCTTGAAATATTGACGACCACACCGCCAGGCGAAATTCGCTTGCCAGTTCGCCCTGTGTTAACATAGCGTAATTCTTACACACTACGATACAGCACACGCGTGTGAATACTTTCATAGACTGTATGGAACTTATGGCTGGATAGTGTCATAGTGTACCCGCCACAGTGGCAGGTAAAATGACAAAATTCCCCCGCCAACGCTCATTTACCCGCATTTGGCGGGTGGTTAATTTCCATCCCTGGTATTTACGCAATACCAGAAGAAGGGGGCAGACATTGTGTTCAATAAAAGTCAACCAGTGGCGGTTCTACATTGAGTTACTCCCCGGGCGAGACCCCCTCCGAGGAATAAAATCATAATTTTGCACAAGCAACCATGTTTTATGATGACTATATACTATATAGTGATTGTCATTATCAAAACTTTCAAAAAGGTATAGTACAGTTACCATGAACAAAAATACGATGAAATTGTATTTACACATAGTGGCAAACATATATACACTCAGATATATAAATACAACCAATAATATAGTGGCAGAGGATGCTCTGAAATATTTTAAAAGAACCCCTGTCATTAGACGCTATATTATTCTATATTTTACGGTGCGTTTCCATTACAGCGAATTTCGCCTCGCTCTCATTGACTTTGAATGGAGGCGAAATTTCGCCTGATAGGGCGAAGGCAGGGCGAATTCGGCGAGGGAGGCGAAATACAGTTGGCGAAACCTGAACTTTATTTAAATGAGAATGATGTGATAACCAATTATATCAGCGTGTGATGTGTTTACAGCATGACGCTGGCTGAAGAAGCGGGAGTTACAAAAAACTCCAAAGACCAACATGGCGGACGCTCGTAAAAGTGAAACGTGAAAGTGTTTACATGATTTAAACTCTCTGGGTGACCAAAAGTGGTGGTGTCATCACGGATTGTTGTTTAAATGTCCCACGAACTGATTTAAGACAACCAGGCTGCTCTAAATTTGCTATTTAATCACTCCAAAGTTTTAAGTTAGCAGAGTTAGCTTACGAGTAGCTAACTACTAGCAAGCTGGCTAACATATACGGTCACAAGCTTGTACTAGTACACGTCTTGCATTTGTAGAACGATATTACAACACTTAAATATTATCTAGGCAAACCACCAATAGTAATAAGTCCATGTAGACCATGCAGTTCGCAATTCTGCAGCAGTTCTGTGCAAGACTGCCGTTATATGTAGCTGCTAGCTAGGCTATCTTGCTGGGCAGCTTCTGTTGGCCAGCCAGGCTGCCATGGTAGACTGTCCGACGACGTGATCACTGACATCGGATAAGATTCATAGCTGTCCCACTAGCTAGATAACCTGCTTGAAATATTGACGACCACGCCCCCAGGCGAAATTCGCTTGCCATTTCGCCCTGTGGAAACGTAGCGTTACGCTCAAAATACATGCCAGCGGGCGAAGCGGAACGTTCCATTCTTTTCAGTTGGGAGGCGGCAGGTGGTGACGTAGATCGGCGGGCGAGGCGGGCGAAAAAGTTGAGCTCTGCTGAACTTTATGCAAATGAGGAGCGGCGTTTGCCAAGCGGTAACCAATGCCATCGTTTCAAATGACTTTTCAGTTGGAAGGCGGCAAGTGGAGAGATAAACATTTAAAAATGGACGTACATAAAATTTGAAACAGTGCCGTGGTTAACATTATATTGACATACCAGAAGCAAAAAAATCATTACCATTCAGAATTCTTTAGCCTTTTAAACTTCATATCTCTTCAACTGACGTTCGGTACACGCCCACTCAAAGCGGAGCAAGCGGAGAGAAAGCGGTACATTTCGCTTGCATGTATTTTGGGCGTTACACTGTTCACTGCCGACCAGGAGTTAAGACTAAACCAATTCACCTTGATGACCACAAAATCGTTTTGTATTGCCCTTTTTTATTAGCCCTTTCACACAATTAAAAACACGCTGGGATTATAAACCTGTAAATATAATATTATGAATGAAATGTGCGTTATTGAGAAGAAAGCTATGTGTGACTGACTTTCGCTCACTAATTGCAAAGCAGACTATTGCCCGCTTGTGCGTTGCATTTGACAGATCCAGAGGTGAACTGTCCCCCGCGCCCCCTCCTCTCTCCCCTTCTTCACACAGCTTCTGTGCACTGGGCATTCTCAGCAGGGGCGCCAATTTGCGAATTTTCTACACAGTGATATGATAGATACTAAAAAAAATCTTTAGATGATTTTTTTTTTTTTTTCCAAGCGTTCTGGCGCTCTTCACGAAATTGCGCCCTGGGCAATTGCCCCACTCGACCCACCCAAGAACCGCTACTGAAGTCAACACAACAAAGGGGCAGACCTTCACTCATCCACTCACAACCACTCACTCTGCAATCATACAGTGACATGCATAAGGTAACATACTGTACATCACATTTTTGTTGATTATTGTTTATTAAATATTATTTACTATGAAATTATAAACTACACAATATAAAATATACTGGTACATGTGTTTATGTAATAAATAATATTTAAGAAATTAAATAAAACAAAAATAGTATAATTAATAAATAAAATGTAACTGAATGTCAATTATACTTTTTTTTTTTTATTGAAGCCATCTGCATGCAAACCAGCATACATACAAATACAAACAAAGTATGGCATCAGTCATTATCAGTCATTATATCACACAGTATTCAATTGAATCTCTAGTTTGGGTTATACTCCTTTGTACTTGTAACACTCATAACACTGTAAAACTAGATTATTGCAATGCACTTTAGGCTGGAATCCTTTCATGTACCATGAAACTTTTGCAGATGATTGACACGGTAGCAACACATTAGGTCTTTGCTCAACCAAAAAGGATGTGTCACTCCTCTTTTATCTGCTCTGCACTGGCTTAAGTGTAGTCTTTAAGTTTGATGCCCTAGTCATTCTTTGTGCAGTGGAGGAGATTAATTATGCTCTATTACTAGCCTTTGGAAGTTGTGTTCATACATTTTTCCTTAATGTCTAAAAATCCTGTTTAAAATTCACAAGAGGTTTGTAATGCATTAAGTTTATGTTCATCATGATTATGATTCTTTGCAGACACTTTGCAGACACGTGACCTACATTACTAATACACTACAGTATAAAGAAAAATACTTGGCAAAATTTTGTTTTTTAAAAAACAAACATTTTAAGAATAGGACTTTTAACGACAAAAAAAAAAATGATGCATTTAGTGCAACACAAAAGTATGTAAAGTAACCACACATAAAGACTCTGGTCAGCACTTTTCACCGAAAGCCAGGTTTTTGAAAGTGTTCTTAAAATGTCTTGTCTTTTTTGTGTTACATTCATCATTGGACAACATGTTCAGAGATGTATGAGTGTTACAAGTAACTCTGCCTGAGTATCAAAATTGAGCCTATTTTTTCAGAGCACTGAGCCAATGACCATTACATGCCTTGTCCTGAGAGGACTTCCAGTCATTCTTGAGGATGACGCATCTTTGTTCTATAAGAGCAGTTCAGTGAGTACATTTTTTTTATTGAGGTTTGTACCTGTTTTTCCATTTTATCTTGATATTTCTCGCACTATAGGGAGACTTTGTCAACATTCCAGTGGGTACTGCTATGAGGACGATAGTGTTACAAGCCCAGCATCGCCACAACTAAACCCCTCAAGAGTGGATAATCCTACACAGCAGCCTTCCTTGTAATGGAGGCACCAACCTACCTAAAGCAATTTGCCTCTGATTTGGCTTTACCTACGCACTTCACCTGCAGTATCTGAAGTGCTTAAAAAACACATTTACCTTCATTCAACAGGTAATGCTAAACTGAGGTCAAAGTGAGCTACCTCCCAAGATTCAAAGGCTGAAGAATGATCTTGTGGTGTAAAACACAATTGTGCTCACGGCACAACTTGACATGTCCATCTCTGGATTAATGCACAAATATATTGCACTCTCAGAAGCAAATATTCCTGTTCTTTTTATAGTGGTTCGTTTTGTATGTGATACTTCTTGTACTACATGTGTCTACTGTTTGTTTTAATGAAATAATTCTACACAGAACATATGCTAATAGAACATTGTAGAATCCATGATTTAAACTGAGGATACAGATATTTTCTCCACTACAGTACATCCTGTAGCTCCAACCTTGCTAGCACAGCCACAGATATTCAAAGCATAAGTCATGTGTGGGCTAAAGACACTCTTTTACTCAGGCCCATAACCATCCCATCACAGCTTGTGTCAACTATCTCTCTCAGAACACGTTTTTACATTATCACATTAGACATATGAACATGCACACAGACACGGACAGACACATACACACACACATGCAGGCAGCCCTAACTGAAGGTCAGACACGTCCTACAAATGCCACCCTCTTTCTCATCAGGTTCTTCCTCAAAATGATGTCATTACTTGGTCACAGTTTACTTAAATGGTTTTCTATACACTGTCAACAGGTACTAAGATTATAAATCAATTATTTGTTAAAACTCTGTCAATAACAATGCTGTCAGGACCTGTAGGTCTAGTGCAGACAGCAAACCCAAAAACAGACCCAGGGGAACAGGTAGTGGACTCAAAATGTTCTTTTAATGATCACACGGAAATGGACCAGGCAAAATCGGTGTGTTCCAAGCCAGAGCCTTCTCTGACCAGGACGAGATAATCTGGCAGAGAGTGGTACTCCTGGCTTAGGTGTTGTGGCTGACAAGGGCAGTGGTTGCAGTTGGTTCTCTTTGGACTGACCTGTGATGTAAGGATGTCTTTTTTTGGCAACCTCTTCTTCTGGAATGGACCTGAGCAAAAATGAATATTGTGAATTAACGAAAACTGCACTTCAGCCAGAAAGGCTCTGAGAATGTGATAATGTAATGATAATTTATTTGATGACATGTAATGATTAGCCTGGTAAACCCGCCCCTCGTACTTCATTTCATTTCGTGCAGAGGGTCTGAAACAGAGACCGTCAGAAACGATTTGCTGGAGGTGTGGACTCTGCTGAAGTTTTAAAAAAGTGCATCTGCCTTTACCCAATCGCTAACGCCTGGTTGTCACGTATGCAATTAGCCTACCTACGCACTACAATTCAAATCTAGCACACAAGGTCAACTTCACAGCTAACGAACACACCCTCTGTTCGCTGATTGGAGCGGTCGTGCTGGAACTTGCCAAATGCATCCGGTCCAGACCCTCTGCACGAAATATAATGAAGTACGAGGGGCGGGTTTACCAGGCTATGTAATGATATGGCACAACAAAAAAATTGGCATAGGTCCTGTCCTTCGTCCCATTCGATACATGAAGACTGTATAGATCCTGACTGCCATAGTGGCAGGGCATAATAACTCCCCAGACAGAAACACATGAACCTACTGGTGGTGGTCACAGAGTAAACAATGAGCTTTCAAAAGCATACGAGGTAGATGATAAATAAAACATAAACATGAAGTGCGACGATAAACACACAGCAAAAGGAATCAGGATTTTAAGGAGCACAATCCTGGGTCCCCCCGGAGCACTGGGGCAAGGAAAAACTCCCTATAGATGTTTAATGAGGAAGAAGCCTTGGGCAGAATCGTGTCTCTAGGAAGAAAGCCTAACTGCTAAAATGATTCTTGGTGAACTACAGTAGAGTAGAGTAGGCTAGAGTAGAGTAACTCAATTGATCCCGAAGGAAATTAAGGAAACCAGAGTCCAGGTTGTCGCTCAGACGGCAAGAAAGCCAATATCCTGGAACAGAGCAGTGTCGCCCTGACGTGGATGCGTTGAGGAGTTGGACTATTCTTTGAGGGGAGTGGCAAGAATCCTAAGTGAGTATAGTGGTGATCCAGAAGCATAATGGAGGGACCCAATGGACATGGACAGAAACCCATGGATGGATGAGGGGGAGGGAGGAGCGAGAATGGCAGAACACACCTGTGGGCAGCGTGACGTAGGGCAAGGTGACGTATTAAAAGACAGATGTTACCTGCTGATTGCATGACAACTAAGTGATGTGCATTACGTCTTCCTGGTACAACTTCTCAGTATGCTTACATTTCTTCCATTCAAAAGATGATGCTACACCAGACAAGACCAAAATCTAACACTTTAAATACTATCTTGTTATTGCAAAGCAATGTGTCATTTAGACAAATGATAAAAATTTTAATCTTCATTAAGCACATCGATGACAGCAAAAACTATACTGTTGGTGCAAGTCTTTGATTCAGTGCTAATGTGTCATTGGCTTACTGTTTCCTGCTCTCTCTCCTTGCTGTTCCCTAAACCTACAGGCTTGCTGAGAGCCAGCTGTGCTGAAGGATTGTCTCCAGGTCTGGACGCTGTGCTGGATCTTTTCTTAGGCAGCACTGAATTAGATTTCGGCATCCTGCGCAAGTTATAGGATCGGACAGGGAGGCACAAGAAAGCCACGTTAACTCATAACTCTGCATACAGACTACTATTCACCTGAGTGTCCTTTCACAGCTCAGCTTTGGGAAATGTCGCCTTGAAAGAAACGAATGTCTGGGAGCTTTAAAGCTCTTGCACTGTCTTACCACTTCCTCCTGAAGCGTATCTGTTTTGAAAAAAATTCGTCCCGGATCTTAAAGGGCAGCACACCTTTCACCATGTAATACAGGAGCACGCCCAGGGACCAAATGGTGGCCTGACGGCCCTCATAGGTACCGTTTCTGTTCCACTCAGGTGGACTGTACAGTAGTGTTCCTGTGGAAGGGAACAACAGAGGCAGAGGTGGTCAGAGGTTGTTATATTGAGTTTTCTGTGACATGTATGTGTTACGGTTGTTTTTTTTTTTACCATGCAAGGACTATGCAGAAAATAACTAACATGTTTTTTCACTTTACCATGGTATTCTTTCTATTTTTGTCTGTTTGTCAATGAAAGAAATAAATCAATCAGAAACATACAGCATCAGGGGTAAACACTACAGATACAAAAAAATCAGTCATACCAGCATAGGCATCGTACGGGCCATCGTTTAGGAGGTCCCCGCAGCCAAAGTCAATCAGTTTCACCGTCATGTCCTCGGTGTGATATAGGATGGTGAGGAAGTTCTCCGGTTTAATGTCTCGATGGAGCACCCCTCAGTCATGGCAGTGTTTGGCTGCGAGGACCACCTGCTGCATGATGCCCACAGCCTCCCGCTCACTCGTGCGCCCTCGCAGGCAGAAGTGGGCAACATCAATGCAGGGCTGGGGACGCTCCAGGATGAGCATGATGATGTCCTGCCCGTCAAACCACTCCAGGAGCCTGCAGATGTTGGTGCTTCCTGAGGGCTCAGACACCATCATCATCAGCGCCACCTCACTCGGAACTGGAACACCACTGCCAGGCTTAGAGGAAGAAACCAGGGGAAATATGGAGAACTAGAAATAATTTTTTAAACTGGAACTGGAGCTGCATTTGGAATCCTTATAACAGGGGTTCCCAAACTTTTCAGACCGCTACCCCCAGTTTTAAGCTGCTGATGACCCGCGACCCCCGCAACCATTCTCTGTCACGTGCGCGTGTTCTCGCTCTCTATCGCTCTCTTTCTCTCCTTTCCTCTCTCATAATGTTTCTGTGTTATGCATGCAAGGCAGTAGAGCAAAAACAAAACTGAACACAATCTCTAAACTAGTGTATTTTATTACCAAACTCACGAGCGAAAACAAATAGGCAACATCCCATCATAACGTATATAAAATTCTGAGCATACAGACATATTACAAATATTACGAACAAAATCCAAATCGTCGCTATTGCTGCTAGTTTCATTAAAGTTTCCCCAATCGTGTGGGCCATTTTTGTCTGCGCAATTAAATATGCCACCTCATATGAAGCCTTCTACGCCTTTGCAGAGATAGTTGTTTGCTTAGTGAGGGGTTTCTTCTGCCCCGTAACACTCTCTTTTCTGCGAAAAGTCACTGGCTTTATCTGTGAAACTGGGATGTTTGGTCTTCATATGCCTACATAATTTCGCCGGTTTAGACTCTCTTGTGCGTGGACTTCAAAGCACACAATGCACGGAGGGTGTGTACCTGATTTATAATATTACACGTGAAAACCCGACGCTGGGACACAGATTTAAACAGTAGGTGATCGCCAGAGGAGAGTCTGCTGATAGCTATGCTAATCGGGCAGGGCAGAGCAATAGAACGACAACAGGTCACACATTTGATGCCCGCTAATGGGAGGGTGACGGTCCTCTGGTTAGCAAACAGGCAATAGCATTATTTTTGGAAATCCTCTCGAGACCCCCCTCCACTGCCCTGCGACCCCCCAGGGGGTCGCGACCCCGACTTTGGGAACCACTGCCTTATAAGTCACTGCACCACATTCACACACTGATTATTTTTATTCATTCACCCATAGTGGATAGTCCCTAGATGTTACGTTAGTTTTAATTGTAGCGGGATATTGGTAGATACTCCCTAAGGACCTCCCACAATGAGAACGTTTTAATGGTAGTGGGATATTGGTAGATACTCCCTAAGGACCTCCCACGATGAGGACTCCATCCAAGCCGTTACAGAGATAAGAACACGTTCAGTTTTAGATCCCTACAACACACTTTACATGACACTTTACGCGACACTATATGCTGAAACAGGATTTAACCTATTTCTTGAATTTTTTTTTTTGATTTTTTTTAGTTGTTTTTTCTCCTACGCACACCTTTTTTTCCTCTGAACTTTTATCTACATAGTTTGTTTTTTTTGAGATCTCAAGGTTTAAAGACTCCTACTTTTTAATATATTTCTTTGGGGTTGTTGGATCCAACACAAATGATATGTACTGATATTTGTTATGTATTATATATAATAATATATTAATAATATATATTATACTGTGTCTGTTCTTCTTGATTGTGCAGACTTTTCATAGTCTACTTTCGTATTTCATATTACATTGGGGCCGTTCTTTATGGTTACACTGCATTGATGGTTCATATCATAATTTGTTTAAATGATTCATTGGAAGTATACCACACACACTGATCACACATTTTCTATTTAGTTGACATTTCTATATAACACAAGTTTTATATAGACTGAATTGATGTACTGACCTGCGCTTTGTTTCTTTCCTTTACAATACAGAATATATATATATATATATATATATATATTAGTGGTGGGCATAGATTAATTTTTTTAATCTAGATTAATCTAGATTAATCATAAAATTAATCTAGATTAATCTAGATTAAAATGGCTCATTTGAATTCTGCCGAAGGCATTCAGAATATGTGTGCTACCTAAATAATGACTAGAAGTAAGTCTTTGAGAACGGGTTTCTTAAGCCAGGTGGCACAGTAGACCAGGGGCTCATCTCCTGTTTCCAAAATGCATCACTAACTGCTTGAAAAAGCTGTTCTACTTTGATACTTGGTGATGGAAATAAATCATGTTCAATAAAATGTACTTGTGTTTACTAGCTGTTTATTTAGTTAAACATGAACTAAATGAAACATGAAACATGGATTTTGAACTGTAAGCCTACATAAGAAGTTGTGATGAACTGTTTACAGTCAGTAGCTTTGTGTCAATCAGTCCAAGCTCTATTTCTCCTTCTTCCACCAGTCACTTAGGCAGACCAGCTTGTTCACATTTTCTGGTGGCAAAGTAGATCTCCTTTTCTGCACAATATGGCCTGCTAAAGAAAAAAGTCTCTCGCATGGGACAGTTGTGGCAGGAGTCCCCTTCAGTGCAATTCGGCTAAGTATACATCCGCATTAAAATATAGAGGTAGGGTATACGTCCGCGCTAAAATATCAAGGTGAAAGCAGAAAGTGTTGAGGAAGGGAGCCGTTTGCTTCCGTGTTCTATTTTCGCAAGGGGAGGGGGGAATCCCCCTTTATGCAGTGCAGAGCAGATTCTAGGTTCGTTTTACTGAAATGAATGGGACACATGTGGAGTTTAACTAATAAATTGTTCATTACGTTTTTCTGGAGTTGTTAAGGGTTTTTTTGGAATCATGTGTCACAATCTGCAACTATTTGTAATAATTTCAAGCCTAATAGTGTAAGTTGTTACTGTTTGGATTTTGAGAAAATTAGCTTTATTTCAGGTCAGGCAGCAACCACTTACTATGTGGTTGTTAGCGCGCTGACGCTAGCGAACTACGCTAACGTAATGTTTTGAATTGAAAGCTGTCACTAACAGCCACCTAGATTCTGTTACTGGTTATAGTGTAAGCAGACAAAGTAATATAAAGTTATAGGGCTACAGCAATGTATTAAATTCAAGGTGAGCCCAATCGCTGTTAGCGTTTAGCACATGATGTTGTTATAGTTACTACTGTTTACTTGAATGAGCTAGAGCTAGTTCGTTAGCTTGCTAGCTCGCTTTACAGACACACTAAATTATTTTCTAAGAGTTCGAAATAGGAATTTGTTGGCATTTTGGTCCCATAGTAACGTATTATGTTGGCTTATCTTTGTAGAATCTAAGATCTTTGGTGAAAGTCATCATAGTTTGTGTAGTATAGACCCAGCTCCCAACCCAACTTTGAGAATAGATTAACGGCGATATTTTTTTTATCGCGCGATAAGAGTCTGGCGTTAACGCAGCACGTTAACGCCGATAACGGCCCGCCTCTAATATATATATATATATAGTGATTGGTGTCCATATGTTATTGTGGGTTGAGGTGGCACACAGTACAACAATTAGTATTCACTACTGCAGTCCTCCTGTCCGAACCTTAGAATAAGTGTGATTTACTTTAGGTTATTAGACACTAGAGCCTACCTGGGTAGACAGAGTTACATTAGCATTTTTGGATATGAAACTACATAGAAATTATCTTTATGGTTTATTAAAATGATTAGCCTACATACCACAGTAATGTAGTCCCCTGCCAGGCTCTTGGCCACTACTTTTATGGCAACCTAGAAGAAGTTGAAAAAATATTTAGCGTATTGAACTATGGACTGAGAAAGCATTCAAATCAGAAAGTGAAAGGACTAATCTATAAGACAAGGAAAGATGTGCCTGAATGTTAAATATGAAAATGAGGCAGTGAAGAGTCTAACCTGTGCTTCGTCCGCCTTCCTGGTGCCAACAAAAACTGATCCAAAGCCTCCTTGCCCCAGAGGCTTTCCTACAGTATAACAGGAGCTGAATGCTGTAAAACACAAAATGTTTTGATTAAGATCCTAGAGAATATGCAATGTTCTGGTCTTCTTGCACGTGATTTCTTGATCCACAATTCAGTGAGCGCTGACTAAAAGGCCCATCTGTGCATTTCTACACCAGGTTTGCTAACCTCGACGGTGAGGTGGCTCAGCTCTCCCCAACCGGCCAGGGCAAGGTCTAGGGCACCCTCTTTTATACGAAGGTTTTCCTTCTTCACGTGAGGAGTTGCCCTTTCTCCTTTTCGTGGCCTTAGGAGGCCTGACCTGCTGCTGCAGTTTGTGGTCCTGCTCCACAGTCCCAGAGCCATAGAAAGTCTATCATTGTATGTAGTTATTAACATCATTGATCTACAACATTTACCTTGCAACTGCAAAAGTTAGCTTTTCACACAACACAACTCACAATATTGAAATCAACTAAATACTACTAAATTTGTTTGCACAAATTCCCAAATAAGCTTACTATAACTCATAATCTAAAATGTTAGAAAAGTCAACTTACATTGCAAAGGTTTCACTCACAACTCACAATATTGAAATCAACTAAACTACTATTTTTTTTGCACAAATTCCCCAAATGAACTTACTATAATTCATTATAATCTTAAATGTTAGAAAAGTCAACTTACATTGCAAAGGTTTCGCTCAAAATGCTGAACTGAGGACAATGGTGAGAACATGCGGGGCGTGGTGGACTGGAAGCTTCCGCGGTCTCTCCCCTGTCATGCCCCGGCCTGCCAGTAGATGCCGCCAGTCTGCCCCGGTCTGTCTTTCTCTCTCTGTGTGCGCTTTTTTTTTTTATATATATATATATTTTCTGAGAGTTAGGTTTCATTTTTCTAAGTTTCACTTGGGCAGCGTGCTCCGGTCCCTGGGGTGAAAACAGACAGACAGACAGACACTCATGCATACATTGTGCCCCTTCCGTAGGTGGCTGGACAGTGCTCCGTACACCTGTCCGCAGACAGCGCACTTATAGCCTGGCTATCGCGACTTGTCAATGCTCTGCGAGCATTGGTCTGGCCAAGCTGTGTTGTAAACCCATTTCTCAGAAGGCGGGCTTAACCCGCCTCTTTCAAATGCCTCTGTTTGCTACTGGACGAAGCTTCAATCAATCACACCCCTCTGCCCTCTGCCGTATACCCCAGCAGAAGAAACTGCTTGATCCAAACAAAAAGTAGTAGTAGCCTGTAGTCATATAGAATTGGCGTTAAATGATTTTTGTCAGACTTGTGAGGTGAACATGAGAGTGGCTGGTTTTGGCCATTTAATATTGATATTCGAAAAACGAATCAGTGCGATCAAAGGCGAAATGACCACAACAACAGCGTCCTCGCAAAGCCCAATGGGCTTGGCTACCAGCGGGGCTAACTGATAAATTAAACTCTTACTGAAGCTGGTCAGTAGCATTGCAAAAACGCCCTTTCCCGCAACAAATGCTTCAAGGGCTGCCCTTTGCTCTATTTCCATATAGAACTTCCCTTTGAATTCGTCCTAAACAGCAGCTACAGATGCATTGAAATCTTACGGTTGCTCCACGTTCGCCATGTACACAGTGACTGAAATAGATTTCCGGTCGCCAAACTACCGCGTGCAGAACCCCCCACCCCCAAGAAAAAAGAAATCTAGAAATAAAACAGTATTACTATAACTATATTATATATATAGTGATTGGTGTCCATGTGTTATTGTGGGTTGAGGTGGCACACAGTACAACAATTAGTATTCACTACTGCAGTCCTCCTGTCCGAACCTTAGGATAAGTGTGATTTACTTTAGGTTATTAGACACTAGAGCCTACCTGGGTAGACAGAGTTACATTAGCATTTCTGGATATGAAACTACATAGAAATTATCTTTATGGTTTATTAAAATGATTAGCCTACATACCACAGTAATGTAGTCCCCTGCCAGGCTCTTGGCCACTACTTTTATGGCAACCTAGAAGAAGTTGAAAAAATATTTAGCGTATTGAACTATTGACTGAGAAAGCATTCAAATCAGAAAGTGAAAGGACTAATCTATAAGACAAGGAAAGATGTGCCTGAATGTTAAATATGAAAATGAGGCAGTGAAGAGTCTAACCTGTGCTTCGTCCGCCTTCCTGGTGCCAACAAAAACTGATCCAAAGCCTCCTTGCCCCAGAGGCTTTCCTACAGTATAACAGGAGCTGAATGCTGTAAAACACAAAATGTTTTGATTAAGATCCTAGAGAATATGCAATGTTCTGGTCTTCTTGCACGTGATTTCTTGATCCACAATTCAGTGAGCGCTGACTAAAAGGCCCATCTGTGCATTTCTACACCAGGTTTGCTAACCTCGACGGTGAGGTGGCTCAGCTCTCCCCAACCGGCCAGGGCAAGGTCTAGGGCACCCTCTTTTATACAAAGGTTTTCCTTCTTCACGTGAGGAATTGCCCTTTCTCCTTTTCGTGGCCTTAGGAGGCCTGACCTGCTGCTGCAGTTTGTGGTCCTGCTCCACAGTCCCAGAGCCATAGAAAGTCTATCATTGTATGTAGTTATTAACATTATTGATCTACAACATTTACCTTGCAACTGCAAAAGTTAGCTTTTCACACAACACAACTCACAATATTGAAATCAACTAAATACTACTAAATGTGTTTGCACAAATTCCCAAATAAGCTTACTATAACTCATAATCTAAAATGTTAGAAAAGTCAACTTACATAGCAAAGGTTTCACTCACAACTCACAATATTGAAATCAACTAAACTACTATTTTTTTTGCACAAATTCCCCAAATGAACTTACTATAATTCATTATAATCTTAAATGTTAGAAAAGTCAACTTACATTGCAAAGGTTTCGCTCAAAATGCTGAACTGAGAAAATGCGGGGCGTGGTGGACTGGAAGCTTCCGTGGTCTCTCCCCTGTCATGCCCCGGCCTGCCAGTAGATGCCGCCAGTCTGCCCCGGTCTGTCTTTCTCTCTCTGTGTGCGCTTTTTATTTATTTATTTTTTTATATATTTTCTGAGAGTTAGGTTTCATTTTTCTAAGTTTCACTTGGGCAGCGTGCTCCGGTCCCTGGGATGAAGACAGACAGACAGACAGACACTCATGCATACATTGTGCCCCTTCCGTAGGTGGCTGGACAGTGCTCCGTACACCTGTCCGCAGACAGCGCACTTATAGCCTGGCTATCGCGACTTGTCAATGCTCTGCGAGCATTGGTCTGGCCAAGCTGTGTTGTAAACCCATTTCTCAGAAGGCGGGCTTAACCCGCCTCTTTCAAATGCCTCTGTTTGCTACTGGACGAAGCTTCAATCAATCACACCCCTCTGCCCTCTGCCGTATACCCCAGCAGAAGAAACTGCTTGATCCAAACAAAACGTAGTAGTAGCCTGTAGTCATATAGAATTGGCGTTAAATGATTTTTGTCAGACTTGTGAGGTGAACATGAGAGTGGCTGGTTTTGGCCATTTAATATTGATATTCGAAAAACGAATCAGTGCGATCAAAGGCGAAATGACCACAACAACAGCGTCCTCGCAAAGCCCAATGGGCTTGGCTACCAGCGGGGCTAACTGATAAATTAAACTCTTACTGAAGCTGGTCAGTAGCATTGCAAAAACGCCCTTTCCCGCAACAAATGCTTCAAGGGCTGCCCTTTGCTCTATTTTCATATAGAACTTCCCTTTGAATTCGTCCTAAACAGCAGCTACAGATGCATTGAAATCTTACGGTTGCTCCACGTTCGCCATGTACACAGTGACTGAAATAGATTTCCGGTCGCCAAACTACCGCGTGCAGAACCCCCCACCCCCAAGAAAAAAGAAATCTAGAAATAAAACAGTATTACTGTAACTATATTATATATATAGTGATTGGTGTCCATGTATTATTGTGGGTTGAGGTGGCACACAGTACAACAATTAGTATTCACTACTGCAGTCCTCCTGTCCGAACCTTAGGATAAGTGTGATTTACTTTAGGTTATTAGACACTAGAGCCTACCTGGGTAGACAGAGTTACATTAGCATTTTTGGATATGAAACTACATAGAAATTATCTTTATGGTTTATTAAAATGATTAGCCTACATACCACAGTAATGTAGTCCCCTGCCAGGCTCTTGGCCACTACTTTTATGGCAACCTAGAAGAAGTTGAAAAAATATTTAGCGTATTGAACTATGGACTGAGAAAGCATTCAAATCAGAAAGTGAAAGGACTAATCTATAAGACAAGGAAAGATGTGCCTGAATGTTAAATATGAAAATGAGGCAGTGAAGAGTCTAACCTGTGCTTCGTCCGCCTTCCTGGTGCCAACAAAAACTGATCCAAAGCCTCCTTGCCCCAGAGGCTTTCCTACAGTATAACAGGAGCTGAATGCTGTAAAACACAAAATGTTTTGATTAAGATCCTAGAGAATATGCAATGTTCTGGTCTTCTTGCACGTGATTTCTTGATCCACAATTCAGTGAGCGCTGACTAAAAGGCCCATCTGTGCATTTCTACACCAGGTTTGCTAACCTCAACGGTGGGGTGGCTCAGCTCTCCCCAACCGGCCAGGGCAAGGTCTAGGGCACCCTCTTTTATACGAAGGTTTTCCTTCTTCACGTGAGGAGTTGCCCTTTCTCCTTTTCGTGGCCTTAGGAGGCCTGACCTGCTGCTGCAGTTTGTGGTCCTGCTCCACAGTCCCAGAGCCATAGAAAGTCTATCATTGTATGTAGTTATTAACATCATTGATCTACAACATTTACCTTGCAACTGCAAAAGTTAGCTTTTCACACAACACAACTCACAATATTGAAATCAACTAAATACTACTAAATTTGTTTGCACAAATTCCCAAATAAGCTTACTATAACTCATAATCTAAAATGTTAGAAAAGTCAACTTACATAGCAAAGGTTTCACTCACAACTCACAATATTGAAATCAACTAAACTACTATTTTTTTTGCACAAATTCCCCAAATGAACTTACTATAATTCATTATAATCTTAAATGTTAGAAAAGTCAACTTACATTGCAAAGGTTTCGCTCAAAATGCTGAACTGAGAAAATGCGGGGCGTGGTGGACTGGAAGCTTCCGCGGTCTCTCCCCTGTCATGCCCCGGCCTGCCAGTAGATGCCGCCATTCTGCCCCGGTCTGTCTTTCTCTCTCTGTGTACGCTTTTTTTTTTTTTTTTTTTAAATATATTTTCTGAGAGTTAGGTTTCATTTTTCTAAGTTTCACTTGGGCAGCGTGCTCCGGTCCCTGGGGTGAAGACAGACAGACAGACACTCATGCATACATTGTGCCACTTCCGTAGGTGGCTGGACAGTGCTCCGTACACCTGTCCGCAGACAGCGCACTTATAGCCTGGCTATCGCGACTTGTCAATGCTCTGCGAGCATTGGTCTGGCCAAGCTGTGTTGTAAACCCATTTCTCAGAAGGCGGGCTTAACCCGCCTCTTTCAAATGCCTCTGTTTGCTACCTGACGAAGCTTCAATCAATCACACCCCTCTGCCCTCTGCCGTATACCCCAGCAGAAGAAACTGCTTGATCCAAACAAAAAGTAGTAGTAGCCTGTAGTCATATAGAATTGGCGTTAAATGATTTTTGTCAGACTTGTGAGGTGAACATGAGAGTGGCTGGTTTTGGCCATTTAATATTGATATATTCGAAAAACGAATCAGTGCGATCAAAGGCGAAATGACCACAACAACAGCGTCCTCGCAAAGCCCAATGGGATTGGCTACCAGCGGGGCTAACTGATAAATTAAACTCTTACTGAAGCTGGTCAGTAGCATTGCAAAAACACCCTTTCCCGCAACAAATGCTTCAAGGGCTGCCCTTTGCTCTATTTTCATATAGAACTTCCCTTTGAATTCGTCCTAAACAGCAGCTACAGATGCATTGAAATCTTACGGTTGCTCCACGTTCGCCATGTACACAGTGACTGAAATAGATTTCCGGTCGCCAAACTACCGCGTGCAGAACCCCCCACCCCCAAGAAAAAAGAAATCTAGAAATAAAACAGTATTACTATAACTATATTATATATATAGTGATTGGTGTCCATGTGTTATTGTGGGTTGAGGTGGCACACAGTACAACAATTAGTATTCACTACTGCAGTCCTCCTGTCCGAACCTTAGGATAAGTGTGATTTACTTTAGGTTATTAGACACTAGAGCCTACCTGGGTAGACAGAGTTACATTAGCATTTTTGGATATGAAACTACATAGAAATTATCTTTATGGTTTATTAAAATGATTAGCCTACATACCACAGTAATGTAGTCCCCTGCCAGGCTCTTGGCCACTACTTTTATGGCAACCTAGAAGAAGTTGAAAAATTATTTAGCGTATTGAACTATGGACTGAGAAAGCATTCAAATCAGAAAGTGAAAGGACTAATCTATAAGACAAGGAAAGATGTGCCTGAATGTTAAATATGAAAATGAGGCAGTGAAGAGTCTAACCTGTGCTTCGTCCGCCTTCCTGGTGCCAACAAAAACTGATCCAAAGCCTCCTTGCCCCAGAGGCTTTCCTACAGTATAACAGGAGCTGAATGCTGTAAAACACAAAATGTTTTGATTAAGATCCTAGAGAATATGCAATGTTCTGGTCTTCTTGCACGTGATTTCTTGATCCACAATTCAGTGAGCGCTGACTAAAAGGCCCATCTGTGCATTTCTACACCAGGTTTGCTAACTTCGACGGTGGGGTGGCTCAGCTCTCCCCAACCGGCCAGGGCAAGGTCTAGGGCACCCTCTTTTATACAAAGGTTTTCCTTCTTCACGTGAGGAGTTGCCCTTTCTCCTTTTCGTGGCCTTAGGAGGCCTGACCTGCTGCTGCAGTTTGTGGTCCTGCTCCACAGTCCCAGAGCCATAGAAAGTCTATCATTGTATGTAGTTATTAACATTATTGATCTACAACATTTACCTTGCAACTGCAAAAGTTAGCTTTTCACACAACACAACTCACAATATTGAAATCAACTAAATACTACTAAATTTGTTTGCACAAATTCCCAAATAAGCTTACTATAACTCATAATCTAAAATGTTAGAAAAGTCAACTTACATTGCAAAGGTTTCACTCACAACTCACAATATTGAAATCAACAAAACTACTATTTTTTTTGCACAAATTCCCCAAATGAACTTACTATAATTCATTATAATCTTAAATGTTAGAAAAGTCAACTTACATTGCAAAGGTTTCGCTCAAAATGCTGAACTGAGGACAATGGTGAGAACATGCGGGGCGTGGTGGACTGGAAGCTTCCGTGGTCTCTCCCCTGTCATGCCCCGGCCTGCCAGTAGATGCCGCCAGTCTGCCCCGGTCTGTCTTTCTCTCTCTGTGTGCGCTTTTTTTTTTATTTATTTTTTTATATATTTTCTGAGAGTTAGGTTTCATTTTTCTAAGTTTCACTTGGGCAGCGTGCTCCGGTCCCTGGGGTGAAGACAGACAGACAGACAGACACTCATGCATACATTGTGCCCCTTCCGTAGGTGGCTGGACAGTGCTCCGTACACCTGTCCGCAGACAGCGCACTTATATAGCCTGGCTATCGCGACTTGTCAATGCTCTGCGAGCATTGGTCTGGCCAAGCTGTGTTGTAAACCCATTTCTCAGAAGGCGGGCTTAACCCGCCTCTTTCAAATGCCTCTGTTTGCTACTGGACGAAGCTTCAATCAATCACACCCCTCTGCCCTCTGCCGTATACCCCAGCAGAAGAAACTGCTTGATCCAAACAAAAAGTAGTAGTAGCCTGTAGTCATATAGAATTGGCGTTAAATGATTTTTGTCAGACTTGTGAGGTGAACATGAGAGTGGCTGGTTTTGGCCATTTAATATTGATATTCGAAAAACGAATCAGTGCGATCAAGGGCGAAATGACCACAACAACAGCGTCCTCGCAAAGCCCAATGGGCTTGGCTACCAGCGGGGCTAACTGATAAATTAAACTCTTACTGAAGCTGGTCAGTGGCATTGCAAAAACGCAACAAATGCTTCAAGGGCTGCCCTTTGCTCTATTTTCATATAGAACTTCCCTTTGAATTCGTCCTAAACAGCAGCTATAGATGCATTGAAATCTTACGGTTGCTCCACGTTCGCCATGTACACAGTGACTGAAATAGATTTCCGGTCGCCAAACTACTGTGTCATTGCCTTTTGAAATGCTCGATTTTCATTGGCCCCCTATCTGAGGACTGAGCAGAAATGGTTTAGATAGGCAGCTTGGCCAGACTGACTTGCTTGCGAAATGTAAATGCAGCGCCACAGGCAGTATGGGCACACCCAGGCTAGCGCACTTAGCCATCTTTTTTTATGGCTCTGGTGCTGCCTACCACGTTTTTATATTCTATGGCTCTGATTTATAGTATTTGCTAACAGCATTGTTATGTCACAGTGATTATGTTGTTGCTGCTGAGTGGCACAAAGGTTTGAACTGAACTGAACTGCCCCCCCTCCCACACACAGACACACTCATATGCTGTCCCTAGTGGTGACTACTATACTGCTATGCACAACAATATACTGCACTACCCTGATAGCTACTGCACTAAAGGACTGTTCTATAGCACTGGACAATTTTACTGGGACAATGTAATCTATCTACTTGAGCTACCGCAAAGCACCTTATTACAACACTTCTCTACCTTGTGGATTTCTTATTTCCTATTATCTTTTTTTTCTCCCCTTTTCCCCTGCCCTCAGTTCAGTGAATGCTGTATGAATGCATATGTGTGCAATATGTTTTGGATCTGTTTCTGCAATATGTATTATGTGTATACTGGACACCTTCATTTCCTTCGGGATCAATAAAGTAACTCTACTCTACTCTACTCATAGTATTTATGTTGGCCCGCAGCCAACATACAGGTTTGAACCTATTAGACGTGAGTGTCTAATGAGCAATTGCCAGGAACTGATGGTCATCAAAGCCAATTAAATTCGTGATAAGAGAATGAGTGGAGTTGGTGAAGCCTCCTGGTGAGTTGCTATCGTGTAGCAATGCAGCAATGAACGCTGGACCTAGTCTACGATCAGCAGTGCATACAATAAAATGCTTTACTGAGTGAGTAACAAGTTTTCTTTATATCTAGTGATATATAGTTATGTTGTTAGTTCAGATAAGTGCCGGAAGTGCTGGAAGATCCGTTATCTCACTTTGCAATGACAGCCTACTAGCTCCAACGACATCTAGTAGAGTTTAGCTAAATGTTGCAAACTTTGCCGCCGCCGAATAGGCTGTTGATATCTTCAGTGTTTCTTCAGTATGATTAATTTCGTAAGGCAAACCAAGTTTATTTGTATAGCACTTTTCATACACTCCTCATCACCAACACCGCTTACCGACAACGAGTGAATGCACGGTCGAGGTGGTAATGCGGCCATATACCATATGGTTACCACACTTGTCTGACGTTAATTTCAGGTAATCATTTCCACGTTTTAATCGCTAAAACAAACTTATTTGTAGAACTACTTGCCTGTCTACATGCAAATGTACTTCCTTACACTGCTTGGGAAAACCAAATAAACCGACTGTATAATTATTTAACCATGTCCATTAAATTGTGGACAGTATAAGTGGAACATCCTCACGAGAACATCCTCATGGGAGCACGCTATATCCAATACTAACCGTTTTTTCATAGTCTATCTAAACAATGGAGGAAATCATTATAAGCATAATTGAAGGATTCCGTGAACTGTATAACTTTCAGGACCCAAATTATAGGGACCTTCTGAAGAAGGAAAGAGCCTAGATACCGCGGCGGTATCTATAACTAGCATGTAGCTGTAGCTTGAGTTAACTTACACCGTAGTGTATACATCCAGTCTAGTCTGTACTGTAAACATTTGAAAATGAGTCTTATCTTGTAAATCACTGTCAGCAACTTTCGTAAAGAGTCAGTGGTGGTGTGTGTAGCTTTGTATTCACCTTATTCTGGAACCGACCATGGGCGGCGTGACGCTCTTCTGTCTATGAATGCAACTCAGCTTATGTTACTTGAAATCTAACGATCTAAAATACCGGTCCATACATCTAGTATCGGAGTAAGCTATGCAATTAGACTACTGCTCCATGCTTCTAAATGTAATATTTCTGAACGTCACCAAACACGATATAAAACACATGTGCACACAGGTTAAATCCTATATGGTTAAACCCAGACGTTGGCGATTAAGACAGGCTCATTCCGTTTGGCACAAAAAAGGTCAGAAACCCCTCCCCGCCCAAACACCTTAACCACGAAATTCTATGACAGAGGTATGCGTAATTATGACCGCCGCTAGCGAAAGCGGCCATTATAGAGTTGCTGCGACTTTTTTCCCTTTTTTTTTCAGTGAATGTCCGTTAACGATTGCCGGTGTTATAGGCGGTGGGCCGAGACCGTCTATCTTGCTTAGTTCTGGAGTTGATAATTACCCTGAAGGGGAGAAGCCCATTTTTTAACAGAAATTGTATAACACGTGTAGATAACCATTGCCGGTTGTTTCCACCGCGAAAAGTTGCACATTTAGGAGTATTTTGCGATTAAAGTAGCTAAAATTATTACCAACGTGTTCCGGGGTGTGGTCCAATCAAAACGCTAGTTGAGGCAGATTCACCAATTGTGTTCTTCGGGGAGTCACACCAGGAAGCAAACATCCTGTAGCGTGTAGGTGAAATCTCCGTGGAACAACTTTCAGGTAAGACTTAATGTTTCATAATGACTACATTACCTGCCGTGTCTTCAATCTGTTTAATGCTATAACTCATTTCCTCTGCCATTGTTGGTCATATTATATTGATAAGGGTGAGCGTGAGGCAGCTAACCATGGTACAGGGTAAGGGGAAACAAACACATTCACCACAGTCATTCAGTTAAACGTCGACAGCTGTTCGCTATGAACTATTTACAACTATACCTTTTTACACATTTTCACAGTTTTTACAGTTGCACAGGTATGTGCACGGCAGGCTGTGCCTTCTGCACGTGCAGTTGCCTTTGATACATTGGAGTGATTTACACTGGCAGTGGACAAGTTGCATTGTAGGCCTACTGTAGCCTATGTTACCTAATAACATTAAAAACTTGATATATGATAGAAACATGCTCACACTATAGCTTAAACTGCTTATGATTTTATACTGGGTGCTGAATCCCACAGTATATGCGTATAAGTGTAACATAGGACATGACTTTGTTTTTATTCTTTGTTTGGGTGAATAAAACCGAAGAATAATCTGAGAGTGCTGTCCTATGCTTCTTCAGTTTTGTTACCTAATACAGTAAGACATGGGTTTTGAGATACTGTTTCTTAATAATTCTGTTCATTTATTGTATCTTGGAAGTGTCTGAATAAAAATCACCATTGTCTGTGTATTACTTCATTCAGGGGTCATCACTGAAGGTTACTGAGAAGAGCTGATATTTTGTGACTGGCGGTCGTCGGTGTGCAAGCCTTGAACTTGAAGGACTTAAGGGCTTTTCAGAACTACACAATTACTGTGTAATATAAACTCAAATCCTGATGGGTACACAGACATCATATTATAATGGCGAAAAGTAAATCATACACTGGATACAAACCTTCACTGTCCTTGGTTGCCTTTTCTTTGTTCTTTTGTGCCCTTTCAATATGTGCTTTATTAGTTAACTGCATGTAGCATTTGCAGTGGTATCCCACATTAGCTGGCACGTTCTGAGTTACGCCCCCAACTTGTGCCCCCCCCCCCCCCCCCCCCCCAACGGTTGCTTGCGCCACCCTTACTGCCCCCCCCACACACACTGCACACAGCATATAGCCTTGCTGCCCACCTCCTGCCACCTCCCTCCACCTCCTCACACACGCAGCACACAAGACACAGCCACACACACACAGGACAGCCCTCGCAGCTCAAGCCCCCACCCACCACACACGGAGCTTGCATCACCCTCACTGCCCCCCCCCCCCCCACTCACAGCCCCCCCAGCCCCGCACACATACAGCACATAGTCTTGCTGCCCTGCCTGTCTTATTAATGACAAAGGATATAGTAAATAAAAATATTTTTCCTTCATTTACACTGCTGCTGTAGCCCAGTAGGCTGCAGATCAGGAGAGGTATTTTCTTATTTTTTTAGTGACACCCTCTCCTCATCCATAGTAGTTTTTTGCCTTTGCTCACATTGCTTTATTTTTTAGTGCATAGCATAGCTACTGATGTTGCAGCCATTGTAGCAGTGTGACATATCAAACCAGTTATAGGCAAACCTCATTTCTCACATATGAGATTACACCTGCCAAATCTGTAGGCCTACTAAAATACTGACATAAAGAGATGGACCTCTTCATTACACAGAAAAATGGTTTTGACACACAGTGTGACGTTCCCTTCTTAAAAGTAGTAAGGCAACACGCCTGTACAGGCTACCTTGTGTAGTCAGCCATGTAGGACATAGGCATATTGCAACTTAGCCTATAGCCTACAGATCATCTGTCAATGAAAACAACAGCCTACACAGCAGCAAATGTCTTATACCTAATATCATTACATTTTTAAAAGCAAACAGTGTGTGCTACAATCATTAAATTGGCACAAGTCATTCTTACTCAGTCATTTATTAACTCAAAGCTCTACAAACATAACCAGATCCATTAGGGCGGGTCAACAACAAAAAAAGCCTTTGTGGTCATTCAGAGGTGAGGAAAGGAGCAGTAGATCTATGATGGCAAAAGTGACACTGTTTTTCTTTAGTTAGTTGTGTACGTGTGTGCATCTGGCAGCATAGGTAGGCCTATGCTGTCCTGACTGTGTAGTGAGGTTAAGCAAGGTTCAGATTGACCAACTGTTTGCTAACATCAATTCTGTACAATTAAGTTCTATATTTCAGAACTCAGTTTCTATCATCATAGTGTGTGTGTGTATGTGTGTGTTTGGCACGTGTTGACAGCGGAAAGTCCACACATTAACAGCCCAAGTCATGTAAATATAAGCAGGCCTACAGGCTTACAGTTCATCTTCCATGTAAAACTGTTAATACAGTATATTAAGCAATCAATTAACACCAATATAAACATAATTCAATATGAATCACAAGAGGGCTGTACAGAACAGTTTTATTAGTAGCATTATTCGTATACTTCACACAAGGTCAAACATGACTTTCATTTGGTACATTCACATCATTATATTCAGCATACATAAACACAAAGTCAGGCATAAGTTACAGCAAACCTACCACTTCAATTTATAAATATTTTCATAAAGCTTATAGGCTAGTCATGATGCATATCGTGTTAGCCTATATAGCATAGGCTATAGCTTAAGTGTGTCTGTCTTCGAAGAAACAGGACCCAAATGGTTCATTGCACAAGGTAAAGTGGATCCATTACCATGTCAAACAAAAAAACAGACGTGTGGCCACACACTAGTTAGGTGTACATAGAAGCCTAAATAATTTGCCATAAAAAATTACCAAGGAATTTTTGAAATGGGGCATTGTTGCGCTGACAAGTTCACAAAGTACCTAAAGCTTGTAGAGTTTCTTCGTGTGTATAGTAGGCTAGAGACACGTTGTTTACTCAGACTTTAAAAAGAAAAGCACAGTGAGTTAGGTGTAGCCTAGCCCTTAATATCCCACTGATGCCAAATTCAACAGTAGGCTATCTTGTAGTTCTGAAATCGAAACGCTAAATTTACATGGGTTTGATCATTGCCATGACCAGGCTGATACTGAAGTAACGTTGCAGCTTAAACTCCACTGTAATATGTTGTCCAAGTAGTTTTTTTCACGTAACAAGAGATAAAAATGTAACGCCATGCCCGATAAAACTCATCAAGTTTGTCAGAGCAACAAACACTCACCACTTCCACATTCTCGGTTCCATTCCATTCACATACCATAGTCGTGCGCGAGCGACAACACCTAGTAATGAATATTAATGATAACCCCGCCCATGGGAACTCAAAATCTCAGAAACCTTATTTCCCGTAACACCGGGACATTGGAAGTCTGGGGGACATAAATCTTTGTAGGCATGTAGCCCTAGAACTTTTTGAGCGACTAGAAGCTTTTGACCCCCACCCCCTGCTGTGCCAGTGTCCGTCAAAGAGGGGGAGACCGGCAAAAGTTTTTGCTGAATAACTCAGTGAACGTTTCACCCAACAACATGAAATATGTGTGATATGTTGGTGTTACAGAGACATATCGACCCAGCCCACAAACACTCACTTGAAGCATAGCGCCACCTGTTGATATGGGTAAATGCAAAAATTGGGATATTGAGTTGCCAATATTTTGGATCGAGAAGGTGGGAACTGCGCAAAATATGTCATGCATGATCACCACGAAGACCTCCAACACTACAGCACATGCCATAAAATTTGGAGGCGCTGTAATTGTATAAAATGTCATTTTGCCTATTATCTAAAGAATGCTAACGTTTACAACAATTTTTTTTTTTTATCGTGAAATCTCTTGACCCTCACGCATTGAAAACACTGGTCGACGCCCACTTCCAACGAAAACAAACCGTGAAATTTGAACATTGCGAAAACGAATCTGAACGAACTCGTCATAGACCGTTCATGTGAATCTCACCAAATTTGGTATATGTCATCTACAGACAATGCTGACAAAAGTCATCAAAGGATTTATCTTGAGATAAACCGTTTCGAAGTTACACGTCAATGAACATTTAATATGTAGCTTAAAATTCTTCAAAAGTCCATATCTTGGCTTTTAATTGCTCAAATTTAGTCAGAGTTGACATGCCATCTCTAAACGTCTTTCTTTTCATGTGTACTAAATTTTGTGACATTTAGTCATAGGGGGCGATGTTTATTGGCGAAGCTAGGTGTCAAAAAACTGTTTTTTTAAATAACTCGTCAACAATTTTGGCCAAGACAACGATTTTGTGTTAGTATGTCGGTGTTACAGAGGCGTATCAACCCAGCCCATAAACACTCACTTGAAGCATACTGCCACCTAGTGATAAGGGTAAACGAACAAAATTGGGATTTTGAGTTGCCAATATCTTGGGCCAAGAAGGTGGGAACTGCACAAAATACGTCATGCATGATCACCACAAAGATCTCTAACACCACGTCATGTGCCATACAATTTGGTCCATAAGAGGCGCTGTAAAATTTTGTACAAATTGTCATTTTGCCTATTATCTAGAAAATGCTAATGTTTACAACCATTTTTTTTTATCGTGAAATCTATTGACCCTCACACATTGAAAACACTGGTCAACGCCCACTTCCAATGAAAACAATTTCCATGAAATTTTAACATTGCGAAAATGAATCTGAATGAACTAGTCATAGGCCGTTCATGTGAATCTCGCCAAATTTGGTACATGTTATCTACAGACAATAGTGGCAAAAAGTTATCAAAAGATTTTCTTTGATATTAACCGTTTCGAAGTTACACGTCAATGAACATTTAACACGTAGCTTAAAATTCTTCAAAAGTCCATATCGGCTTTTAATTGCTCAAATTTGGTCAAAATTAACATGCCAAATCTAAACAGCCCTCTTTTGATGTGTACTAAATTTTGTGACATTTCGTCATAGGGGGGCAGCACAGCACATGCTGTAATTGTACAAAATCTCATTTTGCCTATTCCTTTCACAAATCACTCCTACACACTACACAAACACACACAATGTCATTCATTCAAAACCCATATCCATGCCCACTTCCAGGAAATCATTTCCACACAAATTCTCATCTCACAACACTGCTCTACCACACACTCATCATACCAACAGTTCCCATAATTCAATACAATGTGGCGGTCATACCATGTATCGCTATGCGGTACATCTAGTTGGTTAACACAGACACATTCGCCGGATACATTTGCATAAAGTTGAGCAGAGCCCAACTTCTTGACGTGCCGGAGCTATCCAAACGGCCGTGTCGCATTCCCAACAAGCTTTGTGGGAGCAGCCGTGAGGACGTGCCGGACTCAATTGAAAATGAATTGAATGCGTGCAGCACGGTGAACGTGACGGAGCAAGTTGATCACCGCTGTTACAGTTATTGTCGGGTGGGTTGTATGTGTGTGTGCATGTAACAAAATACACGTGCAAAGTTTGGTCAGGGCACAGTCGTCAGTTATTATGGTTTGTTCAGCCATAAGGGGTTTTCACTAGTGTTGCTATGGTCAACGAAAATGATGACTAAATGTTGTCGTCAATGAACCTTTATCAAGTGCTGAAAATGAGACGAGAAAAGACGTAAATGCTGGTCTTGTGCCGATTATATGTTATTATATAATTATATATTATATAATTAAATATATAATGCTGTATAGATGATGAATAAAAAAGAGACTAAATGTGGCTTACAAAATAAAGACTATGCTGAAATGTCTTTATTTTCGTTGACGAAAACAAAATGAGACGTTATTTCATCTCGTTTAGGCACATTTTTTGGAGTAGGCCTATTTGTGTTTCTCGTGTCTCAGTTCCGGACTGCAGACACAGGTGACTGATCTCCTTTGCGGCATTATTGAAAACTAGATGTACCGCATAGTGGTACATGGTATGACCGCCGCAGTATATTGAAATGTGGGAACTGTTGATATGATGAGTGTGTAGTAGAGCAGTGTTGTGAGGTGAGAATTTCTGTGGAAATGATTTCCCGGAAGTGGGCACGGATGTGGGTTTCGAATGAATGACATTGTGTCTGTTTGTGTAGTGTGTAGGAGTGATTTGTGAAGGCAAGGAATAGGCAAAATGAGATTTTGTACAATTACAGCGCCCCCCATGGACCAAATTGTATGGCACTTGCTGTAGTTTTAGAGGTCTTTGTACTGATCGTGCATGACATATTTTGTGCAGTTTCCACCTTCTTGGTCCAAGATATTGGCAGTTCAAAATCCCAATTTTTGCATTTACCCATATCACTAGGTGGCGCTATGCTTCAAGTGAGTGTTTATGGGCAATTAAAAGCCAAGATATGGACTTTTGAAGAATTTTAAGCTACGTGTTAAATGTTTATTGACGTCTAACTTCGAAACGGTTTATCTCAAGATAAATCCTTTGATAACTTTTTGTCAGCATTGTCTGTAGATGGTATATACCAAATTTGGTGAGATTCAAATGAACGGCCGAGGACGAGTTCGTTCAGATTCGTTTTCGCAATGTTAAAATTTCACGGAAATTGTTCTCATTGGAAGTGGGCGTCGACCAGTGTTTTCAATGTGTGAGGGTCAATAGATTTCACGATAAAAAAACAATTGTTGTAAACATAAGCATTCTCTAGATAATAGGCAAAATGACATTTTCTACAATTACAGCACCCCCTATGGACCAAAGTTTATGGCATGTGCTGTGGTCTTAGAGGTCTTTGTGATGATCGTGTATTTTGCACAGTTTCCACCTTCTCGGTCCTTTGGAGGCCAAAAACATTCATGACGTCTGTGCAGGCGCATTGTCTGGTGCTCCCTAGCTCAACTTGTCATGTAAAGTGTACGTTATTTTAATCAAATTTGAAGACGTATCTTTTGTCTTTATTTTTAGCTTGCACTGAGGTTTTTATCCGATTCTGTCAAAAGTTTAAATGTGCGATTTAAAAAAAAAAGACTCGACTTGCCTTGAACTCTCAGTGCAGCCCACTACAACAGCAATTCTAATTGCAGACAGACACAGACAGGTTTACAAGTCAAATGCACCTATTCAGCGCACTCAACTTGTGCTGCTGCTGACTTCCTGCAGCAGTGAGATATGCTTGCTGCTGGAGGGGTGAGGATACAAACTCCACAATCAAGTTGGACTCTCCAATAACACACAGTGGGGACTCAAAATAAAAAAAAATCTAGGCAGGTCTCCCATACCCCGTCAGTTGTGGTTGAGTAAGGCAGCCGAAGATGGGCAGCGAGGTTGTCAGATAGCTTAAGGTGCACATCACTGAGCTCTTTTATGAGAGTCCTTTAGATAGACTCTTCTCTGGATCTAAGACTGTCACGGTGTCACTCTGGGCTCAGGATTCACTGTGTTGCACCGCTCCTCCCCCTCGCTGTCTTGTTCATTCATCTCACCTGCACTTCCTGGTTTAGTTAATGAGTAGTTTATCTCCTTCACTCTCCCCATTATCTCCCTCGCTTCGTTTCCCCACTCACCGTCATTATTATCATCCGTTCCACCTGCACTTCCTGGTTTGTGATCGTCACGTTATTATTCAATCAGTCTCCTCACCTGCACTCCTCGTTTCTCGCTCGTTCACGCTCGTTTAGTTTCCCGGGGGTTTTCGCTACTTATACTCACCTCTCTCACTCTCTCACTGTCAGTCCATCTGCGAACCACGGTGTACTCCTCGGCAAGCTATTTTGACTCCTGACTTCTTCACGTCTGTTTGGCTGTTATCTCCCGGTGTTTGTTCGTTTCCCATCTGTGCCTGTGTTTCCCCCGTCTGTCTGTCAGCCTCTTCCGTCCTCTGGTGCCGACTCCTGCCTGCCTGACTCCGCCTGACTCTCCAGCCCCTGGTTTCGACCCCGGTCCGTCCCTGGTTCTCCCTGGTTCTCCAGCCCTCCGGTGCCGACTCCTGCCCGTCTGACACCTGCTCCTGGCTTCGACCACGGTCCGTCCTCGGCTCTCCCTGTTTCTCCAGCCCTCCGGTGCCGACTCCTGATTGTCCTCTACTCTGCTCTGCTGCCCTTAGCCTCGACTCCGGATTACCCTCGACTCTGATCTGCCCTGCTGCCCCTGGTTATCGACTCCCGCTTGCCCTCGACTCCGCGCCGCTGGTCCAGTCTGATCAGTGAGCACATCTGTCTACTCTCCCGTGTGCTGCTACGAGTGGCGGCTATTACCTGTCTACCCTCTTGGGTGTTTGACTTTGTCCCATTCCCCGAACCCTTTGTCCCATTCCCCGAAAGTCCATTGTTTGAGGTTACGCACTTGGGTCCGTGTTTGTCTGTCTGGGTCCCGTGACATGAGACTATATTATGTAGTCAGATATTTCAAAAGGACACATTTTGCCTCAGGAAATCCTCATGATGATGCTGCCCTTTTACTTGACATTTGGATTATCTCTGTGGCTCTGATGACTCCTCAGTTAATATGTCAGGTATTTACGATATACAGTATAGGCTATTTCAACACTACTTCACTGTAGTCATAAACATGTCGCATGATGTATCTTTACAGTTTTTAAACTGTATTATCATAATCATGTCAGTTTGAATTTATGTATATAACAGATTGTAAACAGTAAATATTGAGCCAAAATGATTTAGAATTTACAGTAATAATAAAGAATGGAATATGAGAGTTTGAGAAGTCAGATGAAATGTGAATAGAATTTAGGAACAAATTGTAAATAAAACCATTTTCAAAAACATATTTAAAATTCTAAACTACATGCTTATGTAAAATATATATATCCTAAATAACTTACATCAAAGGGTACATCAAAATATCAGACTCTTGAGTAAAACTGAACTGAATTAAAAAACTAAATTGTGCAACATGTCTGTGTGATGATGAGGCAAGTAATGCCCAATGCACAGGCAGTCATGGGTGAATATTTTTAGGTGGTTTGAATGTTGTTGATGTTCTCCTTCCTTTAGAAGTGAGTGGATACCAAATGGGGGATTTCTAATAGTGATTGTAATAATCACAACTTCGGCTGGTCATATAATATTAACACAGGTAGATATTAGTGCACAGGTAAAATCAAGTACATGGCAGAGCCTTCACTCTCTGAAACCAGGATTTTCATCTTTCCCACCATTTCACAAAACCTCTTTTCAGAGAAGATAAAGAAATGTATTTTATTTATTGATCTGTTCTCAGTTTGCTTTATGTATAATATTCTGACTGCTACCAGACAGAACTTTTATTAGGTTCATAGTATGCATATTTTTCTCTGTATTTTAGTATTTGCCTAGCAGCTTAAACTTGCAGTGCAACTTTCACCTTTATCATATCTGCCTTGAGTCGCATAATAAAAGGATCTGGTTAAAGAATTAACCTTTGATTTATGCGGTATTTCTTAAAGCTCAAGACAGGTAATGGTAACAGTAATTAAAGGTGACATTTTTTCAACAGTTGTGTCTGCTTGGGAAACAAATTAAACATATCTGTGGGGATTTCTTAGCCTACCAGGATATGCAAATTTCCAAAGTGGCATTTGACGACGAGCTTACTTGTATACAGGTGGTTCAGGTGAGTTCTTCACACAGCTTTCTTTGGCGGCAGCCTCTGCTTGCTACTCAGCTGCACACCTACTCACCATGGCAACCACTTTGTCGAGCCGCATGTCCATGTCAGGAGGATCCAGTGTGGCCTTCAGTGGAGGAGCGTCCTCCTCCGCCCTCTCCCTATCCGGGGGCAGTGCTCGTGCAAGCATCATGAGGGCTGGCAGCGTGTACGGAGGAGCAGGTGGTGCTGGGGTCCGCATCTCTGGTGCGTCCCATATGCTGTCCATGGGTGGTGGTCGTATTGCTGCTGCTGGAGCCGGCTTCGGCTTTGCCGCTGGTGGTGGTGGGGGAGGTTTTGGCGTTCTGGCCTCGGATGGAGGTGTCGTTGGCAGCGGGAAGTTCACCATGCAGAACCTGAACGATCGTCTGGCTGCCTACCTGTCCAAGGTGCACTCCCTGGAGAAGGCCAATGCCGAGCTGGAGCTGAAGATCAGGCAGTTCCTGGAGAGCAGGACCACTATCGAAGCTCACGACTACAGGGCTTACCTGACTGTTATTGCTGAACTGCAGGCAAAGGTGTGTCACTCAGCGAATGTAGTACCTGTGTGATTGAACTGGAAATGCCAGTTCCTGTCCATTCATGTGCTTAAGTACGCACTTCAACATGCACAAAAATGTGTTGGCTGTTAATTGACTTCTGTTAAAATGTTTGTTGTTTATGTCTGTATAGATCCAGGCCTTCCTTGGCACCAAGGGCAGCATTCATCTTTGCATCGATAATGCTAATCTGGCTCTGGACGACTTCAAGCTTTTAAGACATTTGGATATATAGATATTGCCTCCCTTTTCTAATTAACGCAACACTTAAAAGTGAACAGGTGATCACACTGATTGACAGAGACAATACATTGATTACCCTAATAGTAATGTCCTCTCACATCCATGACAACAAAGAAGAATGCTGTGTTTGTATTGCAGGTATGAGAACGAGGTTGCTATTCGCCAGACAGTGGAGGCTGATGTTGCCGGCCTCAAGGCTGTCCTGGGGGACCTGCTTCGTGCGAAGGGCGACCTTACTGCACGTCTGGCCGGGTATCAGGAAGACCTGGTCATTATCAAGAAGAACCATGAAGAGGTGGGCAATCCAAACTATATTTATTTTCTCTCATGCCTTCCTTATCTCGGCATAAGCACAAGATAAGCACTTGTCAGCATACACAGAGAGAGAAAGAGAGAGGGATAAGCATAAGATATGCAACTATGGTATAGAGAGAGAGAGAGAGAGAGAGAGAGAGAGAGATTCAGTAATTTGAATCCCTTTATTTTGGAGTATGACAACCAAAACATAATTAATGATAATTTATTAATTTGGTTAATTAATTAAAAAATGTTAATGAATTCAATTAGGGTAAATAGGGTAGCAAATAAAGTTACATTTAATTTGCAGAATTTTAAACAAGTTAGACCATTTCTTCACACCAAAGCTGCCAAGCTGTTCTTATATGCTATGGTCTTCTCACACATTGAGCGTTGTTTTACAAACTGGTCTTTAACCAGCGTGACTATACTTAAAAGTATTGAATGTCTCTTTAAGAAAGCTATAAAAACTTCATTACTGCGATACCCTAGGCAGACATAAACTCTTAAGTTTCAGAAATGTATGTATGTATGTTTGTTTTGTATATAAAGTGCTCCATAATCCTGCACCTCCCCCGCTGCTTGGCTTTTTCCAAAGACTTGAAAGCGGAGGTAGTGCATAGGCTTCTGCAAAAGGAGATTGTGTGATATCATTTAGACGCAACACTTCTGGACAAAACATACTGTCAATACGTAAACTCTGGAATAGCTCACCCTTCCCAATAAGAGAGTGTACGACCTACAACACATTTAAAACTGACTTAAAACAGTGGCTCCTAGAAAACCAGACATGCACTCGCTTTTAATTGTCATATATTTCATAACACATGTTATTGTCATACATTTTATCATCCATGTACTTCCTTTGCTGTTTGTTTGTTTCTTCTGTCTATGTCATCAGTACATACATACATACATTTAGTAGTTATTTTACTTATTCTGGCATATTTACATGGGTATATTTTTATACCAGAATGTTCGTAAGTATGGTCCCTATTAAATAAACCAATTAAAATGAATAATAATTAAAATAAATGAGAGAGAAAGCCTAGAGCCTACAGCCTACTTCACACTAGCAGTCATGGCAACGGTGTTAGTCTTTCACCAACACAGAAGATTAACACTAAATGCTAAACAGTTGTACATATCAACAGTGGACGTGGACAATACAATACATAAACTACATGGTAAGAAGTTATTCCCTAAACCGTCATCATTATGGAAGCAGGCTTCACTGCAGTCCCGCAAGCACTGGTAATTTTATACTTACAATAGAGAAGACACAGAGATTGAATTAGTCTCCATGTCTCCGATCATATGGCAGGTGTCTTTAAATCTGGTATGAGAAATAAAATCATTTGGTAGTAACCGCAGCAGAAACAGCAAAAGTAGTAAGTTACACAGAAGTATTAGTTAAAAGTAGAACAGCTGGCCACTTGGTTTTAGGCCTGTAGGATGCTTTGACGTGTATGACTCAGTACCAGAATGGGTTCTCCTTGTCTTTGTCAGGATCTGTTTGCCTTGCGTGGTAAGATCGGCCACAAGGTGAATGTGGAGGTGGATGCAGCACCCCAAGGGGACCTTACAGCAGTCCTGGCTGGAGTTCGCGAGCACTACGAGGCTGTGGCTGCAAAGAACAGGAAGGAACTGGAAGTATGGTTCCAGAACAAGGTCAGATGAGTTTGTAAAACATCTCTGTGGCAGCATGTACTGCTGTACTACAATGAAATGAAATTGTTTTTGTAAGTCGCTTTGGATAAAAGCGTCTGCTAAGTGTAATGTAATGAAATGAAATGCAGTGTATAAGTGCATTTTGCAGTTTCTAATTGCATAGCCTTTTTCACCTCCAAGATTAATCTCACATGCCATTTTCTTTTTAGACAAATTTCAACTTTTAAATCTAATAATAGAATAATAGAGGATTAAAATATAAATATGGATAAAATATATTGAGTGCAATAATCTGCTGTGGACCATCTCTTTCAATAGACGGAGAGCTTGAAGAAAGAGGTGACCACCAGCACCACCACCCTCCAAGTCAGCAGCTCTGAAATGACCACCATAAAGAGCACTCTTCAGGCTCTCCAGATCGAACTTGTGTCCCTCACCAGCCTGGTAAGTCCACAGATACCTATGTCAAAATTCCTGTACAGGGCAAATTAAATATTAGTACATAGTACACATTAGTACAGTAGTAAATATTTTTACATATTTATATATATGGGGCTGTGTTTGTGTGTGTCAGAGAAAGATGGAGAGAGAGAGAGAGTGTGTAAGACAGAGAGATGGAGACAGAAAGAGAGACAGAAAGAGAGAGAGAGAGAGAGAGTTTGTGTGTGTATGTGTGTGTAAGAGAGAAAGCCTGTGTGTGCATACACTCAATTATTTCATGTTTATTGGTCTGTGCTTACAGAAAGCTTCTCTGGAGACCACACTGGCTCAGACCCAGACCCGCTACGCTTCCGTGCTGGCTGGGTACCAGTCTCAGGTGAGCAGCCTGGAGGCTCAGCTAGCTCAGCTGCGTGCAGACCTGGAGACTCAGGGTGCTGAGTACAAGTTGCTCCTGGACATCAAGACCAGACTGGAGCTGGAGATTGCCGAGTACAGCAGACTGCTGGATGGCAATGTTAGCGGGTAGGTGAAACACATTTTCTATAAAAGATAGAACAACCACACACTCACCACTAAGCATTACGTAACTCACAACACCCACCAAAAAACATATCCTGAAGCTGTCCTTGTAAAGCAAATATGATTGTAACTAATAATTTTATTTAAAATTTGCCTTTTTTCGAAACAGCTTTGCATCATCGTCCACCAGCAGGACTAAGTATGTCACCGTCGTGGAAGAGGTGGTTGATGGGAAGGTTGTGTTGTCCTCATCTTCCAGTTCATCCTACCTTCCTCATCTCAGCTAAATCTACTGGGAGAAGATCCAGCAAAGCTTTTTAAAATGAAGACAAAATAAGACACCCTATAACAACAAGTACAACAAAGGTTTTGAGTGAACATTGTTTACATCTTGATCTCACAAGTTTTCTCACAAGATTTCTGCCTTTCACCACTGCGATAAAACAGGATTTATTAAGTCCAGGCCTGCATCTGATAATGCCAAGAGTGCTGGCCCAGCACGACAGCCCTCACTTACCCCTTATTGCCCCCACACAGGGGTAATTTGCATTATTTGGGGGTAAATATGTATATACAGATATGTGGTGCTTTACTGAAGCTTTCCTTTCACACTGCATATGCTGCATCAATTAGTTAAAGTCAACTGCGCCCGCTGTGACAGCACTGTACAAATTTAAACATTTTAAAAATGTGAAAATTTTTAAATCAAATGCAAACTAAACACTTCAGAAACACACCATGTGTACCATCCCTGTGAATTTACAACTTTGATACATTTTACAATTGAATTCTCTTTTAGGAAAAAAAAACAGTTTGTATTAAATGAAGGTAGTAAGATGTAAAACACAACAACATAACAATAAGACAAAGTGAATAAAATGCTTGATACAATTCGCAGCGAACATGAAGTTCATGTCCATGCTGGGATTTGAACCCAGGGCAAAGTGAAGCAGTTCAGTGGAAGGCAGTACTGATGCGCGAATCAAGGATCTGACCGCAGGATCGCAGGTTTAAATCCACGGTTGCCAGTAGTGCCACTGAGGTACCCTGAGCATGTACTGCCCCCACCCACTGTTCCCCAGGTGCTGTTGTCATGGCTGCCCCCTGCTCATGTGTGTGATGGGTTACATGCAGAGGTGAATTTCGTTGTCTGTGCTGTGCGCTGTAAGACCACCCTGCTTTGGATGCAGAATTGTAATGTAAAGGAGGCTTCTCGTAACACTGACCACCAACAGATACAATTTAAATTTTATATACACAGATCATATTTCACACCTCGAAAACTTGTCAACATGAAACTGGGCAGCTCTCCCTTGTGCCCATGCATTTTGCACTCTATTCCGTAAGCCAGAGCAAAGCAGAAGCACAGCTGTCAGCAGAACTGCAGCCGCGTGATGAGTAAAACTGTAGGAAGAGGAAGGATGAAGTGCGTTTGTGGGTGTGCACATTAAGTAGGATCGTCAAGCATCCTTGGCATCACAAAGCAAGTCAGTGACAGGAAAGGAAACTATCAGTAAGAATGAATTTTGATTTTCTTTTGCTGGATAATCAGAATCTCTGCAGGTGAGTTACCATAAAGGCTGAATTAGAGCTTTTCAAACTAGTCTCTCTACATTTTCACTGCTGTAGATTTAAACAGCCATGTCAGGTCAAATAGGTTATTGTTGTTTCGGCCATATACATAGTATCCAGTGAGAAGAAACAATGTTTCACTGGGAAAATTTGGTGATACATGCAACTGTAGAGACAGAACAGCCACGGTACAGTGTACACACACACACACACACACACACACACACACACACACACACTTTCTAAGAGACCTCCTTCATAATTTCAGCAGACATACTCGTGAAAAGAACTCATTTTATATATTTTCAATTGCACTCCAATAGTGATGTCATTGTTTTGTGATTGTAATTGACTTGCATCTGTTTTTGCTCCAGATCTTTACCCAGTATCACTAGCAACAATGTGGACAACTGCAACAACCATATCTAAGAAAAAAGGTTTGTCTTATTATGACAGTGAAGTCTATACTAATACAGTATAATCTGTGTGTTATGCTGGCAATGAGCTAAAAAGGAAAAGACTAATTCAATAAACCAAAGAAAAATTAAAACATTCAATACATACATTTTATATATAAATAAAGTTATGTTACATGGGAGTGTTTTGTAGGCTTTTTACCTTAGCCCTTTCAAAATAACATATATTTTCACATGGAAAAGTAAGAATCCCAACCAGCCTGTTATGTTTCTCCCAGAATGCATCCCATCTGAAACTGCACCACTTCAGCTAGTGAGGCGTCCAGGAAAGTCTGTCCTTCTGCCCTGCTCCTGTGCTGATCCCCAGGCCTCACCTGACAATCTGACATGGATGACCACCAGCCAGGCTCTGTCTCCAGATGGAGGCTGGAAGTCCATGTTTACCACAGACGCAACGTATAGTGACAGACTTCGAACGTTTACCCGTAGTTCACCTGGAAACCTCTCGCTGCGTATACTGGACTTGACACAGCGTGACCACGGCGATTACAGGTGTATCATTAATGACCAAACGGGGAGACGGATCACACTGGTCGTATTGGGTAATTACGTGTATATATCTACAATATGAATATAGTTGGGTTTCCATTCAACATATTTGTATCATTTATGCACAATCAGTTAAACAAGATGGCCATCAGCAGCTGTTTTATACAACAAGGATAAATGTCCATGTCAAGTGAGGATTTCTTACTGGAATAACTATAATGCGCATTAATATGTTGGTTTATGATTAGATGTACACATACAGTACAGTACTCATGCCACACACACACACACACACACACACACACACACACACACTATTACACTATTTGTTTCTAGCATGGATTCTGTATTCCTTTTTTAGAAATCATCAACAGTGGTGAATTGACGTACATGTCCGTCGGTATTGCTGTTGTGCTGCTACTGCTTTTGGGAGGACTTGCAGTCATCTTCTGGAAATATACAAGTACAAACACATCAACATTAAAACTCTCTCTCTCTTTTCTCTCTCTCTTTTTCATTCTGTCTTTTTAATGTCATTTTGTTTTGTGCTTTGTGCTTTCCTCAGGATGGAGAACCAGACAGATGGGGACTGACAATATTCAAAGAGGGGGCACAAACCAACAACCTGACGTGAGCACATGATGATTCATGATGTAATATTTTACTTGGTGTATTACACCATCTGAATGACAAACTTGTAAGGGATAATGTTCTGCGAGGCAGTGATTCTCGTGGAATAAGCCCCGACATAGTAATGCAGGGCCCGATGCAAAGCGGAGAGGTGGCATTTTTATTGCTGCTTCATGGCATCCATTACTAAACATAGTTCATTAAGGAAATAGCATGTATAAGTGTGGCATACCAACGTTTCCAACTGCTAAATAACTCGTTTCAACTTACTGTTCGTATTTCGTTACAATAAGTGTACGACTACTTAAGTGCACAAAACCTTGCATTATGATACTTATACCTTAACCTTGCATTACAATTACTTATAAGTGCACAAAACCTGTTGCTATTGACAGAGGTCATTAATTTGGCCCATTCAAAGTGAATGGGACGTTCGTCCGTATTCTAAAAAGTGGTATATTAAATTTGTTTATGCTCCCTCGCACCCCCACCCAAACACACACACACACACACACCCCACACACACGCACGCACACACACACACACGCACACACACACACACACACACACACACACACACACACAAACACACGCACACACACACACACGCACACACACACACACACACACACACACACACACACACACACAGGAAACAAGTTGTTAGAGTGACAAAGAAAGAAGGACAGTGACGGTGTGTAACGTGATGCACTGTGTTGTCTGTAGACTGTAGCCGCTGCCACACCAACTTATGCAGCTCTTCAGTATGGCTACAGTGAGCAGCAGATGTACTCAACCATTGGACCCAGCACTGGGAATCAGGTGGGTACATCTCTACTGCTGTCTGGGGATGTGTGTGTGTGTGTGTGTGTGTCCGGGTGCTGTTTGGGTGTTGTTTGGGTGTGTGCTTTTGTCACACACTGTTGAGTGTAGAGGACACTGTGATATTTAATCACCATAAACCTAAATCCATTATTTCAACTATTGACCCGATAATAAAAAACAGCTAAATCTTCAAATTATCAAACAACACGACATGAATGAAACTGGCGATAGAGAATGTATTCACAGCTCTAATTCTGCTGCCTGCTCTATTTACTTGGCTCTTTGTATATACTATATTTAATAAATGGTAACAAAAGTAAACATTTCTGCCATGTATATACAGCTTCATTCAGTATGTGTCGATCGAGTGGTAATTTTTTGTTTTAACTGAAATGTGTTCCAGGCTAATACTGGGGATTATATCAATGTGTGATCAACTGATGTATCTGTAATGGATACTGGAGGACTGGGGCTTCTTGACTGCTGGGCAGCGTCATCTCCACTCCACTCCTCTGTACTATGGTACTCCAACATGGCGTGACAATACTACTGCCATACGTGGACCTAAAGTTACTGTACATGAGACATGTTAGCTGGTTTGCCTGCCAAGGGCACATCATCTTGTATTCTATCTTGTATTACTATTAATATGTCTGACGTTGGAAATGATGTCAGCATTGAGTAATTTAGCATTCTGTTAGTCAGCAGACGTAATTCCCTTTTTTATATTTGCAGAATCTGAGGTCTAAATGCTGAAAATAACAACTGTGGTATATTGCACAGTTGAACATAGGATGTGATGGTATGATTTGAAATATCACTAGTATGCTTTTTAAAATAATCTAAAATGTCCGTAAATGTTAACTGATAAATGCATGCATCCCTTTGGCCTGTTATTTACAAAAGGATTCTATAATGGCCTACTTTCCTACTTTTAAAAACCACATAGTCTGTTATCTTCCACAGCTACATAGTCATTTATTTATTGCACATTTTGTATTGGTGGCATTGGTGTTCTTTTAATCTGTCTGGGTTCATTTTGTTAGTCAGCAGATGTAATTCGCTTTTGTTTTCATTTGTCTGAAAATACCAAATGTGTTATATTGCACAACACAGTTGAACATAGAATGTGATATTATGATTTGAAGTATGGACTATTATGCTTTGTGAAAATAAAAAATCTCAATGCATGCTGTATCTGTATGTCCATTTGGTTTGTTATGTACAGTTCAAAAACACAGTTGCTAAAGAGTATGCGAATCATTTGGAATTTCTTTCCTTAATAAAGTCATAAAATGTGATCTGATCTTTATCTAAGTCACTAGTCAAAATGAACACAGTGTGCTAACGCTTTTACTGCAAAATAAACTGTTACATTTCATGTTTTTCAACTCAACTTTTCAGTGACGTAGACGAACATCAGACCACATTTTATGACAAATTGATTCAGAAAACCATGAAATTCCAAAAGGTTTACATACGTTTTCTAGCCACTGTATATTTTTATTTGCCATATTTTATGAAAACAGCATTTTTCAAAATTGGGTCATTTACAAATACACTGAGAAATTTAAACCATTCGAAACTATTATTATTGACTATCATAGTATATTGTAAAACCTTCATGCAGCCCTATTGCAACTGTGTTCACGTAACTTGCAATATTGATCCAACATTTTGGAGTTTGATTGAATAAAACATCATGAAATAAAAATGGATTGTGGAAGTGAAATAACCAACCAGCAGTGTTAGGACAGTGCCTGAGTGTGCACATAGTCAACGGTAAGCTCAGGGCAGATAAAATAACATTAGCAAATAGGTAGCATACTACTGATACAGCCAGCCCACAGGTTTTAGGAGTAGCTTGCTTTTTAATGTGACCTTCCCATGTAGCTTTGTTTACATTTTTCTACTGATATATTTGAGAACATGTAAAAATTGTCAAAAGCCTAAAGATCATCATAAAAACTACGCTTCCTGACTTTTTCTCACTTCCTCTGTTTTACCACACATGCTAGACATACTGAGGTAAAGTCAGTTGAGAAACTAAAACATTATTTTGTAATATAGTATTTGATAGAAGTTAGTGTGTTGACACATTGCTGAACACAGACAGACACACACAAACTCAAATATAAACATGAATTTTGGTAAAGGAGGAACATCTTGTTTTTGCCATGTTAGCAATCCTTTGAAGAGAAGAAATGGGAGTCTGACTAACCAACAGTCAGAATGACTGTGGGAACAGCAGTTCCCTTTGTGGTAAAAATTTGGTGTGGCATGTCAGCTGTATGTGGCAATGTAGGTCTTTTAGGTGTAGATCTGTCTTTTTAGATACCGGTATGTGTTTTTCTGAGTGTTGTATTTTCTTCTTTTTCCCTTTTCATCTAAGCTTTCTTCTCCTCTCCCTTTTTCAGGAAAGGTCAGACGTGCGTATAAAAAAAAAAGTTGTCATTCTGTGTCGAGGGCATGATATATATATTTGTTGCATTACAAATGGCTTCCTTTGTTCTAGTTTGATCTTTATTTCATAGATGTTTAACTAGAAGCAGAACATGCTTTACTGTTCTGCACAAGTTCTCCTGACCTGAACAGAGGAGGAATACCGAGTGTCTGTATGAGGAGGAAGGAAGTGGTGTGCTTGTGGGTGTGTGTATTCAGTAGCACTGTAAAACACTCTTGGTGTGTGTGAAAGAAAGAGAGAAAGAATAAGCAAAGTGACAGTAGGACAACGACAGTAAGAATGAGAATCATTTGGATTTTCTTTTGCTGGATGATTAGAATCTCAGCAGGTAGGTAATTATTACACAAGGTTGAATTAGGACTGTTTATAGTTTCTAAAATCTCATTGCTACTCATACATTTTAAGAATAGCCTGTATGTTTTATTTTGTATTAATGCACAGCCTCACACATACTAATCATACAAATACTGTTGTTCAGATGTAGTTGTTGTGTGCTACTGTGCAGTACTATGCTTCCACTGTTAAACACACAGCAATACACATACAATATATACCTATACAACCAATGATGATGTTTACGTACAGTCTGAATGAATTACCTCTATTTTTCACAAATGTGTTGACAGACAGTGTGTAAAGTAATGAAAAAACGGATTTTGTGATTTTAAGGATGTGAATTAAATGATAAAAACAGCATGATAGTCACCAAATACTCTGGTGAGGATGTTCTCCTGCCATGCTCCTGTGCTGAACTTCAGACTAAACCTGTACTAAACCTGAGATGGGTTAAAAGTCCAGGAGCTTCACATCTGGAGATTTACCCAAATGCACACCAAACCTTCAAGGGCAGGATCCAGATATTTAATCAAGATTCTCCAGGAAATCTCTCCCTTCTCATATCACACCTGACTAAAAATGATGAGGGAGCCTACAGATGTGAGGGCCACGGTGCCTACAGCTACAGAGACATTACACTCCGAGTTACAGGTAGGACATTTGGTACAAAACAACAGCACTTCTATGATTGCAGACTACCACTTCTGTGTCAAAATGTAAAAGACTGAGAGAAAGTATATGTTTGATTCAGTAAAAATGGAGCTACTTGATAGGAAGATTGCAATAAGCCCTATGCCATATCTGACAATTTGATGTAAACTGAACCATTATTTGTATATTATACGAACACACAAACACACACACACACATACAGACACATATACACATACAGACACCCATACATAGATTGAGAGAGACACTAACCCTATTATTGTAAACCACAGTTAAGGGAGCCAAGGGTAATTGATTGTAAGTTCATCGTTATACTATCATTATAAAGGCATGTTATATGTTTTGCTGTTTTATTACTGTAAGATTTATACTGTTAGGATGACGTCATGGGACACAGACAAAGACTCACAACATATTTTAGATTCAGATTCAGAATTTAGTTATTGCACAACTACAACAAAAAGAAAAAATCTTGTTTGGGGCACTGATAGTGTTTACGCAACACCACATTCAAGAAGGGGGCATACATTGTGTTCAACAAAAGTCAACACAACAAAGGGGCAGACCTTCACTCATCCACTCACAACCACTCACTCCGCAATCATACAGTGACATGCATACAGTAACATATTGTACATCCCATTTTTGTAATTATTATTTATCAAATATTATTTATTATAAAATTCTAATCTACACAATATGAAATATACTGGTATATGTGCTTATGTAATAAATCATATTTTAAAAATAAAATAAAACAAAAGTGCTATATTATAAATCAATTCATAAATAACATGTAACTGAATTTCAATAATACATATTTATTTTTTAGTTATCCATATATTTAAGCCATCTACATGCAAATCAGTATACATACAAATACAAACAAAGGATGGTCATTATATCACAACAGTATTCAGCTGAACCTCTAGGTCAGGTTATGTTCTTTTTATTATTGTAATGCACTTTAGGCTGGGGACCTTTCATGTACCATGAAACCTTTGCAGATGGTGAAGACTGCAGCAGCACATTTGGTCTTTGCTCAACCAAAAAGTTTGTGTCACTCATCAGCGGGGCATTGCGTCGTTGTGATATTGAGTCATTACGTAATTTTTAGCCACTCTGCACTGGCTTCCTGCTGCTGTCAGAATTGGGTTTAGGTGTAGTCTTCAAGTTTGATGTCCTAGTCATTCTTTGTGCAGTGGAGAAGATTAATTATGTTTCTGACTATTATGAGCCTTTGTAAGTTGATAGACATTAAGAGTACAGCTTTCAATGACAAAAAAATGATGCATTTAGTGTACAAGTGCCACAAGTATGTAAAGTTACCACACATAGAGACTGATAAGTTATCACACGAATACAGCATTTAGCCTGCATACTGCCAACAGGGTGGCATGGTCTTAAGGGCAGGGTTAGGCCAAAGTGTCATGATGTTCTCAGTATGACACCTCTTATCATCCCTCTCAGGCTACCTGCTCACCAGGTTTCATGTGGACTGCTGCTCTAGGGTTTATTAATTTTCACCAAATTTTACTTACAAAAGAGAGAAAAAAAATAAACCTGTAAGATGGTTCTGTACTGCAGAAGTGATTATGATCATTTGTTAGGTACATGTGAAAAAAGATACAAAATTATGCCTACAATAATGTCTATGATGTAAATAAGGATAAAATAAATAGGTAAAATAGGATAGAATAGAAAATGTTTTAGAAGTGTCTTGTTATTTCCAGAATGCACTATAATAATGACGTCTTTAATATGTCTTTTATATAAGTGTATATTTCACTGAGATGTATTTCCTCTTGCCCAAGATCCACTATCACCAACGATGACATCACTGACTACAACACCTGAAAAACAAAATTCAGTTACTTCAGTATCTAAGGAAAAAGGTTAGCCCCATGTGCTGTTATATATTCAACCCTAACTGACCCAAATTAGTTGGCATAAGAGTGCTTTCACACCAAGAGCAGTCCATTTGGACCAAAAGCTCAATTCGGTTTAGTTTCGTTTGTTTCAAACTCAAGAGGGCCCAGTTTTTCGGCACAGTATCACAAAATAATGCAACAGTTTCACATTATAATCTGAAATTATCATGTTATTTCGTGACATGAAATTATCATGTTATTTCGTGAGAGGCATTTATCATGTTATTTCATGATATGGTGATATTTACTTGAGATCAGCCCATGTACAATCACCGGATCAGTAAAGCCAGTCTACCACTCTTCCCTCCATGTTTCAGACCCATGAGTGTGAACTTGAGTATGGTTCAAAATGTGCATTCTCTACTCTCAAGATTTCTTTGGGCTCGTGGTGTACCTGAAGACTCTATGCTTGGCATGGAGCAAGATCATGTAGCCTAAGTGTATTTTGCTGTTTCATCTTCAAGTTGTTTACGGTAGCAGAATGCTCGGTAAGCAACTGCTGAATGTTAAAGAAGAACTTCGGTGTAAAATGAAAATTGGCATGTTAAAACATCATACCGAGTTGGTATGTATACTGAGGAGCAAAACTGATTTAGCCTGTTGCATTCAGAGTTTAACTATTTTTTATCGTTTGTCCCAGAGGGCTAACAATGGAAGTGGTAGGTGCCCTCAGACGAAGCATGACGACTACGTTATTTTTAAACCATTAAAACAGCTTGAAGAAACTCCACACTCCATCGGTAGTACAACACAGGTCCTGACATTAAAAACGAGGCACTGAGAACTTTGTAAGTGTACACAACATTTATTAATAAAATAGTTTTGACAGGCAGTACCTTGCTGTAGTTTCTCATCGCCCCCATGATGAAAGTCCAAACAAGTCGATTGTACTACCTCTTCTCCTATTCTTCCTGCTGGTTCATGTTCCTCAATCGACTTGTGCAGACTTTCATCATGGCGGCGACGAGAAACTACAGCAAGGTACTGCCTGTCAAAACTATTTTATTAATAAATGTTGTGTACACTTACAAAGTTCTCAGTGCTTGGTTTTTAATGTCAGGACCTGTGTTGTACTACCGATGGAGTGTGGAGTTTCTTCGATTCTTCGGTTGAGATTTCCCCATGGGTGCTTCAACTTCTGCCTATGCTTCTACCCCCTTGGTTAGAACCATAGACAGTAGAAGAGAATGGACCGTGGGATGGCGTCGTTTTCAATGGGAGCCGTTGAAGCACGATTTTGCGATTTTTAATTGGTCACCAGGCAACTGCGCAAGCGCGGGGTGACGTACGGTCACGTCGGCCAGCAAACCCAAATACCATAAATTGACTGGTAGATGCTCAATCACAAATCATACAGCGTACGATCATTTTCTTAATAAGTATTCTTCTACCGTTATAGCTGCAATCACTTTGTGGAATGGGAGGCTAATATTGTACGTGGGGACTTGATTCTTCGTCAACTAATTTTGGTTCCAGACAGTCTTGCAAGCCAGCATGTCAAGGGAGCTAGCTAGTTAGCATGTGAATTACAAGCTATAGTGTGTAGCTTAGCTTAGCCATCTTTTTTTAATTCACTTGCATCGAATAGTAAAATCCATAAAGATAGCTTACAAACAAATACCAAGTTCTAAGCTTATTTTTTGGGAAATAGTCATGTAAATGTTTCCCCAACATGAATAGAAAAGTAAACGGGCATGACTGTGGCTACAGCTTGTTATTCAACCAGTACGGTAAATTTTCTCCTGTGCGACAGAAACTCACTAGTCGCATGATTTATGGGGTCAAAGTGACGCTAAAATGAATGGAAGTCAACGGAATGCTACATGCTATTGGGCTCTTTCCGTGTTGAGATTTCCCCATGGGTGCTTCAACTTCCGGATATATTCCTACCCCCTTGGTTACTGGACTTGGACTGAACCATGCCGTGAGGGAAGCATGTTGGCTGATCTTATGAAATGAAGTAGCCTACAACCATACTTGATGTTTTCACGTTATAACATGAAAATATCACCATATCATGAAATAATGTTATACATGCCTATCACGAAATAACGTGATCATTTCATATCACAAAATAACTTGATAATTTCACGTTATAACGTGATAAATATAACGTGAAACTTTTCACATAATTACGTGATACTGAGACAAAATATTTTTTTGGGGGGGTGGCAGCAATGCGCTTCCGTATGTCTCGGCCCTCTTGATTCTGCACCAATGAACTATTCTAAATGCATTATGGGCAGCTAAGATGAATATTGATGAGGAAACGGCAGACCAATTTTGATTTGTTTGCCAATGTGAAAGCGGACCACACCACAGTCTGTATGCTACACAGTAACACTTTTACTGCCTGTTCTGGGCCAAATAATAAAACTAGTGGTGTGAAAGCACCCTAACATTTACAGTTTCACCCTTGTACTCTGAAGTGTTTTACATTTAGGCCATGTAGAGACTGTGTTGTTTACTTTTTAAATCCTCCAAGACCTCCTAAAAACTCCAAAGGCAGAAGAGAACAAGAAAATAACTACAGTCTTTGGATATCCTGTAAATGATAAAAGTGTGGCCTGTGGTCAGCCATTAATGATGCATCAGCTTCAGCAGTCATAGCCATTTTTGTAATGTTCCTGTGCACCCTTTTCTTACTTTTTCGTACTGTTTGTTGCTATATGTAGGATTGTGGCCAAAACTGGTACTGCAATAAAATGTAAAATACTGTAAAACATTGCTTTCCCTCTAGAGACAAAAAGCAGTAGTCTAAAGAACAAGTAGTCTAAAGAACAAGTTTAACCACTGCATCTATTTGGGCCATTTTTGTTGATTTGTCATATTCATCAGTCAGCCTACATTTGTCACTGATACAGAATGGCGTTCTGTTTTCCCCTATCTTGATGTCTCTGCAAGCACTTGTAGATGTAGGTATAGCTAAAGGCAGGTGGATAAGGGTACTTTAAGGTTACTTTTAGTTTTTCCTCCAACGTTCTCATGTATAACAATATCCACAAACTGACTATTTTGACTATTTTAGACTGACTGCTGTGTTCATTTGCAGAAAGTGAAACCAAACCACCTTCATACATATTCATCCTTGTTGCTGTGCTGTTAATGCTGTTGCTGGGAGGAGCAACCTTCTTATATTTCAGACACAAAGGTACACATGCACACACACACATATGCACACACACACACAAACACACACACTCACTCACACACACACAAGCACGCATAAGCATGCGTGTATACACTCATGCACTCACACGCATGCACACACACACATACACAATTTAAAACACTTTTTGTTCCATTAGGTCTAAAAAGGAAATCAGGACAGATGCAGGACAAGGACCAAAAGGTATTTATTTATTTATGAATTATGACAATTGAAATGCCTACATTGTATTCATTCCATCTGAAATAACGTTTTGTCCAGAGTCGTCTTTTTATCACAAGTGTGTGTGTGTGTGTGTGTGTGTGTGTGTGTGTGTGTGTGTGTGTGTGTGTGTGTGTGTGTGTGTGTATGACTCACTAGGCCTCATAACCTTATGTCTGCTGTAAGAAGCTTATTGGTGTTGTCTTGATTCCCATAGAATGACAGTAGGGTAGACTGCAACACTCAGGACGCCAGAGAAGACACTCAGGCGGAAAATTATACCGATTACGGATTAATGTGCAATACTTCTGTGTATATACTTTATACCTTTGCTTTGGGATGTGTGTAGTTTGTAGATGTGTTAAACGTGTCTGTGTGCAGTACTTTGAAAATGGCATGTTGTGTATTTTAGGATGACGTCACCTACACAATCGTGGTCCATGGTAGAAACCCCAAAGTAGCCCAAGTGAGGCTGAACACAGATGACAGGACAGAATACGCCTCCATCAGAACCACATGAGCCACGACATCCCACATCACTCCCACACTTTTACTATGCTTGCCTGCATAATGAGTCACAGTAACCAATACAGGTGGACATCCCAGCTTCAGAAATGAAAAGAAAAAAGAAATCTAAATCAACTGATAGAGCAGCACTGATAAAGCAGCAACTGATAAAGCAGCACTATGTAACTTTTTCGAGTTGGTAGATGCTTAAATGAGTCATTACCAGGCAAATTAAAACATTCCTACTGTCTGTGGTCAGTAAGTTTTATGGTACACAAATAAACAAGGAATTTTGGGATGAGGGGTGGTTGTTACCACACTGGTCTCAACTCATATATTTAGTATTCTTTTTCATACTCATAGCTACAGAATTCTGGGCCTTTCTTCCCTTTTCTCTCTCTCTCTCTCTGTCTCTCTCTCTCTCTGTCTCTCTCTCTCTCTCTCTCTCTCTCTCTCTCTCTCTCTCTCTCTCTCTCTCTCTCTCTCTCTCTCTCTCTCTCTCTCTCTAATCACTGCCATACATGGTAATAGAATCATGCAACAAATTAGCTTTTGCAACTTCGTCACTTCTGCATTCTTCTCTGTAGCTAAAAGCCAACTCAATGATGAGTGGAATTAGAATTAGAATAGTGCAGGATGTTGTCAGTGTTCAAGAGTTGAACTAGTGTAGGTGTTGTGAACACTGAAAAAAGTGTGATATTGCATGACACAGTTCACAGGATGTGGCAGAATAGATTGTGAGTGAGATCATTTGGGGGGTTCATGTGTGAGGAACTGCCTTGACCTGAGTTTGCCATATACATGTACTTTTTGTTAGACTTGTAAAATGAATAGTTTTACATACATAATTAACCCACTTACCTATCAGTGTAGCATACCAGTTTACATATTTCATAAAACAAAACATTGAAAATGATTTTAAAAAACAGCTAACACTCTCCAACCAAACAGTAAAAGAGGCCTTGCCACATGCTTCTCAGGTCAGGGAAGCAAAAGGCAGCTTGAGCAGAGCGGCAGCAGCCAGGTGTTGGCAGTCATTGGCCCTCAGCATTTCCTACTGTGATAACTAAAGGAAGGCACCCTACCCCATAGACATCCTATATCGTAGGATGTATGGAATGTCTATACACGATACGACACTGAACTGTTTAATCTATAAAGATTCAATGGTCAAGGACATTACCATTGACACATCATTTGTTGCAACTGTATAAAAAAGAAACAGACACACACATTTCCAGTGATGTGGGTGAACATCAGAAAGTCACCCAAGTCCAGGAACACCCACACATTTACAAACGGGGGAAGTGGACAGAAACAACACAGAAAAGAGTGCAAAGTTCCATGGTGTAATAGCTTTGAGGTTGCACCCCCCCCAATAAGCTATGAATTTTAACTTTTTCAGTGAAGTTCTGCTAAAAAGAAGGATGGAGATGTCACATACAAAAATAGTAATGTAAAAAACATGGAAAATGTGTATTCTGAGGACAATCTGGGCCTATTTAGGGATAATACTGAGGTTAGCCTTTGTGTTGGTAGCAAAGTCAGATCAATTTGATGAGTTTTGAACAAAACACATTTTGCATTTACAACTGAAATAGCTTACAGTGGCAGTGAGCAGTGGCATAGAGTAAGTCAGGAGAGGGTTCCTACATTTTTATTTATCCTTTGTTTTACCAAGGTAGTCACACTGAGACAGTAGTCTCTTTTGCAACTGAGCCCTGGCCAAGAAAGGCAGCACTTAAGTAACAGCAACAGAAAGACACTATAGACAACACAAAACTATAACACACACAACATAAAAAAGCAGCATAGGAGATAAAAGAAAAGGAAAACAAATCAACCAGCATGTACCATGTACCTTCAACATATCGACATAATACAATAGACAATCACATGAATGGATAATAACCTAAAAACACTCACACTGATAATTAAAAGCAGCGGCAGGTAGCTTACAAATCAGAAAGTGAAATGCAGAGGTGGACAAACCCACTTGAGAAAGTAAAGGTCCTGCCATTCTTTCTGCCTATGCTCCCAACACATGTGACTTTAATAATCATCTACATGGCTGAAGAGGTGTGCTATTTTGGATCAGCTGGTTCAGTGAATTGTCTGGAACAAATACGTGGCAGGACTTTTACTTTCTGAACCCGGGATGTCCACCTCCGTGAAGATGTTAAGCTTTAACTGTTTTTGAAGTTCATTCCAGGTTGAAGGGGCTCTCTATACAATGATTTTCCAAAGTCAAGGCATTACCTGACATCTTACGGAAAAATCTGTGTAAGTCGGTGCCCAACACAACACCAAACACTCTCAAGGGTCCTGCTTTGTCATTCATGTTACACCTTACACCTTGTTTTTATGTCAACACTGTCACTTCTGTATTTTTCTCTAGTGAATGTTGTGAAACTGATAGTTACAATGATAGTTTGGGTGTGTAGGTGTCAGATCTTACACCAAAAAAAGTGTCATTTTGCATCACACAGTTTAACATGGAATGTGGGGGCAAGGTTTGAAGTGTGAAGATGGTCATTTGCTGATTTAATCTCAAAGAAGAAGAATTCCTAAAAAAACAGGAACTAAAATTTCAATATCAAAATATAGCTGTTTAAACTTCATTTGAGACTTTGTATGGTAATTTTACTTTAAGAAAGTCCACTTATTAACTTTTAATAAAAACATAACAAGAACCCAAATGCCTATGTTGTGAAGTATAATTATGATATAAATATGAATGAAATGGAGTATAACATTTAAATTATGAAACACTTTATGAGCCAATTACTATCAAATCTAATGAATGTTATAATGTCCTAGACATTACACATTCATAAACAATGCAAACAACGTTTCTGTACTCTGGCAACAACAACTAATACAAAAATGTATACTGTGAAATTATAACAGTGTCCTTTGAATGGCTAACACCTTGCACCTGTGTGTCTTTCGGTTAGTCAATCATTTATCCAGGCCCTGTCTGAATCTCACCACTGCTTATGCTGCACCAGTGTGGCAATAGCTCACAGCCATGGAACACAAAGCCCTTGGCCTGTCCATATTAATGTATTTGCAGTGTAGGTGCCAGTCATTATCATGTGTTATCAGTGCATGTAATGTGAATGACACACTTTTGTTGAGAATAATTAATATGTAAATTAAAAAAAATGATTGATGAGGACCATATTTAAATGTGAATCTACATCACTGAATCTTGTATTTGTTATCAACCCTTTACCTGCCTTAATTTACCCTCTTAGGTGTCATTCTTTTCAAAATCTTGATGGTCTTTGTTAAGTAAACAAGAAGTATTGAAAACGCATAAACAATTCAAACAATAGCATATAAAAGAGGTGCTGAGGTTTTAGGTTTTAGGTTTCAGGGTATTGCATATTCCAAAACAATCATTTAGCATATTTTTAGCACTTGGAGTTCAGCAAATGAACATGTCCAGCAGTGTCCTAATGATAAGGATTAATGATCATGGAGTCAAATATTATTACAGTGTTAGGTGTTTGCATGAAGTGGTCTTCAAGGTTTCAGTACACTCAAGCAATCTCTTCTGATGTGAGTCTGTCTAACATACATTGTGGGGAGAAAATACCAAAGACGGGCCATAATATATACAGCTTACAAAACTGAAATTACACAGTGTTCCAGTTCAGCCTGGACAGTAACAGGCACAATGGTTTTACAGTCCCTGGGGCTCTGCCAAGGGCATCTGATTAGCCCGCTATCAGGTAGAAGCTATTTAAAGGCAAGGACGAGGCTGCAGCAAGTCCTCAGTCAATCCATCCATCTCTGGAACTTCCACTCGGCCAAAATGAAGGGCACCATGCTGCTGTTGGTGTGTCTGGGGTACGGGATGTTGTCTGCTGCTGTTGCTGCTGCTGTTCAGCTCCGGCCAGAAGAGAGAGGGGACACGGCTGGGAGTGGCAGCATGTCCCGGAGTGCTCGCGACGAGGCCATAGAAAATGAGATTGAAATCGAGCTCCCCTCGAACAGTGGTGGGAATGCGGCCTTTTGGATGATAACGGCTGCCTTGGACAGACGAATCAGAAACACTGAGAAAAGGCTGGAGAATCTTCAGAGGGAGAATGAAAGTAATCCTAACTGTGATCTATCTTAAATAGTAATCTAATTTAGCTATGTTTAGTTAGTATTCATTAACAGCTATGTGTTTTAAACAGTAAGAAAAAGCTTCACGCATAAACACTAAGGTACCTTAAACATTTGGTAAAAATTTGGTAAAAGTTTGGTAAAAGGTACATCGAGTATTCAATGTGATTAAAGTTCATTTATGATTTATGGCTCATAGAGGTTATTGGTTATTATATTTGGGAGCCTATCAGCTGTCAAAGTAAACTGTTGAAGCTGAGTGCCTAACGTATCATCAAACTATTGGTATTGCTTTTGCTATTTGGTAAAATGGCAGTGCTCACCTCATCTCTGAGGGCGATGGAGAGAAGGCTAACATACAGGCTGGTGAAAGCGGAGAGCAGTGTGAAGGAACTCGGCCGTGATATCTCAGGTAGGATACTTACTTACACACTTGTACATCATGTTATGTGAACTAGTCCTATCTCTGGAATGGTCTTACACAACATATATAGGATTTAAACACAGTAGAGATTTTCCAATCCAGATTAAAATATAATTTTAAAAATAAATGTTTTCTTAAAAATTCTACCATTTCATGGTTGATTACTATTTTAAATGATCTTCTCTTGTTATTGTATTGTGAATGTTTGTAGATCATTTCATATGGTGATTTTGCACTTTAAACAATGAATTGATTGAAATAATTGACTGATTTAAGCGTGAACCTAAATACTATCATGATAACATGTACCGGTATGCGTGCACAATTTCATCTTGCAGAGAGGCCAAAGATTGCATTTTCAGCCTCGCTTGGGGGAGTGGGGAGCAGAGGACCTTACAACACTGACACAACGCTGACTTTCAGAGACGTCATTACCAACATAGGCAATGCCTTCAGACCTGCTACAGGTATCGTGGTCCACAAGCCAGTGTGATTCAACCAGAGGTGTCAATCTCGGCTTCAGAAAGTAAAAACTTTGCCACAGATTTGATCCAACCATTTTGTGAACCAGCTCATCCTAATAAGCACACACACTATCAGATAGGTAGACAGGGTAATGGGTGAAATCACCTGTGATAAATTCACCAGGGATACAGGGCATTTTTTTATTTTCTGAAGTGGGAACTGACTGAAGTACAAGGGGCTGGTCTGGTTTACCAGGCTAGGGACTGACACCACTGGGTCCTATAGATAGACTACGCCTGAGACAACAAACCAGAGCAATAACAGTGCGTCATGGCTCTGCTTAGCGACAGCAACCAAAGATGTTTGGTGTAATGGTCATAATAAATATTAATGCATACAGTTTTTACAGTGCTTCTCTCAGTACTCAAAGACGCTTACACCCCAAGATGTTTGTAGTTAGTATAAAGCATGAGCAAAAACATTTAATTTCACCAGAAATGTCACAGCAAACACTAACAAAAAGATTGAACTACCTAGACACTGATAAAACCACTTTCCTAGTTTGCTATGTTCCTAAAACTGCGGTCAGAAAATGTGACACTCCAAACAACCATGCTTTCACCTTTTCTTCACCTTTGGTCCAACACTGCAATTTTTCACTAAATCCTCGTTCCTACTGCCCCCTATAGGCCTGAGGTAATATCACACAAATTTCTAATATCATTTAAACTGCCACTTACAGTTAAGATGCCACTGATCTCATTTTTGCTTTGCTGGGTCCTGACCGGCAGTGTCGTCTCATCCGCCCGCGTTTCTCTCACGTGTCTCAGGCATCTTCACAGCCCCGGTGAGGGGGGTCTACCTCTTCTCCCTGTTCGAGTGCTCGCTCTCCCCCCAGCCCGCCTCCCTGTCCCTGCACAAGAACGAGCAGATGATGGTGAGCGTGGCCAAGCGCAGGGCCCAGCACGAGGGCGCCGAGAATGGCTCCAATGGGGTGGTGCTGCAGCTGGAGCAGGGGGACCAGGTGTACGTGCGGCTGTGGAAGGACTCCTGGGTCTATGACAGCACCGGCCACTACACCACCTTCAGCGGGGTGCTGCTCTTCACCCTGTGAGAGGCACAGTACTGGGCTGGAACCAGCTCATTGTAACAGGGTGGGCCAGGAGGATTTTTTTGGTGGGCCAGAATGGAGCATGAAATACACACACACACACAGATATGTAGGATAGATCTGTAATTGTGTGTGCCATTCCCTAGCCTGGTTAAGACCCGCCCCTCATACTTCATTTCATTTCAATGAAGTACGAGGGGCGGGTCTTCCCAGGCTAGCCATTCCCACCCTTGCTCCCTCATAGGCCTAGAGAGTAACCTCATTTGTTGACAATTTCCAGAGTATGGGAATTCTTTTTTTTGAAAACATTTGAGAGGAGGCTTTCATCTTTTTCCCTGTTTTGCACTGGAGATGTGTCAACACTGGCAGTAAATTAGAGC
>CM050211.1:7300000-7322500 GCA_027475355.1 Coilia nasus | reverse complement strand
GTTTAGCTGCGTGCGCGGCTTGGTTAATGCATGTCATGTCACTGTCACCTGTGGTGCAGCTGTCCAGCCTGTTGGTCCGGTTGCTCATAATGGCTGTCTAAGGTCGGGATAAAACTTCTCTCGGGGTCCGCGGCTGATGAATATGTATGCTCGCAGCCGGAGCGCTGGTAGCCTCTGAGACTCTTGTGTAGATGTCAGATTCGTGTTTGACTCCCAGGTCAAGGGATTCGGAGAGCTTCTTAAGACTGTTGCACAATAGGGACTTGACTCAAAGATTCCTGAGGGTTGCCGGGCAAGGGCTATTGTGCGCGCCTTGCGCTGTCTACATATTCATAGCCCCTTGAAGTCATTAGTAGTCATTCATTCATACAGGCACACCCACTTGACCCCGTCCCCCGGTTACCGTGGGAAAGCCTTACATAGGGTTGAACTGTTAAATATATACAACTTGTTAGGCACACAAGATGATTCCAATCTGTCACATCAAGTGGGTGATTTATGATGTGAGGGAATAGGGAGCGCTGAAGTAATTTACTTGAACAGGGTAATGGCTACCTTGTCTGAAATAGCAAATAAAACAGACTTTATTTATTAAATGCAAAAAAGTGGTGTATGATTACTTTTAATTAGTATGAAAAAATATATATAGGCTATTTAGGTTGACTATGGGAATAGGTGAAATCAACAGCTAAAGGCAACCATCTGTTTCTGCCTGCTTGTCCTTTATGAGGGAAAAAACTTTCATATAAAAACCAAGGGTTTCTTCCACTAAGGGTCCCACGTATCACACCCATAATGAATCAGTGCAGTGAATGGGCTAATGTTAGGCTACCTCCCGAATACTTCCGACAAACCGCAGGTGCAATCCCCGCCCCCATGACCGTATAAGGTGTAAACACACATTCCATGAGGCGGGGTCAATGACGCCATCGTTCCTGAATGAGCTGTAGGGCTGTTGGACTGGGTGGAAAAGTTGGGAAGCTTCTCGGCAGAGTTGAAGAACGGGTAGTCCGTCTCCGCAAAGGAATTAAACGCTACGAATATGGACTCCCAGCGTGTACAGTTTTTTACTTTGTTTTTATGTGTATTTATTAACTCGCTATTTATTTTCGTTCATGGAAAACAAAGTAAGTAGTGCTTTCTTGGAATTAATTTTTAATAGATAGAACTGTGATTTGTAACGTCCCACATGGCTACGGGCTGTCCTGTTGTGCGTGTCCTATGTAGACTGTGTCCGTTTTCACTCACTTATGTCCGATTCAGTTGATGTTTAGTCGTAACCACTAAAAGTAATCTAGGATGTAAATTTAATTATTTCCGTACATTGAGTATTTTATTCGGTTGGACATGTTTTAAATCAAAATGGCCACTGTGCGTTTCTTTTCATCTAGAAACGGAAACGTTTTGTCACTGGTTTAACTATTGTAAATGTTATAGTCCATAAGCTGAATTTGTGGTGAAGAATAACAGCCGAAATGTTTGTTGTCATTGTCACTTAAATTTAATCTAACAGTATTCTTCTTTCTTTACTCGGGGAGGGCTGTAAAGTTTATATTTAAATATTCCCAAATATCACATGAGCACCTGTTGCAGATTACAGTCATAAATTTGTGATACAACTGAATGTTAGGCTACTTTAAAACGATAGTGTTTTTCCATAGCATATAAGTAGCCTATTTGACATTATTAGACTAAAGATAAAACCTAAATGAACATATTCATAGCCTGATGTCACGACCAATGACCCATAGGCTATATATATTATATTTTATAGTTGTTTTCTTGTTAATTTAGTGCAAGAAAGGTCTGTTGAAAGGTCTTTGTTTTTGATGTTTTTGAAGAAGTGTTTTATTTTTTTGTGGCCACTATGAAATCCTTCAAAACAGTCATATCCAGTTAGTCACTCAGGGAAAACTCTCCTACTCTTCACAAGATGGCTATATTTCTAGTATTACAGCTACAAACGCATGTTCCCTATGATCTACATGTTTATATTTTCTGTCTTCTCCAGATGTGATGTTAGATATGAAGGCCTCAGGGGGGGACTTGGGCTGGCTGCCTTCACCAAGTGAGGAAGGGGTGAGTGTTCCAAACTGCGTCCGCATACACCATAGCTGTTTTGATTTGCCATACTGCATTCTGGTTTCTCAAGTAGTCATCACGATCCTTCCCACAAAGCTTTGCTTCTATTTGACTTTGGGATATAACGCAGGGATGACAACATAAACACTGCTTGACTTTGTTTAAAGCTGAAAATAAAAGCCTTACAGACTAAAGAGTTTTAAGATTTACGTTTTTTAAGAGCTAGGCAGCGAGGAAAGTTTGAGGGGTGAGCCATGACTTTTATTATCCTTTGGCCTGTTGAGAAAAGGAAATGAGTCATGTTACAGAAGCTCAAATAAAACCCCTTTGTATGACCAACAACGACAACACGATATGAGCAGTAGACCCAGATGTTGAGTAAGTTTTTTTATGGCAGAAGTGGATCCCAAAAACCCACCTCATATCCGCTTTAGCTTTATCTCAGTAATAAAACCACCGATGGCCCCCTTACTGTGTCTTGTTATCAGTAGTGTTGTGTCACCTCCATGTGCCTCTGTATCAGTACTGATAGCCCCTCTGGTGTCCCTGTCTTTCCTCGGCAGTGGGAGATTGTGCAGACAGTGATCAACGGCTCCCTGCTCTACACGTACAGCGTGTGCAACGTGGCCAACGACGGCGACCAGGACAACTGGCTGCGCACCACGTTTATCCAGCGACCGCCCGACGTGTCGCGGGTCTCCGTGGAGATGCATTTCGTGGTGCGCGACTGCGGCACGTTCGACGGCAACCTGCCCTCCTGCCGCGAGACCTTCGGCCTGTACCTGGCCGAGTCCGACGTGGACGTGGGCACCAGCTTCAGGAAGTCCAACTTCCGCAAGGTGGCCACGGTGGCACCCGACGAGGTGACCGCCAACCAGCGCGGGGGGAAGGTGGCGCTTAGGGTGAACGTGGAGACCAAGACGGTGGGGCCGCTCTCACGCCGTGGGTTCTACCTGGCCTTTCAGGACTCGGGCGCGTGCGTCGCCCTGGTCTCCGTCCGGGTCCACTACACCATCTGCCCGGCCACCACCCGAGGCCTGGCTGCCTTCCCCGAGAAGGTGGCTGTGGGCGCGCTCACCCAGGTGGAGGGCACCTGTGTGGACAATGCAGTGATGGCTACCCAGGCGCCCTCCATGTACTGCACCTCTGAGGGCGAGTGGATGTTACCCGCAGGGCAGTGCCAGTGTCGGCCCGGATATCAGGCTGTTGGAGACTCCTGTAAAGGTGAGATAACTGTGACCTTTCTTTTTTTGAACAATTTGCATTTTGGATAGCTCTATTCAGTTCATTACAGGAACGTATTGTTTTTCTTGGGTGGTGCTTGTGTTGAAAGGCTGTTTTTTCTAGACAATGAAGCGACTTGTGAGTTGTCTGGCAAGAGGCTGTGTCTTACCTTACAAAACACTCTCATGGCTTCTCCAATTTTTCCCTACATCTTCTTAAATGTAGAAATCTAAGACCCAATCTACACAGAAGGAATATTTTTCCCCTTCTCTGTGTGTGGTGGTAATCCCCTCAGCAGGAGTCCAGAGTGAGAAGCACTGAGTGTGAAACTGTGAGAAAGAAATGACATGAGACTGAAGGAATGCCAGTTATTTTCACACCCTGTCACCTGTCGACTCAGTGTTTCCGCTCTGTCTTTTGTCAGGCATATCAGGTTCAGGTGTGGGCTTAGCCAGCGGGGGAGGGGGGGGGGTGGGGGGGGACTCAGTCACAACTGCCGGCTTTGTTTTGCCTTTGATCCAAGCTTTTTTTCTCTTGTTTCCCTTCTGTGCTTTTGAATGTGAAAGCGGAGAAAGAACAAGAGAAGGGGAAGGAGAAAAAAAAAGAAAGAAAGAAAGAAAGAAGCAGAACGGGAGAGAGTAAGCGATCCAGCGAGATAACAGATGGTTAAAAGCCTTGAGGAGCTGACCAGCAAAAATCCAGGCACTCCCATTCCAGCAAAGCCACACTGATACATTTCTAGAATGCTATGCGCAGTATGTGGGGGATATGGCCCGCGCGTGCAGTCTCTTTATGCGAGGATAATATGAGTGGAATGACAGGGATGGGGAACGTGAGAAAGAGAGGTCAGGTCTGTAATCTTCTTGTGCAGTTTGAGGCTTTCTGTTGGGATATTTCTCCCACACACACACGCACACACTCACACACACGCACACACTTCGCACACAGACTTCCATGACTAAGACAGCTGTCATGAGTCAGTGCGTGTTACCTTAACATTATCTTTGCAGTGTGTTTGCTGTTGCCATAGCGCACAAACCAAAGATTACAGGGGGACGGTGGACAGGAGACACCTGGTTTCCCAACCACTGACTCACGCATCCTGTAAGGAAGCCGGCTTCCCTGGGCACTGGGGTTATGCTGCGTGCTGTATACTGTATGTGTTGGCTCAGCCTTACGTTATCTTGGACGTCCATACGGCTAGGCTGCATTCTGCCATATATTAACCAGTGTCGAGTGTCCCTTTGAACTGAACGCAATGTTTTGGTTTGGCGATTATGTTTTTATACTTTTTTGCTTCTTCTTGCTTTTACCACATGAGATGCATGTCCTCATCCAGCAGACAGGAGTTAAGCTCTAAATGCTTTGTCTCAACAGGGCTTAACTGTTTCATAAAAAGACACATCTTAACCAGTGAGCTTAAAAGACACCGGGTTTGCACAAACATGTAGAAACATTGACCTCACTTAAAAATGTCTGTCGGAAAAAAGATCACTCCGTGGATAAATTCTAGGATGTGTGATTGAGAAGGAAGGGCAAGTCCTGGAATATCCAGTGCTCTTAACTTTTGGAAGCAGCAGAATTTCACACCTGAAGCGGAAACTGGAGAGTGGTGAGGAAGTTTGATATTAAATAGGTGGATGTGTTCCATCTCTCCTGGTGCCAAGTGCCAAGGCCTTCATTAGCTGAAACGAGCTCACACAGGGGAACAATACACACACACAGACACACACACACACACACACACACACAGGGTGCTCTTCTCTGACTAGTATTGTACTGAGGGCATATTCATTACTGAAGAGCACCATTTGGAGAACAGCAAGTCTGCTCCCTGGCCTGCCTTTTTTTGTTTTTTGTTTTGTGGGTGTGCCGACTTTCTTGTTCGCTGTGACCTTTGTTGTTCCTCTGGTTAAACCATGGGCTTTTCCCCCACGATGACCTCTGATCCCTTGGATGTAAAGCCACCTGCCTGACTTGAGCTGGCATCATTGTGAGTGGTTTGGCAGGGAGAGAATAGCGGGGGTGGGGTCCTGCCTCTTTTCAGTCCTCTGTGTTCAGGGCAACATGATATATTATGTACAGCTCCCTGGTGCTATGTGTGTTATTACATCCAGGGCCATTGCTTTGTCCAGGTCTTTAATTAGTGGAACAACTCAAATGTCCACAGCTTTGATTCTGTTTAATCGGCCCTGGCAACGAAGGCGAGTGCTGTGTCTTCCTGTGGGATTTATTTTAAACTGTACTGTAATGTGTGTCAATGTGTCAGGGTGAGAGACTGTGCGTGTGTGCGTATGTGTGTGTGTGTGTTTGTGTGCGTGTGTGCATGAGTATTGGCTAGTTCACTGACCATAACAGGCCATCTGCCACATTGGAGGACAGTCAGTTCAGCTAATCTTTAACACGCGAGTTTCTCTCCGCTTCTCACTGTGGGGTAGAAAGAAAGACACAAATTTTGCTGTGTGAACCTCACAATTTCAATTTAATTCAACATTTCAAACGAACCCTTTAAAATAGTCACACTGGCTCTAAATTAGGTAGGGAGACGGGCTATTTTCCCCCACTTCCACACACATACCACCGTGTCCTGTCCTGTCCCACTGTGTCTGTGTTCACCGAGGCCAAATGTTCCTGGCTGAATTTAGCCCCCATGTTCACAGCTGCCCATAAAGTGTGTGCAGAAACCCTCACCAGAACACTCTCTGTGTGGTGGTGGTGGTGGTGCCAAAAAATAGCTTTGGATCTTGTCAAGCGTATCCTCCTCTACATGTCATGCCGTAATTTCACAAGAAGTCCAGACACGCTAACTTAACTTTGCCAACATCATTTATATGAGCTATATATTATTATACTGTCAGCTCTGATGTGTGTGATGTCAGTAGGAGTTTAAACAACTTCCCACATCTTGTAATCATTTCTTAAGTGGTGTGTTTTAATCATTCGTGCCTTGTTGGCTATTACCAATAAAAATCCTGTAATTTACTGCAGAGCTGGAGAACATAGGCGTGCCGTAATGGCAGAGTTAATTGGCAGTATCTACACAGAAGTGCTAACGACAGTGTACTGCTGGTGTTTAAGGGTGTGTTCAGAAGCCTTGGAGTTTCACTTAGTCACACAGTCATATCACCACAAGTTCACATTTGCTTACTGTCTGACTACTTTGTTTGTGGAGAGAGGAGCCTGAGCTCTTCTCTGTTCTTCTTTGTAGTGGGACAGACTTGCAGATAGCCTAAACAAAACAAAAATAAACATGTAGCTTTGGTGAGAACTTTTGTCACCAGGGCATGATGAGACCACCCCCAGACCCCACCCCACCCCACCCGTTTCTCTCTCTCTCTCTCTCTCTGTCTGTCTCTCTGTCTCTCTCTCTCTCTCTCTTTCTCTCTCTTTCTCCTCACCCACGGTTCTCCCACCCCACCCGAAACCCTTCTTCCCACCTCTCACTCACTCCTGCCATTGGGGTAGAGTCTCAGTGTGGCCCAGCACCATACAGATCGGCTTTCTCTTTTTGTGACTTGTGGGGGTGGACGAGTAGACGGGTTGAGGTGGGAGGGAGGGGGAGGTTGGGGAGTTTCCAACAACCCTTTTTCAATGGCTCTCCCACCCACCTTTATTCTCGAGCGATCACACTAGACATGATCTAAAGCCATTTTTTTCCCTCTTTTCCCATCAACATTCCTTCCACTTCCTCAGCCGACCTCATCACCCCTCTCCCTACCCTTCCCCTCCCCCTCTCCTCCCCATGCCCAGCTCTTGTCGGCAAAAGATTGTTGCTTTTTCGCACCCTGTCTTCCTCCGCTCCTCTCTTTCCCCGTTTCCACTTTGGTCTTGTATGTCAGCGTAGGAAGGAAGGGGGAAGGCAGGAAGGCCGAACAGACTTGCGGCTCCTACTTCCTGTTTTGTCCGTTCCCCCCGCAAGCCTGGGCCTGTCCTGCGCTGTTTGCCTTGTGTGTCTTTTATAACAGAGAGAGGAAGGCCTGGGGTAATGATATGTTTATGCAGAGCATGTATGTGTTGTTTTACCCACCGAATCCCATGGAGAAATATCTTTTCCATCAGTGTTTGCCTGTCTCAGTGTGTGAGAGGGACCAGGGAGATGTTGTCTTTTAGAGGGGAAATGTCCATGTTTGGCGGGGAGATTAATTCAGTAGAGGCCCAATCATCACTATGTGCCCTCCATGTTCCCTCTTGTTAGACAACATTCACAGAAGTTGTCATTTTAGGTTAACTTAACTTTGTGTCTTTTTGGCATTAAGTCTGTTTATCAAGATTAATGTAGATGTAACATACATGAAAGTAAACTAAATTTGTAAATCAAGTAATCTAGATTCTGTTTTAGCTATTTAAGTCTTTTGTTCAACACCACAGAAGGGCTGTAGGCTTCATTCTTGTTGTGTTGCTCACTGTCCAGTTGTTCTAGCCCCTCCGAATGACTCCCTCGCAGAGTAGCTCACACACGCCCTTCCCTGTGCATTCCTATTTGCAGTGTGCGAGGCCGGATTCTTCAAGACCGTCGTCTCCAATGCACCCTGCGAGCCTTGTCCAGCCAACACCCAGCCATCCAAGCCTGGCGCCCTCTTGTGTCAGTGCCTGGAAGGCTTCTTCCGCTCCCCCACAGACTCCCTCTCCACACCCTGCTCCTGTGAGTATCTACACTGCTTTCTGTATCTGTTTCACATATGTATTATGTCAAAAAACTATACCAAAAGGTCATTATTTAAGTTAAGCTAAGTCACAGATTAATCCTCTGCGTTAAACTCATAGTATAAACCCAGATAGAACATGCAGTAGTACCCAAACCAAAAGCACCCAAAGGATATCTAACCAAAGACAAAAGTTTGTTAAGAATAAACATCCATTGTTCTGATTGCAGACTGTGTAAATAGTAGCTAATAACTCCTCATGATCTAAACCAGCAATTAATAATAATCTAAAAACAATTAATAATAATCTAAAGACAATGCTAATCATTTCTCCCTCCCACAGCCCCTCCCAGCCCCCCTCGTGATGTGGTGGCCACGGCACTCTCGTCCAGCCGTCTGCAGCTGACCTGGCACATCCCTCTGGACACGGGCGGCCGTAGTGACATCACGTACAGCGTGACCTGCGAGCACTGCGAGGGCGCCACCTGCGTGTCCTGCGGGGAGCGCGTGCACTTCGAGCCGTCCGACGCAGCGCTGCGGGACACCATCGTGACCGTGAGTGACCTGGAGCCGCACCTGAACTACACCTTCACGGTGGAGGTGCACAGCGGTGTGTCCCGCTACGGCCAGCAGAGGGCGACCAGCAGCATCACTGCCGTGCTGCAAGACACAGGTGAGGCCATCGCTCTCTCTTGTTCTCTAAGTCTCTCTTTTACAAACCCACACACACCCAGACACACAAACACTCTCTGTCTCTCTCTTTCTCTCTCTCTCTCTCTCTCTCACACACACACACACACACACACACACACACACACACACACACACACACACACACACACACACACACACACACAATTGTCTTCATCATACTCTTCAGCAGTTATTTGATTTATTTAAAACCCTTTGCATAGAATTAATAGCAAATTGACAGTAATAGCATCTGCAGTGACAGTGGTAGCATTTAGTAAATAGACACTTTGGTACTGGTAAGGTTTGCTGTAGAGGTTTGTGTCAGTAGCTGGACTCCCCTCTCACCTTCTGCCTTTCTTGAACTCCCTCAGATCCCCCGATGGTGACATCCATTCGGCTGGACGACAGTAGCCCCACCAGTCTGTCTCTGTCCTGGACCCTCGACCGCAGAGTGCACCCACAGTCCACCCATCGCTACGAGCTCATGTACCGCAAGAAGGTCAGAACAAGTTCCACAATAGCACATTATACATGTCTGTTCCACTATGGATAGCATATTACACAATAGTCTGTTTCACTATGGACGTCTGTGCAGCTGAAGACCTCCTGTATTTATTTTATTATGTAGTCTGTCTGTCTGTCTGTCTTTTTTTCTTTTCTTTCTTTCTTTCTTTATTTGTAAATTTGACTTTCTCCTGTGTCTTTTCATTTCTACCTGCTTTGCAATTGCTCATGTGTGTCTGTTTGTTGACAGGAGGAAAACAATGACCACGAGTTCATCACATACACCGTGCTGGTCCTGGACAGGAACTCGGTCCAGCTGAGTGACCTCAGCCCCGGCTCCAAGTATGTGTTCCGGGTCCAGACCCTGACCCAGGAAGGCCACCCCAGCAGCACCAGCCTGGAGTACTTGTATGAGACCCTTCCCATCGGTAAGAAGATGGGACAGCTACAGTATGAGCAGAGGTCTACCAAGGCCGATGAGTTCATATTGTAGAGAAATAAAGCATGTTAGGGCAGCTTTATACAAATGAGCTATGATGCAGTGAGATGGTAACCAGTCAAAATGTTAATAGAGTAGCAAGAACAAAGACTTCAGTGAACTTTTGCTATCTAGTATAACCATGTCAAATGGTCAAGGGCATCCGCAAGTTTTTTTAAGCTTGATGATAAGGGCAGCCAGCATTTCTGGAGTCGTCTTTGATAGTCTTGGTGTGTGCATACAATAAAAGCATCTGTGAACTAAGCACTGAACTGCAGCAAGCGTGTCTGATTACAAAAGGTTCCCTCCGCACTTAATGGACAGTTGGCATTGATTGTCTGCATTTCAGGGGTTTGATGTCTGAGAGAGCTGAAGTTTGTTGTTTGTTTCACAGCAGAGTACCAGGCCCAAAACAGCTCGATGATCGTAATGGGAGCGGTCGTCGGTGGAGCAGTCATGCTAGTGATCGTAGTGGCGGTCCTGCTGATGCATAAAAGGTAATGAAATGGTTTTGTGTCTCCCGCTAGCTTTTGAAGCTCCGACTTGGCATGTTTGATGTTACCCTGATCAAGAGATCTTGTAATGGGTAACTAATTCCCTCTCCCCCCGTACAGGAGACAGAATTTGCGTGCAAGGCAGAGACATGATGACAACTACTTCACCTGTGCAGGTAAAAAGAAAAACATAGTCTGATGTTTGCCATAGCCTTTGTATGCTCATTTATTTACGTCAGTCTATATACACAGGATCATTACAATTGGCTGAGTGTTTTGAAGTATCGTAGTGGCAGTGTATGAGCAATGGATTGACGATGCCCCCACCTGTTTGTGCTGTAGAAAAACTCCACCCCCATAAGACGTATGTGGACCCCCACGAGTACGAGGACCCCAGCACAGCTGTGCTCAAATTCACCAGTGAGATCCACCCCAGCTTTATCAACAAGCAGAAGGTCATCGGAGTTGGTAAGCACAATACAAAGCATTTCAGCCTTTCGTATGAGGATATGTACTTTCCATGTTGAAGATACAATTCCGACACCTTGGGCAGCTGTGGTGTAATGGTTAGAGTTGGTCTTGGAATAGGAGGGTCACAGGTTTGAATCCCATACCAGTAGGAAGAATGTGGGTGGCAGAGTAAATGACTAGTGCTCTCCTGCACCCTCATCCATGGCTGAAGTGCCCTTCAGCAAGGCATCTACCCTGACATTGCTCCAGGGAGTGTAACCTATACCTAAAAAAACTGTAAGTCGCTCTGGATAGGAGCATCAGCTAAGCGTAATGTAATGTAATGGATGGTTTAATCCTTACATCTTGGCCCTGTTGTGTTCAGGTGAATTTGGCGAGGTGTTCCGCGGCGTTCTGAAGAAGCCAGGCCGCGGTGATGTGGCTGTGGCCATTAAGACCCTGAAGCCGGGCTACACGGAGAAGCAGAGGCAGGACTTCCTGAGCGAGGCCAGCATCATGGGCCAGTTCGAACACCAGAACATCATCCACCTGGAGGGAGTCGTCACTAAGTGTAAGACAGCAGCACCTCACATTATGTCTGTACATGATTTAACATTAGAGTAAGATAGCATTGCCAGTGTCCAAGTTATACGTCATTATGGGGAAAAATATTTTAAAAAATTAATATAAATGGATATTTTGCTATTGTTTCAGTCAAACCTGCTATGATCGTTACGGAATACATGGAGAATGGAGCTCTGGACATCTATCTGAGGGTATGTCTTCTTACCTATGCGTTGCTTCTTTCATGTATACAATATCATCACGTGTAGTAAGAGTACTAAAGGGCCTGAAAGATGTCCTCACATCTCCCATATCATCTCCTTCTGTAGGACCACGATGGTGAGCTGTCGTCCTACCAGCTGGTGGGCATGCTGAGTGGCATTGCTCAGGGCATGAAGTACCTGTCCGACATGAACTACGTCCACCGAGACCTGGCTGCCCGCAACGTGCTGGTGAACGGCAAACTGGAGTGCAAAGTGTCTGATTTCGGCCTGTCGCGTGTGCTGGAGGATTACCCAGAAGGCACCTATACCACCACGGTAAGTGTCACCATGGCAACAACATGGATGCCACTGATATGGTGTTGTGTGCTGTGGAACGTCAAAATACTGTCAAGGAGAAGAAATCTGTGAATCTGTGGAGGTCTTGAGTGAATGCTGAGACGAAACATGGCTTTATTGCTTGGCTTTTAAGCTTGGGGCTTTATAGGTCCTGTGGGGACTCCAGACACACTTTATTAGCAGTAATGGAGATGCATCTCTTCTCCGTCTTCCCCCAGCACTGAGCGTTTATTGCATGTGTGCCTGTGGGGTAGGAGCCTTTATTGTTGAGGCTGTTGTAGACTCTGACCTTTTGGCTTTATTTCTCTCTCTCTCTCTCTCTCTCTCTCTCTCTCTCTCTCACTCTCTCTCTCCTGTCCTCGCTTTCTCGCTTCCTCTCTCAGGGAGGAAAGATCCCTATTCGTTGGACTGCTCCGGAAGCCATCGCCTACAGGCAGTTTACCTCAGCCAGCGATGTGTGGAGCTTCGGCATCGTGATGTGGGAGGTCATGGCCTTCGGTGAGAGGCCCTACTGGGACATGAGCAATCACGCAGTAAGTATGATGCCAGCATCACACCCAGGGCGCAATTAAGCACATTCTCATATTCAGAGTCTTGGGTTTTGCGTGGTTTATAGGTTCAGAGGTGTAATACACGCCTGTGTGTGTATGTGTGTAATGAGGAAACCACAAACTGTGGTAATAACAGCAGTCATCTGTAAAGTCTTTATAGCAAAATGGGTGCTTTGCATGAAAGCTTTGCATGTCTTTTGAATTCTCAACCAGATGTTTCCATTAGTTCCATTAGAGAGGGTTTTTAGCTCTGTGGGTTACCGCCACAGGGGTGGAGGCAGTGAGCCATGTTGCCTCTAGGATGTGTCATGTCAAGTCACTTTATTTATATAGCACATTTAAAAAACAACAGCTGTTGATGCCAAGTGCTTCACAATAGGAGGCTAAAAGGAATTAATGTGTACAAAGATTAAAGGACAAATTAGTGTACAACTAAAAATGACAATAAGATATTAACGCCATCCTCTGCTCGTCTCAGGTGATGAAGGCTATTAACGAGGCGTTCCGCCTGCCCGCGCCCATGGACTGCCCCTCCACCGTGTACCAGCTGATGCTGCAGTGCTGGCTCCACGACCGCTCCAAACGCCCACGCTTCGTGGACATCGTCAACGTGCTGGACAAACTGCTGATGAACCCTGAGTCACTTAAAACCATTGCCAACTTTGATCCAAGGTAACAGTCACATTGGCGTAGAAATGAAATGACGGACGGGACCCATTTTACTACCAAAGTTTATGAAGGCATAAAAGCTGACACCAGTTCCATAAGACATTTACTTCAGAGTTTTAGGGACCCCTTTTAGCCTTATATCATATTACCTGTACCCTCTCTGGTTAATAAAGAATTTTGTTTCCATCTGTACTTTAACAAGTTGAGACAGTTAAGAGTAAAAAAAAACAGCTGTGCTTTGAGCTGTTAATAGCTTTGCGTTTGCAGCAGGTGGTTGAACTTAAAGCCTTATCTGACAAGATTACAAGGTCACCCTCATTGTTATCATTCCCATTATCAAACACATGCCACACGTCCTTAAGCTGTTGTTTGTGACCAGTTATATCCATGTAGGAACTTAACTTAATAGGACACTGCTTATCTTATCTCTCAGAGTGTCAATCCGCCTGCCGAGTACTAGTGGGGTTGGTGGTGCCCCCTTCAGGTCAGTGGAGGAATGGCTGGAGTCCATGAAGCTGTCCCAGTACAATGAGCTGTTTGCCCGTGCTGGCATTACTACCATGGAGCAAGTGCTGCACTTGAAGTCAGAGTAAGTGACACCTCCCTTCCTGATCACTCACCTCTGTTATTTGTTGTTTTTTTAATGACTTTTTTAAAAGCTCTGCCAGATGAATGTGTTTGTATCTCAGTGTGCTGGGACAGGGGAAATATGTCTTCTTTGTAAATGTTTTGTCCTAAAATCTCTCTCGCTCTCTCCCTCTCTGTCTCTCTCTCTCTCTCTCAGGGATGTTAGGAACATCGGAGTCCAGTTGGCAGGCCATCAAAAGAAGATTGTCTACAGCATTCTGGGACTCCGGGACCAGTCTTGCACTCTGGATGTCTTGGCCGTCTGATCGCTCTGTCAGAGGTACTGGCTCTGCCAGGAAGCTGGCCTGTCATCACTGCCCTGGAGATCCCACCCTGACATGGCCACAGAGATGCCCAGGCAGGCTGCACCTTCAGGTGGACCACAGGAGATTTCAGGAACGTTACATACATGTGAATGATATTTTTCCTTTAACCCTTGACATTTTGTTTTTTTTGTACATATACTGTAATAACATTTTATACTGAATATTTTTGTAACATTATTGTTTGTTTGTCTGTTGTTATTGTTGCTGTTCTGTTATTGTCATGAAAGGATTTTAATTACCAGACCATGAAGTGTCTTAACAGAGGACCAGAAATGAAAGTGCAGTAGAAGTCTCCTTTTGTAAAAAAAAAGACTTCATATGTGTGGTCTTGGTTTTTTGTATATTATTTGCGTGCTTGAGATTATGGTTTTACAATGTCAGATATATGAAAAAAATGAGTAAATAGAACTGATGATTACATGAGTACTTAGGTAAGGTCAACATTCCCATGAGGGTGTCATGAGCCTGGACTCATATGCAGTGACTTAATCCTGAGAAGAGCTGTTATGTAGCCAGTGAGGTCAATGAAAGGAGAACTTTCTGGACAGTACAGTATCTCTTCAAAGCTGCCATTTGTCTGTCTGCTTGGGAGATTTCAGATCAAGTCTATGTGCACATGTATTAACCCGCGGTGTCCCTTCTGTCTGTTGGCCAATTGTGTGCTGCAGCTATGAAGCCATTTTGCGTCTGTTCAAATGCAGGTTTGTCCAGCCGCAAAGGTGGAGAGCATGAAGTGAAATGACATATGGGTCAGACAGTAACGAATAAATAAAGGGGAACACTCTTTCCTTGGTTTACCTGTAGTTATGAACCACTGTAAAGCACAGAGGAACAACAGTATGTTAACCACTTACAAAACTTTGAGGAGATGTGAACTTTACCGGACGCCATATTGCTAGTCCTGAACCACTGGGAAGCATGCCCGGACATGCCTTCCCTTTTGTCTTAATGCTGCTTGTTTACACAATTATTTAATATTTATTTTATGTTTTTATTTATTTCTTGTTTTGAAATGACACTTTGGTATTGTTGTATTGTAATGATGTATAATAAATAAATATTTTAGTCTTTACACAGTTGTGTTTTTTGACACGCGCATACACACAGACACGAAGGCATACACTCAAGCAACAACTAGTTTCAACAAAACTCTCTTCATATAGAAAGTAAAAAACATTATTCAAAAGAAGAGAAAACAAATACACAAAGCCCGAAGACATACATATAAATAAATCTGAGGCTAAAACAATCAAAAACAAATAGCCTAACACTTGTGAACACTTAAGTCAGTTAAAACCCCTTTTCTTCATACAAGTTCAGCAATACTGAAACTATGAAAGCAATGGCAGTCAGAGCAAAAGCTGGCTGCCTACATTATTAGTGCATGACTGGCAATATAAAGTGATTATGGCTATGTAAACAGCTATCAGAGGAGGCCTATTTAATCACAGTGCAGTAAGAAGAGGTAAGAATTTTAAAATGTGATTCCATTGTAATATTCATCAGAGTTAGGAATGCCATTGACGAAAAAAGTTGCTTAATGTGGCATGTGGCACTTCAAGACTTGAAGACTTAAATGAAATTAAACAGCAGGGCCAGAAAGGCTCAAAGTGTCAAAGTGTTAAGTACAAAAACAGCAAGAAAGAAGCGAGTATATACAAGGGCATAATAAATAATAAGTGCTATGTGAGGACTATTACAGTAGTAGTGTTGCACTGTGAGGTGGGTATTGCACATTATGCTGTGGGTATTGCACAGTGAGAGGTAGTGGGGCTAACCCATATTGAACATGGCAAGTGATAACAGCAGCAGTAGGGTAACAAACCCAAATTACACACACACACATACACGCGCACACACACACGCACACAGACAGACAGACAGACACACACACACACACACACACACACACACAGCAGCAGCAGCAGCAGCAGCAGCAGTGAACTGACAGTGAAGTGAAGTGTCACAAAAAGCAGTATCACTGTTTCAGTGCCCATGGAGAGAAGCTGTGCTTTAGTCTCTTAGTTTTGCACGCAAGGGACCTAAACCTTATTCCAGAGGGCAGCATGTTAAACAGGTGATGTTTGGGATAAAGGTGGTCTTTTATAATCACTCTGCCTCTGGTGAGACACCTAGAGCTAGAGATGGCCTCCAGGGAGAGGAGTGAACCACCGATCACCTTCTCTGTTCTGGTGACCCTGTGTACTTTCTTCCTATCGGCCACTGCACAGCCAGCATACCACACACCGATGCCGTGCACTAGCACATTCTCAATCATGATAGAAGGAGGCCGGTCTGCAGCCTGTTCCATCTTAGGATCCTCAGGAAATGGCGCTGCTGGGCTTTTTGGACTAGGGCAGATGAGGTACCCGGCCGAGACAGATCCCGGGAGATGTGGATCCCAAAGGCCAAGGAACTTGAAGTAGAGACCCTCTCCACATAGCCACACCGGGACCGGACCAGCCACATGAGTGTTAGGGCGGTGGGTCTGTAGTTATTGAGACTACTGATGGTGGTGGGCTTGGGGATGGGGGCTATTGTTGCCGATTTCAGGCAGTGGGGATGGCGGAGAGGTTGAATACTCTGGTGAGCACAGTGGTGCACAGTGCACACCTCTGATTCACTGCCCTGAACACACAAAAAAGTAAGTGCAATAGTATATTTAAAAATATTTTGATTTAAACATGGTGGGACTGGGTATTTGTAGGCTTTGGCCTGTGCCTGACCATGTTACCTCAGGTACAGTACTAGGCAGTCAAATCATTTAACTATCTTCAGTAACCTTTTAGATCCAGGAGAGGGCAGTATTAAAACACCATGAGAAACCGTAGCTGATGACGTCAGCCCAAACATGGCGGCGATCTAGACTCTCCATGCTTGTTTGTTGATCATTTAATTTGAAAAATTGGAGAGAATTATTGCCATTTGTTTTCGGCAGAATGTCACGACTCATAGTAAAGAATCTCCCGAATGGGGTAAGTGTCCTTCAAATTTAAGAAAACATCTTATAACAGAAATAACTGACAACTTAACTTCATAACGTGGTTCTCCCCCTCTTCTGTACCGCGGCTGATTTAACACAGGGTAATTACTGGTGTAATGGAGTAGGCATAAACATAGCTAGCTGAAAACTTTGCAATAGTAACTGCTGACACTACTGGTAGTTGCTCTTTTGAAAGCTGTCGTTCTACAGTGGACATGGCTAATTATGGCTAAGTTTAGCGGCTAGCTCTTAGGGCAACCCTGTTGCTATCGTCTTATTTATGCTCACTGCCTCACAGATGAAGGATGAGCGCTTCCGTAAGATGTTTGCTGACTTTGGAACCTTGACCGACTGCGGGTTGAAGTACACCAAAGACGGAAAGTTTCGCAAATTCGGTTTTGTGGGTTTCAAGTCGGAAGAAGATGCAGAAAAGGCACTGAAGCATTACAACAAGAGCTTCATTGACACGTCTAAAGTGACGGTAATATTGAATTTTGCGGACAAGTGCACCATACTGTCAATGTGTCAAGTTCCTAAAATTGAAATAGTGTCTATCTTTCTTAGCGTAATTATAACTCTTTGGTGGCATAGGTTGAATTTTGCAAAGCTTTTGGAGATCCTAACAAGGACCGTCCCTGGAGTAAGCATGCACGCCAGCCTGCAGCAGAAAAGGCCAAGGCAGAGGAGAAACAGAAAGACATTCAGGCGAAGAAGGTGAGAACATGTTTTGCCTATGCTGCTTCAAATTAAATTGATTATGGTTCATCTTTTAGGCAAACCTGTACTGTGGTCCCATTTGTAATCTGTTCTTTTGTATGTTATGATTCTTTATAGGAAAAGAAAAAGGAGGTGGTCACTGTTCTAGGAGATGTAAGTCAAGCTGTTTGTAAAATAGTCATAGCTGCTTTATTTTCTTGTTTTGGAAAACATTCATAGGTGGTATGTATATGTTATTATTATTATTTTTAAACTTTTTTTGCCCTCTCTCTGTTCACAGCTAGAGAAAGATGACAGCTTCCAGGAGTTCCTTTCGCTGCACCAGAACCGTAGTCAGGTACCCACATGGGCCAACGATGCCATGGAGAAACCAGCTGTCATCGGGAAAGCAAAGGATGCTGGGAAAAAAGAAACAAAGAAGTCCAAGCCAGCAGCTACAGATGACTATTTAAACTTTGACTCCGATGAGTCTGAAGAGGAGGAGGAGAAGGACGAAGAGATGGAATCACAGAGTGGAGGTTTGTCTGTCCCTTAGTAATGGATCAATGATTTCCTATCAACTCAATCAGTGGTTCTAAACCAGTGTGGCCTAGGGACCCACAATTTCCCATCACTATTAAGTCGCGACCCACGTTTTCAAACCAACTCAGTGACACCCCCACAGGCCTCTTCCATTCATACAACCAGGACACATCATGAACTAAACAGCTGATTTGTTATGAATGGGATTTTATTTTACATTTTAACTAATGTAACGTCCTTGCATTAGATCTGACATGGCAGTGTTTTTGTTTGTTTATGTATTTATTTTTCTTTAACTACAAGCTCCGCGACCCACCCAGAACGTGACCCAACTTTTGGGTCCCGACCCACCAATTAAGAAACCCTGAACTAAATGTCATGTTGTAAAACCTTTTCTGGGTATTTTTTCAGGTGCATCCAAGGAGGCCCTCAAATCAGGTCTGTCTGATATGGATTACCTGCGCTCAAAGGTGGTGATTAAATCTGAAATCGAAGAAGAAGGTGATGATGGTGGTGATGATAAAAATAAAGATGTTCCAAAAGACATGGCTGAAGAGAAGGGGAGTGGCGATGAAGATGAGGATGAGACAGATCGCACCTCTGCTCGTCATCATGACAGTGCTTACGAGAGTGGAGAGATTGATACCGACAAGCAAGACAGAAGACCTCAGGTTTGTGTAATGTCATTTGTTTGCTCTTAGTTACGCTTGATCCTACCTGGTGGATCCATCCATCCATCCATCCATCCATCCATCCATCCATCCATCCATCCATCCATCCATCCACATATCCATCCACATATCCATCCACGTGTCCATTAGCTTATGCAGAACAAACATTGCAATACAACAATCTTCGTCAGAAAACAATCATCCTGACATTTTGAGATAATAGGGGACCATACAAATAATTCAACAATTTCAAGATTGCAAAGTGCATTACGGTGTACATGTGTAGACATCATCATATGTTCAGCCTTGGATTTTGATGGACGTTTTTAGCTCCCTAACGAGTTACGGTATGATGCCTTGTGTGCATGACACGTTTAATCCCTGAATGAGTCTCTTTATATCTTTTCTCACAGTTCCAGTCTACTACTGAGTTTACAGTGAAGCTTCGTGGAGTCCCATTTAATGTCAAAGAGGTAAACTAGTGGCAGACTGTCATGAGTTGTGATTTGCTCCGTCTGTTTTGAACATGTTGCAAATGTATGATACGTTAAAAATGTTCTGCTTCCTCTCTGCTTTAGCAACAAATCCGTGAGTTTATGACGCCTCTAAAGCCAGTGGCCATTCGTATTGGGAAGAACGAAGAGGGACGCAACTCTGGTAAGAGCCGCCATGTCACTAAACACTCAATTCTTACGTGGCAGAGCGTTACGTTTCCTGGTTTGTGTCTCATGCGTGTAATGCCCTCTTTAGGCTATGTGTATGTAGACCTGCATTCTGAGGAAGAGATTGAGCGAGCTCTTCGGATGAACAAAGACTATATGGGTAAGTTAAGTTCATCCGGTTGGCATCCTTAGTGACTTTGGGTCTTAAATGAAATTGCTGAATTTAAGAGAGAGAAGTCAGTTCATCATATTTGGATTAACATGTCTGTGTTTATATTGATGTTGAACAGTTTTTATTGCAAGTGTACTCCATAAACCCCAAGGATTCATCAAATGACATGCCACCATCTGTTCATCTCTGTTCAGCATAACCACTGTGATATATTTTTGACCACAGGGGGGCGCTATGTGGAGGTGTTTCGGGTGAAGATTAAGGAGAGGAGGCCCTCTAAAAATGCTTGGCAGGAGCGGAACTTTGAGAGGCAGCTGAAGGAGGATGAGGAAGAGGAAGATGTGTCTGAATCAGGGAGACTCTTCATCAGGAACCTCCCGTACACCTGCACTGAGGAGGAGCTGAAGGAGCTCTTCGAAAAGCATGGTGCGTTTTTCACACACACACACACACGCACACGCATAAGGTTGTCATTATACCGCAGTCTTCGACTGAGGTGCAATGATCAGTAAAATAGAAATAAATAAAAAGGGTTAATCACAGAAACAAATTTGCAATCAGAAAAAATTGCAATGAAATTTGCAATCAGTAAGTCAAGGAATACATGCTTGAACATTGTTCTGAATCCAACTGATTTTGCTGATTAAAAGACGACACCTTAGTGGTGTTGGAAGTTAAACCTGATTTGTTTTAAAGTTTTGCTTTTGAAGTTACAATGTCTCCTTAATATGCCTTTTGAAGTCTTTTGTGTGTCTTTGAAGGTCCTCTCTCTGAGGTGAACTTCCCCATTGACAGCCTGACTAAGAAGCCCAAGGGCTTTGCCTTCGTCTCCTACATGATCCCAGAGAATGCCGTGACAGCATTGGCAAAGCTCGACGGACACGTCTTTCAGGTATGTTGTGTCATGCTGTGATTTTGTCCTGGTGGTACCGGATTTTGTCCCAGTAATCTTGGTCAACTGCAGCAAGATTGATTTTTTAAGTAATATGTCTTGTCTCTACTGTATGTCCGTCTCCTTGGGTGTTGTATGTGTGTGTGCGGGTGCGTGTGTGGGGGTGTGTATGTATGTTTTTCCCTTCTCCTCTCTCCATTCAAGGGCCGCATGCTCCACCTGCTGCCCTCGCGCCTGAAGAAGGAGAAGTCTGATGAGGGCCCCAGTGCTGCGGGCTCCTCCTCTTACAAGCAGCAGAAGGCTGCCAAGGACAAGGCGGCCAGTGGCAGGTGTGCTTACCTCCCTACTAGACTGACCTACCACCACCAGCAGCAGCACACCTCTCCCCCCCTCTCCCTCTCTCTCTCCCTCTCTCTCTCCCTCTCTCCCTCTCCCTGTCTACCTTTTTCTCCTTCTCTCTCTCACACACTCTCTCACTCTCTCTTTCTACCTCTTTCTCCTTCTCTGTTTCTCTCTCTGTCTATCTCCCTCTCCCTTCTCTCTCCCTCTCCCCTCTCTCTCTGTCTACCTTTCTTCTTCTCTCTCACATACTGTTTCTCTCTTTTTCCCTCTCTCTTTCCCTCTCTTTCTCTCTCTTTCATTCTCTCTCCCTCTCTGTTGCCCCCCTTCCTGCCCGTCTCTCGCGTGCTACAACCCTCCACCCCCACACACCCCCTCACCTTCCTCTACCCACCTTGCCCCCCCTCACCTCCACTCCACCCCCCTCCACCCCCCCCCCCCCCCCCCCCAGCAGAGCTGTTGTCCTTGGCACTGCCACCAATGATGAACTACATTTAGCATTCCGAAAGAAAATAAAACAAAAACACAGCTGATTAATTGTGACCCCAGGCAGAACCGCTGGCCAAAGAGGTCTCCGCAAAAGTGTGCTTTGCAGCGCTCCACCTCTTTGTGTTTTTCATAGACAACAGTCCCTAATTGTTTTGGGGCAGAAACAAACAAAACAAACTCGACAACAAAAGTGGTGTCAGAGGTGTGTACTATTCAAAGGTCTTTGCTAGTGTTTCTATGGCGTATTATCTTTGTAAGCTGTCGGCCAGCCCACAAATGGCCATTCTTTACCTTCTGCGGTTGGCACGACTGACCTGCGCTGTTTGGGGAGAGTAAACAGGATTGCTTCGCCAAGCTAATTCCTCCCTGAGGCCTCCTCATAACCAGCCTCGCCCAGGGATCTCTCACACGGCCAGGCCAGGCCAGGCCAGGCCAGGCCAGCGAGGCCAGACACGCACAGAAATATTTCTGCCCATGAGAAAGCGAGCAAGCAAGCAACCAATAAAGCAAAGGAAAACACACCAAGTAAATGAAAATGGCACCCCTCAGCTGAAGCTCAAGATCGTGTCTGGTGGAATCCCTCACCCAGCTCACTCCTGATCTCTGTCTATCTGCCTGTGTGTGTGTGTTTGTGTGTGTGTATGTGTGTGTGTGTGTGTGTGTGTGTTTGTTTGTCTTGCATCCCAACCAGCTCTCATAACTGGAACACACTCTTCCTGGGCACCAGTGCGGTGGCAGATGCCATTGCAGAAAAGTACAACACAACCAAGAGCCAAGTGCTCGATCACGTGAGTAAACGGCACCACACACACACACACACACACACACACACACACACACACACACACACACACACACACACACTAATCACGTCATTACACACAGGCTGCTCACATTCTGTTTGTAAACTGCATTGGTTGGAGAGCGCAGCATACTCTGGCACTTAGTCTGCTTGTAAGTTGAAGTGTTCATCGACCAATGAAACATTGTCCCAATTACAACACTGCTGGTCCTGGCGTACTAGCTTTTTAAATTTGTCATTTGGTGGAGAGATGCTACATTTTGCTCTTTCTAACAAGAGTATGTCCATTTTCGTAGTGCCACAGTAACACCACACACACACACACACACACACACACACACACACACACACACACACACACACACACACACCTTTTTTAGCTTTGT
>CM050211.1:7280000-7295000 GCA_027475355.1 Coilia nasus | reverse complement strand
ATGGGACATAGTAACAAAAAATTCCCCTATACCCTATTTAGTTAGCGTTAGCTACCAGTTCATTATTTGGTCAATGTTGCATCAAATTGTCTCACCTCGAAAAACAGGGCAATGGATTGATTCTTTGATTTAACTATAAAGCACTCGTAGAAACACTGATAAGTTCACAGTGTACTTGTGCCTTAATTTGTGAAGGCATCTCTCCTACCGCTGGTGACGAAGTGTAAAATGCTGTTTGCATGTTGTGAGGAACTTGTCCGTCTTTCCGCACCAGCACTTTTGGGGAGTTGAAGACGTTGCGGCTGCCCAAGAAGGCCAGCGGCACTGGGTCCCACCGTGGCTTTGGCTTTGTGGACTTCATCACCAAACAGGACGCCAAAGTAAGCTTCCTGCCTTCCCACCATCTGCCTACCTGTCTGTCAAAACTGGAACACGCAGAAGTGTTTTTGTTGTTCCCTCGGTTTCTTGGTCATTAGTACTCTGTCTCACACAAACATCTCCATCCTCCCTCCCTCCCTCTATCTCCTCCTCCCTCTCTTCCTCTGTACCTCCCTCCCTCTCTCCCTCCATTTCCTCTTTTCTTTCCCTCTGGCAGAAAGCGTTTACGGCTCTGTGCCACAGCACCCATCTGTACGGCAGACGTCTGGTTCTGGAGTGGGCCGACTCTGAGGAGACCGTAGACTCCCTACGCAGGAAGACAGCCCAGCACTTCCATGGTATACACACTCACTCACTCTGTCTCTCTCTCTCTCTCTCTCTCTCACACACACACACACACACACACACACACACACACACACACACACACACACACACACGAGCATTCCCTTCATGTCTTGCTTGTTCTACTCTGCGATGGGTACTGGGCACAGACTCCATTTTGAGTGTCTTCCCCTGTGTGTGTTTGTCCTCTCAGACGCCCCAAAGAAGAGGAAGCAGTCGCAGGTGCTGGAAGGCATCCTGGAGCAGATGGAGGTGGGGCCAGAGGACGAGGACGAGGATGAGTGAGGGAGAGAAAGGGAGGCAGGATGACTGAAGGAGAGAGAGGGAGAAAGAAAGAAAGAAAGAGAGAGAGGGAGAGACAGAGGACGAGTGAAGGAGAGAGAAGGAAAAGGGAAGTGGTGACCAGGACTAAACAGGAAATCTCTATAGTCACAGCGAAAGTGGAGTCCTCCTGCTCCACCACACAGGGGACTTGTGGTCTGACCGGTTGCCGTGGGTAGGTCATCTTCCTCCCTCCTCCCACGTGTCTCTGTCCACCTGAGCCGTCACCTAAACTACATTGCTCGGAATTCATGTGGTCGATGAGGAGGACCAAGATGGCCCCAGTGCCTAAGACAGGACGCACACTTTATGAAATTGCCCTCGCTGAACAGCCAGATTGTTGGGGATTACGGATGGCCCTCTAAAAACATGGATTGTGACAGACATGATTAGCACAAGTGGGTTTTGGTCGAGGTTTGGGCTGGACATAATGCACCCCATCTTATATTCCCTGAGACACAGACGTCATACTTGTAATTTATGTCATAAATATTTAATGTGGGTAGACATTTGGCTTTTCATGTAAAAATATTGTATAGTGTTTTGTGTAAACTGAAGTGGTTCAGATTAGATGGGGAAGCTTCTTTTGATTGACATCTTTGTGAATTAAATGTTTTAATAATCTTTTAATGCTCTTTGTTCTTCGTCTCCTCAATAGTAGCTTTAGATTTCAAAGGGAATATGTCATCATCTAAATCTCAGGAAAGTGCGTGGGTTGTACATAAATAGTTGAAAAAGAAATAACGTTCTAGGTGTTATTTTCATTTAAATGTGGTGGAATTCAACTCATTTCCGCCATCTTGTGGAATGACCTGTAATTACGGTTGTAGGCTAATCTCTGCCCACTGCAGAGTGATTTGATTTCTGCCCATTGGTTTCATGGTCAGGATGTTGTTTTCTTCTGGATGTAATTTACAGTTATGTGACACTGTGTGTGCGTGTATGTTGTGTTGTGTTTTGTATGTGTGTTGGGGGTATGGTGTATGACCTAACTGAAACACCCTGTTTGAAATGAAAAACACCGGAAGAAATAATGTCTTACGCTGTGTTAAATAAGTTAATAAACTTTATTCATCGACCCAGTATAAACAAGGAACAACATCAAAAAAGAGTCTAGATCTCTAGGGGTACACAGTAGCATGGAGAAGCACTTTCGTATGAGCGAGAGACTAAGACGATGATGGGTTTTGCCACACGTGGACACACGTACATAAACCTCAGGACAGATCTGCACTTCCATCTCTTGCATGACTACAAGCCAGTCAGTCAACAAGCAAAAATGGATGAACCCAAAGACGAGACACATGCAGAGCGACAGTAAAGCTGTAATGGACACGATTTTGTGTAGTCAGGTAAAAACCAAGATCAGCTCTTTAGAAACGTTGCTTGTTTTTTTTACTTTTTTAATATATAAATGATCTGAAATGTACAAAAAGTATATTACACTTTTTTAGTTTATTTTCCATGGCGCGATTGTGAGAAACACTCAGCAACCTAGCCTATGATACGTCCCTTAAAGTACGACACACTACCGGCGCTCAAGTAAATGTACACGCTACGTACTGTACCAGGCTCACACGGCGTCTGCACGATATCCCCTAGGAAGAATAGAAACGAAATCAAAGAAAAGATAGCAGCAGAATATTTTCAAAACACAAGTGGTAGACCCACTAAAATGGACCAGGCCTCACATGCTGTATTGCCCTTGAACCATGATGAATGGTGACATCACGAGATGGACCTTGAAGTACTAACAGCATACTGCAAAGCAACGCAATAGGTATGACTATTTTTAAAAACTGTATTTCACTCAGTCACAAACAACTGCTGCATAAAAGTCCAACTGCGCTAACGATGATATACAGTATACTCGTGAAAATAAATATGTGGTATAAGTTAAGGCTTTTTCTTCAGGACCTGAGGATTTTTAAACACATGATGAGGCACACACAAGGCAAAGAAAAGCTCTATATGTACACGAATGCATGGGTGATGTGACAGCCATATGTTCTAGTAGTCTTCAGTACGACAGAGTAGCCAGGGTGAGTCGGCAAAGGAACGCTGTACTTACAGCGAAGAGAGAAGGAGGGAGGACTGATGGACGTTCACCCTCGTTCTTCTAAAGCATGTTTTAGCGAATCTTTTTTTCATTAATCTTTCTACAATTATGATGTTCTTTTTTTTAACTCTGCAGTCACAGGAGGAATAACTTTAGTGCAATGCTGACTTGAACTGATGGACTAGTCATTTGGTGTATATATGACTGCATGACCCATGACAGTGACAAGACCAAGGTTTTCATCTGGAAATAAACAGTATCACATCACGTGTCTAAAGGGTTCAAAGGTGGCTTTCCACCCCCCTAAAACAATCCCATTTTGTTTACACACTCAGAAGAATGCCAGTGACATGCACCTACAACAGCTCCTACCCTTAAGCCTCTCCAGCAACTGGGTTCAGATCAGTTTCAAGTTGATTCGAAAGAAATTTATAAAAAGCTAGATATGTCATACAAAATACGCATATAAGACATTGTTTTTTTTTAATTGTTTTTCTCCTCTTTTGTAAGCTGCTTTGGTAACAACAGACTCAAGCCTTGTCTTTGCACCCAGTCCCCTTGTACGTGGCCGGAACCTTCTAGCCTTTTCTGCCCTGCATATGTCAGTCACGTTTCTCGGTCCTTCTCACGCCTCTCTTGCCCTCTAGCGTCTAAATGGATGGATGTAGTTTAGGGTGGTTGTTTGCATCTCAGTCGTCGTCGTCTTCTCAGTCCTGCCGTCGGTGCCAGCAGCTTCGGGTCGCCTTTCTCTGGATCTCCGTGATCCGGTTCGTCATAAGGACGTCCGCGCTGTGAAGGACAGTGCTATTGTGCTGAGCGCTGACAGGGTGGAGACGGTGGAGGCTGAGCCCACTGCAGTGGAACCTGGTGCAGACAAGAACATGCAAATTCAAGTTTAATTCATTTATTAAAATTACAATTTACACATTGCCAAGTAACTTTTTTCTTCTATCAAGAAATTTTGCGGAACCCAAGGCCCTTAACCTGCACTGGTGCGCACTTGCTGTGAGATTGCAAAAGAGTGACTTCACTTAACCAAAATACAGCATTTTTTAACTGCAATACTGGCACTGCATGACGATTATGATCTTACAAGTCACAAGTCACGTGGCGTAATGCTACTCAAGAAATGAAATATAGTAACTCGCTTCACATTGACCGCTGGAGGAACGTGTCTGGCTTGAGTGACAGGCGCTATGGAAACAGCAAAAGAGGAGTCACGCTCTTATAGATTTCCCCTGGTTTTGCTTTTTTCTCTTATTCACTAGAGAGGTCGGGGAGATCAGAGCCTGCTATTTTCCTCCCAGAGCCAGAGGGGAGTGTTTGCGGCGAAGGTTGACGCGTGTTAATTGCGGGGGTTATAAAGCATAGCCCGGGCCGCGAAGGGAGGCCGCGAGCCGCTCGTCCTCTCCTGACCTGATATTCTGGGGATGGTGATTTGTCTGCTGCTGCTGCCTTCGCCGCCCTCTCCGAAGGGCTTGATCTGGATGATGTACTCCTCGTCAGTGGGGAGGGAGAGCTCCACCGAGGTGGTGTTGGTCTCCATCACGCTGGGCCGACTGTGCCTCCGTTTGTAGAGCACCTTCAGACGAACAAAGGGGATGTGTGGAGGGGCGGATAGGAAGAAAAAGAAAGAGAAAGAAAGAGAGGAGGAGAAAAGGTGGAAAAAAGAGAGGATGTGAGGGATTTTTTTTTCGAGGTCAGAGGCTCAACCCTTGTGAGAGTGGAGGAGGTAAAAAGTTCAAACTAATCCACCCGCCACCCTGCTGGCTTACTTTGTAGCCCATGACCTCGGATTCGTTCTCCAGGGCTTTCACTTGCTCCCAGTTTAGGACGATCTTGGAGTTCGAGGTGTTCCACATGACTTTAAGTGGAGGCTGACTGGGGGCTGAAGCACAATACAAAAACAGGAAAAATGATCCATCACGGAAGAGAAGGCAAAGGTGGAGAGGAAGAAAAATGAAGGGAAAAAAAAGACAAATAGGGGGTTCAGTCAGAATAGCAGAAAGAAAAGAATAAACAAAGAACAGAGACATAGAAAGCCCAAGAAGAGAAAACAAGACAGAGAAATGAAATGAAATAAAGGGTACAGCTGAGAAAGACTAAGGAACGGGGGAAAGACGAGGACAAGGGGAAAGAAAGAAAAGCAGGTAAAATAAGACGACAAGTCTGGCAAGGGGTTGTCACTCACGTGGCTTCTTGGTGGTGACGTTGGCGACGCCGCTCGGGGGACCGGCGCCCGCAGTGTTGTATGCTCGCACCGTCACGTAGTAGGTGGTGCTTCCTTTCAGGCCCTGGATGATGGCCGAGGTCTGGTTGCCCACCGTCCTGAGCACGCTCGCCGTCTCCTCCTTTTCCGTCTTCTCCCAGTACCTCAGCTGAAACGGGAGAACAGAGGGGGTTAAAGCAATACTAAGTAGTTTTCCTCTCCGGTCGCCCTACAGGTTGGAAGTAGAATTGTTTCTCATAGAGAACTATAAAGAGACGGTCCGCTCGTCCATGCTTACTTAGTGCGCTTATAGCCAATGGAGGGTGGCAAAGTGAATTCAGAAGTGCCTTTCACCCTAATACAAGTTCATGAACCACTAAAACAATTTTGGAAACATTGTAAGGTCAAAAAACTACTTGTTATTGCTTTAGTTCTTTGGTTCTACTTTAATGCACAGGGACTCAGGGATTTCAGTGGCTCTGCGTTCAAAGTACACTTGCAGCTTGCAACACCAAAATCTTTCCAAATTCATTAATGGGAAAGCGCAGGCCTCATGTTCAGCCAGAGTTGGTTTGAAAGGATAGGGCTCTACCCTAACGAGAGCCTGGTGTTGTGTTTTGGCTAATTTAAGCATTGTTCCCCTTAGCACTCTCACTGGCATCCTGCTGACGTGGTCTTTGTCTAATATTTCAGCTAGCATGCCCCTATAGCTGTGTGTGTGTGTCTGTGTGTGTGTGTGTGGGAAAGTGTGTAACTACTGACAGATTCCAGTTATGCAGTGTTTACGAAAATGGACTCGCCATGCATTTAGGCACTCCATTATTATCCCTGTCCATCACCGCAGAAACCGAAGATGAGCGTACGCCAGTCACTCTGCTCTGACACCGCGTCCTGTGGGGCGTTACCCTTTTAAACGAGCTTCGCCTTGACCTTCGCGTTGACCTTAGCGCAGTGGTGTGTCTATATCACAGGCAGTTAGCGCGCCACTGGAGGCTCTATCTGAGTGCCGGTTAAGTTAGGAGGTGCCCCCCCAAGTATTTAAATGATGCTGCCCCCCCAAAAAATTCCAATTCGTGCGGTAACCGAATTTCACAGCTGTCAAGTTGAAACTGATAAAACTTTTTTCTTTGTCATGGGGCGAGGTGTGTGTTGGTGCGGCTGAAGGAGGAGGCAGTGGATGACGGCACAAATATAATTTGTTTTCGCTCGTCTGCGGAGCCTTGCGCTGGGGCCCGAGAGGACTGTTTACCCAGGGCGGCCAGCCAGCCAGCCACGCGCGGGAGTCGAGGACGCAGCGCTCTCTTTCATCTAATGGATCAAACCTGTGCCCTCACTCAAATATTAGATTTTCAGTAGTCTCGGGAAAACTGCTGGGACACCGTTTTGAGAGGCTCCCTCAACAGCTAACTGTGTGCTTGGCTGAGTTCCTTTTTTGTGTGTCTTTCTTTCCTTTGTTGTTGATTTTTTCATCCACCTCCTGGAATCACATTAAACCAACCTCTGCAACATTCAGTACAGGACAGAGATGAAACGACGAACATATGGAGTGATGACTAAACAACGTCTTTGTGATCAATTCAATTACCTATGCCCAAGGCGTATTAGGCACCGACAAACATCAATAAAGGAAGACACATCAATAAAAAAGGACACATCAATAAAGGGAGACACATATGCTTGTTGCTACACTCATGACTGATTGTTGGCACACACACACACACACACACACACACACACACACACACACACACAAATCTGTGTTGATCAAGCCAGTCCTTTGCAGTGATGTCTACTTGGGCTTTGAGAATTAAGAGTTGAAGCTATTGTGCTACTGTGTGGCACTGTACTCTTTGTTTGTGGCAGATCATATCCGACACTTGTAAATCTCCAAAGACACTGTTGTGTGCCCACCAGCTACAACATTGCCAGAAATACCAACGACACTTAAAATTGTGCTGAACAAAATAACACATTCACCACAGTAATCTCCCAAAGCTGCCCCTCCTCCCTGCACAGCCCTATGGAGGAACCACAAAAGGAGATGATGTAGCAGGCAGGAGAGTGTGTAAGACAGGGTCACCAAATGTCCTGTTTTCCCAGGACATGACCTGTTTTCACATCCTGTCCTGGCCATCCTGGTTGTTTTTTTTTAATAAAATGATGACAATGTCCCGCTTTGTTTTTCATTTCATTTCTTTTGGGCATGTATCCTGAAACAAGATACATAATTATTAAGGAAAAGCCGTAACTTCTGTTTACGTGTGTTATCTGCTTCTGCTGCTTGATAGTAAACAGTAGACGCTGATGTAGCTTACTGAATATTTTGGACTGTGTTGAGCATAAAATTAATTAGCCATTATCTGGAAGAAATGTACTGTTGATTTGTTTCCTATTCCCAATGTATGACAAATTGGGTGTAATGGTTGTTTGTTATCCGTTTGCATACTGTGCTATGCTACCCAGGTCAAGAACACAGTATTCTGTATTTAGCCTACAGCTGACTCAGCAAAAAAAATCCCTTACTTTTTATTAGGCTACATTAGTGGGGAAAGTTATCTTACTGTAATTGCAGAGTAATACATTACTTGACTAATTTTAATTATTACATAACTTAATGTTTGTTATACATATAATTCTGAATGGTTGATAAATTGGATCAGTTTTATATTGGGTTTGGTCTGAATGTAACTGGGGGGGGGGGGGGGGGGGGGGGGGGGGGGTGCAAAAAATTGTTGTAATAATACACATTTCTATCCATACAGAGGAGGCTTACTTCAAATGTAAAAATGGAATGAATGAACTTCAAGTGTCATTCCAGTATGTCATTGCCAGAACGGCCCAATTTTCCTTTCATCTCATTTCATTTTGACACACACACACCTCATAGCCGAGGATCCTCTTGCTCTGGTCAGGCTTCCTGCTGGTGTACCAGGGCAGGCCTCTCCACATCACCTCCACGTCTGACGCCGACAGGCTCTTGGCACGCACTCTGCTGGGTGTCCGCACTGGCTCTGAGGCAGAGAAGCCATAGACTGTATAAGAGAACTGGAACATCCCTCTCTGGACACACACACATAGACTCTCACAGACTGGATGAAGCCAAAATAGAAGGTTCTGGGCACTGTCATCTTGGCCAATTCATTCCGTAAATGTCTATGTGAATTATCCGGGGATTAAGCTAAGGGATTCTAAAAAATATCATCCCCACACAGTTGTCATGGACCCAAAAACTACTCAAAGTGAAAGACACCAAAACTGTGGAACCAGGCTGTAACTATGTTTTTGCTGTGAAAATGAAAATGGGAGTTTTTGGCAGATTCCTCACTTCTGCAGCTAGCCCCTATGTGTGAGGTAGTGCAACTTTAGAAACGCTTAGTTTTGGCTTCATTGTTTGGCCAGGAACACTGCCGCTTGGCTCTGAGATAGAAAACGCAAACGCAGGCGACACAAACAAAATGAGCCATCACACACCCACCAACAGACAGACAAACAGATGTGTGTCAATACGTGTGTACATAGCTCTGGTCACACTGTATGTGGATGGTTCTATGCCCTATGCCGATGTTGAGACTAAAAATGTAATCTGTTGAAACTCTTATGTCTTTTTAGGGTTGGGGCAAGGGCTTGAGTTTGATTAAGGTAAAACTTCAGTCAACAATAAACAAAATGAAACTCAATAAAGTGTAATATTATTAAAATAATATTAAGTGTGTAAAATAAGTGTGATATTATCTACTTACACTGTACATACCAAACACTAACTCTGTGGTGCAGTGCAAGTACATAACGTTACATATCCTTGCACAGCTGTTACCCCTGTCTGTAATTGATGTAACAGGGACAGTAAAATAAAGTGTAACCAGTGTTAGTGTGGCTCCATATCTTCGCTGCACAGGGTTGATGAGACCAGGAACTGAACCGTAGCACAAAGGCCATAATAATCAGACTGAAAAAATGATACGCCTCCCCTTGACATTTCACACAGTCATGCATCTACAGGCAGGATAGAGTGAGTAAATGGCCTCCAGCAGGAGGACCAAATAGGCTGGTTAAAGGGTGGGCCTATGAAACATGAGTCTTGTTACACAAAAAAATCGTCTCCACATCACATCACAGATCCAGGTGCAGGGCTAAATGTATCAAGGAATTCTAAAGAGAGGGGTCCTCAACACACTCGAGAGCTTTTTTACAGCTTTATTTCTGTCAGAGTTTAAAAGTGATTGAAAAAAAATTGAAAAATAAATAAATATATGTATAAAAAAACGGTAAAAAGGATTTTAAGTGTGCAGACCACTCTTCCTGAAATGACTTGACACATCAGAGTCTTTCGCGGTAGGTAAATACTGGACCTGAATGTGCACACTCAACCTGAGCAAGCGATCACACTCAGTGCAACTTAATTCCACTGCTGCTGCAGTAAGCAACTACGAGCCTATTAAGCTGACGCCTCTGTAGCAGAGTGGCTGAAAGAGATGCATGGCACTGACTGACTGTCTGACTGTCGACGGTCGGTCGGTCTTACCCTCCTCTGCAGAGTACACGGTCACGGTGGGGCCGAACGGGCCTTCTCCTTTGTTGTTGTAGACGCCCACTTTGACCTGGAAGGGGGAGAAGGGCTGGACGCTGTCATTTTTGAAGATGTATCGGGCGGCGTCGGCGAAGGGCACGGCCGCCTGCATCCAGCCCGTGGCGTTGTACGGCCTGAAGGCCACCACGTAGCCAAAGCCCTCGCCATTCTGCAGCTCCTCGGGGACGGGCTAGATACACACACACAGACATATACACACATACACACAAGCATAGACACACACACACACACACAGAAATATAAAAAATCCATTCATATTCACACAAGTGCACATACACAGTTATGGGGCTGACGCACGCATACTTCAATATTCACAGGTACACAGCACACATACACACACACAAAATAAACAGAAATATACATAAACCCAGTCACATCCATGTGCACAAACCCAGACACATACACACACACACACGTGCGCACACACACACACACACACACACCACAGCCCACCCCATTATTTCAAATTAAATGAACACAAATGATTATTACAGTCCTACGTGTCTTTTTTATGTCTGGGCAAAACTGCACTTTCTCTGAACTTCCACGGTTGCCAAAATGTCATTTGTAAGAAAGAGACAGCTGCAGCAGCAGCAGATTATTTCAGCTGTGTACCTGAATATGCCTTTTCAAAAACAAACTGATAAAAAAAAACCGTGCCGCATGAAAAATAGTCACAAAAAAAAAAAAAAAAAACAGAGACAGGGTAAAAAAAAGAGAAAGAGAAGAAGAAAAAAAATGTTTGAAAAGTTGTCTGTTACTTTAAAGGAAGGCATTTTCTCCTGTTTAATTATCTTATTAAAAGCTCAAAGGCATTTCTGTCTCCCCCCGGGTGACAGCAGCAGTTATTGCCTCTCTATTCTTCAGAATGGAATGCCATACATAAACCTGCCTGCCTGTTATTGATGGAACAAAACGAGGAGATGCTGATGGAATAAAGAGCCTGTCCTTTCTCTCCCCTACCAGGCAGTGTGTGTGTGTGTGTGTCTGGGTGTGTGTGTGCGTATAGTGTCTGTTTGCATGAGTGTATGCGTGTATGTGTATGTGCGTGTGTGTGTGTGCACGCGTGGTTGCCGTGACAACTTGCTTACCTCCCAGGTGATGACGAGCTCTGAGCGGCTGCCCCCTCCTCCACTCACATTCGCTGGTGTGACCTTTGGCACTACAGACAGACAGACAGAGGGAGAGACAGAGGGAAAGACAGAGTAATGCACATTAGTAGTAATGAGTAGTAATGCACATTCACAAAAGTTTGGCTCAACAAGATCAAAGAACAGTGCCAATTAATGGCCATTTTAGACCATGATTCCAAGTGAGAATTTCTTATTCAAAAAACTAAAGTTGATGGAAACCTGGTTAATATCAACAAGACGGTTCTGTTTTGCTTTGATAATGTCTGATTGAGTTTCAATCGTTTCTTTAAAGCAACACTAAGTGTTTTTTTTAACCTTACAATAATAATTTCAAAATTGTTTTAGTGGTTCATCAACTTATAACTCATTATTGCTTTAAATTAAAAAGCATGGTGTGCAGGAAGCCATTTTGTCATTATCCACTGGCAGAGAAGAAGACCTGTGAACGGTACAAGAGGACTGGACCCATGTGGAGTGCTGAGGTGGTGAAAGTGAAGGCTAGGCCAGGTCAGGAGTGCTTACATGTCTCTTTGGTGCGGGCCTGCTTGGAGGGCTTGCTGGGCTCCCCGGTACCGACGGTGTTGCTGGCCAGCACTCGGAACTCGTACTCCACCCAGGGGCTGAGGTCAGTCACAGTGGCCATCAGGTGCCGCCCCCCCACCACCTCTGGAACTGGCAGGGAAACCGAAAATACCCCTTCCGTCAGCTGTAGCCTGCTGGCTCCATAGCATGTCCATTCACACACACAAACTCTCTCTCTCTCTCTCTCTCTGTCACACACACACACACTAACACACATTCATATCCTTTTTCTTTTTTTCTCTCTCTCACACAGACACACACACAACACACACACACACACACACACACACACACACACACACACACACACACACACACACACACACACACACACATTATTCTCTCTCTCAGACTCACATACACACACACACACACACACACACACTCATAGACACACAAGCCCTGTCTTACATTTGTTACAGCGCTGCCCTCTTCTGAACCCCACTGCTGTGAGGGTGGATAGAGGGGGCAGCTCTTTCACTTTTCACTTAATATGAACACTTCGCTGCTCCTCTGGCCACATGTCTGCAGGGGAGGGAGGGATGGTAGTGAGGGTGGGTGACCTCTCCAGCCTGACCCGGCCCATGGCACCGAGGACACCGCGTCTCTGTAAGTGCGTTAAGCAATTAAGCAGAACGCCCAAAACGACGCCCCCACTGTGCTCATCTAGTGTGTCCTCCACGACCTTATTCATAATCCTCTGGCCGCTGCTAATGCCTGCTCGTAAACAGAGCAAGGGAGGGCCGGCTGACTAGCCAGTCATACGGGCGGTTGACGTTCCGGAAAATTCTAGGAAACTCCATCGCATGTCAAATTAGGACAAACACACATGCACACACACACACACACACACAGAGTGGCCAGCTGTGGCCTAATGGTTTAAGGAGTTGGTCTTGTGATTTGAGAGCTGCGGGTTTGATTGCTGCGCCATTAGGAAAAATGTGGGCGGGGGAGTAAATGACCAGCAATGTCCTGCATCCTCATCCATGGCTGTAGTGCCCTTGAGCAAGCACATCTGACCTCACATCGCTCCAGGAGAACTGTCTCTCAACCTAATTCACTGTCAGACACTCTGGATAAGAGCGTCAGCTAAATGCAATGTAATGTAATGTACCACAAGCTCAGTAACGACTCTACGTATGGTAAAACAGGCATATGGACTGTTTCACGAAATACTTGCTAATTTTTTATTTTCTTCAATTCAGTCACAAAAACACACTAAAAAATGACTAAAAAGAAAAGAAAACCGACCAGAACTGCTGAACTAGAATCAGAGGACGTTGGAGTACCGCAGAGCTGCAGCAGGAGCTCTCGGGTGGGTGTCCGTATTTAAACACGGAGGCTGGTTGGAGGCCTTACCTGTGGTGACGGCCTGCCAGCCCAGCGAGAAGGGCGTCCTCGCCTGGATGGTGTACGCGGTAATTGGACTGTGATTATCAGGGCCGGGCCTCCAGGACAGGGATGCTGTGCTATCGCTGATTTCTTCCACATGGACGCTCGTGGGCGGGCCCGGAGGACCTAAAACATGGGGCAGCCATGCAAACCGTGTTATTTCATTCCAGTCTGGTTTCTTTCATTAATTCTCTCTATTTCTCCCCCTCTCTCTCTCTCGCTCTCTTTTTCCCCCTCTCTCTCTTTTCCCAGGCTGAGTTCTGGCCTTCTTATCGGCAGGTGCCTGAAGCAAGACTATGCAGCTGGTGAAACCTGCTACACCCCCCCCCCCCCCAACTACCCCCCTCTCCCACCACCACCTCCTCCTCCCCCACCCACCCCCCTCGCTCTGGTATTTTCACAAGGCTAATCTGTCTAATTAGATTATACAGTACCCCCCCGGTTTTCATCTTCTGACGCAGGAAACCCCTCGCTATCTTTTGTTTGAATCGAAAAATGTGTTTAATACCTTCATCAAATATGGGCCTTGTTTTGCATATTGTGTGAAATGAAGGAATAGAAAAAAATACACACACACACTCAAAGACACACAAAGTACAAGGAAGTCTGAGAATTAATACAGCAACAACAAAAGGGGTTTCAGTGGCAGATTGGGTGGAAACGGCAGTAGCGACGGCATGCTATGTTTCCCTTGTTAGACTTAATAAAGCAGGCCTCTTGGACTGAAGCACAGCAAAATGAACCCCGCTGCTGGATGGATTTTGTGACTGGTAATTTAAAGAGAGAGAGAGAGAGAGAGAGAGAGGCAGAGAGAGAGAGGTAGAGACAGAGTGAGAGAAACCCAGAAGAGGGAGAGGGAAGGGAAACACAAGGAGAGAGGAAGAGAGAGAGAAACCCAGGACAGAGAGCAATATATAATGAAAAAGAGATAGAGAGAAAGAGAAAGAAAGAGAGAGAGAGACCCAGGTCCCATGCTGTGGAGCTAGTAGATAGCCTAAGGCACATGGTAAATGTGCAGTGGAAATGGGTGAGTGAGGAGGCGGAGGAATGCACCTCGAACAATTAGGTCCGTGGCGATGGAGCTGCTGTCCACCTTGGTCTGCACGGCACAGGTATACTTCCCAGCATGCCTCAGCTGAATGTTCCGGATCATGATATCCCCGGCAGAGTGCTGCGACAGAGAGAGAGAGAGCCAGGCACACAACACACGGATTAACTACCTGGCACAATCAACAATAAGCATCTGCCTGTGCGTGGCAAATTAAATCAAAGACATTATTTGTACTGTTTATGATTAAAAACAGTATATCATAATTTGTAGCATGTACTGGTATATTAACTGGTATATTATTACCACAGCTGTTTATTTAACAGATGGGTAGATCTAAACTGAAGCAACTGCCAGTGCATGTGGAGAAAAATTTCATTTGCGAGTGTTAATTTTGTTCATACGTGTGCGATCTGAGAATCAAACCTGTAGCTTTGACTGACAGAGCTGTTGCCGTGGTTATGAGCTGGGCAGAGAGAGGATTAGATTGGGCAGAAAATTGGAGTCAGAGGCCCATTGGCCTGAATGTGAAACGCTCACAGCAGCAACCAATGGTTAAAATAGATGTGCGCAATACCTCCCGACATTCGCCTCCCTGTAATTAGCCCTAATAACGACCTGTGTGGCATTTTCACAGGAGTGAAGAAAAAAAAGAGCACTTTGCGAGTTTAAGATGTTTCTTTCTCAACCGCTTCCACGGAGGTAATAACAGATCCTTCCTACTTCGCCGTCACTTAATATGCCCCCCACGCTCACCACAGAGGAAATGGGGGCCTGGTGAATTGAACGAGGCAAAAGCAGTTGTACAATTAAATAGGGTTCATGAAGTTTAAATGGAACGGCGTATGAGTGCATGTAAGCGACGGAGCATAGTCATTTGTTACAGCGCACTGAGGCTTAATTATAAATTGCATTAACACATGCGCGAGACTGTCAGTGTGAGCT
>CM050211.1:7105000-7275000 GCA_027475355.1 Coilia nasus | reverse complement strand
CACACACACACACGCCTGCACGCATGCACACACACACATGCACGCACACACGTTTTTTTTTTTTTTACATTTCTCTGTATTCACAGTGAGTAAGACAGAAGCACTTCAACCAATGATTGGCTTTAATACACTGTTTCATTGGGAATATATGGCTTATGACTGCCAAGAGAGGATGGCACAACACTAAGTGAAGCAAATAAAAACAAGACTGTGTTTGTCTACTTCATCATCGTCTTCCTTCTTTTTGCTTGTCATTCTACTTTCATTTCATTTGCTCTATCTAGTCATATCCCACACAAAACCCCTTTTACATAAAATGGTTCAAAGACTCAGCTTAAAACATCTGAGGAAGGAAGGACTACTCCTTCAAGTCAAGTCACCTTGCGAAATGGAGTTTGAGACTTGTGATCCCCCATTACTGCCTCATTCTTTACAAGTCTTCAGTGGTCTTTTACTGTGAATGGGAGGAGGCCACAGCTGGAGGTGTAGGCTAATGCAGCAGCTGACACCTTGACCCCACTGCCTCCTGTTTGATTCTGTCTGATGTCAATCTGCAAACGGCACGCGGCCTTGGAAAAAATTGTGCTGCAATGCTCTTTGCAATGGGCTACACCAGGGACTCAACCTGAAGAGCCCTCAATAAAAAAAAGTTCAGGCAGTTTGAGCCATTAAAGATGAGAGAGAGAGAGAGAGAGAGAGAGAGAGAGAGAGAGAGAGAGAGAGAGAGAGAGAGAGAGAGAGAGAGAGAGAGAGAGAAATGTTGCAGGAATCTATCTCCACTGTAATCTCTGTCAGGAGAACACGTCTCTAATAACGACAGATTAATCCCGTTAACTTCCCTTGGTGTTGAAATAATTGGGACATTAGGAAGGCTCATCTGTTGCGGACAGTGCTCCTGCATTAGAAAGGGGGGCTATTTATACTGGGGATGAATTGATATGTTGTGACAGGTATTTTTGTGGCACTGGTCTCAATGCAGTCAATTTGAAATGAACCACTTGTCATCCTCCACAAGGGCTTGTTGCATGGACGGAGCTGCACTGGAGAGCCCCTGTCTTTGAAGCTCAAATGAAATTGCGAATGTAAATGACCCTGTCCCATTTTCGGAGCATTATCAATGGTGACAGGGAGGCAGCAGATCACACATGGGAACATTTGTATATCGGCTGAAGATGCAGCCCTCAAACAAGACATGATGGCGAGTAAACTATTGGGGAGAAGGTGGAAGGGGGTGGGGTGGTGGTGGGGTGGTGGTGGATGTCAAACTTCGTCTCTGTACAGCGAAATAGGGAGGTTCAATGTAATTTACTGGAATTGAAAAACATCTGCCTACATAGGATGATCAATTAAGTTAACTTGGCAGCATTGCTGTCGTTTGCGCTCTGTTAATACACTCAATCTTGACAGCAAAGCCAGAAAAAAATTACAGCAAAGAGGAAAAAAAACATTGTTAGAGAGAGCTTCAGAGAAAAAAAAGTGTTTTCAGAACCCTACTGGGATCCACAGCAATAAGCAACAGTGCCACTGTCACAAATATTCAACATGTGAATTGTGAGTTAATTAGCATAGTTTTTACGACACAGACAAAATAGATTTTTTTTCTCAGTTGTCTGCATCTCATATGGAGCCTGTATTTAAATGAGATCTCACACTTTGTAAACTGCCAGACCTCCAAACTGGGCAAATATTCATTGAGGCACACCTCTGGGTGATTCGAAATGCCTTTGCCATCTTCACAAAGGCAGTTCAGTAAATGCATGTTAAATATGCCTATTAACGAGTTGAGGAAGTCGATTATATGATCCTAGAGTGATATAAATCATTACAAAACCTCCATGCAAAATTGACTTTTGAAGCTAAAGCATAGGTGATCAAAAGGGTTTCTATGGCAACCACTTAACATTCCTGGTTAATGTTTTTTTCACAGTTAGGAGTGTGAGCTAAAGTCCTGGTCTGTGTTTCAGGCAGTTTAAGATATACAGCACTAACGTGGTAGGGTCCGAGACAGTTGAACAAACCGCACCTTCAAAGACATGGCTGACATCATATTTGTTATCCACAGTAGATTAAGAAAAGGTAGAGTACTGGGTAAAAAAAAACAAAAAACACATTAACTTAATTCAAGACCCAAGCACTAAGTTTTGATGTAGGTAAGACTTATGACATTTATTGTGATTTACTGGGTTTAGCTGTATGTGGACCTCAAATACTTATTTTCACTGTTTATATCATCCTAAACTATATTACCATGTTTTGATGAGCCAATCTTTTATATATTGTACTCAGATCACCTTCTCTGCTGTCATGGGTCAGTTCAGCAGTAGTGTCCTCCAGCTACAAGAATAGAAGGCTCTAGACTGAATGAATTGAAAAAAACACACGCTTTCAGTGAACTCTTTTGTGTCATTTCTTTAACAGCAAAGACAAAACATTTTCCATACTGTAAAACCACTGTGGTACAAAGCAAGATCACCTTGTACAAGAAGAAAAATGAAAAAAGACACTTTTCCAGGAAGGAGGAGGACAATAGTTTCTAAGATATACATTTGTTCCATCAGGCAGAATTTTTTTAATTTTTCAAATTGTTAATGCAAAAATGAAACACCGACCAAGTACCCTTTAACATCACTGAACTAACACATTTGGCCAGGCACCTGTGCCAGACACATACCACACACCTAATGAAACGACAAGGCTGCCGGAGACGTGGAGCCCTCATGGCCAAACAAACATCTGCAGCAGCTTTGAGGAAATCAGTGCGATGTGCATACAGCGTGCGTCGATAACGCCTGCGCGTTCTACTACTGTGGCTTCTTGTTTGTCAATAGAGCATGACGGCAGGGCCTGCATAAACACACATGCAATCAATGGCTGGCGGATCTGAGAGAGAGGCCAAAGCCCCGGTGACACGAGGGGGAATGAGCTGAAGAGCATGGCTTGCCATAATTTAGTATGTGTGATGCTATGGCTTGACCCTGGTGACTTTTCATGGACGGCGCTGACAGAGTGATGCGCGACAGGAGGAAGACAAGACAGCCAGGAAAAAAAGGCAGCACTCCCTTCTTTGTGGCTTGGGTGACAAGAAAAAAATCACTGTGTGTATGTGTGTGTGTGTGTGTGTGTGTGTGTGTATGTGTGTGTGTGTGTGCACGGAGCAACACAATACACAGCACATTCCGCCCTCCCCTCATCCATTTTTAATACGGCGTAATAAGTCACTGGTGCTGAGCAGCCATGCTACCCAGCATCCCACTGCGTCTCTGCAGAATTTGTAACAGCTGGCTTTTACTGTCTTTTTTATGCCTTTGCAAGGGTGTGTGTGTGTGTGTGTGTCACTGTGTGTGTGAGAGAAAGTGTCTGTATATGTGTGTTTGTATGTGTGGGTGAGTGTGTATGTGTGTCTGTCACTATGTCTGTGAGACAATGTGTATGAGTATGTGTGTGTCACTATGTGTGTGTTAGAGTGTGTATCTGTGTGTCACTATGTGTGTGTGTGTCACTATGTGTGTGTTAGAGAGTGTGTATCTGTGTGTTTGTGTCTCACTATGTGTGTGTTAGAGAGTGTGTATCTGTGTGTGTGTGTGTGGGGGGGGGGGGGGCGGTGGTGTGAGACAGAGTGTGTGTGTGTGGGGATTGGCGGGGGTAGTGAATGTCACATAAAAAAGAAACATCCCCTCGGCAGAGATATGGTAAATTTGCGCCGCGCTCTCCAAGACTGCCGATGAAAGGGCTTCATTAAGAGGGAAGAGAGCAACGCTGCTCTTCACCTAATGAAGATCCAGTGTGGGTGACTGCAGTCATACACTGTAGCCACTCATTATCTACCCTGATAGACACAGAAAGCAGGACAGAGAAAGAAGGAGAGACAGACGGGAGAGAAAGAGAGAGAGACAGAGAAAGATAGACAGAGTGACACAGGCAAAGACAGAGAGAAGACAGACAGAATAATAGAGAGGGAGAAAAAGAGACAGACAGAGAAAGAGAGAGAGCGAGAGAGAGAGAGCGAGAGAGAGAGAGCAAGAGAGAGAGAGCGAGAGAGAGAGAGCGAGAGAGAGAGAGCGAGAGAGAAAGAGACTAAACAAGTGTGTAGTAAAAAGCACTGTTGTGTGACTGCAGTGGTGTATATAACATAAACTTGGAAGCCCACACTATGAGATCCAGGTGGTGCTGACAGACTTCATAACGACGAGGACAACAGATGTTACCATCGCCGTTACTGGAGACCAGTGTTGTCGTCGGGCCTGTCACTCAGAGGAGCACATTCAGCAATAACACCCACTAGGGCAAAGACAGACAAGGGCCGTCAGGAGACCGAGGACGAGGAACATTTTGACGAGGATCGTTTTCGCCTTTGTGTGACAGTGGAACATTACCTTTGACCAGGAGATTCCCCGCGCTGCTGTTCTCCCCGAACTGGTTGCGAGCGACGCAGGTGTAGAGTCCCGCGTCTGATTTGCTGGCGTTGGATATCCTCAGGCTCCCGCTGTCCAAGATGGACATCCTGCAGAGGGCGATGCAGAATTACACTCATTAGTCCACATTTAATTCAAACAGACGAATCATAATTTGAAGCGGGAGATCTGGCTTCAGAGAGTAAAAAAAGTATACATGGGCCACGTATTTGTTCCAAACATTCACAAAGCCAGCTGATTCTAACTAGAACAACTTTTCAGGAGACCAGATATAAGGTGAACAAACCGGCTTGAGAAAGTAAAGGTCCTGCCATGTATTCCTTCTGTTTTAGCTCTGAACACAGATACATCCACTAATTACGCTCATCTATCTAGCTGAAGAGTTGTGCAACTGAGAATCAGCTGGTTCAGTGAACTCGCTGAAACAAATATGGGGCAGGACTTTTACTTTCTGACCCCGGGATGTCTGCCTCTAGACCAGACACAGATATGTAACTAGAGCAAACACCTGTGCTGCCCTACAATGGCAAAGTGCAGTAACTACGTGCACATAGAAACTGGGAAAAATGTCTTTCACGTTGTCTTACTGCCCAGTCAAACATACTGTAGGTATAACAGACATTGATCATTCTTTTATGTACTTTCTTAATAGCAAAAGGCAAGACATTCAGTCAAAGACAAAGGAGGTCTTATAAAGTCTATTTCCAGTCTAAACTGAATTTGACAAATGGTAGTGTAGTTACTGCTTTTTGTAGGGCAGTGTGTTTCACACAGGTAGAAACACTACATGGCAGGACTCATTTCTCTATGAAGCCTGGGCTTTCTGTCTCTGCTCTTGAGGATTAATCAATAATTTCTTTCAGTGTTCAAAAGCTGACATAGTGTGTTCATTTTGTGTTTTATAAATGGTACTTAAAAAGTCTAAAAAGAAATAAAGTTGGTACTTCAGTAAGTGGGTCAGACACCAGATACAGGAAATGTACAAAATGTTCAATATCTGAGAACATAATGGGTTATTTCAGGTTGTGTCAAGTACTGTCCTCTAAAAGATGCCTTGCTTTTTTTATTTTGATCACTGCGCAATGAGGAAAATGGCCATTGATCAGAAATATGTCCTTCCCTGAACTGCGACCCAATAGCAAAAAAAAAAAAAAAGTCAACTATTCTTCACAAGAAACATGACAATACCCGATACAAGCATGAAACTGAAACAGTGACCTTGAAAGTGGAGCAGGGCGGGAGGGAACAGTGAAAGGCACTCATTAATCTGTAGTGGATTCTAATTATCTGGAATGCTCTGCTGAATCTGCAAACTGTAAATATGAGTAGGCTTCAGGGTCTGTGGGGAAAAAATGAAGAGAAAAAAAGTAAAAGAAAAAGAGAAAAAAAGATGGCAAGATATAAAATGCACTCTGTGAAGTATATGCCAGTAATGAGAGCTGCACCATTACCCAGTGCAAAAACAAACACTTTCATCCATGACTGTTTGGTAGGAAAGTAATTTCACTTTGATGCAAAACATCCCAGCAATTTGTTGAGATGTAGATGCCACCAATTTGAAAAGCTTGAGTGCTTGTGCGGGTGAGGAGCGCTTAATTTGGTTACAGTACCTTCCAAGTCATTTCCAGATTAAAAAAAGAAAAGTGCACGCTCAGTAAACAATTGCAAATGTAAATGTTATCATGTTGACAAATGTGGCTGATGAATAATCAATTCTGTAATTAGTGTAAGTGTAATGCTGCAAAATCAGTGTACTGGTGAGAAGTGGCTTTTCTCAGTAAAAAAGCTGCGCAGATTATCCTGCGATAATTACTTTAATCCAGTTTGTTAAGTAAAAAGTACTTGAAGTACGAGGAGGCAGACCAAAAGCTGTATATGTTTTTCTGTTTTAAGCAAAAAGTCTCAGTGCGTAAGGATATTGGTCACAGATGCACAATAATGTCACCTCAATGTAAACAGTGCTGTGACACTACTCTCCATTTCCTTCCATAAATAGTTTGTGTAGGGCTCCTTAATAGCATGAAGCCAGGCTGCAACCCAGCTATTACAAAAAGCATAAAACTCCATCATGGTCCTAAATATCACATGTGCTCATGAAGAGGAAATGTAACAGCTCTTAAGGCATCATTTAGCCCACTAGGCCTTTATATAGTTAATGAACTAAGCTAAGTGAAACAGTCAGTTGCAGCTGGCCACTCTGAACTAACTACCATTTTGAATTCAATATGCTCTACATGTGCTATATTTAGTCTCCAACAGTCTACTAACATTCAGGAAAATCTTCTGGAAAGGAAGCTTTGTTAACCACTTGTGACTTTAAATATACAAAAAAAAAACAACAAAATGGGACAGTATGTCGTTTTATCTAGATCAACCACTGACCTGGTTTTAGTCACCTTATATGGGCAAAACATCTGGCACTATGATTTCAAAAGAGAAAAATGCATGTTTTACTTCATATCCTGCTTCCAGCCCCAGTGTCCTCTGGGATCCTCCGCTGGTCATGTGACTAACAGGTGTCTTTTTATGGTCTCCACAGAGACCTATGATCGGCATACAAATGCCAAACGGGGATACACACTGCAGCAAGCCGCTAGCAGCTTTTATTCTCTTTTGCCCGTCACACCTTAACCTGGCTCTTTAAAAAGCTTAGTACTTTTAATAAACAGTGCAGGTGGGTGCTATAATATGACTTCGATATCTGGAAACTGTAAATGCTATGCAGTGATAGATTGCATTTTAAAACCAACATGGCAGATCTGGGCTAAAGATGGAATGATAAAAAAGAGAGGAGAGGAGCAGAGAGACATAGAGAGGGAGAGACGTAGTGAGAAGAGAAAAAAAATCCTCCACCACCACCTCCTCCTCCCCTGGAGCTTCCTCCTTCCTGCTAAACCACACTCGTGAAAAGCACACGTCCGTCAGATGTGTTCATTCACGGCGCGCTTGCTTCCCACCCCATCCCATCCCATCCCATCCCATCCCAGGCCTGGGGATGAGGAGTGCGCGCGCGTGGGAGTGCAGCATCAATAATTCACAGGTGAGCTCAGCACAGGAGTGCTCCTCGTCTCATCTCAGGGATCACATGAGTTAATGAGAGCTGCAGCCGAACGCTGCCAAAGACCAGACGCTTACATTTTATACAGGGGAGGTGGGTGGGCTAGGGTAGGGTGGGGTCAGGGAAAGATGAGGGGGAAAAAAAACCAAAAAACAAAAACACTCTACCCCATCAACACCTCTCCCATCCCCCCATTACCACCACTGAATCCTGAAGTGAGCTTACGGGACAGAGCAGACATTGCAGAACTGGAACAACACAATTCTATTTGCCCTTCTGTACTGCTGCAGATTTCCGAGGCATAAATAAGATGTGTCCCGGCTTAAGAAGGCGACGCCGTGAAGAGTAAAAGAGGGAGGTGTCGGCTGCCACACACCCCTTGGGAGTGTGAAGTACAAGCACTCAAGTCACCGTCCTCGGGACATAAGCAACTCAGACACATTTCACACCGGAAACCCACAGACCGGTACATGTACACTCTTCTACATGTTTATGGAAGCTGAATTCTTACAAGCAAAAGCATTTCCAAGCCTTGTGGTGACAGAAACATACAGGGTATGGTGCAAGAAAAGTGAGACATAAACTACCACAAATTCATTTGGCATTAAGAAACATGATTCTACATTTTTATTGCATTATCCGTACTGTGGGCCATACTGAGCCCTCTCCTTTTTTACCCGTTTCATAAACCTGCCAGAAACGGATACCCCTGATACAAAAGAGACAGAGACAAACACGGTTATATCAATGAGAGGCAACGTGGGCATAGAGAACAGGAATGTGGAGGCAGATGCATACACGTTATTGGTGATCATGTCGGCGGCACGTCACGCTTTCAGTGAAACGCCACCTCTGTCGCGCCGTGTGCCTGCAAGCATTTGCTGTCAGGAGACTGATGGCTGAGCTAGAGCAGTGGGGTTCAGAAGCTGCCGCCGCTGCCTTCATTAGTCTGGTAAATAAACCAGCGTGCTGGATATGAGGGTTAAGATCCTATCAGCAAGGCTCATTCAGCCATGTGTTTCCAGCAGATGAATACAAAGAAGAATAAAAAGGAGAAGACAGAGGTAAAACCACGCATATATTTTTCCTCTTTGGTGGTTTTAGGAAATAAATAACCCCAAATGTACTACGCGCAACATCTGTGGCGCCTACTCAGCATTCCAGTCCCCCCAAATAACCCATTGCCTGTGTGTTTTCTGCACCGATAAAACGAATTTGTGGTGCAGCCGATTTAGGAAAATGGCTGTACACGGACAGACATGTCATGGCTTTAAGACGGCTGCGAGAGACATAAAGATAAGGTGCGCCGTGTGTATCTGTCTTTAGCACAGCACACGGCTGACCATCACTGACCTACCTCTAGGTGGTGTTTCTAATCATGATTGTATCAAAAACATTTCCACGGCACACACCGCTCGAGGGATGAGAGAGAGAAAAAGAGAGAGAGAGAAAGAAAGAGAGAGAGAGACAGACAGTGAGAGATAGAGGCAGAGAAAGAGAGAGAGAGACAGAGAATAATAGAGAGGGAGAGAGGGAAAGAGAGACAGATAGAAAGAAAAGAAAGAGAAAAAGAGAAAGACATAGACAGAGATAGACAGAGAGAGAGAAAGAAAGAAAGAAAGAAAGAAAGAAAGAAAGAAAGAAAGAAAGAAAGAAAGAAAGAAAGAAAAAGAATGAGAGTGAAAAAGAGAGAGTGAAAAAGAGAGAGTGAAAAAGAGAGAGCTCACATGGTGCATCTACTGGGAGGAAGGCTAGGTCACTCTATCCGCCGAATGGGACCAGGGGTTGGACCAAACATTGAGCGTTGATCTATGCTCTGGACCACTTTCAAAACCCTGAAGTGGATGGTGGGAATGGTCTGGCATAGCAAGATAAATTGCATGTCTGTCTCTCTAAAGGTTTGCCATGGAGTTCTGAGTTTGGGAAAAGATGACCTTGTCAGGCAGGTAAATCAAACCGAATGCTACAGAGGCTGATTCGATGGGCAAGAAAAGAGAGAATGGCTTTGGAAAAAAAAGAAAAAGATAAGAAACAATAAATAAATGGAGAAGCCAGAGTGCAGCTCGGATGCAAGAGGCGCAGCTGTCCATAGATCTACTCTACATGACAAATCTAAAACAAACTACTCAGCCTTTAAGTTGTCAACCTCAAGGTTAACAGGCAATTACAGTCCACAAAAATATGTTCGGCACGGAGTTTTACTTTGATATGTGGAACAACAGACCAGCTGCCTGACGTTGGTTAAAAAAAGACACCTACACATTTAGGCCTGACAACTCTCCAATACCCAGGTAATTGATATTGATTTTTGTTGTATATGGTGCTACCCCGGTGTCTCTAAACACGAGCCATTCATTACCACCTCCAGCTGATCTTCAGGAACATTACATTACATTATTATGGATCAAGTGACACCACGGTAGATCGTACTTGGATATGTGTTCACGGCCACTTTGGTAATCAGCAATACGAGGGAAACGTTTCACCTGTGTTTATGATTTAAATTTATCATAGTGAGCCTCCATTGCACAGCACTTAACTACTGGTCGGAAGATCCGCTTGGTGTATTGAGCGCGCGCTAATGAAATTTGTGTGAAAATATAGTATAGTATACAATATAGTGGCTTGCTATAATAAAGCTGCTTATTTTTCATTTGCACCATTTGCAGGACATGGAGGCACAGTGAGCAGCACCAACAATTTCAACAGCTAGCGCACTACCATTATAACAGTAACACAGTCTATCAACAGCAATGTACACACCCTACACACCCCACACACACACACACACACACACACACACACACACACACACACACACACACACAAACACACACACACACATCCTTTGGTTTGCTTTACTGGTGTAATTCAATATTTCTAGTTCTGCAAAATGTGTCAAAGAATGTTGACAGAGGATAATGAAAAATTACAGAAACTGCTTCTTTCTCCCTCAGAATAAAGATTATTTATAGGTGCTGCTCGTCAATGTAATTTGGCTACGTCAGTCATTGCCTTGTATTCGGTTTAATAGTCCACAAGCTCTCCATCCACACACACGACCACACACGCTCATGGAATGGCAGATAATGGTGGGGGAGATTTCTTTTTTACAACATGAGTGACAGCAAGCAATGGTGCCTCACACCTGGGCCGGCAGACTGTATACTTTGTAAGAATGGCACGGATTTAATTTACATTAAAATAGAGGAAAAGAAGGGAGAAAAAATTCTGAGGCAGGACCTCAAATGACATTTTTCTGTCCGTCTTTTCTAGGTTGACCCAAGTCTCTAGGGGGAGTGGGAGATTTGAGGTTTCCATGGCGATGCGACAGAACAGGAAAACAAGGCCAGCGGTAAGACATGCCTGTATGAAAAGGAAGTATTAATCTCCACTTTGTCAAACAAATACACACTGGCACCAAAACACCTACTGTTACTGTACCGCCAGGGAGAAAAAGAGACAAAAAAATGTTATTTGGGGAAGGGGCACAAAGCGGTCTTTTCTCCTGAGAGAGCTCACTTACGACAAAATTACTCTTCATAAGCTCCAAAACACGGTGACAAACCATGCTTCAAGGAAAGCAACTGAAGCAGGTCCTACTCCCTTGACAACAAAGGCCGTCCCCAAACAACTCAACGCCGAGCCAGTAAAATTGGAGAAAAAAGCACCTCTTTTTTGTAGACCGCTTTTATAGTCTGATCACAGTTTTATAAGAGCACTCAGTTGGAGAATAAAAAAGCAGTTCTGCATGCACATAGACAAATGGATGGACCTCCAACCATCAACACACACACACACACACACACACACACACACACACACACACACACACACACACACACACACACACACACACACACACACACACAGACAGATCTTCCCTTGATTTACTGGGCGAGAACAGAGAGTTTCTGTGCATTGCAGGTAGCTATCTCAATCAAGCCTCCTCATCCAGATAGTGTTAATTCCCCATTGTGGCAGTGGCTGTGATTGTATTTCTAATTAGTTTGAAGAGAGGAGCTGTTTATCATGCTCAAACACAGTGGGCTTATGGATGTACCCAGACAGAATACCTCTAATCACAAATTGCTGTCCGGGTTTATTCCGTGCGACTGATACTCATCTCCTATCCAATGCACAGGAGGTATCCTTACATGAATAAAGAGCACATGTGTTTGGCCAGAAATTGTCGGCGGAGCAAAGATGGATTACCCGTGCTGTGCTGGCGGATTCTCACTTTGAGAAATGATATCAGCGCGCACCGATAAAAATAATCCTGCCGAGCTGTGGTGCACAGGACCGGTAGTGGTGGTGGTAGTGGTGGTGGTGGTGGGGGGCGGGCTTGCTGAGGAGAGCCCCAATCTAATCTTGGCAAACATCTTCACATCAGCCTTGCTGTTTACACTAACATTTGCTTTGCATTACGGCCATTAACAAACTTGCAGTGCTGTTAGTCAAGGATCTATCATGGTAACCTTTTCTTTTACAGTCCCCTAATTGCTAGGTATTATTGAAAACAACCTGCAAAATCCAAAACAATACATGTTAACTAATACAGGTAGAATGATAGCAACTACAACCTAATTAGATTACATTACACTTAGCTGATGCTCCAGAGCATCTTACAGTTATTTTAGGTAGAGTCCCTAGAGCAATGTCAGGTGAGATGCTTGGCTCAAGGGCACTTTAGCCATGGGTGAGGGTGCAGGAGAGCACTTATGTACGCCCCAACTACACTCTTCCTACTGGTACGGGATTCGAACCTGCAACCCTCTGAGCTCAAGACCAACTCCCTAACCATTAGGCCACAGCTGCCACAGTTATTATCAAGCAACTACTCTGCATTAATGGGTAATTACTACTGGAATTAGGACTGTAACTACCAAATCACAAGCCAATTATCATGCAAAAAGAGACAGATTATGAACCATTTATCTAGTAGTCATATCCAATATCTCATGTATTCAATGACTTACCATGTGACAGTGCTGTTTTGGTTGGTAGTAACTTAGCTTAAAACGGTGTACTTACAAGTGCTTTTAAGAAACTACCTCCTCTATTACACACATATTACCTCTGTCACATCCAAAAGGGACCTCAACAATTTACATGTTTTTAAAAGGTCCTAATAATATGAAAATAAATATTGTCTGTGGGACCTATTATAATAGATGTCTTTAATGCCATTATTGTAGACTATAATAAAACAACCTCTGCCCTACAGCATGACCTAAACATGACGCTATTGGGCTGTACAATTCCTGTTATAGGATTTTAATTTACATATCTGTCCACAGTGTGCAAACCATTAAACAACACATGGCCAGGTAATCAATCCAGTGTCTGCATTTGTAATTGTCTAATCGGACGCAGAAGTGTTCGATACGTATAGATTTTCTATAAGGAAGACCTGCCTGCTGCCATATCACATCATGGCTTGCTGTTTTAGCAGTCATCAAAGACAGCATATAAAACACATGCACACACACACACCCACAGAAACACAAACACACAGAAACACAAACGCACAGAAACACAAACACACACACACACACACACACACACACATACACACACACACACACACAGCCCAGCCTAGGGACCACAGACATGGCGCTGTGCCGCGTAAGTCAAATTAGCCTCCAGTCTTAACAGCAAAAGCATAATAACAAACAGCTGCGAGTTACAGACAAGCCTTAAGTCCTCATCCACAGTGGCAGTTCCTCGCCTCATATGCACTGTTCCCAAGACTTCCTGTGCCAAGTGTCTCTGAAGACGAGAAGAAAAAAGGAGGCTAGATTTCACAAAAAAACATCAAGCTGGCCACAGACTTGTTTGGCTGCTGAACTTACTCCCACCTGAAGGTAAGTTAACGAGATAAGTTTTTCACCTGCTCCAACCCTCCACAATATGGCTCCTGGCTGGCGGCGTGGTTTTGCGAGCGTGCCAGTGATTTAAAGCTCCCCTACACAAGCAGATGTTCAATTAGAACTAAATGAGGAAATGCGCTGTTTTGATGGGAACGAGATATGCTGTGACATTTGAACATGATAATATTTTTAATAAGCAGAACTAGCGTGCTGCCTTCAAGGAGTTGTTACAGTGACTGCATAATCCTCCTCACTTTTGATGCACTTTGGATTCAATCAAGCAGTTTTATTAGAACACCTGTTTCCTTCGAGCGGTAGGTGATTTATAGTAATAACTTTGCTTCGCAGGTTAGCGGAAAATAAGGTCGTTTTTTTACACAAACTCCAAATCCCATTATATGTATCCCAACTTCACAAAAAACGGACTTATTAGCCACTGGTCGAGTGTGTGTGTGTGTGTGTGTGTGTGGCGTGTTTGTCTGTCTTGGGAAAAAAAGAAAAAAACCTAAAGGCGGACTTTCAACCACTGAGCCTGCTGTTGTTGGCACAAACAAGTTTCTGGACATTTCCCCTGCTCCGGCTGCCACTACTTTTTTCTATAATTCTGTTTCTTTATGCTTATATTTAAATCACAGATAACATGCTTAGACCAGTACATATTGTCCAAACTTACAACTTGCCCAAACCTTGCATACCAGTAACAGCATCCTATCTAAACAGTCATGCTAAACATAGTTTACAACACAAATCCACACAGTCTACAGACCATAGCCTTATGCACATCATCACATTTACATATGCATGCACACTTACACTCACCCCTTCATATAATACCCTTCCCAAACATACCTGTATATTTAACACGCCTACACAAGCTTACACACACACACCACCCCTTATGCACATCACATGTACATATACATCCATACTTACACTCATCCCTACACACAATCCCTTTCCCAAACATGCCTGTGCATTCAACACAGACACAGACACACACACACACTGTCTGCCATTACTGTCATTGGCGTGATCACTAGACTCCCCACAGCAGCAGCACTGCACTCCTCTATACAAATTTAACAGGGTGGCACTGCTGCAAACCTGCCAAAGCAGATGTAGCTTTAAAAGCACATCACCGTGGCAGCCGTCACTTGGGATCAACCAGAGTCTCTGTGACTCGCACTCTGCTCAGCCAGTCAAGTCAAGTCGCTCGCTCGCTTGGGAGAAGCACCAGTTGGGTCATTCGCTTGCAGTCAGTGGTGCAACCGTTGCTACCACAGTCATCACCACCACCACTACCCCCCACCACCTGCCATTGCCGCCATCTCTGAGCTTCTCCGATGTTGGCATGTGTCAAGTCGGATCGGACGCAACAACAGTCAGCCCTCAGCGCGCTGACACAGACAGCCAGGTGTCACGCACAGGCTTCACCCTACTTTCCACCCGACCCAGCGATACCTGCTAGCCAGGTCACTGCTAAGCACTGCTGTTGGCAAGCACATTTTTGTTTTTTACCCAAGTCTAAATATGCTGAGATTTCTGCAAGCAACCTTGGACGATTTATGTTTGTTGCAGACATCAGATTAGATGTATGATCAATGCTTTGATATTTGATAAGAGGCGAGACATACGCACAGGCAGGCTAAGCTAGGACAAAATGCGGTTGAAGAAAACCACATTAGGGTGAAAGTGTCAACACATAGTAAACTCACGGAAATATATTCACGCTGCTTTGCATCTACTGGCTGGGAGTACACACACACCGCACACATACGCACACACTCACGCACACACACACACACACACACACACACACACACACACACACACACACACACACACACATATAAACAGACACACACATAAACACATCCACACACACACACATCAACAGACACACACACACACACAAACGCACACATCCACAGGCACACACTCACACACACAGAGTCACAAGCACACACACAAACACAATGGAAAACAACGGAAACATAAGAGCCTAAAGCTGTCCCCTCTCACTTAACACGGCGAGTGCACCAGCCCCACTCCCCCGCCGCCCCCCCCCCCCCCCCCCTCCCCCCCTTCCTTCTCTCCCATTGTGTGTGTGATGGTGCTGCACTCTGAGGCACATGGAGGATAATGAACTCCAAAAACCAGGAAGGAGCCATATGCCATATCGCAGCCCAATCGAGGCGCCAAGGACCAACACACACACACACACACACACACACACACACACACACACACACACACACACACACACACACACACACACACACACACACAGGCCAGGGACCAAGGGTTGCCCCTTTGATTTCTTAGTGCAATCCCAAATGTCAACATGTCAGGCAGGCGGGCAACTGGCCGGGGGTGGGGGGGATGGTGGTAATGATACTAGAGGAGGTGGTGCTGGTACGGCTGGTAGGGCTGGGGATGGTGGTAATGATACTAGAGGAGGTGGTGCTGGTAGGGCTGGGGATGGCGGTAATGATACTAGAGGAGGTGGTGCTGGTAGGGCTGGGGATGGCGGTAATGATACTAGAGGAGGTGGTGCTGGTAGGGCTGGGGATGGCGGTAATGATACTAGAGGAGGTGGTGCTGGTAGGGCTGGGGATGGCGGTAATGATACTAGAGGAGGTGGTGCTGGTAGGGCTGGGGGTGGCGGTAATGATACTAGAGGAGGTGGTGCTGGTAGGGCTGGGGATGGGGGATGGGGGGGTGGCGGTAATGATACTAGAGGAGGTGGTGCTGGTAGGGTTGGGGGTGGGGGGGTGGTGGTGGTAATGATACTAGAGGAGGTGGTAATGGTAGGGCTGGGGGTGGGGGGGATGGCGGTAATGATACTAGAGGAGGTGGTACTGGTAGGGGTGGGGCTGGCGGTAATGATACTAGAGGAGGTGGTGCTGGTAGGGCTGGGGGTGGCGGTAATGATACTAGAGGAGGTGGTGCTGGTAGGGCTGGGGGTGGGGGGGTGGTGGTGGTAATGATACTAGAGGAGGTGGTGCTGGTAGGGCTGGGGGTGGGGGGGGGGTGGCGGTAATGATACTAGAGGAGGTGGTGCTGGTAGGGGGGGGGTGGTGGTAATGATACTAGAGGAGGTGGTGCTGGTAGGGGTGGGGCTGGCGGTAATGATACTAGAGGAGGTGGTGCTGGTAGGGCTGGGGGGGTGCTGTTGGTGCTGGGGTGTGGCCTTGATGGCAAAGGCTTTAGTGGTGGTGTAAGGAGCCCTGGTGGCAGAGGACGATGGTGGTGACATTATCGAAGCGGCACGTTTTTATTTTTCCCCGAGTGCGGTGCTCGGCGGCACTGCTCGCTGCGGTTGTGGCGGGTGCCGGCGGCGTCTTGGCCCACTTAGGCAGCTCGTCAGCGGCACGGGCTCTGCTCTCTCAGCTGCTCTGTTCCAGCTGATGTCATCGAAACCGCGTCCCTGCAGGGGTGTCTGCAGGAGATAAGAAACACAGGAGCGCGCAGGCATACACACACACACACACACACAGACACACACACACGCACACACACACATACACCACATACACACACCACACACACACACACACGCGCACACACCACATACATACACACCACGCACACACCACATACACACACACACACACACACACACACACACACACACACACACACACACACACGCACACGCACACACCAGATACATACACACCACACACGCACACACACACACATGCACACAGAGGACCAGGCACACAGACACACATACACAAACACACATACACAGAGCACTAGGTACACGCACACACACACACACACACGCACACACACACACACAAACAGCACACACAGTCACACGCACCCACATGTGCAAATAAGCATGGCATGTACACACACACGCAGGCACACGGGCATGGGCGCACACACACACACACACACACACACACACACACACACACACACACACACACACACACACACACGCTCACTCATAAAAAGGCGTGGCACCGCAACAAATAAACACGGTCACACACACACACATGCACAAATAGGCATGTGTGTCTACACACACACATACACACACACACACACACACACACATACACTCACAAACACACACACACCAGGTCCTGCCGTAAAAGGACTGCTGCTGTGAAGATGGATCACCTTGCTGCAAGCTCTCTCTAAAGCCACAGTGGAGGGCTCATGCAATTAGGGCAATTAATCTTCAGCAAAAAAGGGGATCACCCCCCCCCCCCCCACCCCCCCACCCCCCCCCACCATGCCCCAACACCCCTCCTTTAAATTATGCATGCTGGTGTATACCCGGAATATCTGCATAAGACCAGCTAAATGCTCCTTGTAGTAACAAAATATGCCAGATTGAGAAGATTGGCAGCTTTGATGATTTATGGGAACGATGTCGACATGTGCCCTTGTGGAGCATTCGTAAGCCTTAATGACACGCGACGGATAAAACGCAGAGGGAAATGGGCCTGCCCAGGCCAGGACTGCATGTGGAAGGACTACATGATATACCTGTTCCTGCTCTGACTGTGTCACTTCTGGCTTGGATCAAGAACGGCGTAGCAACAAGGCTGTGTGTGCTGCGCAGGAGATGAATTGGATGTAAGGTGTGTATGTGTGTGTGATGAACTGGACGGGAAATGTGTGTGTGTCATAGAGAGAGAGAGAGATACAGTGTGTGTGTGTGTATATGTGTGTGTGTGTGTGTGTGGGTATACGAGTGTGTGCGTGCAGAGCATATACATCTGCACAAGACTTAGGGGAGGTAGCTTGTGAGGAGGAAAAAGAAACAGACACGGGATGAGAGGAAGAGAGAGAGAGAGAAAGAGAAAGGGAGAGAGAGAGAGAGAGACAGAGAGAGAGAGAGCAAAAGCAAAAAAGAGAGAGCACAAGAGGAAGGCAGATGCGAGCAGGAGAGAGTCAGCATATTCTGTGTCTTACAAATGTATTCAGGTCTGCAGAAAGTTCCCTGGCCCGTTGCCAGCTATTGACAATGCAATCCAACACTCTGACAGGGCATCACCCAGCACAATACAGCCTGGGACAGATGTGCACAAACTTCTGATCTGCTCATTTTTCTTTTTAATTACCTGAGCGTCAGAGGTGGGCCTGCCGCTTGCTGCTGAATACTATTTACCGTGTTAGGTGAGAGAGAGAGGGGAGAGAGAGATACACAGATAGATAGATAAAGAGAGAGAGCGATAGAAATAGAGGGCGAGAAATACGTGTTATAATTTTCATTCAAACTTTAGAAAATGCTCAGCTCATAGGGCCTGTGAATACAGATAAAGTGATACGATGAAATCAACCCCCCCCCCCCCCCCCCACACACACACACACACACACCCCCACCCCTTCCCCTCCACCCCCTCCGCCCTCGGATGCTACATTATTGTGATAAATTCTTCGGGTGACAGTGAGGGCACTGATCCAGCTTTAATAATTCAGGATTTTTCCTGCCGTCCCATGATTCATCTCTCCACACCCCCCTACTTCCCTGTCAGCCCCCTCCTCCTACACCCCCCCCCCACCCCTCCAACCCCTCTGGGCGCCCGCCCCGACATGATCCGAACTCCTCATGAGTCACCACCCAGGCAGAGTGTGGGACAGCTCGGCCGCCTCCCACTTTGACATACGAGGCCAGGAAGGAGCCTTTTTCTGATGAATAAGCTGCCCTTGCCTTTGATGTCTTGTGCTTTTGGACTTCCTGTTTTTTGCAGTATGCAAGCCGCTGCCATACGACGCCTGTTTAGGATCCTTCGCAGAGATCAGCCTTCAGTCAAATTAGGACGACCAGACAAATAAAAACAAATGACATGCCCTTTGCTGCGCTGCCCGCATACAAATAATGAACTGACTTCCACACGGATTTCGGAATTAAATAATAACAAGTAGTAAATTAAAAACGGTAAAAATAGTAAATTAAAAAAATGACATCATCAAATTAACACTCTCTATAAAAAAACTCACAGTTCCATTTACTACAGTGAAAGAGCCCCATAAAGTGTGTTTTAGCTGGAAGCCATTAGGCTGTGCAGGCAGTAAAGTGCTGCTTCACTGGCAGGACAGCTGAAGGTTACCAGCAGCACGCTCCCACAATGCAAAACACTGGGCCACTTTGTTTGCCAAGCAGCAACGCCGACTTTGCGTTCATGCAAAGGCTGCCTGGACACCACAGTCAAGAGCTAGCGCTGCTGCTGGAGTGCTGTGCACGTCCCATAGCTGGCCTGGCTGGGTCAGCATTGCCGGTTCAGACCCTGCTAGCCCTGTCCCTCACGGAGCAGTCTGTCCCAGAACACTTAGCCACCATCTAGACAGCAGCGTAACCCTTGCTGGATGGAGGGCATATGTCTGGAGGAGAAGCTAGCTGGCCCGGTCAGTCAAGCTCTGCTCTAATGGTGGGGAGAGTCGGGTTGTGTGTGTGTGTGTGTGTGTGTGTGTGAGTGTGTGTGTGTGTGGTGGGTGGTTGTGGGGATCTGGCACCCCTTATAGCCCCCGTAGAGGTTGGCATAACTGCGCCTCTACCCCCCCTCGGAGGCGATGGTGACGAAATATTTTTTTCCCCATCGAGCCTTCTCCGTCAGTGGGCACTTGCTTGACCCCCCTGCCTTCGTGCTGCTGAAATTTCCACTTCGGACGGACGGCTGGTCCCCAACGGGTCCCTGGCAGGGTTGCGCCCCCCCCCACCCCCTCCCCCACCACACGAGTCCTGGCAAGGTTGTGACACTCAGCCTGCCTGTGCAGACTAGCTTTTTGCCAGTGCCGGTGGCGGTGGCCCGCGAAGGCTCTAATTGTGGCGGATACTGCCCCACTGGGACGCAAAGTGCTTCATTATCACCCCAATCTGGCTCAGGAGGGGTGATGCAGTCTCAGACGCTTCCTGGAAGCCGGCACAGGCCACTCACGGGTCGTGTTCCACCTTTTGTTTTTTCTCTTTGCAGTTACACTGGAGAGAGCAGCAGGAAAATATGGCCAGAATTAAAGGTGAGAAAAGCAAAAGCTGACATTTGGAACAAATTCAGTGGGTCCAGTCGGATGAAAAGGTAGTTTGGTATAAATCCAAAAAGGTTAGAGGGAGTGGGATGGGGGGAGAGAACTGGGGGAAAAAAATGTTGCATTGTCAAAAGATGACAGGTGTCTGGTTGAAACAAACTAATGCCGAGGCTCCTGGCGCAAGATGAATGGTCGCAGTCAGGGAAACAGCTGGGCTTGTGTAAATAATAGACAAAGTATGAGTGTGACATTAAATCACAGAACCGAATCTGGACAAAGTAAACATTATCATAGCCTGCCTGCCTCCACCCCACCCCCCTCCACCCCACCGTCCCACCCTGCCCCCACCACGGGGCACTGGAGCCAGTTATCGTTTCATCTGAGTGAGTCCTGAGCCCTCCCGGGCACTTGCCACAAATCCCAACCCCCCCATGAGAGAGTGAGAGCAACAACACAACATGGCCTCCGCTCCACTGCGATCCACCATCAGCAGGCAGTGGCGGGGGTGGAGGTGGAGGAGAAAGTGGCGGAGGAGGAGGGGTAGGAGGAGGTGGCAGCTGCAGCTGCTCTCCGAGAGACGTACCTGCTGGTCTCACGCAACGTCTCGCTTCCCTTCCTCCAGGAGACGTGGCCTCGCGGGGACATCTTGGGCCGACATTCGATTAGCACGTCGCCGCCCTCGCGCACCATCGTGTGTTTCTTCACCGGGCTGTGCGAGAAATCCGGCGCCACAGCTGTGTGAGGGTAGAGGTGGGGGGTGGGGGTTGGGGGTGATGGGGAGAGAGAGATGACAGCCTGAGACCTTACGTCAGGGACCTGTGCCTTCACACTTACTACTATAAATCCCTCCACACACAAACACACACACACACATGAACACGATACACTTGGAACCATTATAATGGTGGATCCAATGGGCAGACCTGCCTTAAGACAGGAAAGTCAACCATAACAAAAACAAACAAAAAAACAGCAAAAAAACAAACCTCACTGCAAGCACACAGAGCAGAAAGCCAGTAGAGTCAAGTAAAGTAAAAAAAAAGCACCACACAATTTCAAAACACACACAGACAAACACACATACACACATGTACACACACACACGTACACACACATGTTGGCAATGCTGAACTGCATTGGCAGGCCAGGAGCACAGGTGCGCCACCATTCTCTTTAATTACACTCACACACACTCATTCATTTCCTCCAAAAAGGAAAAAAAATATTAAAACAAAGGGTGGGGATGTGACACATTTCCCTTCCCTTTCCCTTCCATTCCCTGTCACTGGCAGCCCAATTTAGTTTTCATTATGATAATTTGGGATGCACTTCAACCTTTTACCTGTCTTCTGAGAGGCACTCTGGATACTGTACCTGTGCAAGCAGATGGTAATGTTCTTGCTTTACTGTTGCGGTCCATTATTTCTGTCTCAGAGCCATGTGCAGTGAAAGCTGAAGGTATGGCCTGCACTGTGGCTATGCTATCATAGGTGCCAAACAGGCAGAACTGAAGAGGATGAATCGGAGTTAGACAGACAGACAGACAGACAGACAGACAGACAGACAGAGATAGATAGATAGATAGATACATACATACATACATACATACATACATACATACATACATACATACTTAGATAAAGAGGAAGAGCGGAAGACAGTTAAGTGGACAGAGAAAAAGAGAGTGTTTCAGACAGACAGACAGACAGACAGACAGACAGACAGACAGACAGACAGATAGACAGACAGACAGACAGACAGACAGATAGATAGATAGAAAGGTAGATAGAAAGATAGAGACTGAACGAGACAGGGAGAAAGACAGCACAGTGGACAGAGGAAGAGAGAGAAAAAAGAGAGGCAGAGACAGAGACAAACAGAAAGAGAGACAGAAGAGAAGAGGGAGAAAGAGCAGTCACAGACACTTCAATCTTACCGACAACTTTCAGCTCGGCGTTGCTGTACACCTCGCCGTGCTTGTTTTCGGCCACGCACTGGTACATGGCCATGTCACCCATGGTCAGGCGGCTGATGGTGAGGGCACCGTTGATGACCTGCACTCTGCCCTGCGGAGCACAGGAGGACAGGTGAGACGGGTGAGCCAGAGCCCCGCCTTGCCTTGCTCTGTCTTGCTCTGTCTTGTCTCGCCTCGCCATGTCTTGCCTCACCGAGCGACTGCTGATTAACATAAAAGCATTGGACTCTCTGGGCGATGACTTATGCTGGGCTTCTTGACTGACAGCACAGTAGCTAGAGGCACTCATTATGGGAGAGGGAGAAATGTGCTGGTGGGGTGGGGCTGGGGCTGAGGCAGGGGGTGTGTGGTTGTGGGAGTGAGGGTGGGAGTAGGGTGGAGGCTGGTGGGCTTTGGCAGCGAAAATGGCCTTAATAAATCTTTGTTTATGAGACTTGAATAAAACCAGGGCTTATTACTATCACAAGCTTGGAGCCCTTAAAGCCGGCGCTAAACGAGCGCGGCAGAGGCGCGGCAGTGGTTTATAGGCTGCTGCTTACGCGTTCTGTGTTGATATTTTAGTGCGCTAAACCGGCTCCACTGCATGTAAATGGCTGAGCTGTACTATTTCCACAGCTCCCAGAGGCTAGAGTGTGCAGTGGAAGTCATCATTTGATGGTCGCTTGCAATAAAAAAATAAATAAACAAATAAGGAATAGCAGGTCTGGAACACATAGCTGCTGGCACTGTGTGTGCATGTGTGTTTGTGTGTGTATGTGTGTGTGTGTGTGTGTGTGTGTGTGTGTGTGTGTGTGTGTGTGTGTGTGTGTGTGTGTGTGTGTGTGTGTGTATTTTTGTGTGTGAGTGCTTGTGTTTGTCTTGGGGACAGATTAAAATGGAACGGTAAAAAGCATCAAAAAACACAAAACACAAAAACCACTGGGCTGATCTGTAGCTGCTATGCTCTTTTAGGTGTTGTGTTTTTTTCACAGAGGAGTCTGCTTTTGCCCTTGGTCTTGTCTTTCTGCCGGCCTCGGCCCTAATGTCATTAGAGTGCACCTCTGCAGGGCTGGATGTCCACAGGGCTGGATGGCCGAGTCTGTCTCCTCTCTGCCAGGATTAAGGTAGTAGTGTCACATGAAAAGCAGATCTGCCCACATTGAAACATCAGTGGCTAATCCTGTTTGTGTGTGTGTGTGTGTGTGTTTGTCTGTGTGTAAGTTCTCAAATGCCTTGCGGCGCTATGCAGTGGCAGCATAGGCATCAAGTGTTGTGAATGTGTGTGTGTGTGTGCCTGTGTGTGTGTGTGTAGCTTCTCAACTGCCTTGCAGTGCCAGGACAGGAATGGAGGGTACTCTGTGTGTGTGTGTTCGTGTGTGTGCGTGTGTGTGTGTGTGTGTGTGTGTTCGTGCACGTGTGTGTGGTGGGTGGGGGGAGAACGCACCCACTGGCGCGGGTGGCACATGGTGGCATGTATCCGTCCACGCGTGCCATCGCTTCGCTTTTCCGCTGCTATTAATTAAGTGTGACGTTCCACTTAAATCAGCACTTTTTTTTTTTAAACCATGAGCCAACCTGAGGGCACCATCTGCACGGCTTATGCTGAATCCAAATGATTGGCAATGTCATTGACGCCGCTGCTGGGTCAGACTGGAACAGACAGCACAGACATGCGTGCGAGTAAGTGAGCAAGTGAGCAAGAGTGAGCGAGCGTGAGCAAGTGTGAGTGACTGAGTTTGAGTGCACGGGGCGAGGACAGCCAACAAGGCACCCGTGCGTGACTGACTAGCGACGCAACCGATGACGAGACCTCCATCGCTGCTCTGCTTCCAAAACAACAACAAACAAAGAAGAAAAAGAAAAAAAAGGAAGCCAGCAGAAACAGCAGTCACACACCCGCCAGCCAACTTTCAAATCCTACTCGACCATAAATGTACATCAAGTGCTTACGCTTGTTTTGTTGTCAGATAAGTCATATGTCAAGCAAAAAATAAGGAAAATAGATGAGAAATGCACAAGAAAAAGGGGAAAAAGGAGAAATGAACAAGTGACAAAAACCGTATTTCACACCAATTCCTGTGTTTGTCACCTGATCCTCTGCACAGGAAATGACACTTCATAGCACCTTGTTAGGTGATAATAGAGCTCATCTTGACAGATGTCTGGGGGAAGGATAAGATGCTAAAATGAGCTACCTTTAAATTAGAGGGAGAGAGCAGAAAAGGTCCTTATTGATCCGTCATAATGAATAAGAACAAATGAGGTATTTTCTTGCATTCACGGCCACCATTGACCTTTCTTTATCAGATTGATTAAACTGCACTCACAGACAATGCTGACATTTAAAAGATTTAATAACTGCTGATTAATTTTATTCATCCAAAACATGAGCTTTTTTTTTTCTTCAAAAGTTGATGTTTGATGATGCCAAAACAAAAATGGCCTTAGTGCTGACATTGCCCTGACATTTACTGTGTGAAACCACTTTACTTAATACATCTCATCTTAAATCAGACATGAGTACCTATTAGGTATAATCCAGACTTTACAAAGGACACAACAGTTAATAGGATTATAAAGAGGACAAACTTCAGGGGGATACAGATTTTTCGCCTTGAATTAATCTCTTAGTTACGAAATCAGACAGATGGGTCACCTTTAATCTTGCTAGGCAACCGCCTGAATAAACAAATGGATTTCTCCATCCTCTCCTTTTTCTTTTAAAAATGCATTGCAAAGAACTGACAGATTGGTAATTATGCAATGGCGAAATCTACCACAATCTGCCTTTATGTCGCAAAGAGATCCTGCTGTTTGGAGCATTGCCTGCGGCTACAATAAAACCGGCTTCGCTCATCCCTTGCACATATATAATGTCTGTGGATGGATCGATACCGTCTGCTTTGTTCGCAAACATTTTGTCTAATGAAGGCAAATTAACATAAAGTTTGTTTATTTATAACACGCAAGCTGTGCTTCGTTGTTAACTATCCATCACCCACAACTAACCACCCTGCCTTCGTCCGAGAAAACGTGAAGCCGAAAATTCATGGCGAAAAATACCCAAGCAATACATCCAGTGGTAATGAATGCTTCACGAATGCAGCGGAGTAAATAAAATAGGGCTGGATCATTAGCTAAATAAATAAACAAAGAAACAAAACTAGTAACTCCTAGCCTGGCATCGCCAGATGAAGTGTTTGCTACACCTCATCACGCAGCATGTCTGGTAAAAAGCAAAGTTGCAGCTACACGTCAGTCGTGCAATATGTTTATAAGCCCTATTTCTCTCTCTGTTTCTGTCTCTCTCTCTCTCTTTTTCCTTCTCTTTCTCCCTCCCTCTTCCTCTCTCCTCCCTGGGGGAGAGCAGGATTAATTGCTAGGCTTTCGTTGGAGATTTAACAGAAGATTACCATGGGTCTTACATCATCGTGCTTTAAGACCTGACTCAACGGTGTGCTTGTTTGCAGTTTGGTCCCCTGAAAGCAGTGGTGTGAAGACGCAGAGTGCAGGTGATAACACACACACACAGAAACCTGCCTGAGCTGCTATCAACTCCCAGACCTTCGAGATGGGGGCCTTTTCCCTCCAGTTTACTGCAGGGATCTTGGTGCCTCAGACCACAATCAATAAGACACAATGGCAAAAGCAATAAGAACGCCAAAGAAGCTGATGTCAAAGCACACCGTGTACAAGTATAGAAGAGAAAGTGGGAGAAGGACAAAAAAAAACGATTCATTTAACTTCTCTCTTCTTCCATTAAATTTTGTCCTTGGCTGGGGTGTGAGGGACTTTAGCACAGCTGGGGATCGCTGAGGTGGGAGCGGAGAGAGAGAGCGAGAGAGAGGGAGAAAGGGGGAGAGAGTGAGGGAGAGGGAGAGAGGGAAAAGAAGACCGAGAGAGGGAGAGAGGGAAAAGAATGTCTGTGTGTGTATGCTCTTGTGTGTGTGCGTGTGAAAGAGAGACAGGCAGTCAGAACAAAAGAAAGAGAGAGGGATGTGTATGTGTGTGTGTGTGTGTGTGTGTGCATGTGCGCGTGTGTGTGTGTGTGTGTCTGTGTTTGTGTGTATGTGTTTGTGTGTGTGTGAGAGAGAAGGGGGGACAGGAAAAGAGAGAAAGACAGACAAAGAAAGAGTGCTGTACCTCCACTGACTCCAGGTTTTCTCCATTTTTCATCCATCTGTAGGAGGGCTTGGGCTTGCCCGTGGCCTTGCACTCCCACACCAGAGAGTCATCGATGGCCTTCTGCACATCCTGAGGAAGCTCGATCAGCTGCGGTGGCGCTGCATGTTGGCAGCACAGAAAGAAAACACACACACACACACACACACACACACACGCACACGCGCGCACACACACACACACACACACAGGTCCTACATGATCATACGGATCTAACATCATCACTCTTGAGGCAGCAAGACTACAGTGTAGTTTCCGCTGTTTTTTTTTCTTTTCTCTTTGTTTTTTCCCTCTCCCCTCCACCCCCCATTTTAAAAGCTGAAATAAAACATTGTTGAGATTAGATTGCTGGTGCCTTGTTGATATAAACACCCTCCTGTTCTGCTGGTTTGAAAGAGAGAGAGAGAGACAAGAAATTACCCATAATGCATGACTTTGCCCATGACCAACCATATGAAATAGGCCTTTCCCAATCCCATTAAAGTAAAGTATGGTTTAATTATACATGAGCTCTATCGATTCATATCTTTTAAGTGCATGTAAGTCAAACCTAGTTAATTATTTAGCAAAAAAATGGGAAGCATATTGGGTACATCATTTATGTCACCTGACCAGATGAAGTGAAGTGATAAACACATAAATAAGGCACATGCACAAACTAAGAGAGAGAGAGAGAGAGAGAGAGAGAGAGAGAGTGTGCAAGAGCGAAAGGTAAATAGAGAGACAGAAAGATAGAGAGAGCGACAGAGAGCAAGAGAGACAGAGAGACAGAGAGAGGTATATATATATAGAGAGAAAGAGAGCGAGAGGTAGATAGAGAGAGAGAAAGAGAGAGAAAGAGAGAGAGAGAGATTTCTTCCTTTATTTGATTTCTTTAACTGCCTGATTAATTCTTAGAGGGTGTGAATGTGACAGGTGTGCATAATTAGTAGGCTAGGTCGAGTTTCTTTAGCATTTAGCCATCACCGCTTCCTCTTCATCCGCATGCAGCATGTGTCCGTGCTGGAGAAATAAGGGCATGTGCTCGGCTATCTATACCCATGGGATGAGTGCTCTAAGAGGGATTAAGCTCTATGTCGACTTAAACCCATGTATCACATTTAATACACATTCTGGTGTGTGAATATGTGTGTGTGTGTGTCCGAATCTGTTTCTGTATGGATGCATGTGTGTGTGTGTGTGTGTGTGTCTGTGTGTGTGTGTGTGTGTGTGTGTGTGTGTGTGTGTGTGTGTGTGTCTGTGTGTATGGATGCATGTGTGTGTGTCTGTATGGATGCATGTGTATGTGTGTGTGTGTGTACATGTGTGTGTGTGTTCACTGATGGTGGGTCTGTGTATGCAGATGTGTGAATCTGTCACACAATCTATGTGTTTGGATGTGTGTGTGTCTGCGTCTGTGTGTGTGTGCACGTGCACGTGCTTGTTCGCATACGTGTGTAGCATCGATGCAGGTGTGTGCAATAGTTTTCATTTCTGGCTGTATGTGTGTATACGGGTGCATGTTGGGTGCATGCCGGTGTGTGTCCCTGTGCGCCTGGCCTCTGTGTGGGTGTGTGTGGCCTTACTTTAAAAGCGCCTAAGGACATGACCAAAGCAGCACTCGCAGAGTCCATTATCGCTAGTCATTTAGCATCACATCTTAGTGCAAAGTCCGCAGGCTGTGTCCCGCACGCCTCACCTCTACAGACCTCACTCTGCCTGTTTATTCTCTCCCTATCCCTCTTTACTTCTCTCTCTCTTCCTCTCTCTCTCTCTACTCCCTTTTTGCTTTCTCTCTTTACTCCATTTCTTTTTTCAGTCTCGCTCTCTCCTAATTTTCTCTCTCTCTTTCTCCCCCTCTCTTATTCTCTCTCTGTTTCTCTCTATCTACTCTCTTTCTTTCTCTCTCTTTACTCCATCTCTTTTTTCTCTCTCTTTCCTAATTTTCTCCCCCACTCTCATTCACTCTTTTGCTTCACTCTTTCTCTCTCTCTTTATTTAATCTCTCTCTCCATCCTCTGTCTTTCTCTCTCACTCTCTCGTTCTTCCTCTTTACTTTATCTCTCTATCTCTTTCCCCTCCTCCCCTCTCTTTCTCTCTCCCTCTCTTTCTTTCTCTTTCTCTCTCTCTCTCCAATGGCCCTTTAGCCCATCGTTCATCCAGCATGGCTGTATTGACTTTCAGGCCCGGTGGCCCACATGAAAGCAGGTATCCCACGACCGCCTGATCCAGAGCCAGTGGGCAGCCTGTCAGCCGCCGCGCTCTGAATCAACCTCAAGGCGGCGGGAGGGAGGGAGGGAGGGAGGGATAGAGGGAGGGGGGAGGTGACGGGGACGGGGTTGAGGGAGCTGGGGGGGGTCAAATGAGAGACTCACCCCACTCTCCTCAAAGCAGGCCTCCCCATGAATGCTAATTAACCGGATCGTTTGGCCGTCCGACAGGGTTCACAACACCACACGAGGGAAAAATGTTGTGCAAAATAACAATGCAACCACAACACGCTTGCCTCCATTTCTGATTGCAGCTGGCTGCTTTTCATTTAAATCTGTGTATCGCCTAGCAGTGCGCCTCTGCCTGGATACTGAAGGATATGCAGAGTAATTTTTCTCGCATTAAAGACAGTCTTGCAAAACAACTGAATATTGCATGAATGTGACAAGGCAATGGGTAAAAGACAATTACAGATTCCCTTTTAAGTGGCCTCTGAATAACATGAAAGAGTCCTAATCAGATGCCACATAACGTACTGTAATAACACCAGCACTATTACTCAGAAAAAGACCATGCTGAAATGCTCAGACTTCATCCGCTTGCAATGTAGATGAGGTCTCGAGTATTAGCGTGCCTACGCCCATTGTTGCACTCCAGTCCCCTACCCCCCACCCCTCCACCCGACCCCACCCCACCCCGACAACCACTCCACCCCACCCCACCCCACCCCACCCATCCGCCCCGCCTCTCCACCCTCTCTCTCCACCCTCTCTCTCTCCCTCTACTTGCTGGACGAAGCCTCTGCTGCTGCTGCCAGCCGCAGCGATAAACATGAGATACTCTTATCGATCCCCCTCCCCACCCCGTCCCACCCCACCCCCCTGCCATTCCCCCGCACTGCTGACCAATGTCTCAGCGGCTTAATTCCAGGGGACTTCAAAATAAGATTAGAGATTTTTATCACCTGCCAGCCACGGGGGCCCTGAGAGCGCACAGCAGCCACGCCACTGCTGAAGAGGCCCGCAACCCCTGTGGCGGCTAATCCTGACATAAAAACACGCCTCCGGACGCCTGCGCAACCGATGCTGCTGCTGCCGCCGCCACCGCTGTTACCTGCGAACACCAACTACCGTGACAGGACCACCCCCTTCCTGTCCCCCACCTGCCACCCCTCTCCTCCCTTGTTTATGAGTGCGATGGTGTCGATGGTGTCGGTGGTGGTGGTGGTGGGTAGAGGGGTGGGCGGTGGAAGGGGGAGAGGTGGCGGAGAGAGGGGGGGGGGGGGGGGGTGGGGGGCGTTGAGGAGCGGTGTAAATAATGGCAAATTGTTTAATGCACAGAATGAGCTATGCCCCCAGCACATGACAACAGGCTGAATTATGGACAGAGGCAGCAGCAGGAGTGTGGTGAGGTGGAGTGGGAGGCGGAGGAGGAGGAGGAAGAGGAGGAGAGGGGCTGAGTGTGTGTGTGTGTGTGTGTGTGTGTGTGTGTGTGTGTGTGTGTGTGTGTGTGTGTATGTGTGTGTGAGTGTTTGGGTGTGAGTTTTTGTGTGTGTGTGTGTGTGAGCAGTGTGTGTAGGTGTGTGTGCGTGTGTGTGTGTTTGTGAGCAGTGTGTGTAGGTGTGTTTCTTGTGTGTGTGTGTCTGTGTGTGAAGGGGACCCAATTGAACAGAGAGTGGGTGCAGTTGGCGGAAAAATCAAGAGATTGGTCGTAAATACAGCGCCGGTCTAAATTTACGGCCGCAAGATTAAACGTCGCAGCATTAGTTACAATGCACCCGTTACCACAATGAGATGCACGGGAAGGGCTAGAAAAAAAAAGCAAGCGACTACATGGAACAACCATCACACATTTCACATTCCTGGGTTAGCATTCTATGAAACGTACTTGAACAGCAGTCAGCTGGGTTATGTTTTCTACTGCTGCATCCTATAAATAGCAGTTTTCCTTCCCATTGTCTCTGTTGCAGCATCTGGGACTCACATTGGCCCACATAGCTCAGAATATAAACAAAGACAACAAGGCTGATAAACCTGGTAGAAATCGAGTGAAAGAGATGAGAAAGAGAGAGAGACGAGAGAGCGAGAACTAGAGAAATCAAAGAGAGAGAGAGAGAGAGAGAGAAAACTAGAGAAAGAGAGAGAGAGAGAAAACTAGAGAAAGAGAGAGAGAGAGAGAGAGAAAACTAGAGAAAGAGAGAGAGAGAGAGTGAGAAGGAGAGGGAGAAAGACAGAAAGAGGCAGAGGGAGACGGAGAGAGACAGACAGAAAGAGATGGAGAGAGACAGGAAAAGAGAGGACGAAACGGAGGGATTGCGAAGAGGAGAGAGCGAGAGCACTGTGCAGGCTATTCTTGAAAATGGGCCATTGGGTATGCAGCAGAGAGAGAGAGAGTCCGTGAGGGAGAATAAATCTCCCTGGTCCGTTGCCTACAGGTACTTACTTAATAGGAAGCCGTCCTGTATGAGCGATACCTCTGGATGATTACCACGGCAGCGGGAAAGGTCGTGACCCTTCATTTAAAAGTCCATATTAAATATACTTTTCTTGGCATGGCTGGGAGCGACACATACACAGCTTGGATAACTGAGGCTCTTGCAGTAATGGTCCTTTACATTAATCACAACGAGTCAATCTTCCAAAATTCCACCTATTGCTGATTGTGCAAATATGTCATTCCGTTTGAGTAATGCCCTGTGAAAGTTCTATTCTGGCTAATGTTTAGCGCATTTTGGAAACAATCATATGATATGGAGAGAAAAAAACACACACACAAAATAAGCTGGGAAGGACTAAATAGGCCATTCATCTGCGGTGGCAGGCTTAGCAGGTAAGAAAGTCTAGTCATTACACTAGACTAGTGTACTTTAGTCAGGAAAAATCTTGATTGAGATCATTATGTGGTGTTCAGAATGATTCTAAATATCTGACGTTGTGGTATTTCTAATTGCGCTACTGGACCTGAGTTACTTCATCCCTGAGTTTGCATTTAAAGCAGTGTATATCCTAGGCCACTCTTGCTGGGGTTTGGTAATCAGCACAAATCATAGACTCCTGTGTTATACTAATGACAGTAATATTACACTTAATATCAGCACAATTATTAAAACGAGACATAAATGTTCAGAAGTCCTCTGTAATGTTATGTGCAACTATTTAATTTCAATTAGCCAGAATGTAAGAATTTGAAGTAGATTTGAGCGCTACTCTTTAAACCCTTAACCTTCGCTCCCCATTTTGAGTTTTTGTTCAAAACTGCACAGTACTGTACCTCTTTGGAAGGCTCCTGTTCACACATACTTTGACCTACCATCAAATGCTCGATCTCCTTTGAGAAGCTCAGACCTTGTAAATGTGATTGATGTGAAAAAAATAACTGCTATACAATGACAAATACCCACAGAATAACATTTTCAAAGCGATATTATAAATAGATTCAAAACTAGGCTAAAAACCCACCTTTTCACCCTGGCTTTTCAAACATAGTGCTGCCTGTTAGGTGATTTTATTATTTTGATTGATATTTGTCTTGTCTCTTGCTTTGCTGTTTGTGTATGATTTTGGTGGTGGCGTTTGGTGTGTGTATGTCGCAGTCTGTCTTGTTACTATTTTAATTACTGTACAGTGCCCTTGGGTACCATGAAAGGCGCTTCAAATAAAATGTATTATTATTATTATTATTATTATTATTATTATTATTATTATTATTATTATTATTATTAGATGAAAATAACCACATTTCGGCTCTCCAGTACCTCCAGTCACTTGGAAGCACAACTTGGGCCTATTATCTTGTGATGCTGGGGACCAAAAGGCATGACTGTAATACAAAACATGACCATAAAAAAACTGTTTTTGATCTTTTTACGTACTCACTTTGAATACAAATTTGATCTGCATTTATTCAAGTGTTTTTTGTATGAATACATTGTCTTTTGCAAGCTTTTTTGTGATTGAATTATTATATCAGCACAAACGCCATCTGAAGTCACTGGTTGGATACCAGGGCTCATATCTCGAAGACCGTAGGTTTCACAAGCAAGTGAGTGAGCTCTGTGGATTCAGGAGAGGCTGTTGTATTCGTTTCGTCACAAAAACATAGTTTGGTTACACGCGGAAGTAAAAAGTGACAAGTTCTGAAAAGCGAGTTTCGTTGAATGCAGCATCATCCGTTTAGTTTGAGCTGGATTATGATGGATTATGCATCTAATCAATATATTGTCAACAAAACAGCATGGATATTTTATTTTTATGGATTCTTAACAACATTTCAAGACCAAGGTTGTCAGGATCCAGAGTATGGGTTACGTTACAGCCCACGACAAACGGTAAGAGTACATTTGAAGTGGGGGATGGGCACGGCCATTTTGAAAAGTTACATGTAATATAAAATGGATCAATAATCCACAAAACACATTACTTGTATTAATGCTTAACATAAATGGATTCCTCAGATTTTAAGCTTTCAGATAGTGTATGGTGTTACTATGGTACTTGTATGATGCATACGATAAAGGATTCATTAATGTAGAACACGGTGTTTAGGAATGAGTGGCTCCAGCAGCAGGTCAGCTTAAGATGATTTAATACTGTTACCATAGACATCTTTTCCCCACAGGGATTCCAACAGACGAACAGCACAGTAATATGCCTACTCAGCATGGACTAAATATCAAACCAGCAAAGTCCACAATGGCATTAATTGCTGAAAAGCGTCTGATGAGGTGCATAAGGAATCCTCGTGTTGTCCCTGCAAATGAGCCTGAGGCCTACCCGTACAGCACAGCGGCATATAGCATTCAGCACAGCAGCTGTCATGCGGAGCTCAAGTGTCAGTCATTGTGCCATCTGCCACAAACCGTAGATCAGGCAGAAAGGCAAGGTCAAAGTGAAGGTCATTCTTTTAATCTGGATAAAAATATTAGAGGCATCATTGCCACACGGGTTTAATCATGCTGATGCTCTGTAAAGTCACACAGCCGTGTGGGGAAATGTGGGCTTGTTTTTCGTGTGTGTGTGCGTGCGTGTGTGTGTGTGTGTGTGTGTTTTCCTGTTTCCTTCCTTTGCACTGACGCTTGCGGTTTTGCAAACCAATGAGATTTGTTTGTGACAAGTCCTTGGCAGAGTAAGTATGACACTACAATCTCTCTCTCTTTCTCTCTCTCTCTCTCTCTCTCTCTCTTTCTCTTTTGCTCTCTCTCTCTCAGGTAAAATATTCAGATGGCCACGGCAGGATGGGATCACCTACCGTAGAAAGACAGTTTGCCTTTCACCGCGTTCCTGCCCTTTGCGTTCTCCGCTGTGCACTCGTAGATCCCCGCGTCCTCCTGCTGGAAGTAGGGGATTTCCAGGACGCCGCTGACTTTGCGCATGTCCACCTTGCGAGAGAAGGGGACGCCGTCCACCCTCCTCCACGTTATGGATGGGACAGGGCTGGCGGAGGGGACAAAAGAAGGGCACGGGGGGTTGAAAAACACTCCGTTAAAAAGAGACTACATCTGAAGCTCACAGTTTAGAAACACTCAGCCGAAAAGACTACATCTGAAGCTCACGGTTTAGAAACACTCAGCCGAAAAGACTACATCTGAAGCTCAGTGCAGTGCAGTAAACTGAGCATTTATTTTTGGCTAGCTGGGCTGGACTTAAAAACACTTTGGGCTGAAACCCCAGCAAAACTAGCTGGCAACGCCCCTTGGTGACAATGCATCTTTAGATCCTACATACAGAAACCCATACAGTGTTACAATACATTTTTAGGTCTTATATTGAGGAAACCATACAGTGTTAAAAGCACTCTGCCAAAAAGAGGCTACATCTGAAGCTCAGTGTTTAGCAGTGTTTAGACTTATGGCTGTTCTCTTTGTGGTAACACTTTATTTTAATAGTCCCTTTTACATGTGTACCTAGTATAACATAATGTACTTGGCTAACATTAACGCTAATCCTTACCCTTACCCTAACAATAAGGTACAGTGTAAGTACATAATGCTATATATGTTGTGACACACTGTACATCATGATTTAGATACACTGTAACAGGGAACGCTAAAATAAAGTGTAGCCCTCCATGTTCATAGTGATGTGTGTGACTCAGAAAACGTCTCCTTGAGACCTTTCTGAGACAATATTGTGTGACATTTTGAGATGATCTCAGCTAACGGAGCCCTAATGAAATATATAAGGGTAGAAATTCAATTGCAGAGATATGTTATTTTTAGAGTCCCATCTGTTCAGTGGCATGATAAATTGAAGTTATACAGTGGGCCCTTACAATGACTGTTTGAATTAAGAGTCTCAGTGGTATCATCAGAGCTAGGCGAAGTGCAGGTGTGTACTGTGGCCATAAATCACGGCGTGTCACCCACACTGGACTTACTTTCCCAGGGCGAAGCACTCCAGCTTTACCGTGGAGCCCTTGGCTACCGGAACCAGCTCGGGAAACTGCACTTCAATCTTTGGTTCATATTCACCCATCACACCTAAAGCAGAAAGAACAAGCCAGGGGAAACACATGAGGAGAGAAAGACAAAATGGAGGAATTCTATTTTCAGTGATATAAAATCCACACAAGGCATCTCAACAACAAAATATAAGGGTGGATGAGTCAGAAAAAGGAGCTGGGGTGTGTAGGTGGGGGAAGCTGTAGTTTTTTTTTTTTCTTCTTCTTTTTTTGTAAGACCTTCCCCATAATGAAACAGCAGAGCTCAGGCTACTTGAGTTGTCTAAAAATAGCTTTCCAATTGCAGCTCTCCTTAGGTACTACCCCTCATCATGCTTAGATAGCCGCTCAACGATTGGGGCCACAGCAAACAATCTCAGGTTCATGTTTGAACTGCACACACACAAACACACACACAGGCACACACGTGTGTGTGCACACACACATACACACACACACAAACACACTCACTAACACACAGGAACACACTCACGAAAAATGCACAAACAATCACACACAGTCACACATATACACACACACACATCAAGCCTAATTTTTGCAAAGCACATGTTATCTTTCCTCTCACGCAGGCTGTGAGAGCTAATTCAGATCCTTATCTGCAGTGTCTGATGCGGCATGCTAGCCCAAGCAGACCTGCTGTGAAAAGAGACAGCTTGAACAGACGTAATCGTTTCCTCCTGGAGCCTCTCCGCTCTGTGCCGCAAGCCAACTCTGACCTGCCCTGACGGAGATAGCGCCCTGAAAGACTGGCTACTCCATCGATTTGTGTTGTTTTTAATAAAGAGCAGATTATGTGTCGGCAGATTTTACAGTTCTAAAGAACTGAGTCATTACAAAAAAATATTGTTGATGTAAATAAACTGTAAACAGAGGATTAGTGGTGTCATGCACACGCAAGCAGCCTTTAAAAAAGATAAATAAATAAAAGCATAAATATCCCAACAAATACAAGCCCAAACCCCAGGGTTTAGAAATATCTGTATTAGCCCAGATCTGAGACTGCGGCTTGTTCTGCTTCATTATAATTCACACAGACATATGGTGCAACACGCTAGCGCGCACACCGGGCTAAGCCAGGCAATTCCCACCTTACATTTTGGAGAACAGAGAGAAATAATGCTTGGCGGCGCTTTGGAGGGCTGTTTGTGTGCACAAGTGTCTGCTCTGGGGCTCCAGAGATGTGGGGACTCGGGAGTCTTACGTACATTAAAGCTTGCTCAGCTGTGGATGAGACACTGTTAGCAAACGACACGTCTTGCCATGGCACTCCAATACATCTGTACACACATTCAACAACAAACACAAGGGGAAGCTACCAAGCCTCATTCAGACACAAATATAAGCTAGAGATATACATGTCAAATGGCAGGTAATGCCAAAATATAACCAAATTTGATAGCTAACCAAAGATGCCAAAGACACTTTACACTTTTCTAGAAATCATAACTGAACTTATAACTTTAATGATAGCTGTAAGATAAACAAACCTGCTAACTAAGACAAAACAAAAGGATTATCGAGCACATATTCTTGTCCATAGCTGTTATGACAGTGAGAAGAAGAGTTAACAGTGCAGAGAGGAATAGTATGATATCGCGGCAGTAAACTACATCATCTTTGAGGAGAAGAGTTAGCAATGCAGTGAAGAAAAGTATCAGATCGATGAAGGAAACTGTAACATCTTTTTTTCTACCACTGTCTCTTTAAAGGCCGTATATGGATTGGAAAAAAAAGTGCTATTTTTAACTTTAACCATATCAAAGCAAAAACTAGAGGAGTTTCTGCTAAGATCACCGTGAGACAAATGACCTTTTCATTAGGGAGCCTTTTGATAAGGCCAGCGTAGGAACAGCAAAACACATGCTAGCAGGCCATCCTTAATTTGCAAAGAAACAGCTCATTAACCTTTGGTCATTATTTGTATTCCATAAAAAAAGCTGAGGCTGAGGCCATCGCCGATAGCGCTGATATTTGAGATGGCTTTTTACCGAGCAGTCTTTTAATCTGATTAGCTTTTTTAAAGTTTTAGAAGTATCTGGCAAACCATCTCTCTAACAACAGTACACATACACTCACACATACATACACACCACACATACGCTCACATACACATACACACAAAACACACACACACACACACACGCACACACACACACACACACACACACACACACACACACACACACACACACACATACATACACACTACACATACACTCACACACACACACACACATACCCCTCCACACACAAACACAACCCTCACCACACACCACACACAAACACACTTATCTTACACACATACGTACACCCGTGCATACACACAAACACAAACACACACCCACACACACACACACACACACACAGTTGTATGACAAACAGTGCAGATGCTGCTGCAAAGCAGGATTCGGAGATCTGTCCTCACCATCGGAGCGCAGGACTAGTGGAGTGGATGGGCCCTCCACCCGGGTCTTTGTCACAGTGTTGGTGACCACGCAGGTGTAGTTGCCCACGTCGGAGGGGTCCACCTTGGCTATGTACAGGTTGCCGGTCTCCTGGGAGATGAACCGCCGGCTGTCCTGCTTGACGACCGACGGGTATTTGTTGAAGATCCAGGAAAAAGTCAGACCTGCCCACACAAAGAAAAAAACATTTTGAGATTTTGATGCTTCTCTAAGAAAATACATCAAAAAAAAAAAACCCATAGGCTTGAATGAAATTGTACCAAGACCTGAAAGCAAACATAAACACACAATCCTAAACACCCCCAACACACACACACACACACACACACACACACACTGGATGAATATGGGTGCATGAATGCTGTGTTATTCTCTTCCCTGCTTGAGGGCTGTTGCCAGGCAGCAGATGTGGGGTGTTCTCAAGAGTCCTCTGCCCCCTGTGAACTGCCAAATTACCAGAGGGGCTTCATGCCAGGGTGAAAATGAATGTCAGTGAGGGTCAGTAAGATGATAACTAAGCTGTAAGAAAACAAATCCCTTACTCTATTAAAGGGATGGGACAGCGGTTTGGGCTATGTCTCACGGTGTAAACATCTTTTCTAATTTTGCAGAATGAAACTAGATTAAACAAAATATCTATTTTTTTGTATTACTCTTGTTGTTTGCCTGAATAACAAGGAGGAACAGCAGTGCCATTCAGACAGACAAAAAACACTTTGGGACAGCGAAGACCATCCTTTGTCATTTAATAACCCGAAATGTCAACATTCGTCTGGTTGAAGAATACAGATAACAATGTAGTCTACACAGTACTTCTATTTACTTTTTCTTTACTTGCGGATATAATTTATTTAATCCAAGTCAAGGCCTGGCCTGGAGACTAATAAACTTACAACAATTAAATCAACCTTTCTTTAATTGTCACTGAAATGAAACACAAAGTCTGTGAAATAACTACAGCATAAGACAAATAGCTTACTATGAATAATTCAGTAACCTAGCAGTAGTATCTTTTTTGCCTCTGAGAGAGATGTCACACATGATTTCTGTACAAAATGTGAGTTCACCACAGAGCTGTAGGATCATTTCTTCTCACCATTCCATGTGCTTTGCCAAGGTTGAAATGCGTTTGTGGCATCTTTGAATGTTCTATGAATCATACGGTATGTACGCAGACTACCCTCAAATCCACTGGACTGGATAAAAAGGAAACAACCATCAAATTACGTAATTCTTAAGGAAATTACATAAGGAAATTAAAGCTATATCCCCACACATATAGCATCCATGATTGGTTCTGGAAAGCAAAACAACCACAAATACTAATAGGGAAACTGAAACAGTGTTTAGTATTCTACTTTGTGTCTTCATCCACTCTGGATTACTTCTATGTGCTCCCTTACTGTACATAATGTTTAGCAATGAATGAATAATTTACAGGGGAAGAATGAAAGAGGACGTTTTTATTTGTCTCTACATAGTGTTATGGAGGACAGCTAGTAGGATGTCACTGAGCCAACATGTTCAGATTCTCATTCACATGCATTCATTTGTAAAACACACCATACCTAGAAAACTCATCAATGGCTCTCATTAAGACTTAGCTGCACCTTAGTTGTTTGTGTGTGTGTGTTTGTGTGTGTGTGTGTGTGCGTGTATTGATGGTGTGCATGCTCAGGCATATGTGCATGGGTATGTTTGAGTGTGTGTGTGTGTCTGTGCATGGACAAGCATATATGTATGTGTGTGTGTGCATATATCTTTGTGTCTGTCTCTGTGCATTTATCTATGTGTGTGTGTGAGTGTCTGTGTATGTGTGTGCATATATCTGTGTGTGTGTGTGTGTCTAAGTGTATATGTGTCTCTGAGCGCCTTGTCTTGCAGCTCGGCTTTGCATGATAATCTGTGTCATCCTCTGCTCGCCGTGACGTGACATTCCAATCAGCAGGCATGGAGCTCACTACCCCTCTCACTGACAGACACGTAGCGCCTCCCCTCCAAGCCCACCACCCCCTCCCCCTCTAGCACCCCCGCCGGGCCTAATCAAACCCGCTCACTCGTTAGTGGGCCAGTAATTAAACAAAACCCACTTGGAGGATTCCTTCCCTTCGCCTACCTCTAACTGGCTGGTCATTTATCACAGCAGGAACAGGATGCACACCAGCGCTCCGCTCTGCTCCACTCCGCTCCCCGTCCCAGGCCGCAGAAGAGAGCGAGAGGGAGAGGCCGGCAGCGCGCCCTCTGAGGACCGCGTCCACCTGGGTCTGACCACTATACTTACACATGAAAGGTGAGGGCCATAGAGAGTGGTGCAGGAAAGAGGGGGTTTGGGGTGGAGAGGAGGAGAGGGGAGGAGAGGAGGAAAAGGCAGAAAGGGAGCAGACTGTTCGAAAGCAGGCCACCTCTCTCTCTCTTTTTCCTCACTCCCCCCCCCCCCCCCCCCCCTTTTTATCCTTCTCCCCACCTGCTGGGAGCTACACACTTCCTGTGTATATTTCTCTTGTGGAGCGACGCTCGCAGCCAGCAGGAGCTAACAGGCAGGGTGTTAGCGACTGCAGGGCTGTGTTAGCAACACGCGCTTTGCTCTGGTGGGAGGCTATAAACTTCTTATCTGTGCTAATTTTGTGATTTGCAGGCTGGATTGAGCTTTTAAATGTATTTATTTATTTATTTTTACCATAATGCCTTTGAGCTCTATTCTTGAAAGCATCTTTTGCATTTTTGTCTTTTTTTCACCATCTTAGCGGGTAAGAGCTGGAGAGCTCACATATGAACGTGCAGCATTTAATTCAGGCTGTGGTGTGCACCACCGATGGTAAACAGCAATTTCACCATAATTGTTCATTATATTTCAGCATCGCTAATGGGTGGCCACATTCATGCAGCAGAACACCTGCTTCAATTGTTTACAGGCGTAAGTAAGCGCTGTGTTTGAAAAGTCGCTGGCAATTACAGATGAACAGAAACCTAATTACGGAGGGCCTCTTCATAGTCAAGGTCCTTGAGCACTGAAATACTAAAAGACAAACACTGATGCAAATGAACAAAGTCTTTGTTTGTCAGGTAAGCTCAGGGTGCCTTATTTATTTATCCTACGACACCCTCACAGTGCCACAGACTCTGAAAAATGAACAAGCAATAATAATTCAGTTAATGAACTGAGGGAAAAAAGTATGCAAAAGTATGTATGCCTACTTGCAAAAAGATGTAGACCTACATTATATACACAGCAAAGTGGCAAATTCTACTTATAGTACAACAGATTACAATATATCTGCCAAAAAAAGCCCACCAGCCAAACAGTTTCATCTCTTTTTTTCCTTGACCAAGCTCAGCTGCCCAAGCCATTCTCACCATCTTAAAACAGAATACAAATGCTACACTGCCTCCTCCACACAGTGCGGCGAAGTGTCTGAGCATCTCTCTCTGTCTCTGTCTCTCTTTCTTTTCCTCTATCTCTCTATCTCTCTCTCTTTCTCTCTCACTGGCTCCTTAAAAGATGATCTGTAAGGGAAGTGGGAGTTTTTTACTTTGAAGAGTCCCCAGGGACTCTTGTCAGATGCTGACAAAATACAGAGCACATTATGGCAAAGACTGCAAAGGTTGCAAAACGGTTCTGAGGAGTCAACATGAAATGAAAAGAACAGGCAGCGCCTGCGCGAAGGATACTAAACGACTCGCTGCAAATGTACGTACCATGTAAGTACAAGGAGAAGGAAATAAGGAAGGAACGGGGAGACTGCAGTTCTCAGAGAGAGAGAGAGAAAATGCTGATGTTATTACTACAATCTAGTAAAATAAAGGAAATGTGTTCTAATACAGCCAGACTTGCATTTGAAAGCCTGCAGTGCTGTGCTTTCAAGGCGCAACACAGAAAAAAAGAAGAGTTGCTTTAAGCATAAAGGCACATTTATCTGCTCATACGTGGAAGCCGAATTCTGAACGCATGAGAAATTCTGAGCACTTAAAAGAGGGACTTCTTAGACACCTAATCAAAGCCAGCCAGCCAGTCTGCACTTGCAGAGCAATATCTGTACAAAGGCACGTCCTGACCAGGGCAAACCGTTAGATCTGGGCTTAATGACAAATGATTTAAAATGCTTGCACAAGCATTCCTAATGTGTCTATTAGTGTCAGTATTCTGAGCCAACAATTAAAAGCAGCCTTCTTGGCTTTGCTTACAACATCTAAAGCGATTAATATCTACACTCCACGAGACAGCCCAAATCCCCCACCACACACACACACACACACACACACACACCGCTCACCCCCACCCTCATTGCCCAGCCCAGCAGCAAGGCCTCCTGGGATACCTGTGCAGAGCAAGCGTTTTAAAAACACAATACATATTCATCTCAACGGGAAGAATAATTACTAGAAACAATAGCAAAGTAGGTCTGCATCAACAGACAAAACAACCCATTGATCAAAGGCGTGGGTGGGTGGGGTATGGGGGTGGGTGGTGTAGATGTGGTGGGGTGGGGTGTTGGTCCATTAACAACTGCAAGTCAGGGGTTGCTGGGTGTTGTTTTTTTTTACGACAGGCCATATTTAAACAGTCTGAGATTGCATGTGTAAGTAAAAGAAAAGTCCTTTCATCCTGAATATGCCCCATCACCGTCAGCTTCTAATAAATATTAATTCTGATGCAGCTGTCTAATTATGATCTCCTATTAATAATACATGCAAAATTCCATCTGACAGCAATGTGCGCATTCCCAATTACTTTGCTCAATGCCACATGCTGGGATGTGTATGAAAAAAAAAATGCAGAACAAAATATCTACTAATTGTTGTGTTGAAAATTTAACAACCCAAAGTAGCGTTGAGTGAACACTACCTTGTTACCCCTAGGAATCCACAGTTGGGATTTATGTGTGTGTGTGTGTGTGTGTGTGTGTGTGTGTGTGTGTGTGTGTGTGTGTGTGTGGGAGGGTGAATTGGAAAGAAAGGAAGGAAACAGGTAGACACTTAATTTACCGAAGAATCACTCCAGCTCTTCACACACAAACACACACTGACAGCTAAGATGAATCTGCAACTCTCCACAGGAAAAAGAAAAAAAACTACAAATAAAAAAGGAAGCTCTGACTACAACCACAACAAAACAAACAAAAAAACCATATTGCCACTGCCACTGAGCCTGCCACAGCATTCAGCACACCTCCCCACTATATACTATTTCTTCCTCACCGCTCCCTCTACCCCTATTCCTTCTCTTTTTTCTCCTATTTCTTTACAAGACAGGACAGAGTGCACATGGTCTGTGCTTTCACAGCCCTGGGTCCAGGACCCGAGATGGAGGAAGAGGAAGACGAGGAGGAGGAGGAGGAGGAAGAAACAGAGGAAGAAGAAGTCGCCCACAGGAAGCATCTCTCTATTCTTAGCGCGTCTCTGGCTGAGTGAAAAGGGGGCGATTTCAGTCTCGAGTGCACCTAAAAGGTCTCCCCTCCATTAGGAAATGGAGGTCAGCTGCATTAGGCCTTGTGCTAAACAGAGTAATTGAGTAATACAAAGACCACGGCTGGGTCACACAGGCAGCCCATTAACGTGGGATGCACCGAGATGGGTGAGAGAGGCAGAGAGAGAGAAAGAGAGCGAGAGAGAGAAGGAAAGAGAACGAGAGAGAGAGAGAATTGGAGAGAGGGTGCCGAGAGTGTGTGTGACAGACAGAGAGAGAGAGAGAGAGAAGGAGAGACAATGAGAGAGAGAGAGAATGCAGAGAATGTGTGTGAGAGAAAGAGAGAAATAGAGAAAGAGAGGGATAGAGAGAGGGAGGGAGAGAAAGTGACAGGCTTTCAGCTCCCTGCACCGTCCTGATCCAAAGTGACTGAGGGAGCCGAGGGAAGATAATTTGATTCTCTAGTGCACAGAAAATGACACACATGTTCAATGCCTACCTACCCACACACGCACGCATACACACACACACGCACGCACACACATGTACACACTTACACACAGTCCAATATCCATTATTGCAAGCACATTACTGATATGTTTAGCGTGTCATGTATGGCCACCTTCCTCAGGTGCGAACGTATTACAGTAATTACCTGACAGCGGGAGAACGCTCCCAAATAACATTCCCAGGGGGACGCGGGAGCGCCACAACACGGCTGTCTCGGCACAGATACCTGCGACGTTCACGCAGCAAAGCAAAGCAAAGCCCTTGCGTCGGGCGTGACAGCGAATGCCAGCTCGGCCCTGTAGTACACAACTACTCCCTCCCTTCTCGACGGCCGACCTCTGGAAGGATGAGCCAGCATGAGTGACCTACATCGGTGTGATGGAGCGAGCGACGGGGGGGGGGGGGGGGGGGAGACATGTAGGAAGAGATGGAGGAATGCATGGATAGAACGAGCAAGCTGGATGGGTGGGTGGGTGGGTGTGTGTTGGGCGGCTGGAGGAGGGGGGGGGGACATGCCATTCGAAAGAGGGTGGAGGGAACATGTGTAACTTAAAACTAGGAAGGACGACCACCAACTGCACCACACCACCCCACTCCACTCCACCCCCTCTTCCCATGCCACAGCTTTAAATGCCTGTGAAGCAATTCAGGGACGAGGTATCGACTCGCCCGCCTGTCTTGTATCCTCTGAGGAAAGAGTCTGAATTACAGCGACTGCATTTAAGGACTGTACCTACAACTGAATGGCCTGTTATGACATACATCTGCTATTACAATAACTGTTAACCTTGACCTGGGCTGCATGCACTACCTAAATAAATGCCAGTCACCAAAGATGGTAAGCAATCGCTGTAGACCATTTCAAGAAATTTCGATTATATAGTGTCATAGCTATTCCAACATGGATTCCATTTTACCATTCCCCAACGATGTTAAAGGTAGCAGAAGGTGTTTGGGAATGAAATAAAATATTCAGACATTGCTTTGGTTTTTACAGTTGAAAGGGTCTATACAGAAAATGCATAAAAATGCAAGCTACAAAAGCTTATGCTGCCCTACTAAGCCAAAAGGCAGTAATTATATATTTTGCCTAAACTGAGTTTAGAATGGAAATTGACTTTATAATACCTTTTTGTCTTTTGACTAAATCTCTTGCTTCTTCCTATTAAGAAAGTACATAAAAGCATCACCACCATTATACCAACAACATGTCTCACTAGGCATTATGACAACTTTAAATGCATTTCTCTCAGTTTCAATATTTACATAGTTACTGCACTTTGCCTTTGTAGGTCAGTATAGAAGAATGATAAATGATTGGGCCCCCCTAGTTTTTGTCTCTGGTCGCCCTACAGGTTGGAAGTGAAATTATCTCTCATAGAGAACTACAAAGAGACAGTCCGCTCCTCCAAACTTACTTAGTGCGGTTATAACCCATGGAAGGTAGCAAAGCAAGTTCAGCAGTGCCTTTCAGCCTGTTACAAGTTGATGAACCACTAAAACAATTTTGGAAACATTATTTTAAGGTTGAAAAAACAACTTTGTGTTGCTTTAAATACCTTGAAAACATCTGCGCCTCGCAAGTTTCGCCCCATAGGGGGCTTGTTACCTCGTTGTCATCAATCACTCAATCGAGTGAGTATTGCAGGGTTTGATTTAATTGTGCTTGCCCTTCTTCCGACACCAGCACCGGTGCCCTAATCAAACCACAAGCTCCTGTCACTTGGTAGCTGATAGATTACAGAGCAAACTCGCTTCTGTCCTCACACCTCACATCCACTGCCCCTGAGCCTGAGCTTCACACACACACACACACATGCGCACACCAAATACTGAATGAGAACCAATTATTTTCTGTTCATGAGAGTGTTGCATGTAATTAGAACAGGTGGGAATGCTGGTGTGAGAAAGAGAAGACCTCTGCTTCACCACACACACACACACACACACACACACACACACACACAGAACACACTCACACGCACGCACACACACACACACACACACACACACATCTGTGCACACATCCACCTACACATATATATACACACACACACACAGATGAGTAGCCCTCCGCCGTGCTGCTGGACTCTGAGTCATGATTGGGTGTTTTTCTCCCTCTCCTCTCGGAGGCAGCGGTGCAGGCCGTCCCCACGGGCTCCTGTCTCCAGGCACTGGGGCTAGCTGTGTGTTTACGCACTGGAGCACTGGAGCACTGGAGCACAGGGGCCCAGGGGCCCAGGGACACGCTCTGGGACACAGGACGCATGCACAAGACCTCTCGAGCTTACACACAAACAAACACACAAACAAGCACACACACAAATACATATTCACACACATACAAACACATGCAAACACATTCACATACACACACACGCACACACGCACACATACACAAACAAAAACATACGTGCGCACACAAACACACACGGAAACTCACATACATACACAAACAAAACCATGTGCACGCGCACACACACACATATGAACTGTACAGTTCAGCACACACACACACACACACACATAAAGAATATATATCTTCTCAGGAGAACAACCTAAATGCACACATAAATATTTTTAGGACTACCATGGCGAGTCATAACCCACTTCACATGCCGATTATGCACACTGTTAGCCTCCTCTGTCCCAGAAGACATCAATGGCCTCTTTTGTTAGGCCAAGCGCTTTGCACGCTTCAAATCATGCCCTGCTAATTGTGTGTGAGATATCAGTGGAATCACCACTGCCAGAGTATCAAGAAGGCCTCCCGGGCCAACTGCTTGAGGGCTCAGGGACTGGGAGATTTTGTACAAGCGGTGATACGAAGGCGAGAAATATATATAAAAACATGGACATTAATCAATATTACTTATACTGTGTCCATGAAAAAGGTACAAGCATTGCTGCACTGTATAAACACCACTCATAAATGCAACATTTTATAGTGATTGAAATAAATACTTCCAGGAGCCATTTCACTGGATACATTTGCTTTTACCGTTCATTTTAGTACTTTTATTAGCTCAACTAACATAGCCGTGCGCATACACCAAGGTCATAGGTTCAACAGCCTATTCATGCTGATGGAACTCTAGATATGTGTGCAGCACTTTAAGCTGGTAAATGCTAATGGAACGCTAGATACATATACAGCACCATAAGTTGCTGTTCGCTGCATGAATAAATGCAGATGTGTATGAAGCCATTTCTGACAAGGCATCTGACATAGCAATAGATGACCAGGCTAGCGACTGAATGATGCATACATCCATCATTGGCTTTAGTAATCTATTCAGATGTGAGTACATGACGTAGGCAGCTGGACCTGCAGCCGTATTCAAAATAGAGCATTCTTCATAGAGCAAACATTCTTCAAACACAGTCTTAACTGTTCAACACAGATCTAATTTCACACATGTTGGTAACGTTTCCATAATTGTATGACATATACTACATTTAATGGCACTGGTTTACAAACTTTTAACCGCCCCCCACACCCCCTGAGAGTATCCCCTGCACCATGGACAGCTTGCTATAACAATGTATAGTTTTGCATAATTACTGCTGCATAAACAAAATGCAGACATGTACTTTATGGCATATAATAATACTTACAATTGTGTTGGGGATAGTTTGGTTCTTTTTTTACATATGTTTTGTACCTGAACTTTACCGTTATGCTGGTGATAACTGTGAACCTATTCATAGATTACTTTTACAAACCCACTGGAATTAATCTAACTTCCCACAGGGGCTAGCCCAGTTTGAGAACCAGTGTTTTATAATAGTGGACTGGTACTCTGGCTACATCATACAGTATCACCCAAATACCAGTACTTTGTCAGTCTACATTATAAATCTGAAACACTGGGTTTAATATTTCAGGGTATACCCTAAGGCTAGTGGACCAGTTGTCAGTACAGTTGATTCTAAGCTTGATTCTAAGAAACCTCTCTCCTCTTCCATTCCTGGAACCACTATTCATATTTTACATGCTCCAACTGAATCAACTATTAATAGCAGGTGACTGAGATTGAGGTGACTGAGACTTCGCTCTTTAAAGAAATTAGCCTAGTATCTTGGTTTCACAGTATTACAAATTCTGTACTAAAATACATTTCTAAATGCACAAAACCAGTGTTTCCAATACATTGACGAAACTGTGGTGGCCCGCCGCAGTGTAATTTCCCTTGCCATAGTCTAAATCTAGAAAGTGAAAAAATATTTTCGCCATACCAACGCATACTGATGTTTTAGCCTCTTTAGTCTCTTTTGTTTGCATTACTTTCAATTACTTCAGTAAATTAAAAAAATCAGTATAGATAAATTCAGGCCTGTTGTGGTGTAGAAAGAAACATTAACATGAAGCTGTTTTGGAACCTGCAGCATTGCTCTGCACCCCCTTTGGAGGCTCCACCACTCATGCATGCACGCACACGCGCGGTGAACGATGGTGCGCCTGTGTGCCGCTCTGAAGCAGCTATAAATTTACAAAATGACAAAGATGTCCCCTATGACTGTCTATGACGGTGGGTTGAAGACTATCAGAAATATCTAGTTCATTGTTCTATCTTTACCAAAAATCTAATTTCCTTTAAAACCGTTGCCATAAATAACTACCATGTCATAGAAAGGAAATATTTTAGCAATGTTTTCCTTCAACGAATCTTCATTCCAAGCCCATGCGGGGGAGTTCATGTTGACTGTATGAGAACATTATAACCACAAAAAAAACCCTGAATTGGCTACCTAAAGTAGGCCTACGTATAAACATTACCATATGACAACCCCAACAGCAGCCACCCCAGCGCCATAGTTTATAAAAAATCTGTGGAAAAAAAAAATCTGATCCTAATAGATCAGAACCATTAGGCACAATGATGACTCCAGTATTTCCTGCTGTCGGAGCTAATGGTGGAATACACATTCTGGTGTGTCTCGAGCATCAGGTACAAAATCTCAGACCTTCTGTTACGTAGCCAGCCACCATCCTCTCTGATATTTATATTTAGTGGCTGCATCTCCGCTTGTGGTAGCTTAACTGTGCACAGTTTTACCCTATTATTTAAGGGCCTACGTAGACAGAATTTTTCCACATGCCTGCCAAAAACGATTGTGCACTGACAGTGTTTCAGTGAGGCTAAACTAGCTCCACCAGCATTTGGTCTACCATCAAAGTGGCACCTTTTTTTCTACCTTAAAGTAAAGTATTTTGGTAAACTAAAATTAAAAAATACAATCCTTTATACACAAGACTTTTTAATGGTGTGTCCACCATTCTCCCTGGCAACTCCTTTGTATTAACATCCCCATGCAGTCATCCAGTCAGCTGAAGCAGCCTGGAAGGAATTATGCAGCTGAGGCTCCACAAATCTCTGTTTATTATAATGTCCACTCCAGAGGCCGGGTAAAGTCAGCGAGCCACACAAAACCAAACCACACCGGGGCCAAACCGTGAGAGAGTGCCTCTCACTTGAGAATAAGCACCATTCAAATGAGGTGAGTTGGTAGAAAATCCCCTTAGAAATATCCTCGCTGTTCATCATGGGGCTGTGAATAAGGCGTGCTGGCATATGAAAACAGGTGTGGCAAATGAGCACCTTGGAAGATTTGAATCTGAAAGAATGCAGCCGCGCGGCGTAGAAATCGGGGTCTGCGCCACTGACGACGAGGTCCTTTCAGGGTGTGGAGAGAGATGATGAAATGTGATCCCCTCAACCCTCCCACCCCCCACCCCCAAACTAATTGTGCGTGAAGCCCCCTGCCAGACTGATTTCAAATGTATAAACACAAATGCATAAACACACAAACACACACACACACACACACACACACACAATCTCTTGCTCTTTCTCTCTCACTCACACACCATTGGCAAACAGATTCCCCACATGGCTGCACAAGTACACACAAACACACTCGCCCAGAAGCTATGCTGGCTTGGTTTACAGAGCTCATCAACTATTACTCTTGCAAATAATATTCCAATCTTAGACCTTCTCATGAGACTTTCCCCCTCTTTTACCTCTTCCCCCTCCTCCCTCCATCTCCACCCCCCCTCCCCCTCACCACCTCTCTCTCTCCCCCCGTCTCTGGTCCCTTGCTTCTTGTAGATTACACACAGCTCAGTCTGCATATTGGAGTGGGCTCTGCGTGTGGCTTGTGGCTTGGGGAGGGGGGGGGCTTCTGGCCAGCTGTCTGCCTTGGCTGCTCACTCACCAGGAGTGTCTGGCTGCCCATCCATTCCATCCCATCCCATCCCATCCCATCGCCTCCCCTCCCCACCCCTTCCCGCCTTGAGCTGCAGCTTCAAGGGGGAAAATATCCTTGGAGCAGACCCTCTTCTCCTCTCTTCTCCTCTCCTCTCCTCTCCTCTCCTCCTCCTCCTGCATCTTCTCCTCCTCCTTCTCCTCCTCCGGTCTGCTTCCAGTCTATCACTTAGGCGCTGAGAACATAAGGTAATGAATAAGCTAGCACCCTCCGCTGCCGCCACCGCTGTGATGCTAGATGGAGAGAGACACGGCGGCCGCCACCCAGCCTAAGTAGATGGGCCTTTTCATTAGCGCAGCCTGGGGGGCCGGGCAGGAGTCGCCACGGCGATGGGACACGTCAGGGCCGCTCAGCGTCAACGTCAAACCCTCGCTGGCGTCCGTCTCTTGCCCTGGGTGGACACGCTGTGGGTAGTTGTGACACGCGCGATGATTGCGCTGGAGAAGTGCCGGATGCTCGTGCCCCCGACTCCTGGCACATCCTCAGCTTTCTAATTTAGACCTCGCTCTTATTTTGGGTCGGCTGGGTTGCGGGGGACGTAAAGTTTAACGATTGGAGAATGTGCCGCTGACACTTTCCCTGCTCTTCCTTGTGACTCAGCATTTGATGAAGTGGGAGTAAAAGCCTCTCCCATTTTTTCTGCCACCGACAGCAGTTTGTTACCTTAAAAAATGTTTTTCTTTATTTTAAAAACCATAAACAAAAAGAAGCATCAAGGTAAGCACGCATACAGTACACAGGATACCTCAGTAAAGAAACTTTTGCTACATAGAAAAATGTTGTAGGCCTTAACCAGAACTCTCAAATAGAAACCAATGAATAATGCATGAAACATTCATAAATATCATGACAAATTTCCTAACTGCAGACAAAACATATGCAAATATGCTTGTATGCTGTACACTCTAAAGGCTGTGTTATATTGTTGTCTGTACAGAGCAGGACTACAAAAGAGAGGCTGCAGTATTATGAATTGCAGTTTAACAGGCCTTACTTGCTCTGGGTCTGTTACAACATGACAAAATGTATCATGCAGTTTAAGATGAATTCTTTCTTTAATTGACAGCTTCCAAAGGTCTCATCCCCTGTGAGTCACCACCGGACTCATAGCACAGAGAAAAAGACGGACAGAGAAAAAAGCCCCCCTTAAGGTCTGACACTCTAAATCAAGTCTGAATAAAATCACTGCAGATCCACTCTCCAAAAACCCCATATGGGGCAGCCCTAATGGAGCTGCCTAGAAAAGGACAAACAAAGGGAGAGAGTGCAGTTATGCCTGGTTAAAGAGGTCGCCCAGTAAAACTAAGAAAAAGCTCTCTGCTGTTGCTGCAGTCGAACAGAAAATTCGACCCTGAAAGCCAAAGCCTTTTAGACACCTGAGTGTGATCCCCAAGAATCAACAAACAACCTTTATCTGAACATCTTTTGATATTGTAATGGTTGTTAATGAAGTACAAAATGGCCGCTCATCTGTATCAAGGTGCGGGATTAGTAGGTAACTTAAACAAAGACAAAAAATTCTCACACTTCACTTTCACTGTCTGTGAAAAGAGGTATTTTCACTCAGATCTGCACAATGAGGGGTAATGATGAAAAGAAGATCTTGGATGTAATGTGTGATGTTACTTAATGAGGATTTGATGTGTCAGCGCTATGTATTCTTTCATCTGCTTTTTCTTTGGGCATAGTATGTGGAAATGTGGCAGTTTCAGTCAAACTCAGCAAAAGCCAGAAAGTCTGTTTAGACCTTCCTATGGACAGAGGGCCTTGGGGAAGAGAGGCAAGGCGAATGGTCCGATATCTCTCTCTCAAAGTTGTCAGCGCGCTAATTCACAGTCCGACTGGTAGGCAACTCATTAGACAACCACGGGCTTGGGCTGCTTGAGATTTTTTAGACACACACACACACACACACACACACACACACACACACACACACACACACACACACACACACACACACACACACACACACACACACACACACACAGAGCAGAGAGGCAGGCCTTTTCAAAGTGTGCTTTTGTTTTGCTGCCTTTGTTGTCTCTGCTGTGTAGTTACTCCAGTGTTAAACGAATGAGGGCACATATTTCTAAGCAGGGAAAATCCCTGAAGCAACATGCTCACACTGTTGCCTTAGCTCCATAGAAGTATATTCAAAGAGTCGCATGTTGCGACTAAACTTTTTCCTTTTTTTCCTCTCTTCTTTTTTTTTTGCAGCCTTCCTCAGCGCAAAATAGAGATGACAACCTTGTGGTACTCTGCAATGCGCTGATAAAAAAAAAGTACCGACAACCTTTTTTTTCTTTTTTTTTCAGAGCAGCCAAGAAACTAATCAGATAGTCTTTTATCTCCACAGTCTCCTTTGACGCTGCTCACACACTGTCTCAGTGTCTGAGGTCTCATCCATCAAAACTGCTTTGTCTCCACTGATAGGCCTTCCACTATTCAAGACACACCATCTCTATTCCCTATCAGTACCAAATAATAACACACTACAGACGCAATTATAATAAAGCAAGAAAAAAAAATTTGAAGCAAAAAAAAACTTTCAATAGGCCTAAACAAGAAAATGATTTATGTCAAGAAAATGTGTCTGATATTTAATGAATATACTGTTGATGGAGGCTTGGGAAAACAAGATATGTTTTTCTTTTAGTTTAGTATTTAAATGGCACCAGTGCTTGCTGCAGATCCCAGCAGCCAGCTCCTAGCCCTGGGTTTCAAAGCTATAATACGCATGTTAACCCTGCGATGTGCCACTGCATCTGCATATGGAGCTTATAAAGCATTTTGACTGAGCCACATTGCAAGTGCCATTAATAACAGGCGAACACACACACACACACACACACGCACGCACACGTACACACAAAGACACACACACTTGCACGCACGCATGCACACACACACACACACACTGCTGTGTTAATTAATTGAGGCCATCAAGCAGATAGGGGACTGTAAATGAACGCCTCTGTTTGGGGAGGTGGATATGGAAAGCCAATTAAGCACGGAGCATGAGCCTGGTGGTGGAGGCTGTGTCCAGCTTGAGGCAAGGAGAGATGGGAAAGGGGGAGGGGAGAGAGAGGAGGAGAGAGAAGAGAGGATAGAGAGGGGAGAGAGGAGAGGGCAAAGGGGAGAGGGGAGGGAGGAGAGGATGCTCGGGTGAGCAGGATCAGCTGGGTCTGGTGGGTGCAGTATTGCCCACCATGCAGCGGGCTAAATAGAAGAAGCTGTGACTCAGTCGTGCAACACGAACGGTAGGAGAACTTCTCTTGCCACCAGTCAGGAGTGACGAGACAGATCTGCAGTCACACACACATGCGCACACACACACACACCTCACATACTCAGACAAAAACTTTGCATATATTCTACCACAAACACACCTCACTGTCACCTCACACTACCCCATACGAACACAAAGACACACACACACACACACACACACACACACACACACACACACACACACACACACACACACACACACACACACACACACACACACACACACAAGCTAGCAGGCAGCTCCATAAATTAGCAAATGCAGCAGGGCACTGACAAGCCTGCCAAGCCAGACCTTTGCTGAGGCCCTGGTACTTCCAATGCATCTGGCTAAAAGCAAGAAATGAAATGTTTTTTCCTTCAAATTGAGATGCGATTTTGAAATATAAATTTAAAGGGGAAAAAAAAAATCCCCCGAACAGTGCAGAGGTCTCCGGCAATCAGGAGTCAGGCTCATAAATCATGTCCGGCTCAGGTTGTGTTTACCTCCAGAGTGGGAGGGAGGGCCGCACAGGAGCACCACGCCCTGTCCTTCACGCACCGACACAGAGTTTCGCCTGTGCGTCTTGAAGTTTTCCAGGTCTGAGAGGAAGGAGGAAAGGAGGGATGGAGGGGTGTGGAAGAAGGGGGGACAAAAAAAAGAGAGAGAAGTGGGTCAGTCATAAGAGCAGTGCAAATGCAGGGAGACTATTCACAGAATGTCACACACGTAACCTTACTCCACGATGACACACACAGCAAAACAGGGGACTCGCACACGGCGTGTTAAACATATGCACCGACACACAATTACATTCTAATGTGATCTTTACGAGTCACACATAAAGATAAAACCCAATGAAATGGCACAGACAGAATTACAGATTCAGGCAATTAGCATTTTGTGAAGGCCAGCGAGGAGCCATATCATGAGGCATGCTGAGCTGCGGCTGACTGCTGCTGTTGTCTTCACAGAAGGGAAAAAAACAGCTCAAGGCTCTGCCCCCGGCTACATTACCCCCTACCGTGCGAGTTTATTGAGGGGTTCTCTGGTGTCGCCAATAAATAAATAAATAAAATGACAAAAATACACAGAGTGCTAGAAAGTTGATAGAACCCCAAAGCTCAGCCATAAACATTTATAGTGCAGGTGGTGGAGGAGGGAAATGTGGCATGAGTCATCACCACAGCACACTTCTGGATCTTTCAATAAGTCTTTGAACTTTTTTTTAGCTTAAGGAGCCCCGTGTGATCTGAGCAAAGGAGAGTATGTCACAAACAAAGAGAAAAAATAAGTAAATAGTTGTTGAAGTGGTGGACTGAAACATTTATGAACAATTGCATTATATGGATTAAAAAGGAAGGGGGCCAGGGGTAGTCGTCAATAAAAAAAATAACTGCGTGAAAATGGTATTGTTGTGGCATGAGCTGTCACTGAAGTTAGACTCTTTGTAAAACCCCTTGATGAATTCTGTGTGATCAAAACAAATAAATGGAAACATTAATTGCATACAGTGTGGCTCCATTGGATCCACCAAGATGGGACCAAAAAGGGATGAGTGCGAAATCAATATGAGTTCCAGAACAAATGAGTGCACTTGCATTACGCTACACCCTTTGCTATTCAGGGAGTATTTTTGCCAGGCATAAGTCACACATGAATGCTTTTAATGGCTCCAGTGGTTATCAGGTTTCCTCTGAGTTTTATTCATTGGTGCAAAAAAAAACCAACAACAACAAAACACTGCAAACTCATTCCAGAATGGTTAAGAAACCGAAATTACCTTTTCAATGAATGTAATTTATGTTTGACAATTGATGGAAAACAAAAACAAGGCGTGGAGGCTTCCTGTGTGCTACTCTGCTATTGTTGGTCCTGCGAGTCTTTGTGCAGGTAAGCTGAAAGTACTCATAGGCCAATATCAGTCTCAGAAGGGTTGAGGGAATAAACAAGCTCAAATTGGAAACTGCACAGAAAGTCTTTAGTAGCCACGGTGTATTGATTGCATATAAAAAAAGACATCAGCACCTAAATTGAAATATCAGTGCTAAAAACCTCTAAATTACTGTAGTTTTGAGAGGAAGCTGCATGCAAAACTCAAGTCCTGCAAACAGCTCGTAGAACTGAGTGCAGAATATTTCATTCTTCCATTCAGGTTAAAATGTGCAGATTTTGTACTAAATCAGGCATTGATAAAGCTAACTGGAATAAAATGGGTTAAGGAAGACTGATAATCTCAGCAAATAGAGGTAAACAAATTTAAAGCACTGGAACATACATGAAAAAAAATGTTTTGGTATGGCATCAGACTAAGGCTGCTTTTTCAAGAACCAGCAAGCGAGCAACCAATATGTGAGTAATGCAGAAAAGCTACCTAAATTGGAAGCACTCATGCTGATAAATCCCCAAAAATATTAACTCTAATTAACCCCCGGTATATCCTCCATTTTGTACACTCATTTGAGAGTCACTGGAAGGATTGAATGCTCTCCATCTGGTGCAGATCAATGGTAAGTCTCTTGTACTAAAGATCTCGTTAGCTGGAAGACGAGGCGGCTGATTGGGTGTGCTTCGGGAGCAGATTTAAATGCAAAAGGACTAGCCTCACTGATTTATGAAGACTACTATAAGGTCAGCTCATATATGTCATACTGGCCAAGGGACAAGTCTATTAAGAGACCAGCGTTAATTATTTCTTAAAACATAAATTACCTTTTCCTCCCAGGAAGCAAGTTTTGCTAATGGTAATTTGAGGCTATTTAGGCCTATTAAAAAAGAGTAATTTCTTGCATTTCCTTAGAGATTAAAATTTGATTTTTGTAATGGAGATTATTTTTTTCCCATTCACTTACGCAATGAAAATGTATTAAAAAAATAATCATGAATAATCTAATGGCTCTTTCACTGCTAACATGTAGCCTCAATTATCAGCTCAACTCACCATGGCACCACCTGTGTAATGGGAAAGTCCTGAAGTTCCAAATTTCAAAGGGGTACACTGTAGGAAATTATTTTTGTCTTTGAATTCATGTCTTGCCTAGCCATTAATGAAGATGTGTGGCATAATGGCAGTAATATGTTTAATGTTTCATGACAGAATTTCCAGAGTGAAAGTAAGGACAGAGTTGTAACACCCAGTTGGCTCAATAACATGCCAAGAATCTAACTCTGTGCAGTAAGTGTACTTATTTTCACAAAATAAGCCATGGGACATGAGAGATGACTCAAGAAAGAATAGAGCTGCTCCTACCAAATTTCCCAGTAATGTCAGCCCTCGAGGTGGTTGTAACATTGCGGCATCTTATTTGGGCACGGCAACAAAGGTTTCAAGTCGCACTGCAAAACCCACTTTCATGTGATCGGGCAACTGTATGTTAGATAAAAGGCCCACAGAAGTCAGAAAATTGTGAGCCAGAGAGAACAAAGTGGACAAAGGCATTAGACATCTGAGGTAGTGAATTAATTAAAATGAAGTATCTTTTTGGGGGGATCATTTTGGATGGAGATAAAAGCATCCTGGGGGGGGCATCACTCCATGGAGTGGGCCAAAGACCATTTTTTTGATCGTCTTCATCCCAGTGCAGGAAAAGCCATTTATGGACACTGAACCAACATCCAGATGGACCAAAACCACCCGACCCCCAACCCACCACCCCTCCAAAAAAAAAAAACCCTCCACTATGTAGATAAAATACACCCCTCTGAAACCCCTCCTTACCAAAAAAACTGAGTAAAAGAACCATTGTTACACAAAAAGCTCAAAGAGCTCTTCTTCTCAGCAGCGGACGGCTCTTGGTCTGGGTGCAGCTGATGCCTTTCAAAAGGGGCCTGCAGGGAGAGGAAGGGGCCAGTGCTGGTGTCGTATGTTCGTGCCAAAAGCACACCCCTCTGAACACGCGCAGCTGGACCGGTGTGTGCCTCCCTTTGGCTGGCGGTGGAGATCATAAAAGCACACCCTGTCAAGTGCACCCTTCCAAGGGACACCATGGAGAATCCTCCACCTACCACGCCACCACCACCACCACCACATCACCCTCACGCCACCCCCACACCAAATAAAAAGCCGTAACCATGGATAGGGCTTAGTGCACTGCATTTTAGCGGGGGAAAACAAAAACAGTTTCATTTTTTGTTAGTTTCAAGAGCCAATGAAAAGCCCTTGAATCCATTCAGCTGATTGCCTTTGAGCATCTGATTCTGTGCAACCACCGGCTAACGTGACTCGCTTGAGATTCGATATTTAAAAATGATGAGGGATGTGCTGTTTGTAAAGATCAGCAGCACTGTCAGGGCCGAGATGCCATGAAAAATGGCTGCGCACAATCACAATAAATCAGCCACCATAAAAAAAAAAAACAAAGATGACACCCCGGTGCCAAACTTCTGTCTGTCATTGTCTAAGTGACATGACATTATAGCTCACGCAGCAATCTAAATTAACCTGATGATCGCATTTCAGCAAAAGGAGGGCGTTAAATGCCAGCACAATGTATTATAAGTTCAAGTGAGCTGTCCTGCCACAACGATGTGTGATATATTTAATCCACCCACATTCACTCACTTCTCCACTCCAGTCTCCAAAAGCAGAGGAGTGTGTTCACTAAGAACATGTGAGAGAGTGCTTGAAAGGCTAAAAAGTAAAAAAAGTCTTTGGGTGCCTCAGTAAATGTGTCATCACTGAGAGGCTTTAAACTCCCTGATGTTGGCACTCTGATATTGCCTTTAGAAAATGAGGCACTTTCCCGTTTCCCATTGTACTTGGAAAGCTTTGCAGATACAGAAAAGAGGTTTGGTGTTGAGTCGTAGATGTTGCAGTCCTCCTAAGTTATTTCACAAGATTCCCAACATTTTCACACAGTTTGTGTTTTGACAGGCACAGAATTTTACCAAACTAGAATCATATGATTACAATAGTCGTGTGATTAAAATAAGGTAATGGGTTTGCGACATAAGGATTATCTGAATAATCAGCAGAGGAACAAAGTCTGCTACACCTTATGCTTATTTTTAGATATCAGACTCTGCTTAGATAAAAAAAACAATGCATTACAATAGTGACGACAAGCTGATAGAACACGCTCTAATTTATCTGCTGTTCCACAAGGCAATTATATATTAAAAACATGATTAGGAAACTATGCATGATTTTCCACCAGCAACGCAATTTAAATTAAAAGCAGTCCTCAATAGCAGGAACCTAATTACTGCATTAGAAACCTTGGTCTGATCAGCATTGTCTATGACAGTCTCATTTCCTATGCATCTACTGACAAGGTTTTCAATATCAGTGCAATTACAGCAACACAATTCAAGCAGGGCAGTGAAAATATATCTCTCTCAAGGACGTAAACCATATCTCTTGTTCATTACTCTTAGTGCCGATTTATCACTTCAAGCTGACAAGGTCAAACGCATGAAAAATAATTATTAACTCTAATTTTATCTCTGTACCACCCAGTTTGCTTTAAAACCCATTCCAGAATTATGCATAATAAACTCCACAGGAAGAGCCACAGCATGTCTCAACATCCGTTCAATCTCTCCAGCGGCTGAATACATTATTGATTGTACCAAATACTTGGCATTAGTTATAGGGATTGGAAATGCCTTTGTGTGCAATACAAACTGACAGGGACTGGCCCCAGGACTACCTCTGTTCACCATAATTTATCCGGAGAATGACGATCTTTGATTAGCACTTCTCCGGCAGATGAACAACTCTGAACGCAGGAAGTGTGGTACATGTAAGAGTTTTAAGATATGCATAACGTACTTGGACTTAGTGCTCAGAAAATGGACACGAGGTCCACTTATTCCCAGTAAATCCTGCCACACATATCAGACATCACGTTCTTACAACATTAGCTGCTAGTTTTACATTTGGATTTAAAATAGTCTCTTGAACTTGTGCCATTCAATCATGCATAACTTAATTAAGCCGCACCACGAGCAATAAAGAAGATGGATGGTGCTCGGTCTCCAACGTGTGGCTTAAGGGTCGTCGGCATGCGATTGATGGAACTGTCCATCTGCCTGCCCGCTGGTGACAGTGGAGGGTCCCCAGTGGAGTCGGATTGATCTGACCTGGCGAGGAGGGAACGTCACCGCGCACCGGGAGGGGGGGGGGGGGGCAACAGATGGCCGGCCACAGATCCAGTGGCCTTGGTCTGTGCGAGTACGGACTCGGGATTCAATCTGAGCCGGCCATCACTCAAACTATTGTCAATGCCGTCATTTCAGAGGCAGGATGCTCTGTCAGTTAAGTAGCATCGAGTCGCTTCGAGCAGATGAATCACTGACTGGTAGATGGCAAAGGGCTGTAATCCATTCACAGAGCAGTCAGCTAGGCCCTTTCATAATGATGCTTCAGCTAATTCCATCCCAGGGTTCAGTGGATATGATATCTAATGCTAAACAACAACAGAGGAGCTTGGCAAAGGAATCGTCATGCAGTATGTGTCTAGGCTTTGTCTAAAGTCAATTGGTAATGTCCATGCTGACTAATAAAGACCACATTAAAATCAAATTACAGTGTGACAGTTTGGGCGTGGGACTCTATTTAATGCCGCAAGTTATTTTGAAGCAAGGCAAGCAAGCACAAGCCACAGCACTGTACTATCATAAAATGATGCCAAAACCTGGGAGGTTGCGACTGTGAGTTTAAACTGTCAGGGGCTTTACGTGAGTTTCTCTCTCTCTCTCTCTCTCTCTCTCTCCCTCTCTCTCTCTCTCCCTCTCTCTTTTCTCTCGTCTTGCATCCATTTCTTATCAAGGAAGGGGATCTGCATGCTGACAGGAGGGCAGATTCTAGGCCACACCACTGCAAGCTATCTGACCACAGGGGAGGCATCTTCCTTTTTGATCACGTTATCAGACGGGCCGTGGGGAGGTATCAGAAACTCCAGCAGCAACATCCCTTATGTGACACGCTTCTGCACATGGCATCTGGCACTCGTCTCGTCTGAGCTGGGAAAGGAAGTAAGGCAGGAAGGAAGGACTTGGAGTAGGGTTGTGGGCTGGGTGTGCGAGTGGGGGAGGTGGAGGGAAGCAGTGTGACTCACATGCGAAGGTGAGGCTGGCCTCTCGGCTGATGATGGTGCCAAAGCTGTTGGAGGCAAGGCACTGGTAGGTCCCTGCATCTCGGTCTTTGTTCAGGTGGCTGATGCGCAGGTTTCCTCCAGACAGGGTGTAGTGGGAGCCCGATGTCGGGTCGATAATGGATCCGTTCAGCCTCCACCTTTAATAATAAAAGAAAAAACACAGACACGCACCATTACACCCATTGGGTCAGCTGATGCAAATGGCTGGCAATGGTTCACCACTGAGCACACTAATATTTGCATAAGCATCACTTTCCCTCCAATGCATCATCCTGCAAAGCCTATGAACACATGCCTGAATGCCTGCAGGAAAGAAAGTAATGGCAGCTTCATGCCAACGTTTCCAGTTTTTATTTATTTATTTATATATTTATTTATTTTGAAGCAACCTGTAAACATGTTTAACAGTGGTTTCATTTTCAGTAGGCGCACAAACCTCTAAAGAACTGTGTAAAGCACGAGTACTTATTTCATTCACAAGGAGTGTTTCTCAGAAAAACAAAATCCCACATTATTTCCATGTGCAAATGAATACACTAACAAGTGCCTGCTCTACTATGTTTCTGCATTTCAGTTGCACAGTGGGCCCCCTTGCTAGTTTGCCTGTTGTGACAGGATAATAACACTGTTTTTAATAGTGTTACAAAATGGACCACCTTAAAAAAAATCCTTGGTCCCAACTGACAGTAACCCTACATACACAAATGAACACATTGCATATCTTCATATATAACAAACAGTAAATCCTCAAAGGTCAACTGCAGAATACCTCTAGGCATTAGGAATATATGTAATTCATGCACGACCCCTGAGAGTATTGCACATCATTTTAAACACAAAGACGTGACCCCATTAACCTGACAGCAAAGGAGCCATAAGGCACATACTTTATGGGCTTAATCCAAAATACTCAATAGTGAAAAGCATCTTCAAGGAATCCAGAAATGGCAAGGGGCCAGGGTGGGCCTCTTTGGCTCTGATTATTTAATCAGAGGGAGTGAAGGCATTGATTTTCTTGATGGGCTCCAAAACCGATTAACAAATTACTCAAGGCAGCCTCCTCACTTCACCTTATTATTTGCCAGCCATTGTACAGTCTCTTGGCTATCGAAGGAACGCACGTATGAGTGATGCCAGCGACTATACATCACTGACTAATCAGCAGTTTACAGCTGCTCAGCGCACATACATTTATTCAAAACCTTCAGCCCACTCCACTCTGACTACAATGAGAACAGCACATTGATTTTATCCTGTGGAGTTCAACTCTGATCCTTATACAAATCCATGAACTGCAGAAAGTTCCAGTTAAAAAAAAAAATGACAACCTAAAGATCTTTTCTCCACACGTCAGAATTAAGTCTGTCATCTTTTAAAGAATGTGCTGAATTGAGATTAATGAAAATGAAGTGATTTTAAAAAGAATTTTAATACCTCACACTGTCAAATAGAATCATTACTACTTCATTTACAAGCTTCAGCATTAAAGCAAAACTTCTTTTTTTGTTTAATGCCTGCAATTTAAATGATCAGTAACTGTGGTTCAGTGCAGGAAATGTCAAACTGAGGAAGCCATTGTGAGGGGAAATGTAGCAGAACATTACACATATGCTTTGTCGAGCATCATATGCTAGGCGCACCCCAAAAAGTATCATTCACCATTACACAGGGATCATGAGGGAGTAGGTCTCCATAATCACTCTCCCTTCATCTGCGAAGAAGAGCTGGCTCAAGCTACAACCCGCTCTTCAGGCACCCATACCAGCTGACTTGCTTCGTCCTCCCCTAATGTGTGCAGAAGTGCAAATCCAGAAATTTCAGATCCGTTTGATCATTTTAACAGGCCTCTTAATATGGCCAATATAGAGGCAAATTGACCCACTTTTACTACAAAGGCAGCTTATTTCAGTAAAAGCAGTGATACACACTTTTTTTGGTCAAAAACTAGCAACCAAATGGCAATGACTGTAAGAACACAAAGAACTCACTACCATGCGCCCTATGTCGTTCAACAACAGAGTTGCCATTGGTGTGCTTAAAAGCTTTTTGTGGATTTTCGCAATGATAAAAAACAACTTGCACCACAGACCTACACAATGCATTACATGTGTTAAGCTGTTCTTACAGATAACTACAGATAATTTAAATGAATTTGAAGCTGATTCCACTAGTATTTGGCCGCAAAACTATGCTTTTTGCTGACCAACCAACCATCAGTTGTCTGTCTCAGCAGACTGACCAACATGAGGAATTCACACGTCTCACAGCACTTGACAAATAATGACAGGTGCGTTATTGTATTAAACAGAGTATATTATGATATTAAAATAACACAGTCCTAAAATATATTTTACCACACATTAACAAACAGTTCCACTCCAGGTTACCAGTGAAACAGTACATGTTAGCTTGATTAAGACTTTTGACATTGAAAAAGTTAATATACTAAACATGTCCTACTATTGCCTTCTTCTCTTAAGACATATTTTATTCTTGCACATTATGTGAATTTTTACAGGCCCAGCTATAGCATAACATTGCCAGTTATAATATCAAGACATTGTTTGCACTCACAAATGCTCATGCACAGTGGCGCCGCCAGGCGTACGGCCGTACGCACCAGGCGTACCTTGGGGAGAGAGATGTGTTTTTTTTTATTATTATTATTATTATTATTGTTGTCACCGAATGTTTTGCCAATGCAACATATGATGTCATGCGAATAAAGCGCATTACATTTAAATTGATTTTGAAAGAGACAGAGAAGTAGAGAACTGGGCGCGATTTAAAGCACCGAGTTTATACAAACACTTACAGTATGCTTTCGGCGGCTACCCCTCCCCCACTCTCACGAAAAAAATGATACATTAGTCAGGAATTCCATTGCAGACTACCTCCAGTACTGTCCAGTACAGTCAACTACTGTAGACATGCACAACTGGATGAGGCCCGGGTCCTTGTTGCTCAAACAGTGAGGACTGCTCGCATCCAGAATATACCAACATGCTTGGCTTGCAATAAAAGAACTCAGGTTAATGTAATTAAAGTGCAATAGCAATTGTAAAATTAAACTAAGCAAGATGTCAGTATCACTAGCAAGAAAACAAGTGGATCATAGCTGCCCCAACTTAAGGTATGACAGCGGGTTTCCTTTATAATATGCCCGCCGTGGCACTAGTTACACAGACAGTCACAACACGATAAATGTTATTTTCATTGCATCTTAAGTCATTTCACGTAGGATTTACCGTCTATTTATTGTGACTTCTACTAGCGTCAAATCCATAGCATCGCGGGCTATCTGACAGCTAGCACCCCCTTAAGAAAGGCGCACTTTTGACCGCGCCTAAACCTTTAGCTAGTAGCCTAATAATATGTTGAATATACAGATTATAATCTGTTGAACAGGGAGGGGTTGTAGTGTTTTTGATTGCAACTTAATTTACAACGTAGTTCTGTAGACGTCCTTGAATTTACTTTGTTGTTGGCAATGTGTATAGCTGACAATTTAACAGTGTCTTTCTGCTGGGTTGCATACTGTGGTCACACAGAGTTTATGCTTAGTGTGCCAGGCAAACACTTCTTCTGGAAAGCCGTAAAGCTATACCGACGCCTGATTCATATGGATTCATGTTCGAAGCAGCACACTCTGGTTGTTTCAATGCCTATGTTATGCATGGGTTGTGCTATGCTATGTTGCTAACTGGAAACATTTAGTACTGCAGCAATATATATTGTTTTCTTGTTTGGGGTAGGGGAGAGAGTGTTCAGACCATAGACACGCTTTGATCTCGACACGAACTTGGTCAGGTGGTTCATGTGAGCCTGTAGTATGGAGTGGGCGGGGTGGGGGTGTGCGAGTTCACTATTTTTTCACTAGTGTTTATCGCTCATGTGTAGTTTACGTATCACGTATGTTCATATTGTTCATCTTCTAGTTCAAGAGTTAGTCGTTGTGTTGTATATAGATTGACCTCTCATAGAAAAAAGCAGCATAGCCTGCAGCACGCGTGCTTTTTTTTGGGGGGGGGGGGGGGGTGTCACACAACGCTAGTGCGTACCTTACAGTTAAATCCTGCAGGCGCCCCTGCTCATGCATACTGATCACAGTACTGACAATCTGAACAATCCGAATCATTACACTTCAGATAGTTGATTGACACTTTATGCAGATAAGCGCAGCAGCAAACAGAGTGACGCATGGGCCTGCAGGAGATATCAAATTAGCTGAGCCAATGGCAAAGACTCGGTGATACACAATTGCTTGAAAGTGGCCATTGTGCAAATTGTTGACGTGATGTGACTGTCTGAGGACAGAGCCCTCAAGGTCACACTGATGATGTCCTTTTTGGAAACACACACATACACACACACACACACACACACACACACACACACACACACACACACACACACAGACATGCATGCACGCTGAAACACACACACAAAGTACAGACAAGAAAAACCACACCAGCCTACACAGTATATGTATTTCACACAATGCATGGCATATACTGTGTGATGTTTTCTGAAAACACAGAACTACACAAATATATTAGGCACAGGCAGAGAAAGGAATATTCCAGGTAATTTAAGGTGAAGGTTTCATGACATCTTAATACAGCCTTAGTCAAGAAAGACTAATTTCTTTCATAGAATTAGCAAATCCAGCAAAGTTTACCTTTTTAAAAAGAAAGTATAAATGTACTAAACGTATAAATAGTACTATTTAGTTCTAACTGTACTGAATGTTTTCTATGATGAATCTCTAGTTTTCTAGAATAAAAAGTTCTAGTTTTATTTTTCTGTAAAAGAACAAGCCTTATTTATTGTTTTTTGTTTGTTTGTTTGTTTGTTTTGCAGTGAATGTTCAAATTTGGATCCATACTGTATATCCAAAGATTAGAGAGAAAAAGGAACAAGTTTTTCATATAAAGAGTGAGTAAATGCACATTAGCAGCTGTGTTGGTCATGCCTAATGATCTCAAAGAAATTTGAAAAGGCTTATAAGAAGTTCTTTTCCAACAATTGATGAAGGGTGGATTACAGAGCTATACAATAGATTGTTACTGTAAAATCTACATCAACTCCGATCCAGTTTCTGCTACACAAGGTGCTACATTTGTTTTTTTTTCTGTGTTGTTACCTTGTTACACTTGTCTTGTTGCACTTTATTTGAACAATCACAGTTGCACAGTATATACTTTATGAGGTTCATTGTAACCAAGTGTGTAACAACATGTAACATTACATGCTTACGCTGTAACTCAGGGTTAAGGGTAAGGTGTAGGAATAATGGTTAGTGTTGGATATGAACTATGTAAGTACATAATTTTAAATGTTGTTACATGTAGATACACTGCAAAAGGGACGTTAAAGTGGTAGCTTGTTTTAAAGTACACAATTTTATGTGTTGTTACATGTAGATACTGTAAAAGGGGCGTTAAAATAAAGTGTTAGCTTGTTTTTTTTCTCCCAGGGTGAGTCAGTATAACTCTGTCAGAGTCCCCACCTTTCCTGGAACACAATTTGCTTACTTAGGTGATCACGCTTAAATTGTTTCTTAGCCCTTCTGCACTGTGCTCTCCGGAGAACCTCTGAGCCAATGTGCAAAACATTGTTTTCAGAAAGGTGAACACGTGTCTAAATGGCATGTGTGCCAGGGAGACTGCGAAAAGTCTTTAATTGAATCAGGTTAATAAAATAAATGTGTGATGCACAATAATCTCATTACCCCAACCCCACTGTTGAACACTGAGCCCCACTAACACCATCCTGATTTGTTAAGCACATGCTTTATGCAATCATGCTTTAACAGGCATTACACTGCGTAATACACAGCCATCTGGCTCCAGTCTGTAGACTGTTTGACGATCTGTTCCACTTCTTCGGCCTTCTGTGATGTAAGTCTATTGCTAAAATGTCAGACGAGGTGGTGTTGGTAGTGGTAGTGGTGGAGTGGGGGGGGCATACTCATTTAGGAAGTGGGGGGGGGGGAATCTTCTCACAGCAGACGATGAACGCTTCGAGTCATCTGGCCAGCTTGCTGAGGACCCACATATTATCTAGCATTGAGTCAGTGTGATAGGTAGGTAATGAACTCTGAAGGAGTCGGTTATTGCCCACAGGAAGGCATCTTCCACCGGAGACAGGGAGAGACCCTGACAGGATAGTGAAGCAACCTTGACAGGAAACAGCTGATTAGGTCATCCGTTAAGCCGGCTGGATCCCAAGTATTAAACGTTCCAATCCCTCTAAATCTCACAGCTGCAATTTCAGTGAACAAACATGATTGATTTGAACCTTGTAGTTTGCTGGAGATACGACATACTAACCTATCGATAGACTAATGAACCATACAGCCTAGGAAAGACCAAGACCCTCACCGAACGTAAGAAGAGGGCCCACTTTATGTTACATTATACCACTTTATATCCCTCTTCAGGGAAAACACTATCAAGATGTAATGTGAGGATAATCTTACACTAGCATGTGGATATCAGCAGCAGCGGCAACAGTGCAGCAAGAGAAAGTTAGCGCTATAAAGGCTTTGCTAATGCTCCCTCTCAGGAGAGCTTTTCAGACAATAGCTCATCCTGTCTTCTGCCAACACTCAGGGAAATAATCGGAAGCTCTTCGCTGTAACAGGACCTCTACACACTAAGTAATCTTTAGGCAAGTAATTAGATTTCTCCATGTCTCCTCCATTTGAATAGATATTGTTTTCAAAAGATAGGTTCACAGAGCTATATATTAGCAATGAGTGATGAGCGCACCATCAGCTGCACTTGGCCTTTTGCTGCACAGTCAGCTGAAAATGAGTGTCAATTACAAGCGCGGTCGTGATGGAAACATTTTTGATGTCAGATGCAGAGATACTGCAGAAGCAGCAGCACTAGCAGCTGCAGGTCCACCCCAGTCCAAACTAGGAGGGTTTGGGGGAACTGCTGAAAGAGCATGCTTTAGAGCCAAAACATCAAAGCTCTCCAGGAACACTTCACGCCAGAGAATACAGGGTTATGCACCACAATATATCCAAAAAGAGAAAGAGAGAGAGAGAGAGAGGAATAGAGAAAGACAAATAGAAAGAGAGAGAATGAGAGAGGGGAAGGAAGAAAGAGAGACAGTGAGAGAAAGAGAAAGAAAAAGAGAGAGAGAGAGAGAGTCACATGAAAGAATAAAAATACTTAACCAAACACCAACAGTGAACTTGTATATTTTTTCTTAGCAGATTGCAAAGTGAGCTTTTCATTGCATAGAGTAAGCAGGTGGATGTGCAGATGATGTGAAGAGACTGAACTATAAAAATGGAAGTGGATGTGGGGGGCTCTGACGTGAGAAAACTGACCTGTAAAATGGAGGCGGGCTGCCCTGGGCCTCACAGCTGAAGACCACCTCTCTGCTCTTCTCCAGGGAGTCCACAGGAAACACGATGCTGCCGGGCTGCTTGGTGAAGACAGGGCTCTGCAGGCCACTGCCCACTGCAGGACACAAGCAAACAAACAAACAACCATCATCAGTTACACTGTGACAGGGGCCTGCTTTCTGTGCACCACGCATCTGACAAAACTTTGACAGTGATGTAGCGTGTAGGCTGTATGGCTGCACTTCAATTATGTGTTCCCAGTCACTGTGAAATATACAGAGGAATGTATACTCAAATATGAGCTTACACAACACACACACACACACACACCCATTGTCACAGAGCAGCTCCTAGCTCTGAAGTTTCAAGCTCAACATCCACCAAAGCAAACAAGCTGTCTGAAAACAGCTCACTATCGGCTCACTAGCACACAAACACACACACACACACACTGCATGCACCCGCAAAGCACATACATGGGCAAGCCAAGCATGAACTCCTAACGTCCTTTCCAAAGTGAGCTGCTCTATTTAGATATGCTGACAGCCCCGCCGTCTGCACGGAGTCAAAACGTGCCGCGCCTGCACACACACCGACACTGAGACCCACTCGCACAGACAGACAACAGCAGCAGACACCACTTACACACGGAAACAAGCAATTACTCAGGGCCGGCAAACAGGGGCCCGGGCTGGTAAACCATTAGAGAATCAAACCGCAGGCAGACCAAACTTATCAATTAATTCGGCCTGCCAAAGCAGCGTGCCAGCAAGAGAGGAGTTATTTGAGGTGCGAACGTGTCTTCAAAAGCTCTTTAAGCTGTAATAGAACCAGCTCTGATTTATACCGAACAACGGGGCTGTGGATGCGTAGTCATTTGCCTTTTGTCAACCTGTGGCCCATTTTCCCACAGCAGGCACCGACGCAGGCAATTAGGTGGGCGGTTAGTGTTCCTCTATTGTGGTTTTGCACTAGCCGTGCGACAGACACAGGCAGGAAATCTTCATTTGTCCATCTGCTGTCCTCGGAAACATCACCGTCAGTCTGCAAAGCACTTTGTGGCCAGCCTTTTTTATTACAAAAGGACCAAAATTATTGCTTTTGTCTTACTGTGGCCACATATGCAGGGGCAGGCACGGCAACAAATAGGGTAATTAAAAATAAAACACAAAGTAAAAACCAATTGAAGCACCTTGACAAAGCAATCATCCATTTTTTTTTTATATTTTTGGGCTTTTTGTGCCTTTATTGACAGGACAGTGAAAAGTGTGACGGGAAGTGAATGGAAGAGAGAAATGGGGTAGGGTTGGGAAATGACCCAGGCCGGATTCGAACCTGGGTCCCCATGGGCCCCTTCATGGTACGGGTGCACTGCGCCACAGCACCCCGTGCATAAATCTACTTTCAACCTACAGGGAAGTTCAACTAAAAAAATCTGCAAAAAGGATGTACATTACAGTAACACTTTGCCATCAGTGGGGTTTTGATACACATAGAGGGATTGGAACACCAGAGGCTGGTGGACAGGTACATCTACACCAGACATTAGCAGCTGTAGTACTCTGTTACAGCATATGCTTGTGCCTCTGACAACAAGACTATGTGGTCGTGTGTCTTGGGGCAGAACAACAAAAGGCCTACCGGCAGGTGTACATTGTTGAAGGACATCGCAAAGCCACCTACATCCAAAAAAAAAAAGCAAAAGAAAAGAAAAGAAAAGGAATTGCAAATTGTTTTCCATATTGGAATACAAATTATTATCCAAGGGTTCTTTAAGCGGGCAATGGCAGAAAAGGCCCGCTATGGAAATCGTTCTGGCCCAAGAGCCCGTCTTTGTGTGTGTGTTGTGTGTCAACCATAGCCAAATGCGTGGTCCTGAAATTACACAGTGCCTTTTTTGATCAGACAGGAAATACTCTTTGTGTGTGTCAGTCTGTGTATGTGTGTGTGTGTGTGTATTTACATGTGTATTTGTGTGTGTGTTTGTGTATGTGTGTGTCTGTCTGAGAGCCGGAGGAGGTGAGGGCAACGGTGAGGAAATTCTATTTGTATTGGATTCTTATAGAAAAAGTGCTTGCAACATGAAAATAACTGTTATTTTGCCTGATTCCAGGCCTCCATCCCACGGGAAGGTGAGTTAGGACAGCAGTGTGAAATGGGAGTACCGCTCCAGCCGGGACGACAGGACGGATGAGCTCTGGCTCCGTGCCTTCTTTGTTCGTCTCGTACGTGCAAAGTGGCCAATGTGACATTTGAAAGTTTTTGCCTAATTGCAGCTTTGTTTGAAAAGAATAATGGGGTGTATTGCCTGGTGACAAAAGCAGCTTGTGTCAAGCTTTTTTTTGTAAGCAAAAAAACCCTACACAGAACTTTAACCATTACAGCTGTCCTATAATTGTTTTAAATGATATTGTATTATCTGGGTAAGATGGGTGACCAGCCTTCACACTCAGTTCATCATAGTCCATCTGTTGGCAAAAATGTGGATTATTATTATGTTTTTTTAGATTATGAAGGGTGACTGCAGCAGCTACATTTTCCTGGGAACAGTCTAAATATAAAGAGGACACTGGGGCATGTTCCCAGGAGGATAGACTTAGATGCCACCATCGCTGGGCACATTGTGGCTAAACAGATGATATTCAGCAGAAGGGCAGCCGGTGCACCATCAGCCCCAGAATATACAGATGAGACCTCATAGACACAAGCAAGACATAATCCCTACGTCCCAAAGGAAATGAATAATCTGATTTTGAATTTTAAGGGATTACCCTGGGCATCTGTGAGTAATTCAATTTACTTGAAACAAGCAACAGTTTGCACTTCTCAAGGACACGTGGGGGTCACAGGCAACAGGGGAGTGGCATCAGAGCAAATGTGCCCAGTGAAACCCCATTATGGAGATCCTGGCATATTAAATGGAGATGAGACTTATGCACGTTCCCTCAGGTATGAGCAGTGGCTGCAATTGGCTTGGGTTGCAATATGTGAAGTGGCAAGGGTAAAATCAAACAGGCTGTCAATCAAGAAGGTCTCTGAGAAAAGTGAAAAAAAAAAAAAAAAAAAGACGTATTAATCTGCCAAAGTAAAGAGGCTCAAGGAGAAAGAAAACTGTTCCGTTAGAAAAAATAGTACACTAGTAATGTTATTAAGGTTTTTTCAAGGCTTTTGAGAAATGCCACCAGTTTAACATTTTCCACTCCATTAATATGTCACAGAAGACATTACACACACTCATAAGATTTTACCAAAGACAGTTTTCAAATATCACATGACATCTGTGATGCTCCTGACAGTTTCAATGACATCTAATACTGTTACAGCACTACTGCATGTCATGTCATGTCTAAGGTGACAGCTGATATGACAATCACACAGAATACTAAAAGTACACTCATTTGTCATTGTACATTAAATATCAGATTTTTTTTATTAGATTTATTTATGGATTTTCAATTTTAACGTGAAAACATAGCATGAACTTGAGTCCTCATAGCAATACAAGTTTATGCATTGTAAAAAGCTGGAGTAACAAGAACAGAGGATGACTCCCCCCATACCGTTCTGTGTTACCTCAAAGTCAAATGAATGTCTGTACAGTGGTGATACTGGAGTACAATGCTGAAGTGCACAGTGACGGGTACAGATATATGATGACATGTGGAGACAAACACTCACATTCACACCCACGCACGTGCAGGAGTTATTTTCCCAAAGCATGGCATTGTGACACTCAAATCTATGCCAACCGCCTGTGCTTTTTTGCACACTGTGGCCATATCTTCATGTGTACGCTTCTCTTTCTCATTCTCTCTCTCACGCATTCTCTCTCTTTCTCTCTTTCTGTGTGTGTGTGTGTGCGGGTATGCATGCATGCATGCGTGCGTGCGTGTATACATTATGTCGTTTCATCTCTGGGTGATTTATATGTTTTAAGCGGTTGGTGGGTGTTCAACTGTGGCAGTGAACACAGTGAACAGGATGCAGATAATTCCAGTGAGTCATTGCTCACTTCAGGCTTTTCAACAGGTAGCTCAAGCTCAGCTGTGCATTACCACTTATGCATCAGTAGGTATGAATGCTTATTAGAGTGTGTGTGTGTATGTGTGTGTGTGTGTGTGTAAATGTACTGTACATGTGTGTTTGTAAGTCTGTACCTATGTGCATGGTGTTTATGTCAGTTCCTTCAACTCATGTCTCTCTCTCTCTCTTTCTCTCTCTCTCTCTACTACTACTACTGCTACTACTACTATCTACTGTGTTATCATCAGAGTCTCCTTAAAAAAGAGGACCTGTCTCTCTCTCTCTCTCTCTCCACTACTACTACTACTACTACTACTACTATCTACTGTGTTATCATCAGAGTCTCCTTAAAAAAGAGGACCTGTCTCTCTCTCTCTCTCCTGTCTCTCTCTCTCTCTCCACTACTACTACTACTACTACTACTATCTACTGTGTTATCATCAGAGTCTCCTTAAAAAAGAGGACCTGTCTCTCTCTCTCTCTCCTGTCTCTCTCTCTCTCTCCACTACTACTACTACTACTACTACTACTATCTACTGTGTTATCATCAGAGTCTCCTTAAAAAAGAGGACCTGTCTCTCTCTCTCTCTCCTGTCTCTCTCTCTCTCTCCACTACTACTACTACTACTACTATCTACTGTGTTATCATCAGAGTCTCCTTAAAAAAGAGGACCTGTCTCTCTCTTGGTCTATCTGTCTGTGCCTGTCCTACTGTCCCTATCTCTGGTGTAGTAAAAGAAAAGTTTGAAATGCCTTCCTCCAGGCCCGCTCCTGAATAAAAGGAACTCTCTTCAGGTGGAATAATTGGCGCTGTTTTCTTTCCACCCAGACAGGCACATCAGACGTGTCCGTACTGGTTGGCATAATTCCCTAAGTGAAGCACCACTTGTTTCCATGTTTGAGTCACCCGTGTCAGCACAGTCCGACTGGGTAGACAGCACGCTGCATATGCATGAAAGGTCAAGAATGGCTGCAGAAGCTTGGGGACAGAAGAGGCCGGGGGAGGGGGGAGGGGGGCTACCAGGAGAATGGACAACCAGACCAGGGACGAGGCACACTGGGAGTTGTTTGGAACTTCTCCCACGAAAACAGAGGCTGTGTTGTTCAACATTAGCTACTCACATGGCTACAGATACTACACACACACACACACACACACACACACACACACACACACACACACACACACACACACACTCACACACACACACACTCACACACACACACACACACACACACACACACACACACACACACACACACACACACACACACACACACACACCCTGCCCACACAAGTGGCTTACTCATCTATTTGAAAAGCTTGCATCATGTCTTGTCCCTTGGTAGCTCTGAAACAGGCTGAGTACACAACAAAACAGCAAGACACCTCAGTGACAGTATGCTCTAGGGTGACATCCATCCATCTATCCATCCATCTATTCATATATCCATCTATCTATCCATCCATTTATTCATATATCCATCTATCCATCTGTCTGTCTGTCTGTCTGTCTATCTGTCTGTCTGTCTGTCTGTCTGTCTGTCTGTCTGTCTGTCTGTCTGTCTGTCTGTCTGTCTGTCTATCTATCTATCTATCTATCTATCTATCTATCTATCTATCTATCTATCTATCTCTTGCTAAATAAATACATGCAGATCTACAGTACATACAAACACATACAGTATGGCCACATATACATACATGGATGAGGTCTCCCGCTGTTGTAATGATCCATGCAGGTAGCATGTATTATTTACTGCTGACATGATGGGATGCAGCACATGTACAGTTTGAGCCGGGCCTCATATCTTTAGCGAGCTGCTAAATGGGCTAGGCAAGGCCATTACTCCTGAACAGGTGCACGCGCCCTTTGGGACCCGCGCCTCGCTCGCCACGGTGAGCAGAGTGCCTTCTGGTCCCCTCTTTCATGCAGGGCTTTATGTCAGTCTCTCTCTCTCTCTCTCTCCCTCTCTACTACTATCGGCTGTGTTATCATCAGAGTCTCATTAAAAAAGAGGACCTGTCGTTGTTCGAAGCTGCTCGGAAGTGCGGCGAGCACGGTCTACAGCTGTCACGCTCTTCATAGTGGCAAACGCTTTCATTCCCGCTGCCCCCTGGCCAAGCTGCCTAATTGCGTTGCCTTTTCAAAAATAGATGAAAAAAAAAAAAAAAAAACACAAAAACATTCTTAAATCACACATACATGCACGCACGCACAAACATACACACGCACACACATACACACACACACACATACAAACACACACAAACACACGCGCACAAAAACAGAGTCTGTGCCAGGTTGCTGAACAAGAACAAGGGCAACAAAGGCACAGACCCAATTGTACCGTTCATATGAATAAAACATTTATTGATATGCATATCTAAGGAATTTGTTGACCAAGCAAAACAAAACAAATGTGGCCGGTGTGGAGGTGCTAGAGTAGGTGTGGGGTGGGGTGGGGTGGGGTGGGGTGTGGTGGGGCAGGACAGGGAGTCTCCGTGGGGGGTGGAGGATGGGTGGTGGGGGTTAGGGTGCGGTGCGATGGATGGAGGGGGGGTGGGGGGGTGGGAAGGAGGAGGGCTAGAGCAGAGAGCGACTCTGTGCCTCTGATTTGCTGACATCACCAATTAGCAGGGGCTTGGCACCGTGCTCCCCCTGAGATCTACCACTCCTTCATCCTGCCACAGGAAGAGTAATTGCTTCTCCAGAGAGGGACTGAGAGAGAGGGAGCGATAGAGAGAGAGAGAGAGAGAGAGAGTATGAGTGAGTAGGGAGGACGAAGATAGAAATAGAGAGGGGGGGGGGGGGGGGGGGGAGGTGTGTGTGGGGGGGTGATGTAGGTGAGTCCACCTGGAGATGCAGGTTGCAGTTACCGAGATACAGTGTTGGTTTTCATCACCAAGACCCCAGTCACTGCTAATACCGCCATCAACGTGATCTGTGTGCTAATGAAGGCCTTAATGGAGTCACACTCGGCATCTGGAGTGACACAAACCCCATTAAGAATCCACTAAGCCACTGAGTTTGTGCGATATTGTTCATTACACAGTCGGGGACATCTTAAAATATCATACGCACTAAAGGTGCTGATAGCTCGGCTCTGTATCCCCCCCTTCCCCAACTCCATCAATCGTTCTGTCCTGCCCCAGTGAAGTATTGCATGTTCCAAAAAGGAGGACAACTTCATGCGACAGGAGGGCCATGAAACATTACATCCCTTTAAAAACCCTCCCATGAACAGAAAATAAAATGTCTGGTGCCTCCCGTCCAAAGTCCACCTTCTGGTCATAATCAGCTCTCGCAGTAATGAAGCGGGCCCAGCTGCACTGCTCCTGATGTCCATAAGGCAGGTCAAGGGGGCAGGACGGGGGAGGGGTTTGTGCGTGTGTGTGCGTGTGTGTGTGTTTGTGCGTGTGTGTGTTTACGTTGTTTGGGTCGCTAAGGCCAGAGCTGGCCCAGGGACAGAGTGTCCCTGCTGGGGCCAGGCACCAGGGGGCAGGGGGAGGGACTGGTTGCTCGAGACCCAGTGGCCTCGGAGGGGTTAGAGGTGCAAACATCAACAGAAACCGCACCTGAGAAACAGCACCTCTGCGCTCAAAACACACAACCCCCTCCCAGAGATAACACTTGGCAAGGCCCGGCGTCACAGAGCTCCTCTCATAAGTGTCACTGTATAATATAAACAACAGGGGACCTCCGTCTGTTCGCTCTTTGGCTCAGCACTGCTAAAATATGTATGCCGGTTCAGACAAAGTACTTCTAAAATGTTAATTTGCATTTGCCATTTATGATGGTGTTATTCTACGGTTTAGAGGCTGTTACAAAACGGTTTAATGGTGACCTGTGCCTTCAGATATATGTGAAATTTCAAACTACTGTCAAGAAGAATTACTAGTGCAGTCGAGGGATAGCTGTGTATTTTTTTCCCACAGAGGAAAGAAGTAGCTTTAAAAATGAAACAGAGCTAGATTGTGATCAGCATAAGACAGCTTGTAGTTCATTATACTGGCCCTGGGTGTGGATGCTGTATGGGAGATTTTTGTACATTGGTGCCCTGTTCAAAAAGGCCTCAGCCTGCATGTAAGCATTTGAGGCAGACTACGCAGTTAACAAGCTTCCAAACTGCTGCAGGTAGGTCTGATAAGCCATATTTGGTCTGCTGTGCAGGTGAGATATTCGCCTGCAAAAAATAAAAAATAAAAATGAGCTGGGGTTCTCTGTGAGGCCTGGACCCACACAGCCTCTGGGTGGAAAAGGGCCTTCATGTTTAAGTAATTTCAGTGTCCTCTAAACTCTCCTCTTGCACTCGGTCTCTCTCTTTCTCTCCTTCTCTCTCTCGCTCTCTCTCTCTCCATTCGCCCTCCTCCTGCCATGTTACATGCAGTTTGAGCACTCAAGTTCACTGCCTCCTTCCCTGCCTGTCCGGGCCAAAGGGGAAGGGAGAAAAATTAATCTGTGGCCCAGTGCTGGATGAGAGCAAATAAGTTTAGCACGCCTACCTCAGCATTACTCAAAGGCCTCCAGAGACGAGCCTGAAGATCAGAGAACTCCACATCCAAATTAATTTCATACGTCTGACAGACTATCGTTTTCCAGTTTATTCACCACTTTCAGCCCAAGCTTCTTTGAAGGCATCAGGCGCCTTTTGTCTTAAGTTTGTTTCTCCGACACGTGCTGTTAACTTCAAAGATTCATTTCTTCATTTACTCCTCATGGGACGAATTTGAACTGAGAAGACGGTGTGTTTCTCCTCCCTTTCTGCTCTGTCATCTGGGCGTGCATCTAGAGAAATGGACAATGTGGAGCACAACATCAATTGGTTCAAGGTCAAGGCAGAGAGGAAGCCTGCTCCCATCCTTTATGCTTCAAAGGAGCTATTAGGATAAGCTCAGCTCCCCTGCACTGGCGTACCGCACCGGGACACGGCTATATTCATCTTGCAGAGATGAGATACTCTGGCTTATACAGAATGCATTAGCCAGTGATACCAGCCAGTCCCTGACTCTTACACAAAAAGGTAAAAAAACAACACAGGCCAGAGGAAGGTGGGTGGCTCGCTGGCTGGAGGCGTGGGTGGGTGGGTGGGTGGGTGGTTAGGTTGGTGGATGACAGGGGTGAGAAAATCTCCAGACAGGAGGTAGCATACAGTAAATATTTCCTCCGCTGCGGGTCACGGGAGAGGATGGATGCTGCACTGAACCCTGACCACGATGTCCCCTGGCTGCTGGGCATCTTCACCTAAAGGATAAATCTATTTGTGTCACGAGGTTCTGGACAGTAAGGACAGGGTATTGTAACACCGCTTTTCCTTTTTCCCTGAGTCTGGCAGTGAAATGGCACAGAAATATATGTGAGAAATTACTGGGAACAACAACCATATACAAGCAACATGCCTGCTGCCTTGCCAGCTGACTTCAGTGCTTCTGATTTTAAGATGTTCTGTTTAAATTATCCATCCATTTAGTCTCAAATGCGCAGACTGTAAAGGTGTGGCTATTACCTTGCCTCAGTTATTAATAGAAGGCTAAAATGAAAGATTATTTTAAAAATATTAGGAATCTTTAATGTGCCCATCCCTGACTGAGTCATAGGAGATAGAAGCCTAACACGAACAGCTCCTCTGAATATCATAGATTTGCACATGTCACACTAGGGATATTTATTTATTTATTTATTGTGCTGAATCCTTCAGCTAGCTGGGACTTCATCTCTGCTCAATGGTCTTCCCCAAGGATGACGGCCTCAGCTGCCTACTCCAGCATGTCCTCAGACCACACCTTATAGAGCCATCCCTTTAATAACAAGATCGATCATTCCCAGGGTGTGTATGTGAGAGAGGAGAAGAATACCACTTACCTCACTAGATAACAATTGCCACTTCACAAAGCCATGTCACTTCACATTTCTTTGGGCTTTTTTGGACATACAATATGTTTTCTTTTTTTTTCAGCTCAAAACTAACAGTGGCCAGTACTGCAATACCAACAGAAAGGAGAACTTCAGTGTAAAATGAAAATTGGCATGTTAAAACATCATACCGAGTTGGTATGTTTGCTGAGGAGCAAAATTGAGCTAGCCTTTTGCATTTAGAACTTCAGTTTTTTTTTTTTTTTACCATTTTGGCCCAGAAGGCTAACAATGCAAGTGCTAGGCACCCTAAGACGAAGCATGAAGATTATGCTATTTCTAAACCACTTAAAACAGCTCGAAGAAACTCCACACTCCATCGTTACAATAACAAAGGCCCTAGCATTCAAAACAAGGCACAGAAAACGTTGTAAGTGTACACAATGTTTATGTAAGAAAACAGTTCTTACATGCAGTACCAACTCAGTATAATATTTTAACATACCAATTTTCATTTTACGCCAAATTTCTCCTTTAATGTAGTAACTGCTAATAATGTGCCCACCCCACCCCCCACCATATGTAAGGGAAGACATGTCACATTCCCTACACCAGGCATATGAGTTGCTGCCATCAGGCAGGAGGCTCAGGTTGCCCTCTTTCCACACAAATTGAGCCCGCAAGTCATTCATCCCCACTAGCATTGCACTGTTGACCAAGAAAGCACTTTAAATAGCACTCTGCACTTGCTCGCTTTCATTTAAGGTCATACGTGCACCACTGCACTTTACCATCCTATGTATGATGCGGGGAGGGGTGTATATGTTTACCCTGTCTACGTGTACACAGTTGTTTAACCCGTCTTGCCTAGTAGTAGTAAGCTGTCTACTTTCTCTGTCTCAGAAACAAGTTTCTGCAAGGAAAAATAAATATCTATCTACCTATCATAGTAATAATGCAAAAAAATGATGATTCAAGGGATTATGGAATATAGGCAGTGCTGAACTAGCAGTGTAATCACTGTGTGTTTCAGGTTGCATGACACGTACATGACACTTATTGTTTCTTTTAAAAAAAAAAAATGCTAACACACATGCGATTCTGCCTGCAACACACATACACACACGCACACACACACACACACACACACACACACACACACACACACACACACACACACACACAGAACAACTATGTCTTTGTTTGAGTGTCTTGTGTATGGCAAGACTTTTTCCCAACCTTGTCTTTTAGCCACTTAAGTACCAAATAAAGTGCAAGCTCAGTCGACTACATTTATGGTTTATGAAATGAAATCTGTGGCTCTTTGAAGAGGTCGCTTTGTGAAATAAAAGGACAACTGTTTCTTGATTTAAAAATATCTCTAAAAACGGCCTATTTTTAAGCATGGCTGGCCACTGTTTAGTGAACAAATCACATTCAAAGTCTCCATCCCACACATAATAGGGGTTGTATATTATTACTATGCTGCACTCCCCTTACCTCCTCTCCCTTTGCCTACATAAATAAAAATGTGGCCAAGGTGACAGCAGCTGAGGGCTAAATGTATCATCAAAACATCTGGTGACAAATATATTAAGACAACCATTAGTGTCTAGATCAAAATTAACTGTTATTTTAAAATGTAAGATAGCAGACTGCAGATTTCATTGTTACAGTAATATCGTAAATTCCCATAAAAGACAGCTTATTGTAATATCACAAATTTACTTAGCAACAATAATTCTGAAGCCTTGTGGTTTTTAATGGGGTATTGTTCTGTATAAGGGTTTAAACTTTCATTTGTTTGAAAAAAAAAGAAATTTGAGAAACATCAGTAGACTATACTACCCAAAAGTCAACATTTTAGGTTTCGATTTATCTGCTAATGGAGTTTATCATGAGATAAGTTTTAAGTTGTTCTGTCTGCTCATAATGACAACCATTTATGCAAAGCCGTGATGTCATTATCATGTCAGAAGAAATGCCTTTTATCGTTGTTTTAGTAGTGGTATATTACTAACCTGAGGTAAATACAAAGGCATCATTAGAAGGCAATGAGTTTGCAGAAAAGAAAATGTATTTCTTGCAAACATGGACTGAACTAACAACAACACAGACAGACAGCTAAACAGAGAAAGCTGATGTACAAACTCTCTCTCTCTCTCTCTCTCTCTCTCTCTCTCATACATGCAGCGCATGGAGGAAGTGGATGCAGTAGGCTGCATTGTTTGTCTGCTTATGTTACCATGTACGGCTACCTTGATGCTACTTCATATTACACTCATTTAGGACTCACACATAAGTAGTTTAGAGTGCTCTACATGATAATGTAGGGTTGTGTAAACCGCAGTCAATACGTAGAGGGTGGTCAATAAGTGGCTTTGTTTTTTAAAAATTCCTTAAAATGCCATCATGTGGTTTCTATAGTAAGTGGCTAACAGTCGAAAACATGGTGCATTTTCATACAGCCTTTCAGCAGTCAGGTTAGGTATATATGTCCAGGATCCATTTCACAGTCCTTTTTTTTTTTACTTTGAAAGCCCCTACCTCTCCGTTTTGCTTCAACTCCAGGTACCCTTCCACAGCCTCCTCTCCAATAAGCATTAACACGTTTTACAATATAAAGCACAATAGTGTCATTTGCACTTCTGAATGTTAGCAAGAATATGTGCAGCAACCAACGTCCCACCACTGTTCTACAATTGTGTTACAAGTGCTTCCATATGTCCAAAACACAAGTTCAACAGTACCAATTAATAACACCCCCCATCTTCCCTTCCCTCCCCTTCCCTCGCCTCCCTCTAGAGCACTGCGCACTACACACTAACGGGGCTTCAGGTTAAGTTGGGTCAATAACCCGCCTTCCTTTTACACTGCTTGACCCGGGTAAGGCATGGGTTTTCCAGCCTAGTAATTTAGTGGTGTCTAATATATGAACCCAAAAATCCCTCCACTAACTGTGTTCCCCACCTAGCACCCAGCACAGACCTGGGATGACAGAGCTTTCTCCAAAGCAGCCCCCACCCTCTGGATCTCCCTCCCAGAATTAAACCAAGACTCATCTGTCCATGATCAAACTTCGCCAGTGCCATCTGCGAGAACTAGAACAGAACAAAACATCTGCAAAAACTGAAACTGAGACATTTATTTCAGATTAATGTTGTTTGTTAGACATGTTTTTTTTCTGCATTGTACGTGATTATTTTAAGGCAGATAGAGCAAGTGGAATGTGCTATTACATATATAAATAGAGAGGGGCAGAGACTTTTAAATAGCAACAAAAGTGTGGTTAATTTATTTTTCTTTATTTTCTTTGGAAAAGTTTTTTTAAGTATGTAATTAAAAAGGACATACCTCATTAAAAGAAATTAGTGCCTTTGTGTCTGAGGAGAAGCCATCTTTAAAGATGTGTAAATATCTTAATATGACAAGAGTGAGTGTCTGTTTGCAGGCTGTTTACAATTCTGCGTGTGTGTGTGTGTGTGTGTGTGTGTGTGTGTGTGTAAATTCAGAAAATATATCTCTGCTTTTTTACACTTTGTTTATAGACCTTCTGCCTCTCCCAAAGCATATGTGCTTTATGTGTTTCTATAAAGATACATAAAGTTTTCAAATCCAAAGTGAGAATAAACATGTTCTTCTGTTGCTTACTATAACACAAAAGATATCACAGGAGAGTATTCGCATGGAAATACACAGTTTTTTACCCTTTCTGGGCTTCATGTCACACAGAACCAATTAAGATTTCCATTACAGATGTATACTACCAGAAAAAAGAGAGGGAAAATATAACACAAAAATTATCAACATCAGAAAAACACCAGATCTAACATACCGGTGTGCTCATAAGAGGTACAAGTCACAAACACAGGACACATCGTTATGCCTCTCCTTGTAAACAGCCTGGACATGAATTTCAAACATGTGTGTGTGTGTGTGTGTGTGTGTGTGTGTGTGTGTGTGTGTGTGTGTGTGTTTGTGTGTAGGTGTGTGTGTTTCGAAAAACATTTTGAAACCAGCGCGACCGCTTGTAGAGTGTTTGTGCCATTTTGTTCTTCATCTCATAAATCAGAGGAAAATATGTTTTTTTTTTTTTTCGAAGCATAAAAACCTCAGTGAAGACAAAATAGCTTGATGGAAATGCATTGTTTGCGACTACCCACTGGGTTTTGCTTGGCGATCCAGGCCATGAATAAGGCAGGTCACCAAATGACTGCTGCAGAACCCTGCTGCTTTACTTTGTCACCTGGCAGCTTTGGTCATGAAGCAGTTGGAGTGAAATGAATAAACACAGCATACAAAATGGGCTGCCTCACAGCAGCATCCCATAATAACCATGTGCCAATACATCGGGAGAGACTAATCACAGACTAATCACTTTCAATACTTTCCAGGCCTGTAATAGCTAGGCTTTGGGTTCTTGGCCATGCTGTCTGAAACAACTGGGGAAACAAAGGGGTCTCCTATCATTAATGTGATTTTTTTTTCTGTCTAAACTAATGTCACAGATGTCAAATTTGACATAAAAGACAGACATTCAAAGAATTAATCAACTCAACCGTGCAGACGACGCTGTATTATAGTCACTAGTCTTCAGAGACATCATAAATGTGCACAGCAGATGGTGTGGAGTTACAATGCAGATATCCCTAATCACCGGTACTTTGATTAGTTAAGTGACCTTGAACTAAACTCCATGAAGCATAACGTGAATACTGAAATGTTCTGATACACATATTTATTGTTTGTTTTAAATAAGTCTAAAAACTAGTTTTTTAATAAGTAATTAAAAGGACAGGACTGTCAAGCAGGTATTTGGATACCCCAAGGAATTTGAGTTCTTAATCTTATTCTTATTTCTCAGACCTTACTTTTCTCCATAGAGCTATTGGTTGTTCACAACCATCACTGGGAAAGGCCAGGTAATGCAAATTTCAAAACCTTAAAAGTATCTCGACTTCCCAGACCATGTCCCTAAAATCAGCCCCCACTGACTCTTCTCAGCAGCTTAAAAGAGCAGTAAAAGACCATAAGAAGCAAAATGGCAAAATATTTTCAGGTGGGTTTGTGGTATAAAGAAGATGTGGCAGTTAACAAGAATGGTGGGAGTGAGGCTGAGATTTGAAATACCAAAGAAACTTTCTGACAGAACTGCTTGTAGGCTTGTTAAAAAGGAAAATGAAACCTCTTGCTGGTTGGAAAAGACCTCCAGGAAGATTTAGTGACTGAAGAGGCAGTGCACTGGACTACACCTGCATAAATGTGACCTAAAAAAACTTTACTATCCTTTCTTTTCAATTCAATAAAGTGAAGCTTAAATACATTGAATCTGTAGAGACTGACATGATGACAGTACCAAGCAATAGTAATGACATTCCATAAAGCTGATAGATTACATTAAAATACTGTATAATGGACTTCATAGATTATAATAGACTACGCTGACATATTGAAATTGCATTGTGTTGCAGGTTGTAATTTCTGCGTATGACCCTAGTAAATATCTTGTGTTAAGAAGCTCCTAGCTTTATATATCTACAACTTTTATAACACAACTTTTCAGAAACAGCTTGTTAAAAAGGGATTTTACAATCAACTTATGATCACAATGCTAATGGTCTAGGTTCTTTCACCCACTTAGTAATTTACAACAGATATTGTACACAGACATGCCCTGGCTGTTCCATGTGTTTCCAAATGAAAAAAGCAACAAACAAAGTTTGCTATTTTCAATAGCTGACATGCTAGCATCCTTCACTACCTATAGCAATAACATGTTCTATAGGTCACAATCAACAGCCCCCTGATCAGCCGAGGATCCTTCAGAGAGGACAGACGCAGACACAGACGGGCCACTGATTAATGTCTTTGCCCCTCGAACGAAGCCTGATGCCAAAATGTCAAGAGCACCTTTGTGTGGGAGGACAGACACTCGGGGCTTAGCGTTTGGCACCCTACAGGTGGGGCTGCGGAGAGGAGAGGAGAGGAGAGGAGAGGAGAGGAGAGGAGGAGGGGGGAGGAGAGGGGAGGAGAGGAGAGGAGAGGAGAGGAGGAGAGGGGAGGAGAGGAGAGCCAGGTGCTGGGGAAAACACTAACGTCTCCGCTAGCCAAGGTCACCCTTCTGGGTTAACATGCAAAGCTATTCACCATTTATTTTGTGACAACCTTCCCGTCGCCTTTGATGCCCTTAATCTCAGCTTTGTTTGTGCTCTGAGGGTTTAGAGGGTTTGTTAGTTTCTTTGTGAAATGCAAAACCTATCAAGGGGAAGATACCATTTTTTCTTTTTTTGTTTTCTCCCTCATCTCTGAAGGCGATGTCTCAGGTGTGTAAATCAAACAACTCTGAGCAGGAGAGACAGAACAAAAAAATATGTCTACTGAGAGAGCTGACTGCATAAGAAAGAGGGCCTCGCATAAATGTGTTTCTTGTCTGCCTATTAGAGGAGCAGCCAGTGTGAGAATGGAAGGAAGAAATAAATAAAGAAAGAAAGAAAACAAAAGGAAGAAAGAAAGAAAGAAAGAAAGAAAGAGAATATAGAAGTGAAGACAAGGAAAACAGAGAGAGGGTGAGAGGAATCTTAGCAAGGCACAGACCAAGATGAGAAGCAGGCAGCATGCAGGAAAGAAAGGAGGAGAGAGAGAGAGAGAGAGAGAGAGAGAGAGAGAGAGAGAGAGAGAGAGAGAGAGAGAGAGAGAGAGAGAGAGAGAGAGAGAATGAGAGAGAGAAATGAAATTAGCATTCTGTGTGTGTCCGAGGGAAGTGTGGCTCTGAGGTAATCAGGCGCTAACAGGGAGGGTTAGAGTGACGTGCAGGGAGAACAGGAGGCTAGCCTGTCACTGTGCTGCGGGAGAACAAAAGAACACGCCTGCCAGAGGACAGGGATCATTACAGACGCCTTCACGCTCCCCGTGAATCCCTCCCTTTTCAAGAGGGGCTAACCTTCCTTTTCTCCTGCGTTCGGCAGGTTGCGCGACCTTTCCTTTCAGCTCCACAGGCGGCGTTCAGCTTTACTGATTGTTAACGAGAGGCGCTTTGGCGAGAGAGGGACAGGGGACACAGGCACAGAGGACAGACATGATGCTTACGTAATGGGAGTCACAGACCGGGACACACACGTACAAAATGGCATCAGTTCTACATTATGACTGATAATGCCCCAACGTGTAGTCCAAAAATAGGCTGACAATGAAAGCACAGTCTGAGCTGCGTGCTGATTTCCTTTGACTTTACTTTTGAGATCAGACTAGAATGTCTTTCAAAACAATATGCAAAGACAAAAAAAGAACATCGTAAAACTGAAGTGTGTCCACCTTTCACCGATTTAGGTTAGGTCTGAATGGGGCTTAACAAGCGCTGATGAAATCTTGTTCTAAATTGAATTATACCGTATAACACGAATCTTCATTCAACATTGAACTCGGTACAAGACTGGCCTTAATCCCTCCCTGTAAAACGTCTCTGATCTTACACTAGAATACAATCTCATTAAAATGAATACTCTCTGGGGTAATAGACCAAGCACAGAGGGATACATCTCTGTAATAGGTCATCTCCGATTGTAAGTTTGAAGAGCTGCAGGTTGTTGAGGTGGTCTTAAACTGGACATAAAGGAGGTCTACAAAGATCAGTATCTACCTCCTCTTTAACAATCCAGATATGGACACAGTCTCTGATTAAACCCTTCAGACCATTCCAATTATTGTTCTAATGTGACCCTGCCATATTTTAAGTAAGATAAATGAAACCTCTTAATCAAATCATGATCAATGCAAATGAGCGTGCCGCTATGGCGGAGGCACTAATGAAGACGGCGTTCGGCTCTACTGTAAAGGCAGGAAGGATTCTTAAAATCCCAGACAAGATTATGTTTTTTTTGTTGGGCTGGACTCGTATCCCCCAGTTCCTCTGCTGTATATTAATTAGAGGCTAAGCCTCCCTGGGCTTCCTTTCAGAGCCGCTTCAAAACAGAAAAAGGGAGTCTTTGTGCACTTCCCACGAGTCGCTGTTTGCTCTTTCAATATCACTAATGGCTGTGTGTGTGCTGAGAGCTGGCCACTGTGTGCCTTTCAAAAACAGGCCTGGAGAGATTTTTTTATTCTTATCTTTTCGAAATAACAACATAAACAAACAGGGTTTTTACTATTATTATTATTATTATTATTATGATTATTGTTATTAATAATAATTATTATTTAATAAATTGAGAACAATAACTGTAGTACAGAGCATTCTTTGTTCTATAATGTGAACTTGTGTAAGCTAATTTGTGTGTAGGAACCACTGAAAACACCAGGGTCAAAAAGTCAGAGAGTGGGCTATGCCTCTATGATCGAGTCTTAAAGGGTTCTTCTGTTCTTCAAAAGGTTCTCAGTTTCTTAAAACACTATCAGAGAAGTCCAATGACCTCTGACCCACTCTGCCCTACAAAGGTTAAGTGCAGTAACCCTGTAAACATAGAAACTGCTAAAAATTACTTTAAAGTTGTCATACACGTCAAACAAACATGTAGGTATCACAGTGGTGATGCTTTTATCTACTTTCCCAATAACAAGAAGCAAGAGATGTAGTCACAAGACAAATGAGGTGTTATGAAGTCAATTTCCAGTCTAAACTCAATTTGATGAAATATGTAGTTACTGCCTTTTGGCTTCATTCTTGTCCTATTAGGCTAGTGTCTCTTTATATCCATAATCCTGAAATATGCTGCACAAGTCACTGTGTATTTCTCTTAGTGCACACCATTTTGAACTACAAGATAGACACTTGGAACATATGGGCCAAAAAACATTCATACATGAATGAAACATTCTTACATAAAAACATAACTGTTTTCTTCTTCACCACAAGACAAAATCCTTTGTAGTGAAATGTATCCATTCATAACTATAATAAAATCATTATAAAAAGATATGTTTATAATGTACTGTAAATATTATTCTTGCAAAAAACCAAGGTCACTTTTGATTGTTTTCTTTCCTTGATTAAATCTCACACTTTTTGCAATCAATGCATTCAATTTATTACTTTTCATCTTAGTCTTATATCTCCCCATTCAATCTCCCCTCATTTATATTCAAAATGATTAACCTAACAGCAGTCAGCCATTTCAGAGAGCCACCCCTAAGATCCAATTATTTACTTTAGCAAATGCCCTTTTTATTAAATAAATTACACAACCTCATTATTTGTATCGTAATGGAAAATATCACTGGCGAATATTCGCCTGTGGCTTGTGCATTTGAGTTATCCCCTGTTTAAAACCCAGCTTTTCATACCTGCAACCTGCCCTAAATACATATGAATAAGGACACAAACTTCACAAAGAAACCCTGGCATGCGTGTGTCAAAAGTTCTTAATAAGATGCTTTACCTGCGAGGCACCCCATCAATGGCAGCAGCACCAGCAGTTTCCATAGCAACATCATCTTCAGTTTTGTGGGGTCAAAGTAGACTCACATCCAATCACAAATGTATGGATTCCTTTTATGCACTCCTTTTTGCTCCTCACTCTGTTGGAAGAAGGAGAGGGAGAAATTAGGATCATTGTGAGAACATGAGATAGTCTGTCTCTTTATTTACGTTTGACAGGAGCCACTTCAAATGTATGCTGATGAATCAATCCTCCATTTCCTGGACAGCCGATGTGGGTTTCGAACAGAGTTTTCACTCCGTCAAGAACCTCTCTGAGGTGCGTTTGTGGCAGAGGAGACCACTGCTATTCACAGACCACTTCAGGATGTCTGATAAGTGATCACAAGGATTTCAGGGGCCATTTGTTATGTTCTGGACCACTACCTAATACACTCACTGCTCCTGCAAGTACATCAGGGAATATAAGGATCTCAGCTGCACACTTGCACACTCTCATGTGATTTTTAGCCTTATGAATTTTGGTCCTAATTACTGGGTACAGCAAACTATAATTGGTATGCTGAGCTACTAATTGTTATGCAAACCACTTTAAAAAATAACATACAAACCCACAATACAAAAGACCATGGGTCCATCCATCATGATGCGTCACAATATCACGTCTGGTCAAAATGAAAGGGCTACTGATAAAGGCACTGATAATCAGTTTTTACACTATGAAAGATATTGTTGCCCCCCAATGGTAATGTTGTATTATGTGTAATGTACCCCCCTGTCAGTTCCGGGCCCCAAGAGACAGTCTAACTCCCCCTGCCTGGAGAATACAAAGAACAAATTAGATAGTTTAACAAAATGTGGTGTCTGTGCATGTCCCACACAACATTTCTGAGAAGAAGCAATGTCCAATGCCAGTGAAAGTACCAGAGTGCTTAATCATTGAGGATATAAACCACTGCACTTTTAACTGAATTTACAGACATGCTAGAGGTTTTATTTGTTATTCATGTACAGTAATGTGCAAAACTTTTAGGCAGGTGTGAAAAAAACGCTGTCAACTAGGAATGCCTTCAAAAATGGAAGTATTAATCATCTATGTTCATCAATTAACAAAATGCAGTGACTGAACAAAAGAAAAACCTAAATCAAATCAGTATTTGGCGTGACAACCTTTTGCCCTCAAAAGAGCATCAACTCTTCTAGGTATACTTGCATAGAGTTTTTGAAGGAACTTGGCTAGTAGCTTGCGCCAAACATCTTGAAGAACTAACCACAGATCCTTTGTGGATGTAAGCTTGCTGACATATACAACCAATTTGGTGTAATTGGTTGATCATACACCTGACTATAATCCTGCAAGATCCTTGACTTCCAGCATCAGCCACACAAAGGGGTACACACAAAGTCAGGGAGGACATTAATCCCTCATGTGTTATTTTAGGACACTGGGGACAGGTTCTGTGAATGTCAGATAGGACTTTTCCACTAGAATAAATAAAAACAGAAAAACAAATGAAAAAAAATACTGAAAGTCAGAGAACACTGTATGACAGTATGTCCAAAGTTTGATACCGTTACACCTTCTCTACGTTTTCCTGGGGTGTACGGTATTTACTTTGAAAAGTTACTTTGTAGAGCTCAAAGGCAGTGGCCAAAATGTCAGCTTGCCCCTATACTGATCAGAAACACAAAAGCAAGCATTACATAGGCCTACTGTTTTTGAAAATGATTACCTTGCCGCCATCTCATGTGCACATCACACAACTTCAAACTTTTTCAAATGAGTTGTTGTGGTATTAATTCGCCTTTCAAGCAGGGTCTAATGCAACTGATTCTACCTTGTGCCACTAAACTACAGGCTGTTTTTTACAGATGGCTAGCTTTCCCGATGCTCATTTAATTCTCACAAGTCGAGATTCCTGCAGTCGCGAGAAGTGTTTACCACTGCCGCCGCTAGGGACAGCATAGGACCACAAAGGTTTACGCTGAAGTAAAGATCTCACTTCCGAGGTTGACCCACCCACAGCAAGACTTGCAGTATTTAGTTGACTGTAAAAGTGCTATTATCTCGTAATCCTCACGAGAACCTCACGAGATTCCTTCTGAGAACTGAGAATCGGGAAAGCTAACCATCTGTATATATGGCTAGTACTTCATACCGTAGTAGCCTATGACAAAGACTTTTCATAGGCTATCATACCGTCATCTCCTAATTGCATACTCTCATTCAGAAACAAAATATGTTAACAGGACATACAAAACACCATTACAAGTTACATTTTTAGTTGCAAATGGACGTTTATTCAATGGAATTACTCGTAAAATTTGATATCGCTTCAGCTTTAATACCTCCCTGGTTAGCTGCATAGACAGTAGAAGAGAATGGACCGTGAGATGGCGCCATTTTCAATGGAAGCAAGATTCTGAACATTTTAATTGGTCACCAGCCAACTGCGCAAGCGTGTGGTGACTTACGGTCACGTCTGCCAACGAACCCTAATACAATAAATTGAGTGGTAGATGCTCAATCACAACTTTATTCTTTGTCAACTAACTCTGGTTCCAGACAGTCTTGCAAGCCAGCATGTCAAGGGAGCTAGCTAGTTAGCATGTACATACCAAGCTATAGCGCGTAGCTTAGCTTAGCCATCTTTCTCAATTCACTTGCATCTAATAGTAAAATCCATAAAGATAGCGATTCCGCGTACAAACAAATACCAATTTCTAAGCTTATTTTTCGAGAAATACTAATGTAAATGTTTCCCCAACATGAATAGAAAAGTAAACGGGCATGACTATGCCTACGGCTTGTTATCCAAACAGTATGGTAAATTTTCTCCTGTGTGACAGAAACTCACTAGCTGTAGCATGGTTTGTGACGTCATTTTTAGCATAATTTCAGATAAACATTTCTTACAAAGCAATAACATGTCAGATTTCCGATTGAAGCAAATATGTTGTGCTGTGTCCTCTCCAGTTTAGAACAATGCCAATATCAAGACACAGAGTCCTTCTCATATAAAGTTATTTGATTTCAAAGTGACGTTAAAACGAATGGAAGTCAACGGAACGCTAAAGGCTATTGGGCCCTTTCCGGGTTGAGATTTACCCATGGGTGCTTCAACGTCCGCCTATGCTCCTACCCCCTTGGTTAGCTGTGCTACTTTCATTGGTTTGAATAGGATTTTCTCAAAGGAATTGGAGGATGTTGTAATTTTTAGCCAGAAGAAACATGTCTGCCACCTAGTGGAGAGGAGTATTAACACATTTGACACAACAGGTTGTTATTCAGAGCCCTTGAAAAGTTACATTTCAACATGCCAGGGCTGGGCAAAAATAAAGATCATGATGTGTTTTCCCATGCAATATTGGTTTTCATCACAATTTTCCCCCAACATTTACAGTTTGAGAGCATCTGGACTGAAACCTGTCTTTGAAGACACCGACATATCTCACATTTCACTTCCTTCGCTCCATATCACTTTGGCCATAAACAAATCATCGCCACACAACCCCTAACCTGATCTGTAACCTTTTTTGTCAGCAATGACATCAGCTTTAGGGGGATTAACTCCAAGACCAGCATCACTTTCCAGCATTACATTTACTGCCCCCTACTACACTTCCACTCCTTCTGCCCCTTTCTAGCTTTCCCTTCACCTTCCAGCTTTACCCAGCAACTCACACATGGCAGTGCTGCAGGGAACGCTACACTCTGCCAAGGCTGATCAACACCACTGACCTGAATTTTGTCTTGATCACAATTTGTGAAAAATGAATCTCCTAGCAAGACAACATACTGTACTGTACATCAGATGACTACATATTGGAAATGTTTTTGGTAAAGATTACTTGGATCTGTGGATCGTGGAGGTGTGCATTGCTACAGGTTACTATATACTGTAAGCACAGGAAAGCTTGCATCCGTTTAAATTAGGTAGTCAGATAAAAGACAGGATATTCAGTAAATGGTAATGGTTGGACTGGAAATACGATAACGCTGCATGATACAAATATGATATGCTTTTAAAACTAGGTATATTTATTTCATAGGTCTGCTTTGTATGGTTAAACATCAGGGTTATACAGTCAGTAACCTAATATAAAGAGATGCTTTTCACAAATCTGTTTAAATCAGTTGTGTGGTACTTTTTTGCAAATCAGTTTTAATCATAGCCCTCCAAGTCAAACACATATGAGTAAACACCAACCTAAACATAAGGGGCAGCCTCTGGCATTTAAAAACCTAGATTTTACACATCATTGTGTTTACACCTTAAAGAGAAAGTTGCACTGTTTTAACTGATTCAGTCTGGAGTCTGGGAGGAGTCATAGCCCTCCTTAAACGGTGTTATTGCTGCATCACTGCAAGTGCATGGATTAGTGAGCAGCTGCAGTGTGGCCTAATGTTGCAAAACTCTCATCAAAGTTTTCCAGTTTGAGTGGCGCTGCTGGGACAGCTACAAAATCAGATCAAGGAAGGGACACAAAATCCTCCTGTTTTCTGCTCCTTTCCTTCCCACATAATCTTCTATCAGCATCCAATTCACAGAATAATTTCAACTGACTTAACATCAGGGCCGCTATTCACAAAGCATTTCATCTTGCTGCCACATCAGAAGACGATGCCATCTTGCACAGCACAAGCAAACTTTTCCAACAGACTCTGTAACCATTGGGAGCAGCAGAGAGAAGCCAAGAGACTGTAACTCACACACACACACACACACACACACACACACACACACACACACACACACACACACACACACACACAAACACACACACACACACACACACACACACACACACACACAAACACACACACACACACACACACACATGCACACACACACATTCACACACACACACAGACTTCTACAAACTGTGCAATGGTTGTTAATAAGTGTGAGCTGTTATCGGCTAGCCTATCATGTGTTTCAGAGAAATTGCACATGCATAATATTGACAGGAGTTCTAACTCATTACTGCAATTCACAAACTTTGACAGTTTTCTCATTTGACGTCGCAACAAACACTCGAAACCTCTAAGGCTTGTTATCAGCTGTCATTTTATGTAATATCCTTGACATGTTGTGATGCTAACTACTATTTAATGTCTTCTCTTAACTCTTCATAGGATATCTTTATAATAGTATGCTTTCTCTAGGAGTGGGATTTCACTTGTTTGTTAGTGAGGGATGTAAAGGAAATTGGGGTGAGGTCTTTGGTTGATCGTGGCATTGGGTGTGTACGCCTCAATTATCTGTGTGTGTATAGCGATGTCTTTACATGTAATACATATAGTTATGGGTATTACGTTTCCAAAATGTTTGCTGCTCTGTGGATTTAAAAAATGGAAACAAGTCACTGATATTATTTGGATGGAACTGTGTTCCCCTTGTTGTAATCGCTGCACCCTAGTGCCACTGATTGGTGCAATTATCACCTCGAAATCTGTCCCAAAAAATGAGGCTGGTGGCAAAGTGTTGCTGAGTGCTGGTGAGAGCAGTGTTGTACCCACGGAGTCATGGTGTGACTCAACCCACCCTTTGGACAGGATTTATTCAACCATTTTAACATCTGTGTTTTCTTTTGTTATGTTTCAACATTCTGCACATTTTTTTAGTCACCTGTATTAAACAAATGTGCTGACTGCTTTTAAAGTACGACACCATCTCTTTCATCTGTTCTTTTCTTCTTTCACCTCTCACTGCAGTATATTCATATCCATGTGGGCCATTCACTCTGTATCCCTGACATGCTAAGAGAATTCCTAAGTCCCACTATAAATCCGTGCTTGCATTTTACTGGTTGGTAGAAGTGATGTCTGCACCTGGGTAATTCCAGTGTTTTGCCAGGAGCGTAACTCTAAGAACAGTTCAAGGTAAAGAATGGGAAGATCACACACAGGGGTGAAATAATTTCTGATTTCTAATTCTTGTACTGTGCCGCCTCTACTGGCAGTCTATTCCAGTACAAGAATTTGAAATTATTACGCCCTTGTGTGTGATCTCCCCATTCTTTACCAAAAAGTTTACTGTAAAGTCTGTTCACAAGGCTGCTGAGATCTTTTTTTTTTTACCAATGTAGCTACTCAACCAAGATAACATCTCTGTCATTATGGCTGACATCAATTCCATTGGATGAACTTGCACACAAAGAGCTTGGTGATTGGTTTAGGAGTGACAGGTGTGTGCTATGTCTGCAAGTAGCCATGACTCATATACTGTAGCTAACGGCAAAAGCAATAAATAAATAAAAATGATATATATGAGGCTATAAATAAAATACTAATGGAATAAACTACTTATAAGCCTAGTATCTTTCAAAATGCATTTGTATGACAGGATGTTCACAGAAAGGCATTTATTAAATTTCCATTGAAATGTTACATTCAGTTGAAATGTTATCTTTAAGATTTTTCCTTTGTTGATGTTTCTGAATTCCTCATAAGCTCCATATTTACTCTTTTGCACAAGAGTCATTCTGGTGCATGAAATTCATTCCATTAGCGGTTTAATCTTTTGATGTGACCAATGGTCCCAACATCACATGGTTTGGATGTCTCCTAGCTCTATAGAGGTGTGAGAAGTCTATATGACAGCATATATTAACTGATGCACCACAAGGATTGGTGCTTGGGTTCTTTTCTCCATTCACTTTGCCCAGTAATACAATTTTCATCCAAATGTCTGTGGTCGGAACAAATAATTATACATTGCTTTTCAACAAGGACCTTTATTATGGTGGTTTTCCACTAACACTCAGTCTAACACTGGAACCCTCAGTTTCACAGGATCACTGAGTTGCACAAAACATTTAAATAATTAAGAAATAACAATAAACATAAATATACACAATAATATGGGGTGTATTGTAATTCTTTTGGTAGCACTTAAACCTCAGCCTAAAATCACAGACTTTTTAACCGTATGTGAAGTCATCTAGGGCCCATTTGCTTAACCTTTCCCCTGGTTATTTTAACTTTGCATCATGTTATTTATCAAATTGTCAAATTGTTATAGAAACATACATGCAGAATTTTTTACTATGTGCAACATGTACAACACAGCTAATATTAGTGCTGTTTGTATATTTTCTGTTATATTAATTGTAGTTTGGGAGCAACATAATCTATCATCTGTATATAGTTCTCCTTGTAGCAAGCCTCACTCATGACCAAAACATATCTATCTTTTCCAGTGGCTATGCATGGCTGGCCTTAAAGGGAAGACGTTATCATAACTTCTTGTCCCCTTCTCTAAGAAGTTAAGACTTGACATCTCCGGTCTGTATTTGTCTGGGTAGAAGACATTTAATGTCTTATCTGACCTCAATCACCAACCATGTGTTAATCTTTTCTCTGAAACAACCAGTGATTCAGCATTTGGGGCCCTGTGCTTGAACATGTTTACGTCAAAATAAGCCCTTTCATCGATCACAAAATCTGCGGAATAGACACTATGGGATTTTTTTTTTGCCAATATTCAATATGCCAATATTTTCAAACCCATGTTAACTTACATGATGTGGATATATATATCGTTTTTTTCCAGTTAAGAGACCAGCAAGTCACCTGTGTACTGCTATTAACCTACACCAGTTATTGTGATTGTCTAGCTATTACTCATAGAGGTACAAAACATTTTATTTGATTCTTGCTAAAGACACTCGTCTCAACTTGAATAAGTTGTGAACTATGCCCTGTTAATTTTAACAGTTTTTTTAATCCCCTCCTACTTCAATAAGACTTTGCCAAGACCTTATGTACATGGGCACACTGATCATATCAATCAAATTTTTTTCAAGAAATAAATAAACATTTAATTTGTTATTGCAAGATGATGATATTATGTCAGTATTATAGTTCCATCCTTAAAAAAATCTGCACTACACTTTAGCTCGCCAAGAAAAACTATTTGGTATTAAGCAATATAGGCTAACACAAGTGGGAGTGAGGTTGTTTGTGGATATCTTCACGGGTGTGGTTCAGCCACAGGTAACCACACCCTTGCGGATATCCACGAACAACCTCACGAACACTGGTGTTATATTGCTTTTATGCAACAGTTCCATTGCCAACACAATTGTTGTTCGTTTTTTATTTTATTTTATTTAATTGTAATTCATTTCTCTCCCGTCTCTACAGTTAATGGTGTCTGTGGTTGCTATGCAACAAGTGTCTATTTACACATATTGATTTGGATATTCCCCTGTATTGTGCAGCCACTGAGATATTGTTGTTGTTGTTCACAGTGGAAACTAGGCCTAATGCACAGCTGCTGTTCTGCAGTCTTGGGGGTCTTGTTAAAATCTGCCATAGCTTATAAATTAGACTAGAATAGACTTTGTTTTTTCACTTTCCTCTCACTTGTTTATGAACTAGATGGAATGGAATGTTGGTGTACATTGTATCTTTGGCAGAGTTAACTGTGAAGAGTCACCCATGGTATATCGTGGGATATCCTCATTCCTAGTGACGCACAGAATGTGTCTCGTCCAATCAGAAATTGGTAATAGTTCGACTGGAACTAACTGTTGTATAAGCAATAACATTCAAAGTCCTGCACAGAAGACAGATACAAACATACTGTAACTGAGCTGATAAGATAAGAACACAAATTGTAGTGAATTTTACCAGTATCTTTAAATATAGCACACAGAGCTTTTTAATCCAATTGTTGAGTCCAATTGTGCCCAGGTATTTATGCTATCTGTTTATGATCATGAACCTTTCTATAGGATAATGTATGCTCATATGCAGAACATGAATACATTGATGTGTAAGTGTGAAGTTTACAGTACCTCCCATAACAAAACCAATATCAGCACGTCTGATGACTTGTAAGATGCTTTCAATATCAGTAGAATGGATATTTTTTTCTTTGCAAACGTCAGTGTTCCATAAACAAAAAAATTCAGAATTCTGTGTTATTTGTGAAATAAATTTAAAAAATGATTGATAATGGCAAATTATTTAAAATGTCAGCACAGAAAAATAGCAATCCATAATAAAGATACTCTATTATTCATTAGTACGGAAGAGCAGCAGAAAAAAAGAACAGGAGAAATCATGTTTCAGGAGTATCCTACACGCAGTCTTGCTAATAGCCTAGGCTAAAACAACACAATAATAACGACAGGCTGCGGAAAAGATGCCTCATGAATTAAAGTGCTAAAAATACGGAGGAGCATTTTTCTACAGTGTCAGGCATTCAATTTTCTCAAAAGGTCAAAGGGCACCTAGCACATTTAGAGCAGAGCTGCGGGGCTTTTTCATCAAAGGGATCCAGATCTCTGTTTCAGTCCTCCTTTCATTTGCAGGTAAGACTATGGTGGTCCAGCGTAAAAGCGAATTAAATGATAAACTACAGAGACCGCTTACCTCCCCTGCTTATTAGGCCTCTTGTAAAACAAATGAGAGTGGTGGAATCCCCCAAACACATTACACAGTGCAACAAACGTGCCAGGCCTTACTACAAAAAAAGACAAATTAATGACTTCACTTTTGGAACTTTAAAATGATATTGGCTAAACATCTGCTGGGTTAAGTGGAATCCTGAAGTAGGTATAGTTTGTGAACCAAAAGTATGAAGTTAAACTATAAATCAAACTTTAAGCCTTTACAGGTCTGCTTTGTTTTACTGTGATATCAACATAATGTGTCATTGTATGATCGTGTGTCACTGTCACAGATGTTAGGAATCAGTGGCTAAAAATAAAGAAACCTGCTTTATTTGTCTACAGTTACCTATTCTAATAAGTGGTACAAGCAAAGACAGCATCACAGTCACAAACTGGAGAAGCAGAGACCCTTGCCTTTTGTTAATATCTGAACTGACCGCAAAGACAGTGGCACATCAAATGGTAATGACTTAGAATGTGTGCTGCGCTGACATCCAAATGCTGTGCATCCAAAGCCTGAGCATCCAAACGTTACTTCTATTTCCACTACAAAGCACTTTGCATTTAATGTAACCTTGATGGGGGCAAACACCTTGTGTCTTTTGAAGTCCATTACACACAATTTACAGTTTATGGTGTCACTTTACTTTGACATTTTATGTAATCACAACACACAGAAGCTCAGCTCTTTAGCATTACAATAAATGTGCTGAAAAGAGTTCTGCCCAACAGAGGTCAAGAGTGGGCAATGTCAATAAACACAAGCACAGCACAGTTCTTATCTAGATTTTAGACACTGAAATTTTGTAGAGATGAGGAAGAAAAATGTGGAAAGGGAAGGATAATAAACTCTTTCTCGACAACACCTGAGAATAAATATGACATGTCATTGAAATACTGAAAGCCACACGAAAAAACAGTACATAAAGAAAAGCACACTTTCAAGCTTTGACAACTCTGTCTTTTTGACAGACCATGAAAGTTCAGAGTTAAAAGAAAGTTAAAATATACAAACACAGACCCTATGAGCCTTAAACATCTCAATATCTTCAGTTTGACTGGCATTGACCGGCACTTTTTTGTGTGTTTCCCAAACAAATAGATGAGGGTTAGTATGAATTCAATACAGAAGCTAGACAATAAGCAAAAAGGCTTTGCAGGCATCCCATGCACTGATACCATTAAATCCTCCCTTCTAACACCATCACCCTGTATAACCATGCTTTATGCAAGGACTTCATGAGCTCTAAATTTATTCCATGTGATGAAATTCACCACCAGCTAAACTACTTCAACAGCACAAGGTAATTCGGCCTCATGTAATGAGGTCACAGAATTCGGCAACACTTTGGCTGAGGTCACACAATAGACTCAACATGAGTGGGAGGTCAAAATGAGGTTCAGAGTCAATTAAGTTTTTTTTCCCCAAAGCTGGTCATTTGTAAATGTCTGAGTGGAAATGCTAAATGCTTTATTGAATTGCTGCTTTCTTAAGTGAAAACACTGCCCATACTGCCATTACAATTTGACACACAGCCATGTTATTACATATAGTGTATTAATAAATCATATATGACCATGGCAGCTCAATATTCAGGAGCCTTTAGGCATTTTTAAGTATTTTGGTCCATTTTAAATTAAGCAAAATATTATTTGTTAATCTGCAAACATGTTAAAATGCATGGTATTTGAGGCTGTATTTCACTATTTGGTATATCTTGTGTCAAAGTGTCAAATAAAAAAGAGCAAGGAGGAAGGGTGTATATGCAAATAATAATACAATAATATAAGTAATACAATAATAAATAGTTGGGAGTGAATAATGAGGTATACACAGACTAGTACAGTAGTAGTAGTATTGCACTGTGAGTATTGCACTGTGAGTATTGCACTGTGAGTATTGCACTGTGAGTATTGCACTGTGAGGTAGGTATTGCACATAATGCTGCGGGTATTGCACTGTTTGAACATAGACAACAGCAGCAGTGGGATAACAAACACATTACACACATGCACACATGCAAATACGCATACCCTCACACACTCTCTCTCTCACACACACACACACACACACACACACACACACACACACGTGCACACACACACACATACACGTGCACAGCAGCAGTGGAGTGACAATGAGGTGATGTCTAAACAGAAAGCAATATCACTGGTACAGTGCATTTACCGTTCTGACTGCACATGGAAAGAAGCTGTTCTTTAATCTGTTTTGCACTTGATGGACCTAAACCTTCTTCCAGGGGTAGCATGTGGAACAGGTGGTGGTTGGGATGAAGGTGGATTTTTATCACTCTGGCTCTGATGAGACACCTAGAGCTGACGATTGCATCAAGGGAGGGGAGTGGACAACTTATTATCTTCTTTGCAGTTCTGGTGACCCTCTGTAGTCTTATCCTATCGGCCAGACAGCCATTGTACATTTTACTACAGTTTCACTGCAGTTTTCACTAATTATTGAAGCTCACATTCTCCAGGATGTTACTGTCCAACTGTCAAGTTATTTGCATGTTAATCATGGCAAAATATTTAATGGATAGAACTACTAATCAAACCATAATCATATATAATACAGGCACACCAGCTACATATCACAGAAGCTTCACTTCTGGGAGCTAGGAAAAGCGGTTGCTAATTAAATCAGAATGAGGAATGTCAATCACACAAAGACAATGCGAGGAATCCATTGTTTGCTCGGTTGAGAATGCTGTGTTCCTTTCATCTCTTAAAGAGGAACTGAGACAAGATTATTTTCCTATTTGCATGCAGCATTCTCGCTTTGAGGATGAGACATGTATTAATCTTTCAAAAAGCAACAGGAAATGTCTAGACATCACATGAGAAATGCAATGAGAAACTCTTTTTACTTTCTACCCTATAACCCTTGCCATTCCGGAGAAATCCAATTTCCTTGTTAATCTCAACAAAAGCAGCAAAGCAAAACAAAAGGATTTCCCAGGATTTTTATTTTGCGTAATAAGGCTAATATAGAAAACCATATTTGGTCATGTGGCATGAGGATAAGTTTGAAATGATTCCTCTGAACTGTGGTTCTGTTAATGGTGTTACGGTTTGTCAGACAACACCATTATCCATTCACAAGCAGTTGTAAAACAAAACAATCCTCCCCTCATGGCACGGCAAAGTATTAGAAAGTATACCAGCACTGGTGTGTCATTGTGAGATTTAATAGACTACAAATCTGAGGCACAAAAAATGTAAAGCTGACTATTACTACTTCTGCTTCAGAGCCCGTCTTTTGTTACTACTGTAGCTTGCTTCCACCGACCTCCATTGGCTTTAACAGTTCCCAAGATATGTAAACCTTCACAGGCTAAAATTTTAACTTGTGTTATTTTGTTCCCACAATATTCAGTGTCCAGTGATGTTAGGATATGACTTTGGATGCGCAGCAAAAACTGGTGTAGTGGTATAGATTACTCATCTTGCCTCCAGTAGCATATATTAAATTGTAGGCTCTGGTGTAATGATACAGAAAGAAGGGTAATATTATGCAACATTTTATGTGAATGGCGATCAAAAACACAGTTTTTTCCACTGACTTCATAACCCTCTTTTCAGGACATGGCAACATGGACAAAAGTAGCAGTTATTCTAAAATGTTTTGAAATGTAATGGTTTGCCACGTTTCCAAAGCCCTAAACAATCCCATCAATCACAAATGTCTCACCTGCTAACTACTGTACACCAATGGTATTTATTATACACATAGCTGTGAACCATTATAATAATAACTAGATGAAAGCCAATTTCAGAACAACTTTTGCAAGCCTCGTTGTTGACACTTTTAATTTCCTAAACTGAGGAGCTAATTAATTTTAAACCAAGTCGTGCAAAGGTAGCTGTTATTTCACTACATTCATTATCTACATTACCCAAATGTTATTGTAACATTTGAATGAGTATTGGACTGGGACACCCTAAAGAGACGTAGGAGGACAATAATACAGATATATTTATATATGACTCAACACTAACATGTACAGTATACCTGAAGAATTATCTCTTTATATATTATGGCCATTGTGTCCCTCACAGTTCTGATTAATTTTAATTGTACAATTTGCCATTTAAACTTGCGGTCAGACTACTGTTAATAACTGGAGGTTAATAGTGAGGTAGTGAACCTTGTTATTAACTGCACTGCCTGCCTGTGCCTGACTCCTTACGTAACAGTCTCATTCAAGTTGCACCCAAAGAGTAGCTTAGGTTGTATTGAGGACCAGTTAGAGCTTCAGGATGGGGTCTACGTATGACTCCAAATGCACTGTTTCAAATGGCTTTTGATCAAAACAACTTTGTAAAGATGTCAAAGCAAAAGAAACTAAGACAGACAAATAATGAATAATGAATAATGAGTAATGAATAATGTCGAAGACATTTCAGTTGTAGAACTAAAACACAGACCATGCAGACGGTTCATCACAACACATTCAAAATGACATAATTAATCTGAACTCTGAAAGCATTTTTGTGACAAAAACTAGATAATGTACCAGATATGACACAGCACTATTTGTGTTATTAAGTTATCATCAGTCAAATGTGTTGCTAATAATGTTTGAAAATGTTTAGCTTTCAGTAGTAAGGTCATATTTTAAGTGCATGTAGCACTCAACTGTCAGCCAAATAATGTTCATTAAATGGTTGGATAAACCAATGTTTGTATAGCTGCTTCAGCTTTTATGCTGGTACAAATCACAGAGACATGCAGAAGCCTCAGCAAGACTCTCGCTCTGAGGATTTTAGGGGAGGTGGCCATTTACATCATTTGGGGGACATTTTACGCTGAAGGCCACTTATTACACTACACTGGCTGTGTGACAAATACGCTTCATGGCTTTCCTGAAATAACTGAAAGAGGTTGAAAAGGCACTGTTTTTCTATCATTCTTAAAAAAAAATGCTTTCCCAACAATTTTTTGGTGTAAGGCCGTCATGTTTACCTGATTCATGTTCACTTCATCTTTGTCTTTTTGGTCTGACTTGAAGTTCAAACTAAAAGTGACAAATGTAATATCTATCAGGTCTGAATGTAATAAACTGCATACTACCTGCATGGGCAACAAGTGGGGCCTTGTGAAAGCAGGCTTTTTCCACCAAGGTACTTAATCCCAGCAGTGCTTGCATTCGATGGTGCTCAACCGCAGTGAGCATCACAATGTCTTTATATAGTACAAGAGGGCTCCTCTGTGAAAAAATCATATTATGGGTTTTATGCAGCTGTCAACCATTCCATAATTCCAGGGATGTTTAAAGTGAAAATCTCTGCACACTTAGATCCATGCAAAAAGTGTTTATTCCTTCCAAGGTTTTGTTCAAGAGACCTGAGACCTTCATCAGGCGGATGCCCTGATAAAGGTTTCTTGACCAAAAGCTCAGAAGGAATAAACATTTTTTTGCATGAATATAAGTATGCAGAGATTTTTTGTAAACATTTTCGGTGTTCCTCTAGCACCTTAGTGTCTGAGAGTGCAGTGTACAACCCCAACCACTTATACTCTCAGGGATAAAAAAGGATTACAGCTTTTAAGCATAATGAAATTTAAATACCATTTTAAAACTAATGCTATTGAACCAATCTTCCTAACCATCTTCTCTCTGTACTGTATATCTTAGCACCATTATAACACAGAGTCATGTGCCAATGACAGGTATGTACAACTGCTATACAGTATGTTTTGCTTAACATCTTAAGTCCTACAGACAAGATGATCCAAACTTCCAAACTGGATTTATTCGTTTTTCAGTGTCAAAATGTACATGATATGGCAACTGCTAATAAAATTGAGAAGGAAAATAATAACACAAAAACATACACTGCATTCTTTTTCTGTTCTCTATGAAAAAACGGCCCGTCAGTTGAGTCCTGTGGGAGGGCTCTTGAGTCACAAGAGGTTGCACACAGAGACTGCTTCAGTTTAAGGACTAGTGTGATGACACCCCCAACCGCCTCCTCACACATAATGATGTTTTAAAAAATGGTATGCTGCTGTGTACTTTTTAAAACCAGAGGAGAGCGACCAAAAAGCAGAGAGCACTGCTGTGGTGCCGTTCAGTGACACAAGGCTATTTGTCTTTATTTGTGGGCTCCTGCGATACTCTACTCTGCCTCTAACGTTTCAGTGAGAGACTTTAATGTGCAGACTCCACCACACTCTCAACACCAGTCTCTAAAATATCTACACCACACCAGAATAACCCCTTCAGATCTTTATAGGCTGGACACACATTTGGCACCAATAAATACTAGTTTTTTTTACATAGCATGTAACCTAAAATAAATGATGCAGTGGTCAGACACCAATGCATGGAAGGGATGAATGGGCAATCTGAATGGGACTTTTGAAGAGAGGGGAATGTTAAATCACTTCTACAAATTGTTTTTTGCTATGTGTTTTCTGAGACAAAAAGGCTTTTAGAGACTGATGAACATAAGTCATCAAATGTTTGTCAAATGTTTGTCATTTGTTGCTTCTGAAACTTCTTCTGTCACACACATGCACATGCGGGAATACACACATACACACACACATACACACACACGCACACACACACACACACACACACACACACACACACACACACACACACACACACACACACACACACACACACACACAGAAAGAGCAATAACGAAGCCCTAGATTAGCTGCGCTTTTGTTTTACAATAATAATAATACTAGTTTCAAAAAGTCTGAGTCACTGATAAAAACTTGACTGATAAATCATCCGCTCCATCTTTCCGCAGCTGGTGCTGCTCCGGGAGATAAAAGCTGCAGCTAGCGGATTTTTCTGTCACCGTGTACTGTCTGTTTCTGCGCTGAAAGGAACTAAGGAGTTTTACTGTCAGTGCTATAAAGCCTGCGGTGGTGCAACAGTACATCTACACCTGGAACAAAAAAAAAGAAGAAAAAAAAAAACTTCAGCTGTCACATGGCCTAAAGCAGATGCAAATGGGTGCAAAATTATTTGGAGGTTTCTCCCTCTCCAAATGCATTTCCGTCACGTTTCTTCGACAGCACGAGGAGCATGAGGAAGAGGAGGGAAAGTATAACAGAAATGCCCCTGATGCCACATTTTCTCAAAATGTCTACCAGCAGAACCCATCCAATGAAAATTTTATGACATGTCTCTAAATGTAACTAGCCCAGAACCTTTTTAATGTCACTTTAGCGATACATCACTTCTGACAGGCTACTAGGCTGCAGTGTGCTTACCATCAGCCATTGCCTTTTTTCCTCTTTTGCCATCCTTGGTTTGCTATGTTTGTGTAGCAACTGCCATCCCTGTCTACCAAATATACCCAGAGGTCATGGCATTTGACACGCCTTCTCCAGACACTTCATGTCACACAGGTGTTTAATGGTTACATGTATTAAGCCAGTGACTTGTGGAGTTATGATTACTGCAACCGAACTTCTCTTTTAGTTGTATTTCAGTGTTATTTAGTCATACTGGTAAACTGACAGGGGAACATTTTTTGGTGTGCAATAATCAAACTGGTGTATCTATTCAAACGGTACACATAAGAAATAATCATATTCTGACATATCAGAAAGCTTGTAGCAAACCGGGGCCAACTGTTGTGTCGTCAGCACACATTGTACAGGCACAACGAAATTGTCCTAAACATCAGATTTTGAGTCTGATGAAACCTCACTCAACACCGATTTTAAGTGGATAGTTGGCCACCCTTCAAAAACGCTAAAGAGAGTTGCACAGACTACTGAAGCGGTTGTGGCACAGGGACAAATTTGGGAATTCGCCAGACCCATCTCACTGTTGCAAGTTTTAGGTACAATATTGCAAAGCCCAATTTTGGCCAACGAAAAGAAAGAACGAGCAGATCATTGCAACGCCTTCCCCAAAATGTAACCCAGTCCACAGTAGCTAAAGGTCTGTAGATTGCACTTGAATTACTGGTGTTTGCACTGCGCTTAAGTCCATACTAAATGTCCTCACAGTTACACAGTTACAAGACCTATAATCGTGAAATCCACCCGGATTATACCATACAACGCGTGAGAGTTAAAGATTAGCGAACATCTGCACTGATCTGAGTCGCCATACTATAGCCCCCACTTTAACCGAGACACGTCTAAAACAGCCTCAGAGACTAGGGCAAATAAGATCATAGATCAATTTCGCTCACCCTAGAAGTAAGTCAGCCCTTATTCTACCATGGCAAATGTCCCGTCAGTCCTGGGCAACCATCACAAAATCCAGGACAATTTAAATTTAAGTTATCCCACTACCAACAAATGACTATGACAGACTTTCAACTGCATCCTGCACAGACTTCAGACAGCTTAATGGCAGACAATTTGGTGATGCATGAGTAGCCTCTCACTTTTCGCTATATTCAACGTAAATTGTCTCAGTTTCTTTAAAATACCCAGCGAGTGTAATAATAATAATAATAATAATAATAATAATAATAATATAGGATTTTACACTAAATCTTCGTACAGCTTTATGGCAGGTTGTTACTATGAATCCCGGGATTTCTGGACATTCTTAAAGCGCCAAGGATATGCTACCTTTCCGGAGAAAGTGAGACAGACCGTGCCTCTAGCAAGCGAAAACATTCAAAACGTGCAGTGATTTACTCACAACATCCATACGTCTCGCAGTAAACGACGTAGATCGTGAGCTGGCAAAGTGATGAGATTGGAAACATGGAGCGCCCCAAGACTGTAAAGTAAAGACGCACTTACTATAATACATCAGTTGGACTCCACTCCTTGGAGCAACGCTGGCACAGGAGCAGTGTCTTGTCGAGGCTCTCACTGAACCGATCATTCAAGCGGAAGAGACCCTTCTGGGCTGTCCAAGCGGTAAAGATATAATGGGCCGAATCTCTCAGTTGGGACTGAGCACCAAACAACTACGGCGATGTAAACTAATCCAAGGCAATATTAAGCAGGAAGCACTGTACTATCCGGCGCCGATGGAACATTTATCATATCGGCATAGCCCCTGAGCTCGCAGTGGCATGAGGTGGGCACCTCCCACGTTCTCAACTCAGGGGATTGGATGAAGCGCATCACCCTTAAGAAGAGTCCACTATCTCAAACGAGCCGCTGTTGACAATACCGTTCAGCTAAAGTGAAGTCACCATCGGTAAAATCGCATCGCATGTCTAGCATTTGTAGTGCAGGTATAAGGTCTATTTGCTAGCCTGAAAGAAACAAATTTATGCATTTTATTTGTACTCAAATATAATTGATGCGTTAAAAGGCATTAGCTCATATTTAAATTACAGCAACACTTGCTGCACTGAAAACTTAGTTTGTCGTGGCAGCCATTAGCAGCTAGTTGCATTATAAATCTTTATAATCATTTTAATTCTTTGTAGAAACATTCCCTATGTTTTAATATGAACACATAATTCCTTTAATGGCATGGAGAAGACTTTTGACGTCCTTGATGACATTTGCATCACTGTTTCCCTTTTTTCTCCACATTTTACTGACAACTGTAACTCCTGGTGGCAAGGTTCATCTATAGCCACAGTCCTTGGCTGCCTTGACTGTGAAATGTTTTGACAATGTCCTGTCAACACTGCTGTGCATATTCTGTGCAGAAAGACCACAGACATTTGCATATGGTGCAGCCAGTCAAACCAGTGTGTGGCTGAATGTCTATCATGGAGGGTGAGAGATAAGAAACAAGAGCTAGCTCTGTGTATTCTCCAGCAGCACATACATGGTGGCACGGAGACTGTAAGAAGCATAGCTGTGTTGTTGTTGTCACACACACAAAGGCTGCTGTTGTGCTCTCTATAGTGTTTGTGATTAATTACCAGTGATCTAGACTGTCTACCTTGTGCAAACAGATTAAGTGAACTTCAAAAATGAAAATAGCAATTTGGTGTTATTACATTAATTCATAAAATACGGTGTTAATGTAGACCACCTTCTGTGGGAAAGAATAAATAAATGTCTAAATAATCTAAAGTAAACTGAAAGTAATGATGGCAGAGCCACTGCTCCACTAGATGGCAATACTCAAGTGAGTTGCCATCCCACCCCTATTCAGGATTTGGGATTATGAAGCAGCACAGGTAGATGTTAGAGAACCTGCGCTGCACTGTAAAAATGCCATCTTTCATGTCAGTATTATTATCTTAATATAGTAATGTATATGCACAATATTAACATGCACAATATAATCAAATAAATACAAAGAAATCTTGTAATATAGCATTATAGCTATAATTGCCCAGCTTGGGATCTATCTATCTATCTATCTATCTATCTATCTATCTATCTATCTATCTATCTATCTATCTATCTATCTATCTATCTATCTATCTATCTATCTATCTATCTATCTATCTATCTATCTATCTATCTATCTATCTTCACCAAAACCTTAAATATAGTAAGTGGCATTTTGGGAAATCTACTCTTTTTACTGTAAAGCAGTCAACAGGAGAAGGCGGTAATTAGGGAGGAATTAAATTGAATTCCTGATAGGATTAGTGAGGAAGGAGAGAGAGGAAGCATTGTAGCTCAGAGGACAGACGGGACTTGTGTCTCCTTAACTGGGTCTTCCGCAGTATGGTACTCATTAATAAAAATACAAACAACAACGGCAACAGTAGAGTCTGTTTGTCATGTATGTGTTTGGTGTGGGGCAGTACAATTGTATTATCGCATGTCATCATTATTGGGTCTTTATAGTCCTTTCATTCAGTAGACCTATGCAGGTTTACACACAAATTGATCTCTTTGATACTGGATGTGTTAAGTGCTGTCAAAACAGCTGTTTTAGAAATGTCTATAATAATTACAGTTTGCCACAGTTTCTGTCTGACAATCGTGTGCATGTGCTGCCAGTGTGAATTGTGCTGTGTTGTTTATTGTGGTGCACTGTATCATATGTCTGTGGATTCAGCTCATTGCATAATCCATGGGCATATACCGCTTTAAAATCCTCCGAGGATGATACACTTTCAGTGGGCAGTGAGTCATCCATGCCAATGGACATGGGGCTGCACTTCACAAAGTGGGCAGCTATTCCTACTGTCAGTGTCTTCTAGGATAGACTTTAAAAAATCGTTTTCCTTATGGTAGGTAATAGGCTTCTTTTTCCTAGTGGCAGCACAGGTTCACAGGTTGGTCTCGAACTGCTGATAAAGACTAGCAACCCCATTCTCCTCTCTCCCCCACCCCAGGTTCCAGCTCACCTTCCCTGATGCATTTAGGAGATCCAAACAAGGGCTGTGTGATTTATAAATACCTCTTATTACACAACCATATGGAGAAAATTTGATTTGGAGTATGGTTTAAATCTGCTGAGATTTGTCTTGCAGGCAGAGCACTACCCAGCCATATGCAGGAAGTTAGTCCTTATCAAGCCTTTTTATCAACAGCTACCAAGTCATTACTGCTAATAGGAAATCTGTGTTTTTTTTCCCGTTACAATTACATTTGCTACTCTCTGTGTGTTTAATGCTGCAGTTTACAGTAGTAGAGGTTAGCTGGTGAAAATGAATCAATGCAGCAGAATGTGCCTGCAAAACCTGTGAAGTCATAGCAGTACTGAGGATAGTTACCTTGAACCTTTCGGTCACTGAGCGATGCGCCCAAGGTATGCCTGTAGGATAGTAGATGTTGTCATAGATATAACCTTGAGTGGAAGAGGGGAAAAACATGTCTGGCATACGCATATACTATGCCTACAGAACTCATACTAAGATTTCTTTTTCCACAGTCTACAGTTTCTGGCCATACTCTTAATGAAAGAGTTTGATTTTTGTGCTTAGCAGTGAGATATTTCTGAATTTTATGGAAAGACAGTGTCCTCGATTTCTTGAGTGACAGGTCACAATGAGATTCTCTGCTGAACCAAGTCGTGATCAAAAGTTCTGTCCCTGTTTTTTCTTTTTTGTACAGTATCCAGTTAGAGGAAGAATGTCTAGGCTCATCCTTCTCTGTCAAATGCCACTGAAGAACAGATTTCTGCCAGTGTCTCTCTGTCTTTTTTTTAAACTTTGGAGTGCAATGCTGCTGAGAGAATAGATTACCAGAGCTTCTCTTTCTGCTTACAGATAGACCCACATCACCACTAACAATCTCTTAGCCTCCCGGTGATAGTTCTTAAAAAACACTACACTTCTCCAGCACTCTGGGGTTTCTCAAACACATTTCCTAAATCAGAGCAGTCATTTGGGCTTCAGCCGTCCACTTACCTTTGAGGACAGATCTCCCCTCTCCCTGTTGTTGGTTTTTTTGAATTGCTGTGTGGAGAGAGTCTCTCATCTCGAGACGCTCTCTGCTCCAGCAGATGCCACCCTGGATGGTGGTGTTTTTTTTCTTCTTCGTTGTGCTTATTGAAGCAGGCTTTGCTCATTCCCTCTGTGACCGGGGCCCAGATCATCCATTGGCACGGTCCACAGCTTTACCGTGCATTACGCAGCCAAAGATCCCCAGCCAGCTCAAGCCCCTTACGGTGCTACAGAGCATGGCTATACGAATCATATCAATGTTTTGCAGTTGTCAATAGTATTATCAGCTGAGCAACTCCAAACTGTCCTGTTTATGGTGCAAGAAAGGGACAGGAAGTGATGCTTAAACCCATTCACTAGCTATTTAACTCCGGCCGCAAAATCAGATTTACCTACTGTGCAGAACATTACATACTCCTATAATTACTACTACTACTACTACTACTACTACTACTACTACTACTACTACTAATAATAATAATAATAATAATAATAATAATAATAATAATAATAACAATAACAACATAAATAAATAAATACATACATACATACATACATACATACATACATACAGTACATACATACATACATACATACATACATACATACATACATACATACATACATAGACATAAAAAGCTATTCCACTACACAACTTGTGTCAGACAGCCTCCAACATTACCACTTCTAAATACTTCTAAAAGTATCAAGCTAACATTAACTGTAATAATAACTTAACTCTAATGCTCTTTACAGCAAACATATTCAGTGTCACTGTTTCTGAAGGGGTTCCAATTGTTGTTTAATGCATTTCCATCAGATATAACCTCTACCAGAAGTAACCAAATGAATAACTCCTATTTTTGTGCAAGGTGTGCAATATTTACCACTACATTTAAGGTGCCTTTTAGCAAGGGCATCAGTCTATTTGAACCATTAAAACTTTCATTAGAGTCAGAACCCGAAGTGAAGCCCAAAGGGCACAGTATTGGCTTCATTACTAGTATGCTTCGACCTTTAATGGTTGATGTGCTCGGATAGCAAAGTCAGCTACACTTTTACTGTTTCAATTAAAAATAAATAAATGACTGAATCTATACACACTTACCACCCACCCGCTTTAATGACAGTTTGCATTGTGATAGATGTTTATCACAATCCTTCCAGTGTCTAATATGAAAGACATAGAACATAGAACCTCAATAACTGTCCTGTCGGGATATCATCAGAATATAACAATGGGTATTATGTAAACCAGCCGACTGTAACAAAAAATTCGGAGACCAAGATAAAGAACTGAGTCTGAAGGGAGATGCTGCAGCTGCCGAAAAAAAGCTTGTGCATTTCAGTAAACACTTCTAACTCAGGCCTGTTGCTGTTTGAAAACCGTGTCATGTATATAATAGCACTTTAAGTACCCCTCTTTGCACACAATGCTGCATATGACAATGTATTAGCATCGTCCTCAACCTCCATTTGGGAGTGATTAATGGGAGCTTTCTTTTACAGCAACGGCAAGGAGAGTTGATTGAAAACCGGCAAGGTAACATCTGAAGAGGCATGCAAAAACTTACAAACACTATGAAAAGCACACTTGGCACTAATAAAACATGTTATTGTGCCAAATCGTGTCATTTAATGATACCGTCAGCAGTGTCATGCTGTGAAAGATTATTTTAAATTATTTTTTAATATCTTATATGGGGTGCTCTGACTGCAGTTCTGCAGAGACCATAGCTCATGCAGGAAGTTGAAACAACACCATGGTAACACAACCTAAGAACTCCTTCGACAGTATACTGTAGTTAAGGTAGGTATTTGGGATAACAAAATGGCATCAGGACCATAAATATACATAGATCATACCTCAGGCAGCTGGTTGAAACAAGAGATGTTTTCACCTCTTTTTCACAAGATCACATGCCATGTAAATTGATCAATTGCTGTCATGTGTAAAAGATACCAGGTCTTGTTGCCAACATTGTCAACATTCCTCAAAAAGTCACACTTTTTCTTCTCACTGTTACTTTAAACATGAGAACATGGAGCAAGCAAAGGTGCTATCTCCATGCTGTAGGGTTTGTAAAACTCCAGTGTGAAATGTCTCCATATAGAACCAATTGCAAGGAACATTAAAATCTAAATTAATTTGAATGAAGCAAGCCAGCAGCAACAGCCAGCAACATTAACCGCATTGCAAGTTACAAAATAAGGCCCAGCTCAAAACATCTGTACAGTATGTCTTGTTTATATTCCTCTTTATTGTGGTGACATCTTCCACCATGCTGGCACCAAAAGACATAACAAGGCCATGTGAATGCAGGCTGATTATCACATTTGTTTCACCAGGCAAACTCATCACCAGCGTTTGTGAGATCCACAGCTTCAAGATAAGTGTTGCATCAGTGGTGATTGAGTTTTTGTGACCATTAGGAGTGGAGTCTGGGCGCACACATGTAATGAGGCCTGTCTCATCGAGGAGGCACTTAAAGAAATGTTCCTGGCTCAGAGACACAACAGCCCCAGCCTTGACAGTTTTAGAAGTGAGATTGCGAGACCACGCTGTTAGACGATGTTCAGCCGCTTTAATGAGAAAGATTCTCATCGGGATAACAGCTCTTCACACGAGCAAATGTAAAGCTTCTCACATTTTATCACCGCCATTAATTTTTTCATGTGTTATGGGACTGCCCTCACGAGGTACACTTCTTCTCCGTAGTTAAAACATTTTGGGGCTTGAAGGGGGCAAAAACAAAATAAATCAGTTGGAGAAGCGATGGCATGAAATTGTCCTGTGTAGAACACATAAAGGCTGGTGTTGTAGACAGTAAAGAGAAAAGACAGTTAAATCTCTATTTATCCCTGGGTGGGAGAAATAACCCCATTTTATGGGTTGTGCCTCAATGCAGAAAATTAGTTCCTGAAAAAGTCATTAGCAAGTTGCCTCTTTTATAGGGGGACATGCCAACGCCCCCCCCCCACTCCTTTTGCTTGCACATCACTCGCACCCCTCCCCACCCCACCCCACACTAACCCCACCAGGCCAATACTCGTCGTGTTCTAGTGGAATCTGTTTTATTGGCAATCACCCAAACACCAGCAGTCTACATTCAAAAGTAATTTCCCTCAGCTGCGCAGACTGTCCACTCCGTTTGGTGTCAAACAAGAGCCAGTGTTAATTCATTTGCTTAATTTCGCCTGTGTAATATTGAGCTGGGTATGTACTTTGCACGTCAATTTTGCTTGTCCCTCTTAACTGTGATCTGATGTTAAATGCTCACTGGAAGCCAAGGTGTGGTCCATGATTCCAATCCAAAACATTCTTGTCAAATTCAGCCAGTTTGTGCCCATGTGTTTCCTCTTTTTCTTACTTTCCTCAAGTAGTTACTTATTTTCATTTTAATGTGCAATAAGTTCATATTTTATCACTATCATAATTCTGGTTTTTAGTAATGATGGTACTAATACTGTCAGTTTGCTTATTTTAGTTTATTGTGTTATTGTAATACAAATGTCATTTTCTAGAATCCCAAACTGTTGTAAATTCCTTTGGATAAAAACATCTGACAAATATGCATAAAGTGAACACCAACTTCTACCCTGCATTTAACCCATCACACATATAGGCAGAGGGCAGCCATGACAACGGTGCCCGGGGAGCAGTGTGTGGGGATGGTGCCATGCTGAGGGCACCTCAGTCGTGGGGGAGGTTGGAAGAGAATGCTGGTGAGGGGAATTGAACCTGTGGCCCTTTGGCTACAAGCCCAACTCCTCAACCGCTAGCCCATGACTGCTCCGAACCATGCTAGCATATGTCTGTGTAGATTCTCATTCATCCAGGTCATGGTAGTCAAAGGAGCTAAGCTGTACGCAACTGGACTTCTTTTTGGAGCTTGAAGACGTTTCACCTTTCATCCAAAAGACTTTTTCAGTTCTGGCCTGATGATGGGAAACCAGTGGCTATATCTCTGGATTACTGGAGGTGGAGCTGTAGACCACACCCCTCATTCCATGACAGAAGGTCACTACTAGCACATACTAGTATATACTAATTACACTAAAAACACAAAAATGTACACATGAAACAAACATAGTGCATCAGACCAAGCCATACAAGGAGATTGATGACAGTATGCAGATTTGGTTCATTAATGAACCAATAACAAAATGTACAAAATGCATTACCTTGTGAAACTGTAGCACTTTGAAACATCTCCCCTAAAAGAGAGCCATCTTCCTCAGAGTGCATCAAGTAATAGATGAATAAGGTACTTTTAGATGGAAGGAGGAAAAGGAACATAAGAAACATTCTTCAGATGAAAGCCTTTGTTTTAAAAGGCAGTATTTAGTGGACAGAAGGAACCATGCTGGATAAACCCATATCTCTTCAACAAGTACAGAGGGAGTTTTTAGGTTACGAAATATCATAACCAACAGTGAAGAGTGTGTATGTCTGTGTGTGTATATGCATGCTTGTGTGTGCATGTGTGTGTGTGTGCACGTTCGTGTGTGTGTGGAGGTGGTGATGGTTGTGGTGGTGAGGGTGGGGGGTGTGACTAAGAGTGGGTGTGTCTGTGTAGAAGTGCAGTGTGTTAAAACGAGACATCCCATCACCCTTGAGTGAAGCATTGATCCTCATTTCCGTGCTCACTGTAGCACGACCCATCTCATCACAAGCATTCCAGGTGCCACCGCCTCGCCTCGCCAGCTCAGCCCCGACCCATCCCGTCCGTCCCCTCCCTCCTGCTCACGCCCTGGTGCAGCAGACCCAGCAGATGACACCCCTAACAGGGGTGAGCGACAGGGATAACGCCTGCTGGAGCTCGGGAAATGGTGGGGGGTAGAAAGCAGCACGTGCTGCTGGTATCGCGTAGCTTGATCCCTGGGAGGAGGTTTGCAGTCGAGCATGAAGGGGTTCATGCATGTACAAAGCAAACACTCGGCCCTAGTGTTGTTAACATCCCCTTTACCGGCAACATGTTACCGCCTCTGGGTATAGGTGACATGCTGTATGCAGAGCTAATATTTAAAGCAAAACAGAGCAAGTGTGCCAAATATAGCATCTATTTCTAGGAAAAGATTGTGCGTGTGTGTGTCTGTGTGTGTGTGTGTGTGTGTGTTGGGTGGATGGGGGGTATTGTAATGAGTTATGGCGGATAGGTGATGCCTGAAAACTGGTAATTTGTTGTCATTTCCCCAAAGAGAGCAATATTCTGTTAACCAGGCAGACGGCAGCAAAACAAGAGGGCCTTATTTGGACTGCACTTGAAAAAGCCTCATTAAAAAGTCATTGGGCATATGCAGAACAACCTTGTGAACCTTGTAATTGGTCTTCAGGGATACTCCTTATTGAGCTTGTCAGAATTAAATTTTGCCTGCCATTAAAATGAATGGCACAAATGATCATTACACCTCTTTTAACAGCCAGCAATAAAACTGTACACATATACTGTAATATTAGTCAGCAATTATGAAGTTTAAAACAGGAAAAAAGTCAACATCGTTAGGGTAAATACAAAGTACAATCATGCCCTAATATTTGTTATAGGGTCATTAGAAGAGACTGTTGTGCTTTGATTAGTTTGAAATGAAATATGTGTGTAAATGTGGCTTCCAGGAAGAGCTGAGAGTGTGCAGAGGCAAGTTAAAACTTCAAAGCGACCTCATCAACTTTCTGTGGGGTTTGCTTTTTTAATCAGCCCAGAACTGACTAAAAGTGACTCATGGTGAACCTAATGCAAGCTGAAATCCAACAGTGAACCCCGGAGAGAGTCACACTGACGTATCCCGAGTTAGTAAAGGACTGTGACCTATATGCAGCTCTGCCTTAGATGCCATGTGCATTTCTTTTTCTGCAACCTGAAAATCACCTCAGCGAAATTACATTACATGTTTTTTCTCCGATCTGAAAATCACCAAAACAAAATCCCATAAAAACAGAGTAATACAAGATAAGGATACATGTCAACAATATTTCAGTTTTTGGTACGCTACCCTAAAGATTGTGTGTGTTTTTGATCTGAAACAGATAAAACTGTTTAGAAGTCTATCTGGGCTTGTTGAAATGATCTCTCTGCTGTGCTATAACCAAAATGGTGTCAATGTTTGTCTGTCTGTCTCTGTCTGTCTGTCTGTCTGTCTGTCTGTCTGTCTGTCTGTCTGTCTGTCAGTCTGTCTATCTGTCTGTCTGTCTGTCTGTCTTGTCTTGTCTTGTCTTGTCTTGATGTCTGCATCAAGGGATTGACCGGAGGGTCAGTGACATCCTGAGCGCGAGCAGAAGATGGTACTAATGGTCTTAGATCATGTTCCCTGCCCCAACACACCATTAAGTGCTAAATGTTGAGAATTGCATTACAGGAGCTTCTAAGATTAAGAGTGATAAGGTAAAGCTCCACTTGCAGAGCTCGCTTTTCTCCAGCTGCAGGCTGGGCTCTGCAGCATTGAATAATTCATCACACCAAATCATCAACAGCCAAAGATAAAGGCCCTCTGACTACTCCTCCGGTATATTGATTTCTGCACATCTCGTACAGTGTGCATAATGGTGTCCACGACAGTCCGAAAACTGAAACTGTAAGATTAGTCCAGAAATGTTTTGGGTGTTCCTCACCATTTTCCACATTTTTTTTCCTCAACACCAAGGGCGTGCAAGGACCCAAGAGGAAGCCATTTTCATAAGGTCAAACAAGAAAGTTTAACACTAAAACTTTTCATCCAAGAAAATGATTTTTTTAGCCCAAGATGCTAATTTGCAATACACATTAATTATAAGATATTAATATATTGTTTTTGAATGTCCCAGATAAATAGCAATGCATTAATAACCTTGGATTAACAAACAGTATTAATGTAGCACGGGACTAATGCTTGGCCTTAAAGTGTTGTATTCATTTATGACCTGGCAATAAGTCATGAGAGTCAGCAAATATCTGACAAGTTAATTTTTTTTTCTTTTTGAGTATCAAAATATCAGATATTCCACAGAGCCCATTTAAACCCACAAATAAATCACTGAATGCGGCACAGCACACTAAGAGCCATCTCAGACCGATGTGGTGACCTTCAGGGAAAAAAAAATGTCAAAGATGCAGATAGCATTTTGCAACAAGAAAAGGGCAGTTTCTACAGGTTAGTTACACAACAGCGCAGTGCAGTACTTTAGAGAGGGGGTTGTTCTATTCACAAAAAGGCTTTCTAGTTGCTAAGCACCCAGAATTTCAACTTTTAGAACAACGTTTAAGATGGCAATAAAATTATTGAGGCATGTCAACTCATGTGAGCCCATGTCAATGAGTATGGCTTTAATAGCATATCTTTACACCAACCACCATTAGTCAATGTGACAGCTAGTGTCTAGAGGTATAGCAGTATTGTGTTAGCGATATCCATAGGCACTGTGACGACCCTCATAATGTTACAGACCAAGGCAACCACCATCATATGGCAATGAGGTGTCATAGCCTTATCAATTCTGAGAACTCGTCTCCACAATAATTACCAGCAATGGTAACCTGAAACTGACATTCATCTAGAAATAATCTATCATTTGACTTGTAGATAGAAAAACATCTTTTCAAAGGCGTCCAGCATGACATGTTTATGTTTCTCTCACAGAAGGTTTGAGCATGTGCTGCTTCTTTTAACATGCTCATCTTAATGCGAAACAGCTATCAACGTCAATTACTTGCCATCATTTAATTTCCTTTTCAATAGGAGACACAGCACTTAATAGGCGTTGCGTCGGCCCAGTTGCTTTACCAATAGAGGCCTGATTGATTACATGACTTTTGCAAGTAATTCCATATGACTGCACTGAAAGCAGACCGCAGGGATAACACAGCAAGGCTAATGCAACACAGACACTTTAGCTTATATAAAAACTTCAAAAATGCGGTCCCACCTGCAGTGTCCCTTCTCTCAGTTTGCTTGTTTTCTGTTGCCTCTGTACTGAGGTGGTGGTTCTGTTTTGTTATGGTTTAATTGGTAACATGGAACAAGGTAGCACATTATACTCGTGGACTTTTTTACAATACATCTCTATGTAACAACATGTAACATTATGTACTTACAATGTATATAACTAACCCTATCCCTACCCTATACACTAACCCTAATAAATAACTCTAAGGTGCAGTGTAAGTACATAATTGTACCGGTTGTTTCACACTTAATTATAGTGTACTATGTGATAAAGATACACAGCAACAGGGACCATTAAAATAAAGTCTAACCGGGAAACGACGAAAAGACACCTGTCAGCACCCCTTACTATATGGCACTAGAGGTTGCCCTCAGGATCATCTCCCTCCAGTGCTATGCTTGGGACTATTCCCCACACTTAGTGACCAGCATGAATATTCCAAGCACACTCTCCCCCTGACTGACAACAGGGTCAGCAAACCCGGGTAAACCAAAGAGTGAAATGCTTGTTCCTTTCAGTCACTTACATCCTTTTACAAAAGGGGTGCATCTGATAACAAGTCCCAGCAGGCACTTGTCTGGAGTCTTGTCAATTTTGGAATTAAAGGGCTGCTTGGTGTAGGATCTCGTCGGGTCTTCCAAAATGAAAAGAGTGCTTATCGTGTTGCGAATGCTCAAATGTGTGCTGTGGAGAAAGAGAGAGAATGGCGGAACGGTGCGGCTCACGTCCTCAGCCAGAGCCTGATGACAGCCCCTGTCTGTAAAGAGCGACCCCCTTGACCTATGGATCCACTGTCAAGCTACAGTTGAAATCACTCTCAATGAACTGTCTGTCTGGTACCGCAGCTGTGCCCTATCTCCTCCCCCTCCCTCATTTTGAATTGCTCACCGCAGTAGCCAAAGGGATGGCCTTCTCTGCAGCATGCTGGCCTGCCTGTTTCCTGCTCTGATATCTTTATAATGGAACGTGTCTTTTACTTACACGGCAAGATGTTCACTGCAGCACTAAGTGCTTCCGTTCGGAAAAACAAATTAAATGCACATGTGTGGGTGTGCACAAAACTCTAATGTGGCAATACTGAAAATGTCAAAGTACTTTATCTTTCTCATAATTTAGAGTGATGACTCAGGTTGACAATGAGACGTTTGGCAGCTTTCCTCTGACATGCAGATAGATTCATAGATATTTAAAGATAAGAATGACTTGACAGGAATTGTAACTTCAAACATTCTCCACAATTGGATATAGGATTGTTTGACAACTAACTACAGAGTGTATAGGCCTACATTGTGTGCAATACTAGTCCAGCTTAATTCTATAACCAAGGCAAAATCCAGAGCACAAATGGCACCTTCCCACAGAATTTTACCATCATATTTACAAATTATTAAAAAAAAAAAAACTTTTTTTGCCTGTCTTTTCTGCTCCAACCAGCCATGTACATAATTAGTCTGGTAATGAGTCCATCATCTAAGCCTAATTATGGGGTTGAAATGAAAGTAACTTGGCAGGAGGTGCAGACTACCTGCAGAACTTGAAAATCACCACTCTGAAACAAGCAGAATATAACCACTGAATTTCAAAGCTAGAATTTCCAGTGGCCAGAAGCTGACATTTACTCTCCCAGTTACGGTCATGAGGACTGCAGCCTGCAGTCTAGCGATCTGTCAGAGCTTGCCGCTCTAGCGGGACTGTGCTGGCTGTGTGATGGGTGAGAGAATAGGAATCTTGTTTGTTTTTGGCTCTGTTTTGAAGGCACTCATCCGGACTGTTGTCTCTGTGAAGATCTCTTCAGTTGACACTGAGAATGACCTGAAGCGAAGTTGAGGATTACATTTGGCACATCATCCGTTCTTAGGCTACACTTCAGATAGGGAAGGGAAACTATTGTTATCATTCTAGGGCATACTGTTATTCAAAACAATATAGGTTATACAAATAGGACATTGAGTTGCATTATTTGTTTGTATTCAAAGAAGTCTTTGAGCAAAAAAGTTATGAATAAATAACAGAAATCTCAAAACGCATCATCTGCCTTGCCACAAGTTGTGCATGCTGTCTGTTTTACAGTTGTCTGTTGGAGTGTCTTGGCAAAGTGAGAGCAAGACAATCAGATAAATTGTGTCTACCTTTTAAGCCACGATTGTACAGCTGATTAGTGCTGGGTCAACTTTAATCAATGTCCTCCTGCAGCAGGGTGCACATGACACATTGTCGTCTGAGAGCAGGTCGGGCTGGTAGCTGGTGGCTCCACTGACTGCTGCTGCCTCTGCTGCATCCAGCGGTCATCATACTGTCCCTGAACCATCAGGCAACATCCCTCAGCTATATTCATCACATCAAGGCCGGGTTCATCATCGTTGTTTAAAATTATGATTACTGCTATCACATCGAATGCCATACATTGTACAGGTCTGGTCAGTGCTGTGTAATATGGGCAACTAGAAAAGCACTCAGAGAGCGCAAACCTCCACCAGGGCAGCTCAGATCACCACCAAAATCTAATCACTTTTAAGTTAGCCCATTTTTGACCTACCCTGAAAATTTCATCAAAATCCGTCCATAACTTTTTGAGTTATCTTGCTAAACAACCAGCCAACCAACGAACAAACTAAAAAACGCCGATGATTACATAACCTCTGCCCCCTGCCCTATACGAAAGAAATGCATGTGACTGTATAGCTTTTTGGGTACCAAGTCTTTTAGGTCTACAGGACCTTTTTTGATAGAAGGTATATCTTTCATACCTGTGGGAAATAACTGGGTTTGTGTTTCTGTCATTACATTTTGCATGAAAACATCATTTTGCACTTAAAGGTGAAAATTATTTCATGGCATTTCAACTGCCTGCCTGTGTGACTCTACATATCAGTGTTTAGTGACCATGAAAGATGCTCAGTGAATACATATATAAAGTACAATATTAATATTTAACATTTTAAAAATATCTGCCACGAAGAACATTACATTTTCTTTTGCAACAACAGCTATTTTCCCTCTTGAGAAAAATATGCTTATATATATTGATTCTGGGATAGAATGAGTGTAAAAGATCTCAGCCTAGATCGTTTGATTCCAGACAGTTAGAAGCACCAATTTATTCTCCATAATGAACAACAGTGTGTGTGTATATATATATATATATATATATATATATATATATATATATATATATATATATATATATATATATATATATATATATATATATATATATATATTGGGCATGGCATCCACAGATATGAAAGCCACTTAAAAATGATAATGTAAAATCAGCACTTGGAAATGTAATGTAATACATTTAACAAAGTTATGAATGAGACGATAAAATATTAATATTAATATTATTCAATTCAAAACTAATTTTCTTGGTGCACTACATTATGTTTGTCTCATTACTTCAATATAATAGCTCAAAACAATGTTTCATTCAAAATGTTTACAGGTGTAGAACATGGTAGACTGATGCCAAGCCTTTTCTAGGCATCAGTTATATCAGCTGCACTAGTAAGCATTATCATATCAATGCAATGTGTATCATATGTCATATGTGGTAGGGTGTAATAATACAACTGTAAGTCTTTTCTAAACACATCTTTGTGTCAGGATCATCACAGATTGTGCCAGAATCATGGAGCTGCTGTAGAGCACAGTCTTGCTAAAGTAGAAATAGTTGCTAAAGTTGCTTACGCTTGATGATGCTTATCTGGCAGTCTTAAGAGTAGCATCAGTGAATTTAAGAGTTTTGTGAACACTATCATGTAGTTAATATCTCTTCATAAATGGTCATAAAATAAGTTCATAAATGTAGTTAATATCTCTTCATAAATGCATAAGGAAATGATGCATTTCCTTATGCATCTAAGATTCTGTGAACTATAAACAAACATGGGGGTAGCCTGTCCCCCAAACATTTGTGTGGAGTTTCATGGAGCACACTGAGGGTAGGGGTAAGCTGCCTCTCCTGTGTGTTTTGTATGGTTCAGTTCTTGGTTCATATATAAAATTATCTGAGCTGGACAAAAGCATCTCTTAACAAATTCAAACATAAGTACAGATATACACAAAGGCAATATCCTCCATCATTGCTTGTGCCACCATCAACTGATTTTTAGCACTTGGAATGAGAAATTATAGAAAATAGTACTGATGACTCCTAGTTTATAAATATAGCACATGTCCTTATAAAAAATGTAGTAAATTCTTAACAGGTATATAAACAATGAGGTAAGCTATACCAAATAGCGTGTGACAAATGCCTGACACCACATTTTTCTATACAGGCTCATTGTATCAGAATTCCATATCATATAATACTGAATCCAGAACTCATAGCATCAAAAATACACGAGGAACCAGAAAAAGGTCTTCATAGTAACATCATGGTTGTACCATATGACATAGTATCATCCCATGATCATATATGATAGAGTGTCACCCCCAGAGAGAATGCAAGAGAAAAATGGGAAGAGAGAGAGAGAGAGAGAGAGAGAGAAAGAGAGAGAGAGAGAGAGAGAGAGAGAGAGAGAGAGAGAGAGAGAGAGAGCGAGAAAGAGAAAGTGAAAGAGAATGTGTGTGTGAGAGAGTGAGAGAGAGATTGCTAGAAAGTTGCATCAAGATGTATTGATGGGATGTTTTTCAGCATGACAACCGAAAGCATCCTAACATCCAGCATGGACTGTACGCACAGCCCACATTTGGCTGAATAAGCTGAATGCAGCTAGACGCAGCGGATGTGGCGGATCTTCACTTACTGCTCTTAAATAAGTCATGACATGAACACTTCCTCAAGCTTCCTCGTAGCATTAGCAGGAGGTTTGCCTGATGTATTCATTTCACCATGGTCCCCCTTCTACCCCCCCCCCCCCCCCAGCCCACTCCCATCACACACACACACACACGCACGCACGCACGCACGCACGCACGCACGCACGCACGCACGCACGCACGCACGCACGCACGCACGCACGCACGCACGCACGCACGCACGCACGCCGACAACCCCAATGCAGCGATCATTATGCTGTGGTCTTTAGTCATTTTTAGGTAAACCAAATTGGGCTGTGACATCACTTAGGTATATCATAAAAGCATGGTATGAGTCTCTCTGTGTCTCTGAAAGCCAATTATGACCAAAATATAAAAACATGGCATGCATGAAGAATGTAGAGATGAACAAAATTGGCCAAAAAGTCTCTTTTTAAACCTCCCTGTCTGACTGACAAAAGAAACTGGATGAATGTAACATTGTTCAGGGACTAAATCAATTTGCTAACAATGCCGAGTTTTAAAGTAAATGTCACTGAAGTAAACAGCACTGTGACAAAGACGTCTGTTCTGTGTGTGTGTGTGTTTATGTGTGTGTGTGTGGCTGTGTTTATCCATGTGTGTGTGTGTGTGTGTGTGTGTGTGTGTGTGTGTGTGTGTGTGTGCCTGCATGCATGCATGTATATGCTTGTGTGTGCCTGTGTGGGTGTGTGAGTGTGTGTTAAATTCATCCCTTTGATCTGAGACTCTGTTTAGAGCCTGCCATTCACACAGATATTATGGTGATCTCATTTCCATCTGTTCAGATGATGCCTATTGTCATCTGTCATGTGCCTATCAACCTTCAACCTTCAATCTGTTGGTGAAAGTGAACTATCAGATGCCTTACACATCCAGTCTTCTTGCACACATTTCATCAGAGAGAAAAATGGATGAAAATCTAATGTCAATTTTCTCAGCTAATAAAGGTATTTCAAGAATACAAAGAGTGTAAGAACATCATGTGAACATCAAAAAGGAGAGAGATGAGAGGACTGATGATAAACCCAAAAGCACAGGCAAAGAACTTTCTCCTCCACTTGAACTGAAAGATGAAAGACTTATTAGTCCTCAGTGGAACTTTTGGGATCACTTAAAAAAAGGTCAGGGTTGAACATGGTTAGTTAGGTTTTTTTATGTGACACCATAAAAATATTTAATGCATAAAAATTGTTATGCTGCAGTTTGACTTTAAAAACAAAATCCAACATATGAAATATTTGATTTTGGCTATAACAAAAACCAATTATTATTATTATTATTATTATTATTATTATTATTATTATTATTATTATTATTATTATTATTATTATTATTATTATTATTATTGGTAGTAGTAGTAGTAGTATGTCTGTGTAAATTTTCATTCATGCAGGTCATGGTAGACAAAGGAGCTAAGTTGTAAGCAACTTGACTTCTTTTTCTGAGCTTGAAGACGTTTCACCTTTCATCCAAAAGGCTTCTTCAAGTCCAGTTGCTTGCAACTTAACTCCTTTGACTAGTGGTATCAGTATTATTAGTAGTAGTAGTCATAGTAGTAGTAGTAGTAGTACTACTAGTAGTATTTTGCTAGAAAAATGTGTAGTATATCATGTACCTGTGCATGCTAGATATGAGTACTGGCTGTGTTAGTAAGACACAATGAAACAACCACATTTCTACATTCCTTTACCTTGTCAACTACAACTTGTCCAATATTAAAAAATCAATTGTTTTGCTGATTTATGTATTTTTTTAATTGAAACACAACGTAATATATTGTAGGACCTTGGGATACACAGTTTAGCAGCTGGAGAGAGCTTTGCGCTAATGTCAATCAAATAGCATTAGTGCAAAGCTCTCTCAGGCTGCCAAACTGCGTTGGCTGGAGAAGACCTCTGAGGTCTTGGTGTGTAGGAGATACTCATACGTCAGAGCAATCTGCTGTTATGTTTAGGTCTTTTTAAATGTCTTTAGAAGGTCTTTAGAAAATGCATCTTGTCTTCTCTGGTTCCAGACCATCTGGTGTCTGCGTGGAAAGTGCTGATACTGCACACCTCATGACTCCTTTTATTCACTGCTTGCTGACACCTTTTGGCAGCCAGCTGTGGGAAGTCACAGAGACAAACACAGAGGCCACACGCGGCCCAACAAAGACAATAATTGAAATATATCACCGCAATGCATAAACACACACAGGTGCAGATTTCAGTCACACCTCATTTGGACGAGCCTATAGTTGTTCCTATAGTCTGTCTACAGATGCTGAGACTACTGTATTTATAAACCATCTGTTGAAACTCTGTGTCTTCATAGGGTTAAGGTTGGGGGTTGGATTTAATATAGGTGATAAGTCAGTAAACAATAAACAAAGCAAAACTGAATAACAGCAAACCAATGTGTATGTGTGCAGACTATTGAAATTAATAAATTTAAATTAGCCAGATTTCCATCACAGCTGGCACGCTTAGCACCTTTGAAAAGCCATCTAATGGCAACAGAAGGGATGCTCTTCCTGCTTGCATTGTGCATCTCGCGGTGCACAGACTCTCCTTTTGGAAAGATCCTCTGTCTGCCAATGCTGTGCGGTGCTGTGTAGTGGAGTGGGGTTTTGGCCTTTTCGACTGCCTGCCTGCTCAGGAATCTGACTTCTATCAGCGACCCAAGCCCTATCTGATGTGACTGCTGAGCAGGAGACAAAGTGGTCATCGCGCCCCATTAGGCATTAGATACTCACTGCTCCATGGAAGCCATTAATGCCTCCAAATGCAGCATACAGTACACACAGGCCAGGACACACTGGAGTGCACCACTGAGGCTGCTCATTTTTAAACCTAACAACAGGCCTGCTGTTTAGTGAGATTTAAGTGTGGTATGTCCAGCGGTTAAATACATCTTGAAGATGAAGCCTCTCAGAAGATGTCAGTTTGTGTCCCAAAGTGTGAGTAAACGGCACAAGAAGGGACCTTATTTACTTTCATTATTTATCATCAGACGTACTTTATATAGAGAATGATTTGAATTATAAACTATTATTTTGCTGAATAATAAACATTCAGTGAAGTTGCATCATCAGGAAGGCTAGTCTGTAAATAAAGAAGTCGGTCCATACATTCATTTGTGGATGCAGCACAGCACTACATTTGTTAGCATCAGCAAACTTCTAAAGGGTGTGTCATTAAAGCGGACATCTCAGGGCTAATCTGATGAGATTGCCTGCTCCCCGTCCCAGGAAAGCGTGAGCTGTCAGCTCCACTCCCTCCCCACTGGTGTCAGGTGTCACTTTTAGGGTAGATGTCTATTTCAGTTGCATATTGGATTTAGCCCGGAGCATAGCTGCAATAGTAATATGATTTCAACATGGAAAAAAAGTCACATTGTCATTCTGGCTGTGTATGTGTGCTTGTCACGTTGGGGTGGATAATCTTAGCACAAACTTATCTTCGGAGAATATCTGAATAATGCAAAGCTGTAGTCTTATCAGTTTGACTCACTCGCTCTTGCTCATATTTCAGGAATTTTGTGACACCGTGTTTCTACCCCCTACTGGTGTTTAAGTGTACATTGGGGTAGGCTTCAGCTGTACATAAATGTACCCACTGGCAATTATATTACACATTAAATATTCTGATGCATACAACTGTCATAATTCAACTTCAGTCTGAAACTTATAACTTCATTCAGTATGAAAACTTTAAAGAACTTTTGGCAACACTTTCTATTAACTCAGTATTCATAAAACCCTATAAACACATTCATAAAGGGTTAGAATGCATTCATACAGCTTTATAATGATTGACATAAGTATATACAACTATTTGTACATACTCATGACTGCCCCTGTAAAGCATTATAATGCTATATTATAAGCCTTTACAACTTTACATTATAAAGCTATTTTGACCTCTCCATAATGACTGTGATGAGGTGAAAAAGGTCATAGAAGGTTTATAATGCACTGTGTCACTTAAAGTTGTAAATGCTTTTAACATAGCCTTACGAGCGCAGTCATGACTATGTATAAAAAGTTGTGAATACTTATGTTAATCATTATAAAGCTTTATGAATGCATTAGAAATCTTTATGAATGTGTTTATAGGGTCTTATGAAGACTGAATTCATAGAAAGTGTTACCGAACTTTGTTACAAGAATGAAATTGTATTCTTTGAAAAGTTTTAAAAAGGAAATGTTGTTCTTCTTATTTCACAGAGCAGGCTGTCTACATAGAACACTGTCTTTTATCAATCTGTCCACTTTATAGGGTTTTGTAGAATCATTTGCCCCCATTCTATTTGCTTGCAGTGGGCTGTAGGAGTTAAAGACATTAAACTAGCCTGTGCCTTGACAGAATGACAGATGCTGCAGGGTATTTTCTCGGCCCCTACAGTGACACCTCTCAAAGTTTGCTACTGAATGTGGTTATTTCTCGCTAGAGCACACAGAAACTGTCCTGCACTGAGCAGGTCTAAAAAAACCCTAACAAAAAAATCCTGAAACCAGACAGACACTTAAACGCGCTTATTAAGCACTTAAAGGTGAATGTTTTATACTTAAACGAGGCCGCATAGCCTTAGGGTATTCCAGCAGACTGGAGGACTATATCCTTTGATATGCAGAGATTCATGAGTCATCACTAAAACATGTTCAACACTGTCATATTTCAGCCCCAAAAAGGATACCATGTCTGGGACTTGTCCTTGCACCATTTCTTTGACATTTGTGTTTGTTGATGGATGATGGTGTGTTCGTTTGCTAGATTGTATTGTGGTGCCATTTGGGTGCACTAGTGAATGTTAAACTGCTGTCTATGGTACAGACAGGACATAAATACTTCCTGGACAACCCTAACTCCTAAACCACTCCTCCTACTGTCAAGCATCAGCTACCACTGTATTTAAAAACAGGACTGTGCTGAGAGAGCTGAAAGTCTTCTCTGTAATGTGATCATCCATGCATTTTAAACTTCCTCTCTTTTTCTTTCTTTTTTTTGTTGAATCATAACAATGTTTACAAGAGAAAGAGTTTTTAAGGACTTAAATTGTTTGTGGAACCATTATAATTGGTCTGTCAAGTTTCATTCTTGGGCAAATATTTTCAAATTTGCTCATAATTTCAAACGTGCTCCTACAACGGGAAATGAGCACAGAGGTCCAGATGCTAGCTTGTGGTTCTGTGTATCTGTGCATGTTCAACAAATTTTACAAGCAAAGATTCTCCATTTCGCCCACTTTACTGTAAGCGAGTGGAATATCAGCGGGAGAGAAATGTGTTTTTGACCTGGCTGTGTGTATCTGAAATTACCAGCACATCTGTTTTGAAGAGATATGCCCCCTTATCTTGCCCTGGGAGCGATGGCGGGGTCCCTGGTCTGGACATCTTATGTCTGGGAGTGCGGCTCATCTCTGCACCAATGCCCCCTCCTTGCATGCTCGGCACCTCCCATGGCACACCTGCCAGAGATTCACTCCAGTACTCCCCCACGCCCCCTCGACAGCCCCCGCATTTCAATAGGGTAGAGGCAGACCTTAAGCAATACACAAGCTGAGCTGGTGGCAGAAGTGCACTTCACTACATTGCAGCAGCAGACATTTAGGATGTGGTTTGGCAGGCGCGTGTGCCTGCTTCTTGGCTTGCTTGCAACAAAGCAATGTAACGCTGCAAAGAACCCCATGCCTTCCATGCCGCACAGGAAGTCAGTGGGCTTGGCTTCTATTTTGCTTCCATTGTTTCATTTTGCATCACCTAATATGCCCCGTATCACTGACAAAGTTTTTGTTTATGTTTTCCGGCTAGAGAACAACAGTGTTGACAGATGCTGAGTCGAAAAAAAGAGGCTGTCCATTTGAAACTGATTTATGAATCCAAATGAACTCGCTGCCTTGACAGAACTGTCAGTAATCCCCCAGAGTATCTGCGGTCTGTGCTAACGAGGCACTGTCCTAAAGACAGACATGGTGACAGGGTGCTGCTACACTAATTCCTCACCTGTTGCTGATCCTCTGGGCAAGGATCTTGCAAATAGCTGAATTTTTTTTTTCATTTTTCATGCTAGTGTCTTATTCTCAGTAGCGAACACTGGTGTAGTGGAGGGCAGACACGTAAACAAAGTTTATGCACCTCTTTAAATTACAAAACACTGTTTCCTTGTACTTGTACTTTTAGGATTGCTAATGTGTTTTTTAACCTTGGTGCTTATTGTTTACCTACCATTCTTTTCACTGCTAAACCCCTGGCACCTAACGCAATTGACTTTAAATAAAATAAAACAGAAATTATACACATTTTAACAATGATAAATAAGAAATTAACTGTAAATTATTTGCTGAAAATAATATGGTTCAGAATAAACAAATAAATCCAGTAGAACAACTGCAAAAGTGAACAAAATTCTAAAGATTTGTGGCAACTGATTGAGGTCCAGAAAGGAAATTAGTACTTGATCAGAATCGGGTGGGTGAAGATGTTGCACTTTAACTTTATTATCAGGATATTACATTTCAACTTTTTTGGCTCACTGCACACTGGTATCTATAAGTAAAGTAAAAACCTCTGTTAATTACAGATCATGTCAAGTTGAAAGTTGATTAAACTGCCATAGATAATATCTTGGATGACACGAATGAATATCTTCAGAGTGAAAAGAAGCATGTATATATAACAAAGATGTTCCCAGGAAAGAGACATTGCGATAATAGCATGTTATTGCTTCAAAGGCGTTTATACCTGTGTTGCATGTGGTCTGGACATGGACAGAACTAAACAGTCTTTACATTACACTTAGCTGACTCTTATCCAGAGCAACCTGCAGTTACTCAGGTACAGGGTATAGTCCCTGGGGCAATGTGGGGTTAGATGCCTTGGTCAAGGGCACTTTAGCCATGGACAAGGGCGCAGGAGAGCACTAGTTATTTACTCCCCCACCCACATTCTTCCTACTGGTATGGGATTCAAACCTGCAACCCTCTGACCCCAAGACCAACTCCCTATCCTTTAGGCCACAGCTGGCCACTCAATGCGTAACCAGATTTCTGTGACTGATTTGGCAAATTGAGTCAACAAGTCATGATTGGTGTCCTGTATGAGCCAAGCCCTAAAGCCTCAAAGCTGAGTTTTATCAACCGTTATCAGCTGCAGTTACTTGTCCCCACCACAAGAACCCAATGAATAGCTTGGTGGGCTACACAAAACACTTTATGTTTTTTCACAGATAAAACATAAACGGCCACATTGGCCACCCACCGATTTAGGGGTACTTTCAACGGTGCTAATTTGAGCTCATGGATGTTTTATGAAAGTATCCAGTGTCAATATAGCTTGCGGGAAAGACTTGGAGACAAGGGGTGAGTGCCCAGGGCCTTTAGGCAAGATGCATTAAATCAAACTGGCAGGGTTACTACAATCACAGCCAAAGAGGCGCACAGAGACAGGATTAGCAGGAAGGAATTTCAAAGTTAGACGGTACACATTGAATGTTGAATTTGAAATCAGGCAACATCATTCATTGTATGGTGAGAAAAAAGAAACTGTGTATAATATACTGTGTTTCTTTGATATGGAGCAGGGAGGGGGACTGAGGATGTATCCATTGTTAAACTGTAGCCTGATATAATTAGACCTCATGAACAATATCTGGCCATGCCCTGTAAGAGACAGATTGAAGTTGTTGTACCCTAATCAGCATAGATTTCAGGTTAATTTTAAAACCATCAGCCTGACATTGTATAGCCGGTCATTACTGGGCACGATGGGACAGCTATACCTCCCATTATGATAGTAATGGTGCACGGACTGTGCCAAACCTTTATGGAAATGAGTAAACAATGGCTTGCCCTTGGGGAATATGCTAACACTCTCTTCCTATTCAAGCTTCAGTTCGTAGTTTTCTATTTATTTTTGTATATCTTTATAAAGATGTACAAGTGACATTGACAAAGTCCAGGGTGCCACGGGTTGTTCTTTGCCTCAGACCTATGAAAGATTTATTTTCAAACCAAACAGATGGATGAGAACAAATGTGACATATTTTGTGGTCTGTTGAAGAAGTATAGTTGGACGTAGGTGTGTTATTTGTCATCTTGCTCTAGAATAAAAATAAACTGTATAGGGACAAAAGGTTGTGGTTTTGCAGACTGTTTTGGCTAGCTTGTTCCACACCGCAACATAAAGAGGGACACAGCAACAGAGTTCAAGCTTCGAATCAAAGCTGCAGTTTATTTAAAATAAAAATAGTTAAGCCGTCTAGGGCGTAGTGAATGTATGGATGCAATGTAAGGTGTCAGTACATGTAGAGTAGAGTAGAGTACAGTAGAGAGTAGAGTTACTTTATTGATCCCAAAGGAAATTAAGGTGTCCAGCAGCATACACATAATACACATAGCATAGTGCCCACACAATACATGAGAGAGAGAGGGAGAGAGGTAGACAGTGAGAAATGGAGTGAGAAAAGATCAAGGAGAGGGACAGACAAAAGGGTGTCTACACAAATAAAGAAAAGGTGCATCATGGGAAGGAGGAAGGAACCCCTTTTATAGCCCCACCCCAAAGACAGGTGCACTCAGTGATTGCAATGGACAACCAGACCGAGCTCTGTCAGTGCACTGGCAGAGAAGACCGGAGGGGGGCACACGGGGTCGTCACACAGACACATTGTACATTGGGACAAAAATATCTGGTAATTATAGAAAATAATATAATTCCCACATTTCAAATATTGTTTAAACTGAACCTTTCTATGCTGGTGGCAGTCTGTTCAATTATGCTGAAGCCAAATACCCCAGTCCCAGTAGTGACCAAAGAATTCCCAATGCTAATTAGGCTGGTGATTACCCAATGCCACCAAATACCAGCAGAAACTATTCGACTGATTAGACTATTACACAAACAACTATTTAATTCAGTCAATTCTGGCTAAGTCCTACAATGTTATCATGTAGTGATGTATGATGTTTGTTTATTATTACAATTTTGAGAAAACTGAGCATTAGCCAAAGTGTTGAACTCTGTCACTTGGCCTGTAACAATATCGTAGACATAATACACATATGCAAGAAATATTATGGTAAAGGAACTGTAAGTCACAGCATGTGTTTACACCTGCCATAGCAGACAGAAACACAAAGAGGCAAAAACCTGAATCCCAACTCCATAGTTGAGATTTGTTACACTTCCCTCAGCATCCCTTATCCAAGTTAACATATCATTAAAACATGCAGGAAGCATTTTCCTCTCTCTTTTGCCCAGGGGCTTTGTGAAGCAGCGAGAAAGTTGGAATGGTTCTTTGCAGAACATAATGATGAACATTCGTAGTGACATCCAAACATGCAAAAACACCCAAAAATTCCCTGGAACATGTGGGAGACTTGGAATGTCTGCTATTATTATTTTTGGGATGACCCAATACTTCACAGAGCCCAAAAACTTTTAGCAGCATATCTGCTTATGCACATCAGAGAGTGTTAATTCTCTGAAGAGTCCATTTGCACTCGCCTGTATTCCATATCTCAGCTAGAGTCAAACAACCCTGAGACGTAGTGCACTGATGCTATTACATGGGCCTATATGCTGTTTTGTAATTAATGCTTTATTGTGCATTGTTTAGGTAATTGGATCCCTTTTGTTCTGGATAATGTATGCTTTGGGTTGTGCGGAGAATTGCCTTTGTCGGAGTTGCAGTGCATTCTCCCTGTTGTTTGTAGTCCAATTATAACTGTTTTTCTTTTCTATACCACTTGTACTACAACTCGACGCACACAGTAATTTTTCATCGAAACATACACAGTGCTGGCCTCCTTTGTTATCCTCTCTGGCTAACTGGCTGCCTTGGTCTCATCATAAACTAAAAGACTGTTGCAAAAAAGGAAAAAACGGGCTATGCAGGCTTTCTCTTCACCGTTGCCATCCTCTTGTTTTCAGCACCGGCTGCAGTGATAGGACACGCACAGACACCTGAGGGAAAGATAAAGAGGCAGCAGCCCGCTTTGCTGTTTCAGCTGCCGGAGCTCCCTGTGATTGCCGAGCACAACGTGCTGGCGCTTGTTAATCAACAGCAAAACAAAGGGGAGCAGGCAAGCACAGTGGGTGTACTGAGGAGTTGGGGGAACTGCAGAGAGTCTGAGACAGGAATGGTAGTCTTCCCCTTTTAATGCGTTTGATCACAGCGTTTGATCACTGGCTATGAGGGTCAAAGGGAATATGAGCATGATAAGCTGTGACCTCTTGGCTTGTGAATGTAATCTACAGCTGTGATCTGTCTGTTGTGATATGGTAGCAGGCTTCAATATAACTGCCCCCCCCCAATCCCCAATGCTTCTGTTGTTCATTATTATTTGAGAAAGAAAAAAAGTTAGTTGAGCTCCATTCCTAAGATGTCTGTAAGTCAGCCATTATCTTTCTTTTATGTGCTATTGTGAATGGCCCCCATAAAATGTAGTGCTGCCAACTTTCACACACACACACACACACACACACACACACACACACACACACACACACACACACACACACACACACACACACATACACACACACACACACACACACACACACACACACACACACACACACACACACACACACACACACACAAACTAAAGAACAGCAACAACAAGAATAATGAAAAAACATTACTACACATTACTGAAGCGTGAGTACTTTAGCACTGTGGACACTATCAATATTATGAGGATTAGGATGGAGCCCCAAAAATGTATTCTTTCACAAGACCAATATTTGTTGGGGTGCCCTTGTCCACAAAGTTAAAAAAAAAAAAAAAAAAAATTTACAACAGGGCTACACTGAATATGTTATGTTCATGTCACATTTTAGAACTGAGCTTTTTCCTTTTGGCCGGCTACACTGGCTGCACGCAGCATTAAGTCAAAAGCAGAACAACTGTGTTTCGGATTTGTAGTTTTCCAGCACATTGAGTTTCGTCTCTTATTGTCCTTATAGAGGGTTTCACTAGGATCATACAAAAGTTTTTTTTTTGTTTAACTTCAAGTATTTGTTTCCAGTTATCTCAGCCATCCCTATACAACAGTTTAGTAATTTGTTAGGCTAGATAATAGGCTATTATCATATCTCCATGGTAACAGGTCTGCAGACCGCAATTATTTAATTAGCCTACACACATAGCCTACATACTTAAATACAATGCACTTCAAAATATCTTCAGACAATAATGTTTCTATAAAAAGACAGCGTGTACCTTGCATGAAAAAAAGAAAGAATACGAGTATATTTCTACAGCTTCGGTGCCTCTGTATATAGCGCTGTCACAACTTGTGTAGCCAGTTCCATTGATTATACTGGAAGCTAATTGTTACAGTACATCTTTGATTTAACACATCTGTATCACATCCGGCGTAGCCTCCAGAGTTAGCCAGTGCTGTAGTCGGTTATAGCTTCAGTGTTTGACTGTTTGAAATTCCACACTAAACAAGAGGGATCAAATTTGCACTTTGATTACGGCAGCTTATATAAGATACATTTGGTACAGTTCACTTGTTAAACATGTGTGATCACCATGAACCCTTCATCATATCCGCCACTGCCACGGAATGTGATTTGTGCAATTTGTGTTGTGGAATGTGTGCACATCACACATTTTGTGTCAAATTTGTGATCATTTCAATTATACTCACCTGGTCTTGTAGCACCAGTATGCTATTTGTGTCAAATGTATGTTACTTGGGATGTTTTGGGATGTTGGGGATGACAGATTTCCCCCCCCTATCACAGAGTTCAAACCAATTAACCGATTAATTACACAGAACATTCTTTAAATTTATATTGAAATAATTTGCCATGACAGAGGAGCACTGGCACAAGAGAAACATTGTGTAGAAGTTTTGGATCACACAGACATGGACACACACACCCCCACATCAAATTTGTCAGTCACCGTGTTTATCTGTTTCTCATTAAAACCATAGTTGCAGTCTTCAATTACTGCTTAATACGGGCTCTCTCTCAGCCACATAATAGACCTGTCAATCAAAGTGCGAATGAACTTGGCCAAAAAAAAAAAGAAATCAGTTGACAAAAAAAAGAAGAAGGAAAAAAAAACAGGGGAAGCTCGGTATGAATCATGAAATAGTGCGAGCCTTACACTAGTCGTCCACAGGAGAAGAAACCTTCACAGTTCACAGGTAAGGCTGCGGGTAAATGTCCTGGCTCTCCGGGTCTGTGGCTGATCCGCTCAGATCATCTCCCTGGTGGCCAGTAATTACAGGCCTCTCCACCATAATGAGGTCCAGACCAGTGTGGCATGCTGTTGTCAGGGATGGCTTTAACACGTGGCCTCTCTTCCCCTCACCCCTCGCCCCCTCCCCAAAAAAGAAAAAAAAAGGAAGAATAGAGGGAATCTTAATCACAGGTCAGCATCACTGTGGCACGCACTGGCTACAGGACGAGATTGCTGCTGAGATGTGCCTAGGGCGACAGCAGCCCAGACCTGGCAGGCTGTGGTGGTGGTGGTGGTGGTGGTGGTGGTGGCTGTGGTGACAGAGGAGGTGGCAGCGGCTGTGGCAGTGGCAATGGCAGCGGCTGTTGCGGAGCTGTAGCTGATGGAGGAGGTGTCACGGCCCACGGAGAGGATTTATGATGATGCTCCTGACAATGGACTGTCTGACAGTCAATGAGCCAGAGCCTGTCAGGGGAGAGCAATCAGAGCCCGAGCCAGGCCCGGGCACACGCAGGTATCAGCTCTGTGCAGGAGCACCAGCCAAGGGTATAATAGCCGTAGATATTACGAGGCGCTGCGTGCAGAAAAAATAGGGGGATGGCTGGCTGAGAAGGAGGAGGATGATAAGATGATGGCTTCCCACAAACACTTTGCCAGAACTGACACTTGTGACCATTGCTCAGATGGAAGGAGAGTCATTAATACGAGGGGCTAAGAATGCTGGCCCCACTGCTGCTGCTGCTGCTGCTGCTGCCGCTGTGTGTGTGTGTGTGTGTGTGTGTGTGTGTGTGTGTGTGTGTGTGTGTGTGTGTGTGTGTGTGCGTGTGTGTGTGTGTGTGTGTGTGCAGCACAGTGTATGTGGCCAGCAAGCACATTTCTGTATGCTGCTTTACAGGTACCATGGAGCGTGCTATGACACCGTGGGGTAATTGTCTGGTTTCTTTAGGTTGATAAAAATAAAGGATATCAATGATCTCTTTTAATGTTCTCCAATGTACATCTCTTTCTCTGTAAATTTCCTAAACCCAATAAAAGACGCATTGAGCATGACATTTTCCTCTGGCATTATGTTTTATTTGCTTTGCCTGCGGGTCAGTACCATCATTAACACTGTGCATTAGAGGTAAAGGAAAAGTTTGAGTGTAGTCTTATAATATATTTAAGCACATTTTTATTTCGCTATAGCAGAGACTGTTGAGAAAATAAAGGCAATGTATGGGGGAAGTAATTCACCATCTATTGCAGATTCAAGTGATAAGACTTTATTATAAAATTTGAAGCTAATCTATTGTATTCAGGCCAAATATCATGATAGTATTGAATAAACTGGTAATCCTCCTCTCTACTAGAACTGCCTTGTATACATCATTTTACTGTAAATCAGTCCACTGTTCCATTTTTTTTTATTGTATTCCACAGTGAAGGACTTAAAAAGTTTGTTTTAGACAGGAAGGCGTCAGGTGGAGGCGAATGGTTCATCATCATTAGCAGTGTTTCATTCACACACCCACTTTCTTTGACACGGAAGCAGGAAGGCGAATCATTGATATGACAGCTGACAAATCTTTGTCGGTGTTCACAGCACCTGCATGTCATTTATTTCAGGTGCACACAGAGAAATACATCGTATTAAAAAAAGAGACAGATAGAGAAAGAAAAAGAAAGAGAAGGGCATACATAGCAAAAGAAAGAAGAGGGAGATAGATAGCAAGAGTAGGAAGGAACAAAAGAGAGATGGAGAGAGAGCAAGAGAAAGAGAGAGAAAGAGAGAGAGATGTGGAGAGAGAGAGAGAGAGAGAGAGAGAGAGAGAGAGAGAGAGAGAGAGAGAGAGAGAGAGATAGAGAGACAGATACAGAGACAGAGAGACAGAAAGAGAGAAACAGACAGAGGGAGATAGCCAGAGACAGAGAGGGCGTACTGGTAGAGGTGGGGTGAGAGGATTTGACAACCCCCAGCCCAACTCCTTTTGTTTAGAGGCAGCGAGGGTAGAGACCACCAAAATCTCCTCCTTCTCAACCAGGTCCCTCAGAGACCAAGCTATTGTTAGGGGATCATTAGAGTCCCTGCTCCAATGTCATCTACCGATTTTACTGCATCAATTTGTTCAAGAAAAAAAAGAGAAAAAACAGATTACTTCAATATTTCACAAAAACTACTTTGGGGAAAAGCAGGAGATGCAATGGAACTTGTGTTCACCATGTGATTGTTTCAATCTATTTAAATTCCCTGCCTCTCTTCTCCATAGTTGTTTGTCTTGCCTTCATCTGATAACGGGCTTCTTTAACAATGCAGTGGTGACATTTTAAGTGCTGTGCATGCTCTAAAACACCATGCTATGTGTTCTGAGTTATTGGCATAGTTTAAACACACTGGGAGGCATGGATACAATTACCCTTTTATTGAAAGAGTATACCCATACTTTGTCATTCATCCAGATTACTCAATGCATGGTCAAGGTATGCCCATTTTTCTTTCTATGTTTGTGTATGAAACCTCTTGTGTCATAGCCTAAAATAATACGCTTGTTTTTTTCCCCCCTCTCATTTTCTTACCCATTTTTGTCATTTTTTATAATTCCAGAACTTGCGCTCTTTTCTTTTTTTCCCCTCTAAAAGCAATCATCAAAACTGACCGCAGGTCGTTAAAATGCATAAGAACCCTCCGCTTCCCACGGAGGGCTTATTGGAGCATGACGCCATCGCAGGCAGAGTATAATAATAAGTGGGCTATGACACTGGGAATGTACTAATCAGATGACGGGGTGCTCGGGACAGAAGCATGGAGGCGAGTGAACTAGTGCAGCGAGGAAGGAATGGTGTCAACCCCTGGAGACGCCAACGGATACAGAGTCCCCAGAAGTGGTCTGCAGCAGCCGAGACAGGCCCGCTGGCCTCTAGGGTTTGCAGGAAACGAGACGATGCTTTTCAGAGCGAACACTTCCACTCGTGAGAAGGTGAACGGCTAAAGAGCTAAGAATAACTGGATTGGAAAAAAAGACACATTATGCTTAAATAATTGTGTGACTGATTTTCACAAAGGGTATCTCTCACAGCATTTGCTAGAATAGTTATTAATTATTATAAATATTTATTATAAATAATTATTGTTTATCCTAATTGCAGAATTTAATCAGATCATATATGATAATGCTAACACACATTTTTTATACGTTTTTCCTCTGTATATGGTCAATAGAGTGGATGCGTCTCCATGTGATGAAAGTTTGCCCTAAAATGTCACACATGGTTGATGTTGCTTAATGTTATAATTACAATGTGATTATGGCCCAGCCTTTGTGTTCAGTGTTCAGTCAAAGTACCTTATTATATTATTCAAGTGCCATTTGCTATCTGAATGCCTTAGTTTAGTCTTATGAATGAATGAGAGCATTGAGTACCACCTCCGCTCGTTTATCTGCCTAAAGGGAGAGTCTGTATACGACCTGCTCCTTTAATGTGTGTGTAGTAGTTGATGCTCTTGGGGTTGTGTGTGGAGGCCTGCTGTCAGTACTGCATGTAAATGGCACCCCTGATGGTTGTGTGGTGAATGGAACATGAGAGGTGTCTTCAAACAGCAGATTGTTGTGTTTGATGTCATTCTGTGGGGTTAGCTCGCCACCGTTGCACCAAACTGTGTCAAGTGCAGTCAGTGACATTTTAACAGTCATTAAGCTTTAAATGAAGCAACACTCCTCTGTGAGCTCTTAATGATGCTGTGACCTTGTCCATTAGCTTGACATTATTGACAAGTGATATTTATGGTTTTCAGTTTGGGTTTCTGCCATGGCCTTTTTCAGGCGAGTTAGCCTTTTCAATGTGCAATATGTCTATAGCACAACCAAGTCATTTTGAAGTAAGTAAAATCATGTTATAGAATAAAACATGGGAAGAAATGGTAAACTTGTTGAAAAACATGTACTGTCAATGTAGTTATAGATAAGTTAAGCTAAACATAAAAATAATAGTACATCTACAGTAGCTGGCAGGATTTTGTCTTTTAATTAACTTGCCAATACAATGATGCATTCAGAAAATAGCAGCTCCAGTACTGTAGGAATAGATGTGTGAAAACATTTAATTTACTAGGCAATTAAATCTGCCCTCTGAAAGATGCACATAAAAAATGCCGGAAATCCCATGCTGTTCAATAAGAAGTCATTTTTAATCATTGTCATTCTTTGTTAAACTGATACCTGCTACATGTCTTTGAATCAGACAATGATCAAATAAATAAATAAATAAATAAATAAATAAATAAATAAATAAATAAATAAATACACATAACTAAATTAATAAATAATTACAAACATATTTATAAATGGTTATGAAGTATTCATAAAGCCACAGAATTTCTATCTAACTTTTTATGTAGTCATAACTCATATCATACTCCTATGATGCTATTGAATAAGCCATTACAGCTTGATGTGTCACAAAAGAAGCTTTATTATGCACCACAGTACTCCAGGCACTAAGGGCTATACTATATCATTGTTATAGCTTATGATGCCATTAATTACTAAATAGTTATATACGATACGTACATCTAAGTAAATCATTATGATGTATTAATAATATTTCATAACTTTTCTTGAATGTGTTTGTAAGCTTCATGGACGTTGGCTGTTAGTGTTGTTTCTTTATGATGTCTGTGCAATGCAATTATTATAATGTAGCCCCCTTTTATTGCACTTCTGTTTGCATCTAATGTTTATTTGATAGCAAAGGCAATGCATCACACCATTTATAGGTACAGCTCATTTCCAGAGCCATGCCTAGAAGGGCCTTTATATTAACATACATAAAACATCTTAACACACAGACATATTAAACCATGTCATACATTTTGTTGACAGTTGCACTTGTATATGTGTACCCATATATGTGCCCACGTGAATACAGGGTGAAACATGTGCAGTAGAGGGTATGCATTTTTGTGCATGCTGTTTACATATCATCACACATACTAGCACACACACTCAAACACACACGCACGCACACACACACACACACACACACACACACACACACACACACACACACACACACACACACACACACACACACACACACACAATTATGCATCCACTGATTTTTCCTCAGTTAGATTTTAACTCGTAGCAAACCTTGGTTTGTTAACTTACACAGGCAGCCGACTCCATACACATTTATTGTGTTAGGGCCCTTCACTAAAGCAGAAAAAACAAACAAGCAAAACATAAAACAAGCAAAAACTAAAACACAACCCAAAAACTGCTGGACAAAGGAGGCATTCTTAGGTGATACTCGCTACTGTAGTAATCTTAGTGGACAACCCAAAGAACTGTCCAGTCATTTTTATCTGAACATAACAGCTTTAATCCACTAGTTGCATGAGTCATGCAGTCTGGTGAAGTATTGTGTAAATGTGTTAGCGCTAATGAGAGGACTCCTTGTGGAACAAAGTGAAATTGTTCAAGGGTGTCTGAAAAACGAAAAGAAAAAACAAAGCTAAAACCAATTAAAAACAGAAAATGAAGAATTTTCTGTTTATACATGGGTGGGTGCCAGCTCTGGAAAATGGGAATGAATGTGTGTGTGTATTTTTGGTGCATGTGGGTGTGTGTGTATATGTGTGTGCGTATGTGTGTGTGTGTGTGTGTGTGTGTGTGTGTGTGTGTGTGTGTGTGTGTGTGTGTGTGTGTGTGTGTGTGCGTGTGTGTGTGTCTGTGTCTGTGTGTACGGGAGGAACTGGTAAGCCAATGGAATGAGGTTTCATTTACCTGGCAGCCCTGATTGCTCACTCTGCCCAGTGGCTAATGCCTGGAGCTGCCAGACCACTGCCAGCCCATCAGTTTAGTGTGCACACGCTTTGTCTGTTTGTCTGTTTGTCTTTTAAATGGTGGTATCCAAACAAATGAACAGAGCGTAATCGACTAAATCCATCTAATATAGGGGCTATTGCCACAGCTTGCTAGAAACAGAATGTGATCTCTGCACAAACAGCAGAGATAGTGGACAGGCTATTTATGCTGAGGGTCCAATGCATTCAAATTGCGTGCCAGTAAAGAGAAGGCAGATGTGTTAGAGAAAAATGAGAAACAGACAAAAGTAAAAAAATACTTCATTGGAATCATTTCACAGCCAGAAGAAGCAGATCTATTGTTGCAATTTGCAAATTTAGCTAATCATGGAGGCAATTTATAAAAAGTACTAAAGTTAGAAATCCTTCCATCTCCTTTAAAAACAGAGGCTATATGATCAAGCACAGAGACTAACTGTAATACGCCAAAATCCTATCTACCCAATCTTCAGACAGTGCAGGATAAGGTAGGGAACAAGACAAGCCTAGCAGGGCAGAAGCACAAGATTAAGATAGCTAGACCGAAAGACAGACAGACAGAACTGCCTGCGTGTGTGTGTGTGTGTGTGTGTGTGTGTGTGTGTGCATGTGCGTGCACATGTGTGTTTGCGTGCATTGTGGATGTGTGTGTGCTTGTGTGTGCGCGCGCGCGTGTGTGTGTGTGTGTGTGTGTGTGTGTGTGTGTGTGTGTGTGTGTGTGTGTGTCACATGATTGTGTATGTGATGTGATTGTGTATGTGAGGAAGGATAATGGAGGTGCTGTGGGGCAGGTCTGGGTGCTGCCATTCTATAATGCGCTTGGCGTTCAGGTTGGATGGATGTTCTCCCATGACCCCATGGGTGTCACAATACAATGACAAGGCCAAGGGTCAAGTTCAAAACAAAGGTTAAATTCCTAATGTCTTCAAATTTATTACCACAGAGGACAAGGTAATATCTCTCCAGTGTGGCACTCACATGGTGTATGCAGCTGTGTGAGTCTCTCTCTCTCTCTCTCTGTCCCTTGCTCTCACTCTCTCACTCACTCTCTCTCTCTCTCTCTCCATCTCTCACTCTCTCTCTCTCTCTCTCTCTCTCTGTATGTGTGTATGTCTTTCTGTCTCTCTTTCTCTCTCTCTCTCTCTCTATCCCTCTTCATGTGTGTGTGTGTGTGTGTGTGTGTGTGTGTGTGTGTGTGTGTGTGTGTGTGTGTGTGTGTGTGTGTGTGTAAAAGTCTGCAGCATGCAGCTCACTCAAAGAAAGAGAGACGGAGAGAAAGACAGAGAACCACAGACAGAGAGATAGGATGCCTGGTAGAGTGCATCAACTGCAGATTCAATATGTGCTTGATCATATAGACACCCTCACATTTCACTGAGGATCTCAAGGTGATGGCACAATCTGATAAATATTGATTGGCCCAAGTGATTTTCCTCACGCTTACATCCAGAATCTCTGACACCGCCATTAGTTGCTTTCTATGAGGTCATCAGTCACATCGCTGTGCCGATTGGACATGAATGGGGTGGCCTTTGATATGTGGTTTCTGTTGAGGCTGCATTTTCAGCAAATCTGGTTTGTTCATTTTTTTCTTCTTCAACATTCCAAAAAAGAAAGAAAGAATCAAAAAAAAAAACGAAGTATAAAACCGTGGCCGCATTTGCCCCTGTGTGGTTTTATAATTTATTGCGAGAGCCGTGGAATATTCCGGTTATTTCAGCTGTGAGTGCTTTTAGTTCCTCGGGATTTCAGAATACGACCAAATATGGGCGGACCAGCAAAAAGGTAATAGAGCCTGTAAGGAAATTGGCCTCTCCCTGCTGTCTGTGTGCCGACATTGCCTCATGAAATGTTATCCCATCTCCCTTCCCACTGTACGCACAGCACCAAACACAGCACAGCAGAGCAGAGCCTTTCGCGCCACAGCAGAGCAGAGCCCACCTGGCCTTTCAATATTTATGCCGTGTGATGAGACAATGCATCCAGCACAGCCTCTGAGAGGGGAGAAGCAGAGAGCAGGATGGAGAGGGGGAAAGAAGGGGAGGAAAGAGAGAACGAGTAGGGGAGAGGAGTGAAAGAAAGAGAGAGAGAGAGAGAGAGAGAGACATACACATGCACACACACAAACACACATACATATGGCAACAGAGAGACAGCGAGTGTGTGTGTGTGTGAGAGAGAGAGATAGAGAGCGCGAGAGAGATAGAGAGAGAGAGAGAGAGCGAGAGAGAGAGAGAAAGAGAGAGAGAGAGAGAGAGAGAGAGAGAGAGAGAGAGAGAGAGAGAGAGAGAGAGAGAGAGAAAAGACTGCTTCCCAGTCTCGCTCATAAGCTTTGCCCCCCCTTAAACATTCCAGTCATGGTTCAGCGGGGTGCTCGCTGTCAATTTTATTTATAAACCCCAGTGCCCCAGTCTTTCATTCAGACAGCGGCTCTCCTACCTCCAGCACTCACACATAAAGAGGAGTCCACACCACCCGCAAGACAACCTCAGAGGTGCAGGTTACACAGGGGTAACAAACCCACCACCACCACCCCCCAAGCCCACCTCTCCTAAGCCCACCACCCTCCACCATGTTTGGCAGTACACCATACGGCAGTGTGACAAACCAACAACACCGCTGCAGTGTTAAGATACAAAGGCATGCCATAGTCCCGCCTTATTGCACAAGGTGAATGATAAACAGAGAGACAGAGAAAGAAGGTAAGAGAGAGGGAGAGAGAGACATAGACAGAGAGAAAGACAGAGATGGAGAGAGACAGAGAGAGAGAGAGAGAAAGAGAAGGAGAGAGAAAGAATGAAAGAGAGAGAACTGAAGAGAAAGAGAGGAAACGAGAGAGAGGGAGAGAGAGAGAAGGAGAGAGAAACAATGAAAGAGAGAGATGAAGAAAGAGAGAGAGAGCTGAAGAGAAGGTAGAAAACGAGAGAGAGGGAGAGAGAGAGTAGAAGAAAGAAAGAATGGAAGAGAGAGAAATTAAGAAAGAGATAGAGCTGAAGAGAAATAGAGGAAACGAGAGAGAGAGAAGGAGAGAGAAAGAATGAGAGAGATGAAGAAAGAGAGAGGGCTGAGGAGAAGGTAGAAAACGAGAGAGAGGGAGAGAGAGAGTAGGAGAAAGAAAGAATGAGAGAGAGAGAAATGAAGAAAGAGAGAGCGCTGAAGAGAAGGTAGAAAACGAGAGAGAGAGGGAGGGGTGGGTGGGGATGAGGGTTGGCGTCTGTGGGCCGCGCTCCAGATAGCGTGGTGCAGCAGCGGCCGTGAGGAGCAGCACAATCACCATTCAAGCAGGAGACACTCAGGCTGTGAGTTTGATGGCTCCCCGGGTGTCAGTCTAAGCTCTCCCACAATAAGCTCTGATAGTCAGACGCCCAAATGGTTGCCTCTGCAGTCCCCGGACAGCAGGAAAAAAACAGAAAGCCCTCATCAAAGAGCGTCACAGCATGCCAAAGGAAAAGCCCACATAATGCATCAATGTGACACAGTGATGATGATGACATGTGTTCGGTGTTTCTCTGCAGAACACTTTATCACTTAATAAAAGATAACACTTTTCTGTGTATGTTTCTCTTCACATGAACATGGATCTGATCTTACTGTGCCTGATTGCTATAAAATTATCTGATAATTGTGCCAAATTGGTGATTCATTTCCTGTCAATGACTGACCTGTGTAATGGATGCCTGTTTAGCTATTAGTAATTAGGTCAGTCATTTACATTTGTACTAGGAATTATGAGGATTAAAAAAGAATTAGAATACTTTATGAAGGCATCCCTAAAAATTACTCTTTTTTCCACAGGAGACAGGCTTATTTTTTGACATTCATGCAATTTGCAGGGCACTTGGACTTTCTTCCTCCCACTGTTGCACGCACAACACAAAATGCACACTCAGACACACACACACACACACACACATGCACACACAAACGCATACAAACACACACACACACACACACACACACACACACACACACACAAACGCATACAAACACACACACACACACACACACACACACACACACACACACACACACACACACACACACACACACACACACACACACACACACACACACACACACACGCACACTGTACACTTGCACACCCACAAATATACACACATACAAACATGCACGTGTACACTCGCACACATACAAATGCACACACACACACTTACACACACACACACACACACACACATTTGACCATTGGAATGGAAGGCATGTCGGCTGAGCAGGTGGACTGGTCAGTGGAGCTGAACGAGGGGAGCGGTACGGCCGTCTGCTTCTGAGCGTGCCGAGCGCCCCACCGCCATGTGCTCACTGCCCAAGGCACAGCGGCAGCCTCCGCCTGTTCTCCCCAACCAGACCAGACCAGACCACACTACAGGCAGCCCTACACCACCACACCAACACCCACACCACCACCAACAGCTCTTTCTCCTCTCCACAGTGGCAGCCTCCGCCTGTTCTGCCCCGACCAGACCAGGCTACAGGCAGGCCTACACCACCACAGCCCCACCGGCTCTCTCTCTCCTCTCCACAGAGCCTACCTCCAACCTGTTCTCCCCCAATCAGACCACACTACAGGCAGGCCTACACCACCATGTCCCCACCCACAGCTCTCTCTCTCCTCTCCACAGCGCCTACCTCCAACCTGTTCTCCACCGATCAGACCACACTACAGGCAGCCCCACACCACCACACCCCCACCCACATCACCACCGCACCAGCTCTCTCTCCTCTCCACAGTGAGAGTCTCCGCCTGTTCTCCACCAATCAGACATTTACATTACATTTAGCTGACGCTCTTATCCAGAGCAACTTACAGTTTTTTTTAGGTACAGGGTTTCGGTTACAGTGCCTGGAGTAATGTCGGTTTAGACGCCTTGCTCAAGGATGCTTCAGCCATGCAAGAGAGCACTAGTCATTTACTCCCACCCCCATTCTTCCTACTCGAACCGGCGACCCTCCGATCCCAAGACCAACTCTCTAACCACTAGGCCAGGGGTGTCCAAACTTTTTGCCAGGGGGGCCGGATTTGGCGAGGTGAACATGTGTGAGGGCCAACCATTGTAACGACACACAATAGGAATATCAATAATAATAATATTAATAGTACTAATAATATTAATAATATGCAAATGAAGTATTTAATGATTTTTTTTTGTTGCAATGGCATAGTTTTTATGTCTTCACATTTCAAACACAAATGAAAATGTGTGTTTACCAAAATTACTGTGCATTTTATATTTGAAGACCAGTAATAAAATGCAGAAAATGTCTGAGTGAAAAAAAAAACACTATTCGTAATTCACTGTTATACATAACATACGGTACTATTATGTCACTGTTACATGTAAACTGTAAACGTGAATTTATACCATGTGAACAAGAAAATAGCACTAACATTTATCTTATTCAGAAGTACAAACCACTGAGAGTTTTGATCACAATTACACACACTCATTTTAGAATTTATTTAGCCTACCCCAGAAGACTAAACAAGTAACTCTCCTGCACTAATGTGATGGGTGGTACTGAGATTGCTGCAAAAATGCTAAGTCTGGCTCAAACGCAGTGGTTTTGATGATGTCACGCAAGTGAGAGTCACTTAGTCTTGTCCTCACGCGGTTCTTGTTAAAGTATAGAGAATGTCTTCTCACAGGTATTCGAGCGAAATAAGCTCAGCATTTTCTTGGCAAATATCCGAATCTCTTGGAACCTGTCTTTATCCAGCTGGTGTGGACTCCGACAGTCTGTGTCAGTGTCACACTGCAGTTCAACGAACATTGCAACCGGTTCTTTCCACAACATATGTGAGCTTCACAAATCATTTTCTCCCGGAGTGGAACATCACGGAAAACCGCGTCCATTCTCATCCTGGTTCGCTTGCTGTTGCGATTGTGGGGGCAGAAGCAACTTAAGATATCCGAGAGGTCATCATGTCGTTTTGAAGTGTTCTGGTGAATGTTGTGATTACATATTATTTCCCCCATTTTTACAGTGTTCATTGGTCAAAAAAACGTCCGCATTAAAGAACCTAACCCTGCTGTTAAATGAGCTAATAATAGCAACATCACCTGACATAATAGCAAGATGTATGATTTTTCTTTGCGAAATAACACCGCGAATAATGCCTACCAAAGGGCAAACTAGTAAGTGTGTTGTGGTCAAAAAACAACAATATTGTTACAATGTCGATATACTTTGGGTTGGTACTGCCATAAACCGCTGAATAATTCAAGAAATGGCAAGGCGGTGAAGATTATTAACACCTCCCCCAGACCTGTTCTCTGCGTGGCCACGCAGTTATGCGCGCGATTTAGCATAACAAAATAATCACCGGCATTCCGCGTGGGTAGTTATGGCTCTGTAGCAAGGCTACTAACACCTGTTTTCTGAGAGGCCGCGGGCCGGTGGAAAGGAGTCCGCGGGCCGGACTTTGGACATGTCTGCACTAGGCCACACCAGGTCTACTGTCTACACCACCACACCCCCACCAGCTCTCTCTCTCTCTCAGCTCTCCACAGCGGGAGCCTCCAACCTGTTCTCCCCCGATCAGACCATGCTACAGGCAGGCCTACAGCACCAAGCCCTCACTTTCTGCTGTCCATCAATACCACTATTTTCCCCCATAGGCAGTGTTAATTGCAATATTGTACGGCAAAAAAAAAAACAACTACGACAAGTTGGTAGGCCTTTTCAGGTCTGTGGATTAGTCCACCCCAACATACCAAAAGATTTTTAGCTTAACCATGTAACACTTTAAAAATAATTTGCTAAATACCACACTGTGCTGTCAACACATTCAGGAACACTAGACAGAAAACTAGGCAGTTTGTATGCAGCAAGCCACTCACAGCCTTCTCTTCATTTCGCAAAGCTCACAGGCTCAATGCACCCTTCTCCCACATGTCTCAGATGAGCTGCTAGCAAGGAGGTCTACATCAGAGTTTAATCACAAGTCTGGGAATGATCCTGTACATGAGTGCTAACCCTAATCACAATATCATCATATCTTGTGCTATGACTCTCAGGTGTGAATTTAGTTGTTTCGTGTGCAGGTCCTGTAAAAATTGGGCAAAATGTTGCTCTGAATGTCTTTCATATTTAGCTGGGCCCTGTTTTGTATAGCACTCTGGCTCAGCCAAGTTCCCACATGAAAATGTTACAATGTAGGCCTAACATCAGTTGAGTTGCATTCATTGCCATGAAGGGGCGGGGGGAGTCCTGGTCCCCACTGGAGATAAAAATAATTTAGCAGAGGTAGGGATGTGACAACCAAAAGGGGGGAAATCCCCCATACTCTTCCCTCTCCAACACAAACCCCATCAGTCCTCTCCACCTGCCCCTCCTATTCAGAGCTGCATGCTACACCACCACCAACACACCCGCAACCATACCCACACCCACTCTCTGTCCTCTCCAACACATCATTGCTTTCCCCCAGTTAGCCGAGCTACAACCGTGGCACCTCCACCACACCCACACTGGCTCCCCCCGCTTTCCTCTCTGACACACTGCTCAGTCAGTCCCCTCTCCTCCTGTTTCCACCCCTGATGAAACATGCTACAGCCATGGCTCCTCCACCAAACCCGCACCCACACCAGCACCCACTCTCTCTCCCTTCTGCACACTCCCAGTCAGTCTTCCCCACAGCGGCAGCCTCTCCCTGTTTTTTCCCTGACCAGACCATTGTGCAGATTAGATGAGATTCAACTTCATTGTCATTACACATGTATAAATACTGGGTAACCACATGTGGTTTACAGTAGCATCTACTCAGAAGTGCAAGGACCAGCAAGTACAAAGTACAGCCATGACTCCTCCACTACACTCTCACTCTCTCACTATCCACGTTCACAGTCCCCAGTCACAGTCAGTCCTCCCTGCCTATTCCCAGGAATGTAGTGGAGGATAAATGCAATTAAACTGAGTTAACCCACCTCTCAAATCTCAGAAAAATAGTTCATCCACCACCTCTCAACAGAGTTTATCCACCTATCAATACAGTTTATTTACCCTATAGTAGAATTTATGTACCAAACACAGTTTTTAACATTCCAAAATCACACTGTGATATGTGCCCTAGAGACCAGTAAAATGCACTGGGATTGTTCAAGCATGTCTTTTTAAAACATCTTGTGCTGCACCATGCATCCACCTCACAGTGATCACCAAATTCATAGTTTACCCACCTTGATTTCACCAGTACACCCCTGCATACCCCCCCCCCCCCCCATGGGCCCAAGCTGCATCCACTCCTCCTTCACCACACCAACCCCCTCACCCACCCCCTCACCCACACCCGCACCCTCTGCTCTCCAACACACTCTCCCATCACTCCTCTCCGAGAACAAAGGCACAGTGGGGCCATCCTTCTACCGTTCAGGCTCTACTCGTTTACTGTCAGCTATGAAATCTCCTCTCTCCAGGCCTAAGGTATTGATTTGCAAAGGGGGATGTAAAAGCTAATAATTAATTGAGGATTTAATAGGAGGTTTCTGCGAGAAATTGCACCCATTGCTGAAAAACAGCAGGGAAGGGGATGTTTGTGTGTGAATCAAGAAAGACAGCTCTGCTCTCCTTCTCCTTTCCTCATCTCCCCTCTCATCTTCTCTCCCCTCCTTTTTTTCACAGAACGTGCTCTGTGTCTGCAGCCATTGTCTCATAAAAGTCTTAGCGATGCACCTGTCAGGGAGCATCAGTTCTGTGATGCACACCATCATGTCTTTACCTTCACTGCACACAGACTTGTAAATGCCCCTAAGAGCCTGCTGTAGCTTCCCTGAGTTACAGTCCTGCCAGAGTCACTCGCTGTCAAAAAACATTTGAATGCACAATATGGAGCTCACATGGTTTAAATGAACACAGCACACTGAACACACAATGCAGAAAGGAGCAGATTTCCATACTGTCCTGTCCTGCAGGTGCTTGAAGCCATGTGAGATGTGGTGGGGAATACTGTGCAATCAGTGTGTAGTGTTAACATGCTTTCATCAGTGTTTAGACACGGAGGCTCCTAGGAGGGGTAGCATAAATACTGTCAGTTTCCCAAGGGGAGCTCTGTGGCAGGGATCCTTTCCTTAGGCGATCAACCCCCCCCCCCCGCATGATGCTCACAAGAGGCATTTTTCAGTAGTAAATTGGTGTCCGTTTCTATCAAGAGATGTAGCGATGTACTGTAGCGGGCATCACACTCCAATTCTCACCCACCTTCTCTTTTTTTTTTCTCCTCCCCTCTCTGATTTGTCAATGGGCCACAGATTGTATTTCCTTCAACAAAATAGCGGTGACTCGGTTGGATATATTTGCTCAGTGGAGCTTCAAGAGCATTTACTCTCTCAGCAGACGGCTGCTCCACTGTAGCCCTGTAAGAACACTGTCAGGCCCGGCTCTTTCTAACTGTAACCCGACAAGTCAGAACATGCCGGTGGAGGGATGTAACCATTTCCTCTTCTGCCCTCTCAGATGTCAGTATAGGAAATACAGGAAATAGGATTATAATGTGGTCATAGTAAAACAGTCAGGGTCTGTAAGAACTAGCCTGGTAAACCAGCTCCTCGTACTATACTTCATTTCGTACAGAGGGTCTGGCTGTGCTTCCATTGACATGGATGTCTCAGGCAGTACCAATCGTCGAACAGAGGGAGTGTTCGTGAGTGATGATGTCGATTTTGCATGCTACATTTAAATTGTAGTGTGTAGGCAGGTTTATAGCCCGGCTAATTGCATATGTCACGACCAGACGTTAACAATTGGGTAAAAGCAGAGCCACTCATTTTAAACTTTAGCAGAGTCTATACCTCCATGAAGAAAACATTTCTCAATGCAGCACAGCCAGACCCCCTCTGTATGAAATGAAGTGCAGTATGAGGGGCTGGTTTACCAGGCTATGTAAAAACATCCAAGCTTTGGTTTATCACAATTTGCATTCATAGTGCTCTGTAGTAGTAACAGAGATAATGTTTTAATATCTTTTGGGTTAATGAATCGTGTAAGGGAGGTTTAATGAATGAAAGTTGATGTTGAATTTGACTAATTTCTCATCTGTTAGAATTGGGGGAAATTAGAATGCTTTTTGATTAAAGTGCCAAAAAGAAGAAAAAAGGAGAAAAATCTGCCCTGTAGTGCTGACTGCAGGGTGATGAAACTAATCCAGAACTACTCAATCAAAAGACACGTTTTGGTCTGGCCATTTGTCAATGTCACATTTCTTTATGTTTGATCCACAGGGTGAGCCTTCTCCACAGCTATCATCTATCTTCATCAAGTCGGAGAGAGGCAAGCTCACTCTTCTGGCCACCCAGCCTTCACTCCTCTCGGACACGCATCCTGCCGGAACACATGTCAGTTAAATGTCAGCGAATATTGTTTGTTCACGATTTTAATCTCCAAATCTAGCCCGGAAATATTGAAATATTGTCATCTTCTGTGAAGACCCAAACTCATGAATCTCTTCTTGTAAAACTGTTTTCTTCGCTCACTTGTTGACGTGATCTCTGGTTTTGTCTCAAGGACTCCCATGGCAGCTCACTGATTAGCTGCTGTTTGGAGGTCAGGTTGGTGAACTGCTGGACTGCAGCCAAAGTCTCTCTCGGATGAGATATTCTTAGCTGAGCTTGCTAGGCATTCTCTATCACCAAATGAAAACAGGATTTATTTTTCTCAAAGGAAACGTGTGATTCAGGTCTCTGCTTGGCTCGAGCCAACCCCAATCAGTCTGTTTATTCTCTGCCTTGGTTTTTGTTCACTGAAGAAGAGCATGCCAGATGGACCTCTGGTATGTCTGAACTGCTGGTATTTTCATCTCTAAGAGAGAGAGAAAGTACTCCACTATATGGTGTTTACATAGAAAGGGGAAGGTAAATATGGAAAATACGTTTGATGTTTTCATAGATATGTCATCATAAGAAGGAAAGAACAAGACACGCGGCAGATTTTTACAGCGCCTGCGGTCACCAAAGGTTGGACACAATTCAGCCGCTGAGGACAGTAACATTAATTGAGGTCAAAGCCCCAGGCCACACACTCCATTACACACAATTTTCCTGCCCAGGCAGTCTCGAAACCAGGCAAGGATCTGCAGGAACATGCGAAATTGAGGAAGAAATTAGCTTACCTCTCCATAAAGAACATTACTGCAGTTTGAGAACATACAGGCTCTACTGCGAATCTCTACTCTGTTCATACAATGTGTATGCGCATACCAATGAGTACATGACAAGGTATTTTTATATGCCAGCATACACAAATATGCACACACACAAACACGCACACATGTCTACACAAAACCACACACATACACACACACATACACACACACACACACACACACACACACACACACACACACACACACACACACACACACACACACACACACACACAGGGAGGGAGAGAGAGAGAGAGAGAGAGAGAGAGAGAGAGAGAGAGAGAGAGAGAGAGAGAGAGAGAGCGAAAGAGAGCGAAAGAGAGAGCGAGGTAGAGAGAGAGACACAGAAACACTGAAACAGGTAAGCATGTGTATGGATGACTCTGACTCTCTCTCTGTCTGTGTGTGTGTGCGTGTGTGTGTGTGTGTGTGTGTGTGTGTGTGTGTGTGTGTGTGTGTGTGTGTGTGTGTGTGTGTGCATGTGTGCATGCATGTGTGTTTGCATGTGTTCCAATCCCAGGTTGAGTAATGATGAAGACAACATGCCAAGTTTCAAAGAACATGCAATTAATCACTTGTTGAGTCACATCCAATTACTCTACACCCTTCCACCTCTAGCCCTCGTTCTCCCTAAACAGAGTTCAAATAATTGTCTTTAAACTGCACAATCCACATAAAAAGGGATTATCGACTTTCCATTAACAAATTATTATGCTGATATATCAGTGATGTCAACACTGTTAAGTAGCCTTTATTAAAAAACAAAAAAGTTGCTTAAAACTGTAAACAAAATGTCTGAGTGATTTGGTGAGTTTTAAAGTCAAACCATGGAAGGCCCTAATGGCATATCTCAGTCATACCTGAAGGGTTTGCACATGTAGGTTGATATGACATTTGTTCATTTCTGTTTCCATACATCTGTGATATTCTTTCCCGGTGAGTGTGTCACGCCTCTGTTACCATCATCCATTTTAACTTGTGAAAATAAGGCTGCATGAAAGTGCACTGTGCGCAGTTTCCACTGATGCTATTACTTACAGTGCAACTGTGGATCTTGAATGGCTTTGTTAAATCTATTGAAGTTGAATATCTCGGGAAAACAAAATCTAGTATATTGCTCTTAGTGTAATGGCAGCCAAGCATATAATTACATATTTGTTCTTCGGTTTCTAAAGGAATAGCACAAAACATTGCATTTCCTAATTTTAAAAAGTCAAACAAATTGACAAGAATGAGAACAATGTAAGTTAGTTTAGGAGCGCATTTATGAGCTCAAACTTTGATCGGGTACCCTACACTTTCGTTTCGTCTCACGGAGTTCACGTTCTGAACCAGCGAGCTAGAAAAGCGCATTGACGTTGCTGTCTCTGTCCATGGTCCTGAAACGTCTCAAAAGGCATTGAACGGTGACTGTCTGCAAACAGCCCAACTGTATTTTCTGCTGGGAGGGAAGGAAGGTGGTGATAGTGAAGGAAGTGTTGCCCTGGTGGCTGCCGGAATGAAATGATAGAGTCCAAATGGTAAGCAGCGTTTAAGATGTCCTTTGGGAAAAGACACAGGAAGTTTATTTTCCCGTGGGGGCTTGCCTCAGAACTCTGTCTGCAAGCTTTCTGAGAATGCTACTTGAAATGCTGGTTCCTGACTACACAGATGAATCCTCCATGTGGAGCTATTTCCATTTGGATGCGAACTTTGCCGGTCTTCTGAGACCTAGCATAGCCACTTTCACTTTCAGATTCTAACCATTATAGAAACCCGTGATGGGCTGTCAGCATGGCTAAATAGCTAGTGAAAGTTGTTTTGAATGTCCATTCAAATGGCAGCATCTGTGCATAAGGTTGGACAGATACATAAATATATAGGTAATTATTTACTTGCGATTTACTCGTCCCTATATTGCAGTGATTTCATGAAATATTTAACATAGAAGTAAAGTCATTCAGGCTAGCAAACCGCACTGTGATGAAGAGTTCCTGTCAGGTCAGCTGCACCCAGTTTGACTCAAGTGTCATAGCAAGCATTACTCTCTATGGTTATCTTCTGTTCTTTCTCTAGTCCAGTGACCGTCAGTAACCAAGGAACAACACATGTATTCTTGAAAGATTGTGTTGACTTAATGTTGTGTATTTTACATGGTTGTTTATTGTATTTAGACTTGGATTATATAGCCTGAGTGCTCTACATGTGAAAAGAAAATGTTAATTAAAAATTGAAATGAAAGGTTTCAAGAAAGGTTGATCAAAAATAGATGTGTACATGTAATATTTAAAACGGTTGATTGAAAATAGACGTGTGCATGTAAAATTATTCACCCCAGGCTTTTAAAATGAAAATATATCTGAATGGATATTTGGCTGGGCAGTTCTGCTGGCAGTAGATTCCATGTAGCAGTGCCAACGACAAAGCTGGCGTTTATTTGGACTCATGCTTGCCAATGAAACAATACTTAGGTTATTTAAGTTACAAACATATTAAAGGAGGTATGCTTCTGATTCTTACATTATTATCCTCACCAATCTCCATATCTGGATACATCAAGTCCCAAGGGGAAACACACAAAATGTAATTACAATACAGCTCTGAATTACAGACTCTGCATTTACACTGAAAATCATCTAGCTTTATTGAGACAAGGACAAGACTGAAAAATATGATTATGCTTAGCAAGCTTAAAATAATCCATTTATACAATTATCAGTGTTGCACATCAAAAAGTGCATACACCTTTCCACTCAAAGTCACCACTGGCAAATACGTACATTAGTTTGTGGTCTGTGCTGTTTGAATGCTGAGATGTTGTCCAGAGTAATGGGGTTGCCCAAATGATTTCGCTGGCAACAGGCGATAAACATAAGTAGCATGTTTTTATGTTGTATGCTTTGTTTCTCCCTAAATAATGGCTGTAACAGCTGACTGGAGAGTTCTGTAAAAGGCCAAGTCCACTTAAGGCCTACCAGGTGTCAGCCAGAGATAATGCTTAGAATTGTGAATTTCTGGTTGCATTAATGTGATTATTTTAATCAGTATTCTGTGCCTTGGTGTGTGTCCCTGATTTTTTTTTTTACCATGCTGCCATTGCTGTTTACAAGCCTTGTGTGGAAGACACAAATAGCTAACATCAGGGGCCAGTCTGTCCTCGTAGTTCTGTTGTTCTGGGTCTTTCTTGAGGCTTGAAGCCACCTTTCCTAGCACTAAAAAAGTACTGCAAAGGTAGCTTTACCTTTCAGGAAAAAACCTTTAAAAGCTGTAATGTCAGACTATTTCATGATGCATGTCCTATCCACTGAGGACCCAATGATTGAAGTTAGAACTTAGTCATGCCCTTAATTCCTCCTGTAAGCTGATGGAACTCATTTACCTTTGATTGATTCAAGCCAGGTTCTAACATAAACACACGCTGTGAAATTGGGGACGATAAGTTGTCACTTGTCACTGACATTTAGCTTATGACACTTCATGCCTAACCCTTTTTCCTTCATTTTCCAAAACAAATGTTATTTCAACCCAAAGGCTCTGGCACACACTTCAAGTGATAATCCTAATGGATGAAAGTACTTTTACCTAATTGTGATGTCCTGACAAAACCTATTCTATGAAAGAATAGATCCTATTATAATGTCTTCCACTTGTTTGACTTGTTTATAATTAATAATAATAAGTATAACAATCTTTACTTGTATAGCACAATTCATACAAGATGCAGCTCAAAGTGCTTTACAGTTTGGTAAGAGCAACACAAGACAACATTTTTTGCAGTCTAGTGGCGCCGGAGCGGACCATCACAATAACGCAATGACGTAATGACGCAATGCCCCGTTAATGTGGGCTCTTGCGTGACACAATAATGCAATATCACAACGACGCAATGCCCCATTGATGCTGACTCTTGTGTGAACACAGGTCAACTCAACAGTCCTTGTAAACCAGAGGTGCTAGAACGAGGCAATGCCCCACTGATGCAGGCTCTTAATTGTGCATCTTTATTCAGTACAAATTCAAGAGAATAATCCAGGTATTTTTTCTATCCTACTTTGTGCTTCAGATTCAGTAATGAAGGGATGGGGACAGCAGAGAAGAAAAGCAATTCATTGCAAGCAGAATCCATCTCATTTACAACCTGTTCACGTGCGTCCTAATAAGCAGGAGGACTCCATTCCCATGCTGCTGAAGACAGCATACATATGTGAAGAGGCAAACTCATTAGTCACCGTTTCTGATTTTTTTTTACATCTGAATGAACAATGTGAGGTCATGACAAAATACACTTTGGTTTGGGGGACAATATTGATAAGGACAGTTTCATTTTTATCACAAATTCTTTCCGTAAACTCTCATTGATCAGCCTTAAGACTATATTGCCTTAATTTTACTCAATTTACTCAAGGTTACCTTGGTCCAGTTAAGTTTAAAGCTTGTTAAAAGTTGTGTTTTAGTCCATGATTAGACTTTAATCTTGTGCAAGAAACACATTCTTAACATACACAAGATTTCACATCATTCGTTTTACATTATTTACATCAGTATTTGTTGGTCTTTTTTTCTTACTACATTTGTGACGTTTTGCAGAACAAAATCCAGACCAATCAGTTGGTCTTTTAAGCAACATTTTCAACCCTTCCCTTCCGTGTCTTTAGTTTTTAATTTTTAATGTTGATATGACATTTGTTGACAAGAGCTGTCCTTGTTTGTGACTTCTTACCATTAAGCAACAGTAGCTAGTGTGGTGGTAGCCCTTCGGGAGATGTGGAAATGTCAGGGGAAAGTAGAGGACCTGATTGAAGTGTGGAGAAGGTCAGTATAACATAATGACAGCATAATCCATTTAGAGCATGGACAACTTGTTTTGCTGTTTACTCCTGGAAATGGCACACAGTGCCACAAACACTGCCATATTATGCATGGTGATTCAAGCAAGCCAGTCTTCACAGTCTACACAGGCTTCACATTCCTTCACAAACTCTTTGTGTGTGTGTGTGTGTCTGTGTCTGTGTGTTTGTGTAGGGGGTTACTATTGCATCATACAAAATAGCATAGCATCATATTTTTTACATTACATTTAGCTGACACTCTTATCCAGTGCAACTTACAGTTATTTAAGTACAATGCTTCAGTTACAGTCTCTGGAGCAATGTGGGGTTAGATGCCTTACTCAAGGGCATTTCAGCTATAGATGAGGGTGCATTAGAGCACTAACTGTTGACTCCCCCGCCCCCGTTCTTCTTATTGAAATGGGATTCGAACCTGCGACCCTCCAATCTCAAGACTCTCAGCTCTTTAACCTCTAGGCCACAGCTGCCCATATTTTAAGCCATATTTTTAACCATATTTTATTTCGTAATATTTTATCACATGATATGTATTTTTTGCCATATTTTATCTGTTATCATTCTATTATTCCATAATTTTTATCACCTTACATAAAATATGTTTGAACTGACGTGAGTGTATTCATTGAAGTTGTCCCCATTTGTGGGTCTGAACTGTATTTATGTGGCACAGTGCAGCCTGTTTAAGTCTCCACTTTTATTTAAATCCCCTATCATGAAATAAGGTCACTCCATGGCCACTGGACCCCATCAGGAGCACACACACACACGCACACACGCACGCACGCACACACGCACACACGCACACACACGCACACGCACACACGCACACACATACACACACACACCTTGCCAAACTCTGGGCTTCCTTATTTTAGAGCGGGGGCCCTGAGCAGGCATTACTCAGTGATGTGATGAGCTGCCGTGGTGACTTACGCCTTGGAGAAGCCCTCCATATTCACCCGTCTCCTCTCTGAGTAATGGCCACAGCAGGGGCTGAGGGGGAGACAGAGAGGAGAGGGAGAGGGAGATGGAGATGGAGAGGGAGAGGCAGAGGGAGAAAGAGAGGGAGCTCTCACCACTGTGCCCATACGCCCTCCCTCCTGCCCACCTGCATAGCCTGATCGCCCGACAGCCCGCCCGCCCGCCCGCCCACATGCCCACACGGCCGCCCACCCGCACCCCTCGCCTCGCTCGCCCCGCTCGCCTGTCTGGCTGTCAGCTGTCCCAGCCTGTCTGGAGAAGGCTCCTGCTTCTTTTTTATATTCCCAGCCAATCTTCTGTCCATCACTGCACTTTATCCCCCACTTTCGAGCTCAGCTCAGGTTTGCACTCTGTCACTTCCTGACATCTTCCGCAACCCGTGCCTCAGCAGGAAGCTGAAAACATAAATGTGTCACATGGGTTTTCACCCAATGTAACTGATATAAAAACGCATGAGGAAAAATAAATAATATAAAACCCACACTGGCCTGTTCTTCTTCCCATGACACATAGACTTGTTTTTTTTTTTTTTTTGAGAATCTGTCATGCTTCAACTCCTTTTTAAAAGTCTCTCCTCTAAGCAGCTGTGTGCACGTGAGGAATCTCTCAGTCATTTCTCACTGAGTGAGAACAGTGAAGTATGTTTATTTACTATTTTGCACACTGCATTCATATAAGCCAAATGATATCATTTATCGCATTCCCTCAGGACACTAGTTCTAGTCACACACTGCCACCCTTGTTCACTGGCATAGCTCTGTACTGTAATTATGTTGATGTTCTAGCTTGTCATTGCAATGATGATGATGATGATGATGATGATGATAATGATAATAATATGAGTATTGTTATTATTGTTATTATTATCAGTATTATTATTATTAGTAGTAGTAGTATTGTTATTAGTATTATTATTATATGTTTTAGTGTGAGTAGTAGTTGGAGCAGTCATCATCATCTATGAATTTAAGTGAAGAAAATATTTTGAAGTGTTAAGAAATCACATATACCAGCATAAAAACCAACACAGAATTAAAAAAATATGCAAAAACAAACTAATGATGATCATAATTCAGGCTGTATAACATTTATTTATAACCTGTATATTACTTGTACCTACACCGTCATCATATACTGAAATAGTTTCAACATACAATAAAGATTAAAAGATTTTAACATAGACTCTGAGACCAGACTGTGCCTTAATATATAAAAAACAGGCCTAAAACTTTTTGTCATTGCTTTTGTCTTTGTTCATTATGTGTTTTCCTGTGGGCTTGATTTACCATCTGTTTTATTTTTAATGTCATTTTCAGTAACTGCATGTTGAACTGTTCAATCTTGAGTCACGGCCAGTGTCGCGTCTATTATGGCAGATCCTTTTTTGTGTGGTGAGGTCGCCATGTTATGCCGGGCTGCTACACTTTTCACTTCCTGTGTCTAAGCTGTCTGGCATTCAGATTAGTTTTGAAACCACGCAGGTTCTTAGACGATGTTTATTAAAATGAAGGATTAGTGGCAATCCAGACAGTGGAGCAAGCTCAGAATCACAGACGTTTGAAGTGTGGAACTAACATGGGTTTATTTAAGAAGTGTCAGAATAATTGTGAATGAAGTACAGCAAAAAAAATCATCACATGCAACACTAACCCATTTGAGGAACAGGGAAGCCACTTTACTTGCAGTCGTGTCTGATGCACGTCGGATGATGTGAGGGTAAAGATGTATTTGTCTTCTGTGTGTGATAGTGGAATCACAGTCATAATCCACTGTGAGACTGTGTCAAGGGGGATTTCATATCTCTGTGACAATATCCTGTTTCTTTCTCCGCCAAGGATCCACTCTTGCCAGCATAGTCAATATATTATAGTTTGGAATGTGTAGAATCATACAGCTTCCATACTGTGTCTTTGATGGCAGTGGAACAGGACTGCAACAGGAATAGCGGAACACGGATGGATCTGATTATGAACCAGAAAGATATAACTTTACTTCCTGCCATATTACTTGCGCCTCTAATTTGTACTCACACTTCTGCAAACAACCACAGTCTGCTTACACACCATATGCAAGGAAAGTGCATGACTCATAGAAAGAAATAGGTTATCTTTGTCTCTCTTTTCCCTGCTTCCAAAAATACAACTTTCCCTAAGTGTAAGCATTTCAAGAGCAACTCCGCTGAATAGATATAAGGCTCTGGTGATCACATCGGTCAGCCAAAAAGCCAACGATTTTGAGTTTAATATAATTCATTTTAAGTGTTAATATGAAGTAGAGGGCCCTTAACGTAAGACACTTTTCCCTGTCTGAGTGCACTCAACAACTGCCTCTTCATTTTAGCAAAAAGTAGATTTAGCCTCAGTGTGGGCCACTTATCTTTGTCATCCTCACACATTTCATGGCGTTTTCTCTATGGTCCAAAAACTTCTCTAGTGGTTCAGAGTGGTGTTAAGGGGCACACATCACAACCACTGGATTACAACAACATTCAGCTTCGACAGCACCAGAGAGATAGCTTAACAAGATTGGCTGTTGATGACAGATGTAGTCTGTGTTGTGCATAACTGTGAGTCAAACACTCATCTGGAACTGAATTCAGGCCACCTCAGGCATGGCAGGGGCTGGCATGCTAAAAGCAATGGCTACTAGCAGACTGGTCCATGGCCATACATATTGGTGGGACTAAAACTGTCTTCAGTGCCTGAACTGCCAATCATTGCCCATATTAGCCCGTGTAAGCTCTGGCTGCAGTTCCTATCCTCGTTAATAGGGCAATTTCATCATCTACCTGTGAATGCAGACATTGAGCCTACTCCATGCCGCATGACACATTAAAGTGAGACTTAATTCCCAAATGTATCATATTTATGCAATTGAATAGTGTAATTGGTAAAATGTAATTTAATAACACTACAAGTTATCAAAAATGTACAGGAGCAAGTTAGTATTTATTTATAGTGATTTACATTATCACAATTTATAAGGCCACAGTGATTTATCAATATGAACTGTTATTAGTAAGATGTAGGAGAATTTTTAGTTTTAGTTTTAGTTTTGCTTACTATACGCTTTACTCACTGGCTGTAGTAAGGCACATTGAGTACAGCTACATTTACATGTAATCTTTTTGTAGACATTTTCATCTACGCTAAAGCATGCAAGCAAGATAGATGATAGCCTAGGCAACAGTAGATTAAGGAGAAGCCACTGAAGCCATCATGACATTAAAACACCTCATTTTGACATCACCTGACACTAGTGGCAAAAAGCTGTAGGTTGAAGAGAGAGTAGACGGATGATTGCACAGAATGTGGAGGGGAAAATAGTCACAGACAGATTTTTTTTCCTTCAGGATGCTCGTTAGATGAGCAGGCCAGTAATGAAACTCTAAGCGAATTCAGCGGGTGGAACAGACACAACATCGTTTTCCCATGAGGACGGGCATTCGGCGAAACTCCTCTCTCAGACAGCTCCGGCAGCAAAATCTGAGCTCGGTAGATAGAGAGAGTGCCAATGCCAGGCCACAGGTTCAGTGGTTCACAGGTTCAGCTCCGTAATCCTAATGACAGACAGCTGCTTTAAATTCAGTGGCAAATGTAGTATAGCGATGTTCACGAAATGGGATGAGCTCACTTTTTGCCTGCGTTACATGTCCATGACATCATGTCTGACTTTTCAGCTCCCGGCATAGGACACTTAATCTGAAGATGACCGTCTATGACAACATTTTTTTTGGGTGTGACCCAGAGTGGCAGGTACTCTGCAGAGGCCAAAAAAAGGGGACAACAAAAAAGGATGCTGACTCAGGTAGATCGAGTTTTAATACTTGATATGTTGGCGAGGCTTTCGCCTGCGATGTCAGGGGTCATGGGGTTTAATAATGGAGACGAGGTAGAGCGGGCACAGGAGAGTAGCTGAACTACGTTGTGGACATCACATCTTTACAAGCCAGACCAAATGTCAGTGTGGATAAGCTGGTGGCTTTTGAGAGAGGGAAAGTGCTTCTCTGGGCAGTGTACCCTCGCGGTGAGTCAGTCGTGGTGTCGCAGTTTGGGCAGGGCACAGTGTCAGGTCATCTTATGTGTGGAGGATTCAGAGGGAGCGAGACAGAGACAGGCAGTTTAGAACATGCATGCGAGAGGGCGCACAGGAGGCCTGTCTGAGTCAGTTTCTTTTGCATCTCCCTAAGCCTATGTTTTTCAGGGTCACAAACTTTATTCCATTGCACTTTTTACTGGCACTGTGAAAGTGTATTTACATCCTGATGTACAAAGTGTGCAGCAACATATAACACTTTGTACTTACCCTGTACATTAGGGTTAGGGTAAGGACATAATGTTACATGTTAGAAGTAGATACGCTGTGCATTATGATTAGAATAAGGGTTCGGATATGGTTAGAGTTATATACAGGAATATTAAACAAAGGAAGTGCGTAATGTAACGTTGTTACATGTAGATATATTGTGAAAAGTACCATGAAACTGAATTATTGCATAATCAAACAATGCCTATTAGTGCTGTCTTCCGTCTGACCTATGTAATTTCTACTTCTGACCTTTGTGAATGTTTGCTGTTTGTTTAGATGATGGGTTCTAGATCACATTAAAATGAAATGTGTATGTTGATGTTTCATGCTGAAGTCCATAAAAGTACTTAGTGTTTTCAGAGGACATGGCCACATCAGTTTATAGCAGTTAATGGTGTTGTGCACATGAATAAAAAGGCAACATCAACAAGTGTAAACAAACTCTCTATATAATTACAATATACCACAACCTGTGTTTTAGCATTTTAGATTCTGTCATTCGCATAAATAAAATATGCTCTCTGCCAAAAAAAAAAAAAAAAACGTCTTATCAATTATTTTAAAATGAGGAGACATAATTAAATCAGTAGCTTTGGTTTGTAAATTTTACTTTATGTTAGATTGCTAAACTCACTCTTGTAATTGGCAGTAAATATGCATAATTACATTCCTGCCCTGACTCTCACACATCATTATCATGCATGCAACACTTCCAGTATGAGACGCAGAGTGATTAATGTCATGCCTCATTCACTCTGTGCTATGATTTCTCTACAACTTGCCTCTATCTTCCACTTACACCATGATAGATATATTGGATTTATCTCTGCATATGCACTTGCAAAGGAAAGACCTATGAAAGGGTAGGTGTCACACACACCCTAAACCAATGCCTGGGGTGCACATGCCTAATTAAGAAAGTGGAAGATGCTACCTAAAGTGCAAAGTGTTTCCTGACTTACACCATCGTTGGTGCCAAACAGAGAATGGTCTAACACCAAAACATTTGCCTTTCGGGTAGTGCTTCCAACCTTATTAAATGACATGCACACTAATTAGACATGCCTGCATGACAAGAGTAGAAAGCAAGGATTAGAAACATACTTACCCTCACATAACACACATAGCAGTAGTCTTATGCAGTCTAGGTATTCAGTCACACACTCACAGCAACACAACCACAAACAAATTTAAATGAAAATATAATGAAGGTAACAAAATGTACTTATTTGAATAAGTGAACATATTTATTTATTTATTAGCCCCTGAAAGTCATTTGGAATTAAGTTTCACTTATTAATTAGTGTGCTTTATTTAAGAAGTTAGAGCTTTTCAGAAATGTGTTGCCAAACTCTTCACCAGAACGATGGCCTCTAACAGCAAAATGAATCAAATTTCAGACTGTGCTTCCTGTCCAGGGTGAGGAGACACATTTCAAAAGTGTGTCAGGAAGACAGAAAGCAGACATCTGAGCAGTACAGAAGTATTACCCTCCTCCCTAACCACCTTGGCGTGGCTACCATGAAATGTCAAGAAATGAGAAACGGCTTTCAGGGCTGTGACAGCTCTCAATCAGCACACCTGGAAAGCAAGCCCCCCTCTTCCTCTTGGATACATAATCATGTTTACTCTACTTTCAAGATTAGGTCTCTCTACTCTTCTGGAGCCATAGGATCAGGTTTGGTAACAAAGAGCACTGGCTCTTCATCTGGGCTGCCAGACCAAGTAGCCCAAGGTGCATCTTCCCAGATTATAAATGATTTAGCATGGGATTCACAGTGTCTGGACTCCTGTCTGACTTTATCTGTCTGCCATTTCATTCGTCTGCTGCCTTATCCACTCTGAGGGTTTGTTGTTTGTCTGGCTGTAACAATAAATGGGAAGTTTCATGATTGACACTCTCTATCGAAGATTTCTTGTTAAAAAATGTGCAGCTGAATTCAAACCTAAATTGTCTCATGATTTAAACATGTGGCTCACCTTAAGAGGACAGCCAACCCACATTATAAAAAGACAAAGGTATGACTGATATATCTTTGTATCCCATTTATTTTTCTGTTATCAGATTAAAATATTACCTCTTACAGTAACTGGTATCCCAGATTGGCCTGATTTAGTGTGCAGTATTGTTTTAAATTTACGACACAGCAATGTATGTAGTAGCAGACTGATCTACAGTAGAGCATTTATTACACATTATCAGAAGAAACCTCCAACACACAAATACTTTCCATTACACACACAGACACACAGACAGACACACACAGACTCACACAGACAGACAGACACACACACACACACACACACACACACACACACACACACACACACACACACACACACACACACACACACACACAGTCACACATTGGGAATGCACATACTGCTCATTAGGTTAAGTTAAGCAACCAATTAAAACTCCAATTTAAATTTTTCGTCATGTTACAGGTTGGCTAGTCAACTCGTATCCAGCCTTCATGACTTTTAATGTCTTTAGGAGTAAATTAAACAGTTACATAATATACATGGAGGTCTACATACGCTTAACTGTAATAGCAGGTACAAAATTGAAGATCAGCGACAAAGCTTACATAATTAATTATTGGGCTATTTGTACAATTTTGGAAATTGTTGAAGTTTAACCAGCTTGTCTGGTTAGGAGGATTTATAATATGTTTCCTCTCTACTACTGTTGTGAATGACAAACCACATTCCACTGGGTCTGAAATCAGTGCCGGATGAGTCTTATCTTTGGCTGTGGTATGCTATGCATTCCATTCCCCGCATCCATTTAATCATGCCTCAGTGTGTTCTGTTACAGATTGCACTTTTCATACGGCATACATCTGGGAGACTAGGACACACACACACACACACACACACACACACACACACACACACACACACACACACACACACACACACACACACACACACACACACACACACACACACACACACACACACACAAACACCCATCAACGAATGTTCATGACTACTCAAACACACACAGACACACACACAATTGTTCTGTTTAATTATTGTAGTAGCTCCTTTAGCTATACAGATTTTCAGCCATTTATCCAGATGGTCCATGAGCAAGTAAACAGACCTACAGACCAACATCATTTTGGTATTAAATCTGAGGGAAAGCCACACATGAATAGCTTAGCTTGTGGTGGTGATGGAGCAGGGAAAGGGAAATCATCTAGGGGGAATATTCTTCTTTCTCCCTCAGTCGTCTTGTTAGTATCTGAGGCGAGCCATTTGAGCGCGAGGCAGAATGACACGCGTTTGACGACGGTAAATAGACTTTCCCACCACCTACAACTGCGTCCATTGCAGACGGCCTGGTATTTACGACTAAATCCCCCGGTGCACCTGTGAGCGGGAGCAGTTCTCCAGGGGATTAGTACCCATGTCCCGGCACTCACCTGTCAGCAAACCTGACAAGATTATTTCTCAGTGGGCTGCCAGGGATGCGTTCATTTCTCCATGGTGTAGCCTTCACTGAAACTTCATTTCACGCCTCGACTGTAGCCTACTTTTGTACTTTTCACCTACTCCAAACTTTCGAAAAAAGCAAGTTGCAATTATGTCTGTGGTGGTGGTGGGGGATGTCATTTGAAAAACTGTTTGTTCACTCATAACCATGCCATCTCGGGCACACATGTCAAGTGGAATCTTGGAGGTGATGATCTGTTAAATTACCCTTTCAAATGCATCAGATGCGTGGTATGCAATGTTTCAGGTACTTCAAAATCAGTACATGCTCATTGGTGCATCTGAAATAAATCCTTCTGTTATGATAGAGGGAGCACAGGTAGCTTCTTTGCGCAGTCACTTGCGTCTGCAACTTTAAATTAACATCAATCACAGTAAGTGTAGCTCTGGGTTTTCAGATAGGAAATTATCAATACAGAGACTTCTTCGAAGAAGTGGTCTCCAGGCAACCATATTGATCAATACAAGAGATTCTACTGTCTTGCATATGTGGCGTAAACCATGGACGGCATACAAACAAACAGACCCAGTGCATTCTTTGACCGTATTTAATAAAGATGTTCCACTGCATGGTCTTAACAAAGACTGTTCATACATAGGCAGAGCCTAAATATTATGCCCTGCTGTGTTTTATTTTTATACCAACTTTAACAATCGTATCTCTCAGAGTGCTTTACACTGCCCAAGTTAAAGTGAAAATTCTGCCCGTGTAGCACATATTGATTTTTATGCATGTGTTGTTGTTAGAGATCACCAACATGGATGAAACATTTATAGCACTTTTGTAGCAACCAATCATCTGCATCCAAATTAAATCAATTTTCACGAAGACCAGACCCATAATTAGTGTCTCTCTATGAAACTGTTGACTACAGTATAATTTTCTTCCATTTGTATTTTACTTACAAAGATGGAAAAATAAATAAAAACATAGACAAAAAATTGACCATTTCAATATGAAATTTTATTCATTCATTTCATGTCTCACAGAGATCTGGTCTGATTTCAATACCACAGTATTAAATCACTTGAAAAACCTACCACTTGAGTAACCCAAACAAAAGCAGCCAGAAAGAACTGATGAAACCAAAAACATGACATTTGAAAGGAGAGAGCGAGAGAGGAAAAAAAACAAAGGCGAATGCACAAGCCACTTCACAATAAACAAGAAACTGGAACCCCACAGTAAAACCTATAATCTACACAATCACACTCACTACAGATAATCTGCCGGTCTATTCATACTGGTTCAACAAGCATGTCATTAGAGCACAGAGCGTGGTTGCTGTATTTCAAGACAATGTGACTCGGAAAATTATAACATGCATAAATTAGGGAGAAGCTTCAGTACATTCTAAAGGCTACTGATAAAGGTTAATGAGCACAAAGGCTGCTGGGGTAGGAATGCGTCGCAATTCATCAAGAAAGAAAAAAAAACGACATGATTTTTAATGGTTACAAAAAAAATCTATAAACAAGCTTACAGCATGAGGGGGAAGAGGCACAGGCATTCATCATGAGGTATTTCTAATGTCATAAGCCTTCTTGGGTGCTATGGTAGCCCTAGCATGGCAATTATCATTTGTGTAGCTTGAATGATGTAGTAATCTATACAGTAAGCATTTGTTTGGTATAAATTGGTTGCTTAATGTCCCCATAGGAAGATGCCTGCCTGCTCAGGTCAGGTACCCCTTCATGTCCTTGTAATGGCAGCATGACAGCAGCCGGTTTGTGATTGGACAGTTGTAACAGCAGTCCTCATGGGTGAGTGCTGGGCTGCCAGCATTGGCTGTCTCTGTTGCGGCAGGTGGAGGCCTCGTTGGCTGCTGCACAAGGCTCTGTTTACACCCGCCGGCCCGTGCGGCTTCCAGTTTGACAGCAACCAACATGACAGAGTGACGGGCCGGGATGCCATGAGATGGGAGGTGCCCCCACCACTCTCTCCAGCCTGGCTGTGGCAGAAGAAGACCAATTTCTGCTCGAGGCAACACATGGAGCCGGTCTCGGTTCTGACCCAAAGTGCCTCTGGGTTCCAGAGCTGCACTGTGTAATAATGATGTTGGCTTTTCCCCCACTCATTGATAAATACTGACATTCACAGTCAAAATATATATGATGACAGAGCTCCAAAACATCAACATCAAACATCATCAACATCATTCAAAGTGACAAAAGGAGAAGAGTTTCTAAAGTTCAAAAAAGAAATAAAGTAACACAATTCTGCTTTAAAACATAGATGTGTAGGTGTGTGTGTGCATGTTTGTGTGAAGTATTGACAGTCCACTCTGACAGCACGACAGCACCCTTCCAAAATCCAGTGGGAGGATTTTCTGCGGGTGATCTAAATTCTATCCCACTGACCAAAAACAGAAGCCAAAACAAGAGACAGCACAGTATTATAAGGACTTGCTAGGTATTATCACCAAGCAATGAGAAATAAGCACTCAGTCTTACACCTTTTAATGATGTATTTGCAGGCATTACTTGGATTCTTGGTGGATCACTAAGGGAGTTACTCTGCATTTGCCGAAAAGCTGGTCTGGTGTGTCTAATGTGGATATAATATTCTGCATATTCTGCCGTAATCCTGTAAAGTATGAGGCCTTGAAGTCATGAGCTTATTTGTTTTTTTGTATTTAGTACGGCAGTGTGTTGGCTCCAGGCCGCTGCTGGATGGATGCCACACGTTTCCCTGTTTGGGGGATACACTGTAAGTTCTAATGATGCATTATGATTGCACAGGAGCATGAGTAACGTGAGAATGTAATGAATAATTCCCCTTCCTTGTTCAATTTCATTTCGAGACATTTCTCATAAATTATGTAGTAAAAACACATTCGTCCATAAAATAAAACGCTGCTGAAAGCTGAACCCATGAGCATTGAAATGAAGCTGTTCTGCGAAATAATGCACTGCAACATTTATCACTTACATTCAGAATAAGAAACACAGATAAGCTTCAAGGTCAGTAGCTCCCGCTCTTTGCATAAATGCTGACTATTAAGACAGTCAAACTTGTCTACAAAGATGTCAAAATTGAACGATTAAGGCAGTCTGGGTTTGCAGAACATCAGGGGGCAGATGTACCAACACACTAGTGCCCATTTGTGATTTGTGAACTTTGATTAGAAGTAAATATGCACTCACGAACATGGCATGATTACAGACCACATAACTATACACACCACATGGGGCTATAGTCACTTTCTGCATGTGGAGAGTCCACTGCATTACGCTGCATGATAAGTAATTCAGGCTTTTCTGAGTTTGAGGGAAGGCTGTCAGAAAACTGAAAGTATACAGCAATTTCTTGGGAAGAAAATGATAAGGAGTGACTGATTATATATGTATTTAAACTGTGGGAAACAGGGCACGACAAAACTTAAATGCTTTTAAAAGCAGATGTTATTCAGATTATGGTCACATACATGAGTAAGGGAAACCTCCAAAAAATATGGAATCAGTACAAAACCCCCCAACTAAGTAAAAGGCTTGTGTCATCACAGGTTTGTATGTTCACAAACCATACCCACAGATTTGGATTACAAAACTGTGCACACACTTTCGAATCCCACCCAGCCATGGTTGAGATGCCCTTGAGCAAGGCATCTAACTCCACACTGCTCCAGGGACTGTAACTGAAACCCTGTAAATATCTATAAGTCGCTCTGGATAAGAGCGTCAGCTAAGTGTAATGTAAATGTAAAAATGATTACCCACTTTTTTATCACATGAATCTAGGGATCCTCTTTAAATCAGTATTCTGAGTGCAAGTTTTGCTGAGCCGTACTGTGTGGAAAGCAACCTTTTCTTTTGTATGTTTATGTCTATATTTTTATTTCTTTTGTATGTCTATGTCTTTATTGTTTTTCTAGCATCCACGTCCCTCAATAGATGCCTGCTACATTGTACATTTAGTTCGTTTTAGCTGCAGAAGCAGTCTGAGTGGTTAAGAATCACTACTGTATCATCTTTTTAAGTCCATGAGACTATTTCCCCCCATGCATGTTTTTCCTTCTTTTTGACTTCTTTCCAAGATGTTTGGCAGTTCAATGATTCTATTCAACTGCACCCTTGACACCAATCAGTAGTGGGTGCCACATCATTATTTCACTAGTTCTGCAATCAGACACAGGTTTAATACATTCAAGAAAAAAAATGAAAAGGCACAGCTTACGCTTTCTACAGACTGGCCAAGTCACTCTTTCTTTCTCTTGCGCTGTCTGGCATAGGTGCATCTGCCCCATAGACTTCCATCAAACCCCTAACCTCTTCATTATGCCCTGCTTGACAAGAGGACATTCATCCCAGTGTTGCCTGCTCAACATGCTGGCTCTTTTACAAAACTGAACTCTACAGAATCAGCCATGACACCACAAAAGTAATTGCACATAACTCTGCCATCCTGGTCACAGCTACACACAAGAGTCCCTTTGAATTAAGACCTGCAAAACAACAAGAGGAAATAGGACATACAAAGAATATCAGTCAGACCCGCATTACTTTGAATGATTAAGTAACATCCCATACGCAAGCGCTACGCTGCTATGTGCAAACACAGCACAACTGTGATTGGGCTATTAGCATAAGGAGGCGCGAAGCTGAATGCGAAGCACAGCCACAGTTGTGCATCCTGAGTGCAGACATGATTTAACAGCTGCACAGATAAGGCAATGTGCTGCTTCGCAGTCCTGTTTAAGTAAACATGAACCTAAGTTATGCACTTTGATGTTGCGTTGGTCGCACTACCTACCAAGGAAAACGGCATCAATAGTAAGAAATGTGCTGCCTAACACAGAAGGTGTGAGAGCCTTTTTTTCTGACTTAAGAATTCAGAGCAGCAAATGTATACATGCCTTACTCTACCAGTGCAAAAGAACAATAATTAAAGCAAGACTTGCTGAACATCTTAAATGTATTGTATTATACTTAGTGTAAGAATGTGTGACCCACTCTTTCTAACTAAAGTATTCAGAGCAGTGAATGTGTACATGTTCTATTGTACCAGTGAAAGAGGAATGGGAGAGAAAGAAGAGCGGATCTTACTGGACATCTTTGGAATCCTTATGGGACCACTGCTGCTTCCATCTCCTCCTTCGCTCTGTGACCTGATTTCGATGAGGTAGTCCTCTCCGGAGGGAAGCTGCAGCTCCACGGACGTCCGGTTGGTCTCTACGATGCTGGCACGGCCGAGCCAGTTCTGACGATACACAACCTAGACACACACGATGAGCAAAGAGGGTTTGGGGTAAGGAGCTATGTGAAGGCTCGCTTGGCCTGGCATCATCAGGGATTTTTTTCCTTCTTGTTATTATCACAGCAGATCTGCTGTCTCCCCAGAGAAAAACAGCTGGGTTGTATAGCATTCTCAGATGCAACAATAACAGCTATGGGTTTCAGAAATTCTGACACAAGATGAATCGTGTTGCACAAAAACTGCAGATCTAGGGGCAATATCAAAAAAGTGAATTTACTGTGAGGGGTTTGCAAGCGTTCAAAAATGTACACTGGCAATATACACAAAACATACTGGGGGTATGGGGGGGGGGACTTATTATCTAGGCCTGTTAGTATGGAGGTTTTGGCGTTTGAAGCTGTTACTGTGCTGGGGAACCACATGAATTGCAAATGGTGATTGGGGGTGTCTGCTCCCCTGTGGCGACTAGCGGCGAGCCGGCGCTCGTTTGCGCGCCAGCGAGAAGAGGCGAGACCATCAGCGATGTCCAGCTGCTTCCCCTGCCTCCCAGTCCTACACTTCTGAGGGAGGTCTGGCATCAATTAGGAAGAATGCTCTGTGGCAAATTAAATCTCCAAATGAAAGCCGGGTCCTTTTTAGTTCATTTTTAACACGGTCCAAAAGCTGCTTGCAAAAAGAAAGAAAAAAAAAAAACTGTCTTTGCAGAGCTAATACCCAGCGTATGACAAAAACATAAGGCTGATTCATATCCAAGGGGGTCATTCTACTGCCAGCCAGTGCCTGACTTAAAAAGACAGAATATCTACAAATCCTGAGGAAAAAAAATGCTTTTGACTAAAGGAGGCAGGGTGGGGGTAGTGGGGGGATGAAGAATT